>CM063506.1:87774937-87794937 GCA_032207245.1 Pardosa pseudoannulata
TCAAACTACTTTAACTGTCTGGCTCTGCTGAGAGGCGGGATTGATTTTGTATTATACTTTGTTAAATTATTCTTTTTTCTGTATTAAATTTTCATCTATGATATAGTCTTCTTAATTATGCAATCTAATTTTTTTAATTTATCTGGAAACTCAATGAAGAATTGAAGATTCTAGCTTCACGTAAGCTGATAGGTTTGAATCAAACTACTTTAACTGTTTGGCTCTACTGAGAGGCGGGATTGATTTTGTATTATACTTTGTTAAATTATTCTTTTTTCTGTATTAAATTTTCATCTATGATATAGTCTTCTGAATTATGCAATCTAATTTTTTTTTAATTTATCTGGAAACTCAATGAAGAATTGAAGATTCTAGCTTCACGTAAGCTGAGAGGTTTGAATCAAACTACTTTAACTGTCTGGCTCTGCTGAGAGTCGGGATTGATTTTGTATTATACTTTGTTAAATTATTCTTTTTTCTGTATTAAATTTTCCTCTATGATATAGTCTTCTTAATTATGCAATCTAATTTTTTTAATTTATCTGGAAACTCAATGAAGAATTGAAGATTCTAGCTTCACGTAAGCTGAGAGGTTTGAATCAAACTACTCTAACTGTCTGGCTCTGCTGAGAGTCGGGATTGATTTTTAGGCCCTACATAGAACAAGATAACCTAATATATATATATATATATAATATATATATATATATATATATATATATATATATATATATATATATATATATATGTTTATAGTTAGTATTATAATTAATTAGTCCCAGACTAGTATTAATAAACTAGTGCTATACTATAATCATATTTGGCAAACAGCATAATAATTTAATACTCATTTCTTCCCTCAGTAAAGAATTTCTTGTTGAATACTACAAAAACATTTAAATGTAAACATATATATTCTTTTTCCCAAACCAGTAATGTTTCAAATATTTTGAAGTTCTAACAAAAAATTTAAAAATTTTCCGACACACTGATTTTGAGTTTCGCAGAAGATATATTCACCCTCCAAAAGATATGGCAAACAGAATTCACTCTTTGACTTATTTTTAGAAGATGCTTTCAAAAAACCTTGATATAGGGGCCACTTGTAAGGAAGATGTCAAAGTTTTTTAAGATAAATTTACCTAAAGAAAAATCTACATTTTAAATGTAATATATTTGTATCGTATGTCTATCGCATACAGAGTTAAACATTGTTACTACTCGGTCATTTTGCATGGTTAAAAATAAATTTCATCACATCGATTAGTATTAGCATAAATTAATAAGAAATAACTTTTTAACAAATAACCAATAAAATTGGCTTGAATTGCATGGCTAAAGTTCTTATCAGATAAGATAAACTTACTAACGACTTTTTCGTGTAAAAATATTCTGTTCAGATAGATTTTCTCGCACAAAACTTTCATGCTAAACAACTGACAATACCTATCTTCGTAAATTTTATCACATCGATTAGAATTAGCGTAAATTAAAAAGAAATAACTTTTTAACAAATAACCAATAAAATTGGTTTGAATTGCATGGCTAAGGTTCTTATCAGATAAAACGAACTTACTAACGACTGTTTTGTGTAAAAATATTGTATCTCAGATAGATTTTCTTGCACAAAACTTTCATGCTAAACAACTGGCAATACCTATCTTCGTAAACTTTATCACATCGATTAGAATTAGCATAAATTAAAAAGAAATAACTTTTTAACAAATAACAATAAAATTGGCTTTAATTGCATGGCTAAAATTCTTATCAGATAAGACGAACTTACTAATGATTGTTTCGTGTAAAAATATTCTGTCTCGAATAGATTTTCTCACACAAAACTTTCATGCTAAACAACTGACAATACCTATCTTCGTCTTATGTGAAACTGGCCATATATGTAAAGCAAATAGGATAATTTTAAATTTGGAGATTGTTTAATGCTTATTTGATTTCCTTATACTTCTTTCAATAAACATTCTTTTTCAACTCCTCTTCTTAGCCCACTCTCCTGTTTCTAATCATGGATCTTGTTGGTGCTTCAACCACATTTGGCGAAATTGGCGTGCTTGCAGCTTGCGTGCGTGGCGTGCTTGCAGCGTGGCGTTCGAAATCTGGCGAGGGGATCGTAACTCAACAAATTGATACATAAACAAAAACAACATTTTGAGGAAAAATTTTACAAAAATTGAATATTTAAAATCTAATTGAATTAACAAAGAAAACACAAAGGAAACACATAACATTCATACTAAATAGACTGAAACATTCACTTAATCACAAATTAAATAAACTGAGTGTGATTTTCATCACAAATTTGTGATTTAGTGTAAATTGTAAAATTAATTTAAAATAAGAGATTTGAAAAATTGAAAATTTTGGAGTTTACAAATTGAGGAGTTGTAAAATTGAAATTTTTTTTTTTCAAATCTCTTATTACAAGTCAAACTAATAATAAACTTTCTGAAATTTAAGAAGTCTAGAAATATATGAACACTTTCAAATTTTATTATTGGGGGCCTCATCACACTGATAACCATTTCCTGCAAGTTCTTCAGATGCAGTTAAATGAAATGAACGGAAAATAGGGCAGTTTTTCAACTTTCAACTTTTCCCATTCGATATGAGAAACGTCAAAGTAGCCGAATCAAATACCGACAATGAGAGAATGCAGATTTCAATATGGCGGCTGTATCATGTATGATGGAGTGGTGAACTGCGTTGAAGATAATTTTTATTGCAGAAGTTGTGAAAAAATAGCATATGCAATGTCAGGAAAATACATATTGGGTTGATGCATAATATTCCCGTAGATAAGATGGCAGCAAATGTCAGTCCCCAATCCTTTTTTTTTTCTTTCAAGTATTGTTCGTATAATCGTCAATGCCAATATGGGATTCCATGCCAATGAGAAATGTGAATTTGGATCGAAAACTCCGACAGAACAATAATCCTATACCCTGTAAAATTGGTCAAAGATAAAGCTTGAAGAAATTGTCTGTGCATACAAATATACATAACAAACAAAATTTAAATACCAACCAAGGTTTTATACACAATGCTGTGGAAAATGCAAATAGAAAGTGTTGAAATTATGGAACCACAAGTGTGATAAGGCCTTTAGATCCTTTCACTTTTGTGTCTTTTAATCTCTCTTTCTCTGTAACCGTACAACAAAACATACACACGTAGAATAGAAGCATACCGATTATTAACTATGCACTCAGAAATTATTCATTCATTTTCATTAAAATATTTGGATTGACAAAAATAGCTTATTATTTAGATATTATACTTTAATAATTATTCATATATATAAGTCTCCTCTTAAATAATGTATGAGTCTCCAATTTAATTTTAAATAACAATAAAGAATTTTTTAACTCTTAAAATTTTAGCTATTTAATAAAAATATACTTTATATTATATTATAAATTAAACTGAACTCCTTAGTGCAACAAAAATTTGAAGGCCAGGTCCTATTTTGCCAATATCGGTTTCCAAGGGAACTGGGATGCGAAGCATATGTTCCGGTTAGGTAGCCACTCGGACCGGAAAACCCTAGTGTCTACTTCCCAAGCATTATTGGTCGTCAATTTTATATACCCACTGAAGGGAGGAAAGGTGAGTCAATCTTGCCCAGCCCAAGGATCGAACCTAGAACCTGTGTCGTGGGAGAGTTACCTAAACGCCACTGGACTTTATTATGTTACATTACAAAATTTATAAATTATTGAGAAATATAAATTGAAAAAATGTGCTAAACACATTTCAAAACGTATAGTCTTTTGATTACTTAATACCAGGTTAGTCATAAAAATCTTATAAATAATGCCTAATCAGCAGCCATATAGGTAGATCACTCATTTTGAATTTTATTAGGAGGTTGTAAAAAATATAAAAATATAGTTGCGCATACTTCAGTACACTAATAATCTTTTACTAAAATATTTTGCAGCTAGTAATAGATATTTGATATGTTTTAGATTCTCGAAATTTCCCTATCTCTTATGAGAAATCCAATTATCTGTAGTAATAGCAACTTGACCCAAATTGGATAATTAGATACCGAGATAATTCGATAATTCACGAAAAAAAGATTACTCTTTTGTGTTTACTTGCAGCGCATTTACGTAATGGCTAATAATGCAAAGGTTCTTTTTAATATAATGTTTACTTACAAAAATACTACTCTATTAGAAAATCATTGCTTAATAGAAAAACATATCAGATTAATTTAGATGTTTTTCTGTCTTCACTTGGTTCCGGGCAGTTTGTATTGTTATAATAAAAATTTAAATTGAAGAATTAATTTTTAAATATTGGAAATTATGTGTGGGTACTCATTATATTCAAAATGTTAAACCTGACTACTTTTGTACTCTGCAAATTGTTTAACAGCAATGTATGTTTTTGAAATATTGTTATTTTAAGTAAAATGTAAGCTTTGCCTTTCCAGTATATGTTTGGACAACTGATTAATTATCGTTTATAATGAGAGGGAAAATCTATATATTTATTCAGACTTATATATTTATTTCATTATATATTTATACTGAAGGGATTAAAACAGTTTCCAGATATCCTCTAATGAATTCTATATCCAACTTTATTTTATTTCCCAAACACTGGCCTAATAGAGACTTGCGGTTAATTTTCATTGGAGGTATTAGGCGTGAGTACGAACGTTCTTCATCCGAACAATGACCGACTGGTAGAGTTCTGCTCTTCGGAATGTCGTTATACCCCATTAGCTTCATAAATACGTTTTGATAAAACCCACGCCAAGGCGATATTCTGTCTGGATAATTGACACTATACGGCAAAGGATTTTTAGTTTAAAACGCCTTGAGATGTCGGAGGAGATTAGAAGGTCGGACGCGACGCGGAAATGATATACTCTCAGACGCCAACGAATGGACTAATCGGAAGTTAACAGGACGTCGATGTGGGAAGGAAAAACCAATAGGAAGAAGCGAAAGGTGACGTCAGGAGGAGCTAATTTCCGCCCTGAGAATATCGATGGAGAAGACAGCGAAGACAACGGGAGGTTGCGTTTTATTTATTTATTTATTTATTTATTTATTTATTTAGAGATCGGATCTCCAGTTTTTGGTGGGACTCAAGGAGTCCAAGTTGTACCCCTGTACAACCGATATCTGACTGGCACCTGACCGGAGATTTCTTTTTAGGTTCGACTAGAACCTGGAAATTTTGGGTCCATATCCAGCTCACTCTGAACCCCTGTGATTTCCATTCGTAAAATTTATAAATAGTTTTACATTTAGTCCAGAATAAAAGTTGTTATTGTTTTAAACTGTACATCGTGTCACTACAACTTCGACACCTACAAGCTACCAGAGGATCCAGTGACGTTACAGGATGCTCGTAAACGTTCAGAATCAGTTTTATGCAGTAGCTCCTGGTCTCATTAGCCTTCGTGTGCAACACAATAGATCGCAACGTTCCAATGAAACCAAACCAAGTTGTACCCCTGTACAACCGATATCTGACGGGAACCTGACTTCACCCTGAGCCGTTGTGATTTACATAAGGAAACTTTGTAAATAATTTTACCAGAGGAACCAATGACGTTACAAGATGTTCGTGGCCGTTCGAAAGCAGTTTTAAGCAGTAGGTAGCGATCACATTCGCCCTCGTGCGCAACACAGTAGATTGCAGCGATCCAACGAAACCAAACCAATTCTATTCAGCATTTAAAGCTTTACAACATATTTATTGATACTTTTATGAGAGTGCTAATTGTTTTTGAGATATATGTTGAGATATTTTAGTTTAAAAACCCATGGTTTTTTAATATAAATCTGCAGAGAATAGCAAAGTTTATATACCTGGAGGTTTAAACCTTAGTATGTTTATAAAAGATATAATAATGGAGGGTTAAAAATATTTTCAGTCTTACTCTAATTAATTTCGTATTTTGCCTCTTTTTACTACTCAACCACTTGATTAAAAAGATAATGAAAGTCCTTAATAAATCTTTTTCTTGAATAAAATGAAAAAGATAATGAAAGAGGTAGAGGACGCATTATATGATTATACAACAATCTTTGAAAGATTTAAATTATACTTTTAAACAGAAACGTTAAGAAAACAACTAAAGTAAATATTGCTACCAGTGGAGAAAAATATATTCATTAACTATAAAAAAAAACTTTCTGAAAATTGTTTATTTTTACTGATGCAAATCCTAAGAAACATTTAATGTAAGCCATGAATTTTTAATGTTTGTTAGATAAACTATTTCTAATATTTCCTGTTTCATTACAGGAGAACAAGATACTCTAAAATATTTATTCAAATTTAGCTTCAGGCATTAGAAATTTTTCTTTATTTTGTATTATAGCTCTGATTTTTTTAATACTTCCAAGATGCCGAGATTGCAAAGTTTTACAAGATTTTTCTGGTTATAAGAAAATTAATAATTGAAGTTATCAAAGTTCCGCCAATGTTAAAAAAAAATCTGCATTTTGTTACTCCCTAAAAATTAAAATACGAAAGTTTATTTTAGTTTTCAGTTTTATAAACAATGCATTTTCTAATAACCATAATCTTATTATATTATAAGAAATATGTTTAATTCAGTCATTTTAATGAGAATATTTAAATTTTATTCGTACAGGAAAATATAAGTTGCTTTCATTTCAAAGCAGGAAAAAAAATATATACATAAACATAGAAAAACAAATTTTGCAAAGACATTTTAAAATAGCACATTATTAGCAGTAATTTATTCCACAAATTGCGGTGGCATTTCATTAATTTAGAATAAAATTAACATATAGTAACGGTCGCTACATGTTCTTAAAAATGCTTTTTATACATATTTATAACGAAAAAGATTTATTTTTGCTTATATCATATTATTGTCATTTTTTGTGTTATAAAAGAACTTGTTTTCTTTAATGCTTTTTCAAAATATCAAAATTAGCATTTGTTGTTTTCAATAGATCTTCTTAACACTAGAAAGTAAAATATAATTTAATGTTAGACAGGGGATGGAAGACAACGTTTAAAAAACTTTATACTTAATATTTAGTTATATAATTAGTACTAAATAAAAATGACATGTTATGATAATTATATAAGCAGATTGTACCTTTTTGTGCTATAAACAATTTCACTCTAGTTCTATTCACTACGGCAAAGACTGCCAAATAGTCAGTCGCACCTACTAGTAGCACAAGTACAACTTTTTGTTAGATCACAGTGCTATGCGTAGAATTGCTAACCTGTAGAAACGATTAATCTTTAAAATCTCTTCAAATGATTTATTTTCAAAATATCGTTTTTCAATCTCTAAAAATATTTGGATTTTTGTTCTCTTAAAATTGACAATTTTGATTCAGATAGGTGTATAAATATAAAAGGACGATGTTTACTTTTACCCATCTAGTCTACATGTTCCTTCTGAATAAAGTTAATGCATCTGATAAAAAATGCTTACTCATCTCATACATATCTCATTTACATATCTCATTTAATACTTACGGTACTTAATTGTTTTCTCATTTATAATGATTTTTTAATACAATTTTATACAAAATGTTTTGAAACTTGCTAGAAATGTCTGTTTATAAACTGTAAACTTATGTAAAAATAGCAAAAATGTCTTTTTTTAAATAAATGTAAAAAAGTTATTTTTAGCTTACAGTAGCATTTAAAAACGGTATGTTATTCAGTGTTGTGGCTGTTTAAAAAACATATGTCTGGCCATTGCATTAGGAGGAGACTTAAAACACCTTATTTAAAAATTGTCAAAACTAAATTGAAATGTCTTTAGGATTTTTAAGGACAAAGGAAATTTCGATATAATTTGCCCCAGAAAAAGTGATTTCTAAAACTATTTTTCTTATGGTGCAAAAATCCTTAAGGACCATAGAAAAAAGGGATAAAAGGAATACTGTTGCATAAAATAGTTTAGACACTAAAATAAATAGCAAAAATAACTGATGGAAATTCTAATTTTTACATAAAAATTGAGTCGTTCTACAGGATTTGTTCTGTACTATCTGCTTTATTGTATTATAGCTTATCTTAGTTCCATATATGAATAATGAGAGACTTAAAATGGGAACTTAAAAACTTTAATATTGTTTTATAATTTCTGATAATTTATGAGATATAAAAGAGATATTTTATGAGATTTTGTACTCCTCTAACAAATATGTAGCCCATTTTTTATATAGCTCAATCCCATTTAATTCTCGCAATGTTTCTCACAAAAAATGGCAAACATACCAACCTATGCCAGAGTTAGGCTGCAAGAATATGTTAAACAGTTAACAGAGACGTAACATATATTTTATGATTCTATTTGGCTATAATTCAGGAAGAACTCAACGTGCCAACTAAACTTATTTAACCAGCTGGATAGGAAAAATTTTTCTCTATATTAAGCATTTACGTTAGATTTTTTTTCTTTAATTTAAAGAGGCGGTTAATAAATATTTGTAACTATTTTCATTCAGTCCATAAAATTAAATTTAAATAGCTAATAAAAACATGACTGGCAATAGATTTGAAATAGATTTAAATATCATCAGTTTTAAAATATTCTGTGTTTTATGATGTCGCTGTAAAAGAAACAATGGATCGAAATATATTATTTTTCCAAAGTAAAATACTATTGTTCGACAATTATTAAAGATATGTAAAGCTTGGTTTGAATATTTCTACCTGTAAAATAAGTGATATATTCAAGAAAAAATAAAAATAACTTCAGAGTTTATATTTCACGGGGACAATGTATTTATGCCCAATAAAGGTATTTCCTCCTAAATAATAAATTTATTCATAAAAGTTTCTATTTCGAAAATAATATTAGAATAAAACACTTATATATTAAAATTGTAAATTTAAAAAATAAATTTCAAGTTCTTTAAATATTATTGTTGTTTAAATTATTATATTTCTAATCTTACATTCTGAATAAAAATATCGATAGTAAAGTGTAAAAAATAAAACAATTAGATATTTGCATCCCGGATCCCCTGAAATATCGATTGTTTGAAAATTAGCTTTATTGAACCAGTTTTATAGACTTTATTTTAACATACTGTATTATTGTTTCTATTTAAACTATACATATCTGATCTTAGAATAAAAATTAGTTATTACACTACGCATGTAAAAAGGAATAAATAAATAAACATTAAGAGCAAAAAATATATATCCCCACCATCTTATAGTTCAAGGGCGATAAGTTTTTAAAATTTCATACATTCTCAGATCATTCGCACCACTAGATAATCCTTGGTTTATAGTGCAAAAATGTGTATTTTAATATGACAATATTAAATCATTTTTAGAATAATAACTTAACTACAGTCGAGTGCCAAAAAGTCTGGATTAGACTAAATTATTTCCAACTTTAAAATTTGAAATAATTTCTTCTTCGATAGTCTTTAGAAAAATTTTAACAGAAGAAAAAGAGTGGCCTACATTTCTCTATATATATATATATATATATATATATATATATATATATATATATATATATATATATATATATATATATATATATATATATATATATATATATATATATATATATATATATATATATATATATATATATATATATATATATATATATTATATATATATATATATATATATATATATATATATATATTTATTTATATATATATATATATATATATATATATATATATATATATTATATGTATATTATATATGTATATATTATATATATATATATATATATATATATATATATATATATTATATATATATATATTTTTATATATATATATATATATATATATATATTTATATATATATATATATATATTTATATATATATATTTATTTATTTATATATATATATATATATATATATATATATTTATTTATTTATATTTATTTATTTATATATATATATATATATATATTCATATATATATATATATATATATATATATATATTTATATATATTTATATATATATATATATATATATATATATTATATATATATATATATATATATATATATATGTGTGTGTGTGTGTGTGTGTGTGTGTGTGTATCTTTATCTATCTATCTATTAAGAAAAAATCATATAAATTACTTTGTAATTAAATTAACCCTTTCCACTCCATTGTCGCCGTATTTGAGATATTAAAATTCTAACATTAAAGCCACAATTCATACGTTTCTTTATAAAATAGCCAAGAAATAAATGTTTTGGTTTATTGCAACGACTTCATTTTTCTTTTACATCACAAGTATGTACTTTGAACTAATATAGTGCTGCAGTTATTGGTATCCTCTATGAGTTACTAGGCTGGAGTGCAAAGAGTTAAAAAGGCTGAATAAGAAACTGTCATTTTAATTTCATTTTAATTTCATAAAAACATTAACATTATTTATTTTAACATTAATTAAACTTTAATTTTATAAAATTTCTAATCCCAATGGTTTCGTGACATTTAATTGTAAGGAAATTAAGTCCAGTAAAAGTTTTGGATTAAAAAGGGAATATTGAATATAAAATATCTGGAAAATCTTCAACAAGTTACATCACATTCATTTCGACTGGAGACATATCTGATCTATAACAATCAATGACATGTTGATACATCCATAAAAGGAACTGCAGAATCAATAAAATGTAAATCACTCGAGGCAAATAGATTGTCAGTCTTAGTAATAAAGAGTAACCATGGACAAATTATTTGTTTATGTGGGGTGACATATTTTTGCAGTTGTAAAAGTTTTACGTCAATATAACTTATCATATGTATATTCCATATATTATGAAAATATTATTTTTATGGTAATGGCTTTGATAAAATAATTTGTAAAAAAAAAAGCAGCATGATGTAAGAAAATACCATAAAGCTGATGTATTAAGTATATTTCACCGTCTCCATACATAGTAAAAATGCCTAAAGTAGTTTTTTGTTATCTTAAAAGCTGAGTTAGAAACAATAAATCAGATGTCTAAAGTGGTCATTTTTCTTAACTTAATATTCCGTTTAAAATATTTAAATTTTGCTATGCCTATAATATTATTTAAAAAATTATTTAAAAATGCCCCACTTTGCAATAAATATTATGAAAAATATGCTTCCAAACATTCATTTTGATGAAAGTTACATCGAAATATTTGTAGTATATGTGTGACATATCTGTTCTTAGATTTCTTCAATGAACCTATGTACTTTTGTTTGTTAATTAAATGCAGGTATTGCGTACGATATGAAGTATGGATTTCATATTTATTCTTGTAGTTTCGGTTGTTTATCTCGTATGACCCACAGGTACGCGCATGCAATGATTTTAATTTCCCGAGAAAATATTAGCCCACTTCCCAATACCCTTTTATCCGAATATACCAGTGGACTATATTCAGGGCGTACTCATTTCATACCATAATTTCTCCAATGGAAGTACTTTAGTTTCTAGCTTCCATTTGTGTTACAAAAGGGAAACGCAGTTCAATCATTTCATTTATTTAAAGTAAATCCCTTTTATACCAAGCAATTGTTTATTGTTGTTGTTTCGGTTGTGCATCCCATACGATCCACATTTCCAGTACCATTTTATGTGATTATACCAGTGGGGTGTATTTAGGCGTTATGATTTGACAAAATTTAACTAATTACTAATTACTGTATTAGTTTCTACCTTCCATTTGTGTACAAAAGAGAATCATGTAAACCACGCCAACCATTTCGTTCCTTTAAAGTAAGTCCCTTTACCAAGCAAGGTTTTGCAGATGAATATGAATTTCTCGCATGGAAGTACATTATTAGTTTCTAGCTTCCATTTGTGGTACAAAAGAAAATAAATTAAACCACGCAGCGCAACCATTTCGTTCCTTTAAAAGTAAGTCCCTTTACCAAGCAAGGTTTTGCAGATAAATATGAATTTCTCGCATGGAAGTACATTATTAGTTTCTAGCTTCCATTTGTGGTACAAAAGAAAATAAATTAAACCACGCAGCGCAACCATTTCGTTTCTTTAAAAGTAATTCCCTTTACCAAGCAAGTTTTTGCAGATGAATATGAATTTCTCGCATGGAAGTACATTATTACTTTCTAGCTTCCATTTGTGGTACAATAGAGAATAAAGTAAACCACGCAGCTCAACCATTTCTTTCCTTTAAAGTATGTCACTTTACCAAGCAAGGTTTTACAGATGAATATATTCAACATTTTTTTCCGGGAGATGGTGGACATTACAAACAATTTTTATAAATCATTAACTTATGCAATTTTATATTCTTATGAACTATAATATAAGTAAAATAATTACATCAGTCTTTTTACGCTAGCTAATATTTTTGTATTTATTCGTGATATATTTTGTTAATTTTTAATATGGTTCTCTCGATTTAATTTTTCTTCATTTATTTCAATGTTTTAAAAAAACTCCAAATACGCATTTAATTAATTCTGTGTTTTTATACTAAATTTAGACTTAAACTAAGATTAAAAAAATTCTCAATACAAATTTGGAAACGTTCGAATATTTTGTGATATACAAAATGCAGAGAAGAACATTTCCTATAAATTAATTGTTTGATATATCAAAAACATAATTGTTGCGAATGGAATAATATTGTTAAATAAAGTGAAATGAAGTGATGTTGCTCAGAAGTGAAATAAAGCAAATGTTGCTCACCCAGAAGGGCAGCTGTTATCCAGACCCAAAATTATTTGTTGAAATAAAGAATTTGAGTTTACTCGACGCCTGCAAGCGTGGGTGATTCTAGGGAATTTCTTACAATAATATCAAAAATTGCTGAAAAGACTATTTTGAGTAACAACGGAAGAAAATTAATTTAAAAATAAGAAAAATAAATTCATGACAGGAATAATTTTAAAAATTAATAAAATATTTTTTAAATTTCAAAAATTTTCTGATCTTAATATTTCCTTGCGAAACATTGCTTTATATTTCAGTTTATAAGAATAAAATATTTCATGACTTTCACTTAATATTTCATAAAAACACTTCTAACGACAACCATTTCTTAAACATTTAAGTCACGATCTTAGATATGTTGCTATTTATAAACAATGCATAACTGATTCATATTTTAAGCAGATATGAAAAAGAAACCCATAAAAATTTTCAATATAAGAATTTCGGCAGTGTTTCTTTATTTTGGTTATTCATAAAACTAATTAAATAACATTTTAGATAAGCTTTTTATTTTATAAACTGAACTACATTGAATAATGCATGTAAGAAAATCATACTACAAACAGGAATGTTATATTTTAGGTACTTTTTACAGAATCTTCGTGTAAACATTAACGTCGTAAATCTCATTATAAAGCAATTAATCAAGAGATTTATTAATATTTTTTTCTTTTTAAGCGGAAGAGCGTAAGAACAATTTTCTAAAAATACAAAAACTAATCATTAAGCAATTTATCAAAGAAAAAAGGTGATACTGCAATATTAATTCTCATTAATCAAAATTACAGAACGTTGTTTGAAAATAACGTGATTTCAAACCTTTACATTATATGATGATAAAATTATATATATATATATATATATATATATATATATATATATATATATATATATATATATATATATATATATATATATATATATATATATATATATATATATATATATATATATATATATATATATATATATATATATATATATATATATATATATATATATATATATATATATATATATATATATATATATATATATATATATATATATATATATATATATATATATATATATATATATATATATATATATATATATATATATATATATATATGACATAAATGAGATAAATGAGATAAATATGACTGTATTAATATTGATTATAGTCAATATTCTTTTAGATTTAACTTAGATTAACATTTAAAGCGTTAATCATTGGAAACATTAAAATATTACATTAATTCACTATTAGCCATAATTAAACATTAAACATTAACGTGTTTTTCTGCCACATTCCTCATTGGATAAGGCTTCTAAGATCTAATTTCCTCTTTAAATTATAATTATATATATATGTATATATATATATATATATATATATATATATATATATATATATATATATATATATATATATATATATATATATATATATATATATATATATATATATATATATATATATATATTTATTTATTTATTTATATATATATATATATATATATATATACACACACACATATATATATATACATATATATACATACATATATATGTATATACATATGTGTGTGCGTGTGTAACTGAAGAAATTTAATATGAAGTATACACCTTAATCGTTAACATTTGTCAAGGTAAAAATAAAATCATTCACTAATTGTTTTTATGTTTTAAAACTTCTATGTAAAATATAGAAACGATTTTGTTGCAACAAAATCAAAGAATAACCTACATTAGACATTTAGTTATTGAAACCATATATTGCACAAGTTTAAAGGTAACACACTTCTTCAGAATAAGAAGTAATAAGTTAAAATGTAGCCCTTTTAGAATAAGTTAAAAATTGTGCATAATAAAAATTGAAGTAGATTAATTAGGTTTCGATTAATTAGGTTCTTTATAAATTTGAATGCAAATTGTTTTAAGATATATACGACAACAATATGCATTAAAAAACAAAAATGGTAATGTACTTTATTCCATTAGTTATGCTATTTTATTTCTTGAGTACTTTGGGAAAATCGATATAGCCTCTTGCAAAGCGTATAATATTTAAAATGCATTATAAATAGAACTGCAACAGAGTACATTATATAAATAATCATTTTACATAATACAATCGATAATGCAGATATAAAATGCATTATATAAATAAGCTTAAAAAGAGATGTGTCAGTTTATATTTATTTTACTTTCCCGTCTTCTTTTGATAAATCCTTACTTTTCTTGCGAACAAAATTCTTGGAAAATGCATATACTATTTCTAACGGATTTTTCATCAATTGTTTTGAATTACATATGACATAAAAATAAGAATGGAAGAGTGTGAAATCATCTAATGTTATTTGAAAACATTTCCTATTCGGATACCAGGTGATTTGAAAATATAATTTATAGAATAATTTTTAACACAATAAACAACTTAAATAAATAACTTCAACCAGTTACCCTTCCATGTGATTGAGCATATTGTTAATGAAAGACAAAGTGATAAGGGGATTTACAGTCACTGATAAATATATAGTGAAATATGTAATAACAAATATGTATTAGGTGTCGAGTAGCTCTCGTTTAAATTTAGGTATTTACCTATGATCAAATTTATAGTGGTTATTTATTTTTTTAGTCAAAAAGACTGAATATTATTTAGGTTGCGTTGTGAAGATTATTTAAGTTTAAATTCAACCACAGGTTCTGAGAGACTACATACTTAAAATAAAAAATAAGCTAAATTAAGAGTTATTAAAATAAAAAATTACACTCTTAAAATAAACACATACAAGGTTGATAGTTTAAAATAAAATTAAACAAATTTATTAATATTCTATATACTTATCTATATACAAACAATCTTAGCTTCATAAAATTTGCTTCTCCAAACCTTTTAGTAGGTGTCACATTATTCAAAATTTAACATTAATAATATCCTAATATTTAGGTAAAAAAGAGACAAAGAAAAGAGAGCACCCAATCTCAATTTCAAATATATATAATAATGAGTTCCTTTGTGGATCTATTTGGTACCAAGGCTGTACTCTTGGAAGCTCTTGTAGATACCTTGCGTGTTATTTCGATTGGTAGGATGATAATGTGAACTCCAGTCTCCAGTATGGGGCCTTCTAAATAAATTGGGATGTCGAAGTATTTCTTGGACCCAAATCTCATTTGGTTCCCCTACTCTGTCCTCGAGTCCTGAACACTCGCCGTCGAACTCCCGATCTCTGAACTCTGACAGTCGAACTTCTCTCCTCAACTGCCGAACACTCCCTCTCTGTCAAAACTCCCGAACTTTCTCTCAGTTTTGACTTTTTCTTATTTTATATTATTTTCATCTCTGTCCTTTCTGACTTCTTTTCGTCGAGTCAGGAGAGCTGTATAAATCTATTGGTCTCCTTTACCCCGCCTTTGAACCGTAAATATGGGAAAACCTTGCCTCTTAAAATTGGGCAATGTCCCTTAGGGACTCATAAATAACTCCACAAAGGTAATTCTTATTTAGTGTCATGTACAGAAACTTGATTCTAATCTGGGACTGGGATCAGAACCCCGCCCGAGGATCCCGCACAAAACGAAAGTAAGTTGAAATAATTTTTATAGTTCTCTCTCCTTTACAAAAGATGTAATGAGGTAAGATTTAGATCGCAAGCAATTCAATTCTCGTTTTATTTATAGCAATTATATTAATTAATCAATCATATTTTTTATATCAGTTATATTAATTATCAATTATATTAATGATCTAAATCGTCTCATCACATTAGGATCATATAATTTCATTTTACAAGTATCATTAAGGGTTGCAAGTCAAATATAATATTTATTAAACACTATTGAAATTTGCATAGAGCGAAGAAAATTTTTTGTAACGAAATGCTCTGCATTGAAAGATATCAAAAACTCAAATTCAAAGAGGATCTGGTTCACAAACTTAAAAAAATACAAACATCTATACTTATTTACTATCAATATGCTTACATTTCTTTTTAAATTAAATAGTGCAAAATTTCTCTTTATTCCATAATTACACAAGCTGTTTCTTTTAGAATTCAGTTTTATAATTCAGTGCTCATGAAAGAACCAACATTTCTCAGGAACTGAATGTGTATTCACTGATAAAGATTTGTTCTATTATATTAATACATAAAAATTTAGATTGTGCGTCTAAAACTCTGTGTGTACAATATTTGGTTTATTTATATTAAATACTTTATTTCGTTATTCAAATGTAATAGGTTATGTACTTTAAAGAAATTAATCATATTTATTAATTAGCAAATATTATGTAACATGCATTGCAAATTAAATTAATAAAGAGTAAACTGTATAAATAGTCGAAAAGTTTTCCTAAAAAATCAATTATGCACATAAAAATTAATTACGAGTAGTAAAGTACGTATATATTTCATACATTTATTTACTATCCCGCTTTCTTTTGATAAATTTAAACTAATGCCCCAAAATATTTTTCCAGCAATAAAACAATAATCTTTGAACAATATGATCTTATAAACATTTCTTTAAGATACAAATTATTTTCCTTATTTCTAATAGACTGATCTAAAATACATTTAGATCGGCGAAATTTCTGCTCTCGCCGAGTTCTGTTCCACAAACTGTTATTAAAAGATCGTAGCAGATCTAGTTACGTTTTCTGCTTCCTAAATATAGCCATGACAGAATAGGTTGGGAGTAGAATAAACAAAAAATTTATACAATTTAATCTACCGCAGTAATTGCTGTCACATTGTAGATTTAATATGAATATACATCATCTAGTTGACTTGTGAGATCTACCCGAAATAAACATTTTGTTTTAGTGTTTAGTGTTTCTATACGAATTCAGTTTGTTATTTATACATATTTATAACTACTAAAGCACACAACCTCATATATACAAGCACATATATGCATACATATACATATACATATATATATATATATATATATATATATATATATATATATATATATATATATATATATATATATATGCATGTATATGTACACACACACACACACACACACATATATATATATATATATATATATATATATATATATATATATATATATATATATATATATATATATATATATATATATATGTGTGTGTGTGTGTGTGTGTGTGTGTGTGTGTGTAATGAGACGGACTTCTCGATGGATGGTTGCAGTCATGGCCATAAAAATGATACCGTTTTAGATGAAGACCTTTATTAAGATAATGTTGGTGGACGGGTTCCCACTTCATCATAGGGACAGGACAAACTGAAGAGTCAGCTAGCGTGTGAAAGACCCTTAACACCTGGGTCAATGTCTCTGGAAAATATCTCTAGAAAAATCTGTCTCCGAATGCGTGTATCTCCTTTTTATTTGGAAATTTCCAAAATTATCCGCTAGGGCCATATAGGTTTATAATTGGCCAGGCCCCTTCTCCGAGGGCGTAAACTGTAGCCCTAGTGGTCAATCTAGGTTAAAGATTAAAAAGGAGAATGCCAAATGATGTGGGAATTTTTATCCCTTGATTTAAGTTTTGAAAACCCCTGAGAATTTTCCTTACATATATATATATATATATATATATATATATATATATATATATATATATATATATATATACAATAGTGTTACTTTATCAGATTGAAGTTAATGAAAATTTATTATTTATAGATAAATGCTATTTAGTTAAACAGAAAATGAGACTTTTCAAATCACCGTTGCAGCTATTTGTTTGTAGGTATCTTTTAGAACTAACTCTCCCACATTTATACAGTATTTAACTCAAAAAATGTGCCCTGCTATAATATCAACTTGTTGTTCAACATACTTAGTTTATTAGTGATCCACGCTGCTGAACTGAATTGTTGTCATTCATTTATCATTTATCCACGACCCTGTGTAATTGACCTACTCTGTAAGTAACATAGCTTAACGTCAAATGTTTTGAATAACCGGCTTGTGGAGACTGATTGTGTGTAACATTTAGTGACTAAAGGATATGCTACACCACTGGCAAGTTCACAGGATCTAATACGTTTTTCTAACTAAATTGATGATGAAAGCTAAGTATAAACAAGGGTTCATTATTTTAGCAATGCTTCTATTTTCGATCAACATAATAATCCCGTAAATTGTATTTACCAAGACAACGAAATATTTTAAATAATGTAAAAACACTGCTCAATATATCAGAGGAGCCAGTACAAAAGTGAAGGAAAATTGTTCGAATAGCCATAAATAGGCAGAATATTACACCTATCTTAAAAAGTGTTATTGATAATCAGAGTCAAAAAGATCAAATATGGGAATATTAATGCCTAAAAGTGTTATCTAGAACAAAAATAGAACCTCTTAAGTAAAAACTTTTTTTTTTCAATAGAAGGTATGATTTTCTCGAACGGATAGTACTTCTTCACACGCATCTTATAGCTGCAATGAGATTTCCAAACCCAGATCCCGTCTTAGAGAACTGTAATCTTTAGCTCTCGGACACACAGTAGTCTCCCTGGAAATTGTGGTTTCAAAATTTATCAAACAGGTTCAATAGGTTTTAAGTCAGAATAGCACAGTAGCCACTGCATACACATTTTAGCGTTAGTTTTACAAGCATGTTCTGCACAATTTGCGTAGTATCATGCATTAAAAGCTAAGAACCAACAGTGGTTGCAAAGTGCGGTATGACAAAAGGCCTCAAAATCTTGTCTGAGTATCTGTAGGCCGTAAATGTGTGTTCCGAATGAGATGCAGGTCCGTACGTCCATATATGTTTTTTTCCAACTCTTACTATTAATCAGCTAACCTGTAATGAGGTATTTTCTGTGGGTTTATTTGAAATTCCTCTTTCCTTCCAAATCTGAACACGTCGTGTGTCATATCCCAGGCTAAATCCCGATTCATCAATGAACAATACCTGATTCCACTCAGGTTGCTTCCAGTCTCGATGTTCAGAAGCCTAACGTTTTCAGACTCCACGGTGTCATGAGTTGGAATAAATGCACACTATTAGTTTACGTCCATAGATACCACATTGACAAAGTATATTGAAGATTATGTGTTTTGACAACCTGTGTTCTGTTAAGACAACTAATTTTGTGGCTGGGTAGTTCAGTTTGTTCTATTCGATGAGCTTTTAACTTGGAAATCAAGTCATCCGTTGCTTTAGTAGTACGTTGATAATACATTGCCGTGGCGACTTCTAATATTCGCTGTTATGTTAAACTTCTTTTAAAGCCTTGTTATTTTACTCCATGTCTCTCCAAAGATCTTATCACACTTCAATGTGTTCTTGTTGAAAAAGCAGTA
>CM063506.1:87804937-87824937 GCA_032207245.1 Pardosa pseudoannulata
AGTTATGGCACAAAAGAAGCATTTGGATGATTTTTTACGTGGTAGAATTATCTTACGACTGGAATGTGGACGTACCCAGCTGGAAGTATCCGAAGAACTTGGAATCGCCCAGAGTGTTATCTCCAGGCTTTGGCAACGATTCAAACATGATGGTAATGTGAGTAGATGTTACAGCACAGGTCGCCCCCGAGTTACTACGCCGAATGATTCTTACACTTAAACTTATATGAATAATATACACAGAAATATACACAAATTCTATAATCACCTTGATTCCTTACAAATAATATGTATAGTAATAAATCTAATATATCTTTTTTAAGCTTACGCTTAAACTTATATCAATAATATACACAGAAATATGCACAAATCATATAATTAACCTCAATTCTTTACTATTAATACATATAACAATAAATTCTACATTTAAAAGTACTCAATTTTAATATTTTATATGCATTTATCATTGCATTTCTTGCATTGATATGCATTTACAGTACTATGTTTGATGAAGAACAATTTTCACGTGCCCAATGTGGCGTCTCAATATGATAATTAAAATTGTGGAGCACCTCCATGCTTCTCATGATTCTATGCTGTTCACTTCATCTTCACCTGCTGTCTCTCTGAAGAGGCATCCAAATCTAACGAGCAAGTATAATGACCTCAGTTGCCAGAGCCAAAAAAGACTGATCCACGTCTGATCCACGCAACCCCTCTTGTCCAATGCGGTCAAAGGAGGGTCATTGACATCACGTTCGACCTTCGGCCATTCTCTCGCGCTGACGTTGTCCAGTAGTATAACTCATTCCTCTTTTTTAATTTTCCTCTGTTTAAGATCTTCCTAAATGCTGAAGGAAGAAACACGCCGGTTATTTTTCACTCATTCTAAGAAGAGTGAGGGTGAAAAGTCTGATTTTGGGAGAAAATTAGAACTCTGGCGACACTTTCGATCTTCACTCCGCTCAGTTTCTCCTCAAGTAGCCGGCACTTGATGGAAAATCGTTTAAAAGTGGAACTCTTTGTTACACTTACGTATCTTTTAACCTATAGTATTGCCACATTCAAACAAAATCTTCCGAGCTCCATGGCCCAAAGGTTAAAGTCGTGGGCTGCGACCCGAAATATCTCCGGTTCGATTTGAGTCAGGACAAATTTACTTCCGTAATTTTATGCTCGATTTGTTAAGTAGTCAAGAAGACTTCTAAATTATGCCAAATTTCTGTTCCATTAAAATGCATCTAGAATGTTTTGTTACGATATAAAAGCTTCTCTTAAAACTGCGAGCGGCAGTTGTTGTTTGAGTACGAGATAGGTAGCTTGGCATTTATAAACGGAGTTATTTCTTAACCTTGACTCTTCATTGTGTGCCACCAGTACTTTCATCTAACTGACAATATCAAAGTAACGGATCAGGAAATTTTTCTCTTGTGAAGTGGGAGAAAACATGTATAAACCCAAACGTAATTTAAGGTACAGCAGGTTCACCTATAATGTAATTTCATAAATTATACTGAAAGTGGAACATGACTTTGCTGAATTATTAACTAACTGTTTTCATTCATTCTTTTAATTCTCATAATTATATCAATTCTGCACTTTTAAATCTAGCACAAATGTGGCAGCATAAACACAACTGCATGTATTATCTTTCGATCTCCGGAAACGTCGTGTCTCTAAACCCTCTTAAAAGTGAAAAAATATAAAAAAGTGATGGGTTTACCTCTAAATGTTTAAGCATAAAAGCAAACGTCAAAAGTTGCAGACATTCGAGATTAAATTTTAAAGATGTCTAGCATTTTGATATGCCTGTCAAAACTAAACGTTACGCTTCTATGACAGAAAAAAAATCTTGTGAATTTATACAAAGTGTAAACTAGGTTATTGAACTTTTGAATGAAATTCTAGAATTGAAGAATACATAACTCTCCAAAGCGATGGAAAATTTAAAAATGATCTGAGAAATCCATCTTTTTCCACTTTTTTGCAAATATATGGGGTTGCAACATGCCACAAAGTAAAAATTCATTTTAAATGGTAACAAATTGAAAGAAATTT
The DNA here is from genome assembly GCA_032207245.1 of Pardosa pseudoannulata. Classification (NCBI taxonomy): domain Eukaryota; kingdom Metazoa; phylum Arthropoda; class Arachnida; order Araneae; family Lycosidae; genus Pardosa; species Pardosa pseudoannulata. The sequence continues at coordinate 87,806,996 of CM063506.1, forward strand.
ATATAATTTTCTTAGACTATCAAATTTAAAATAAATATATTTGCTTAATTTTTCTGATTATATACTCTACTAAATAAGAAAATATTTTATAATAAAAAATTATTTTGCAACATAATTAACCCTGTCATAATAATTATTACAAATTTCAAGTATATTTTATAAGTCACACATGATTCTAAGAATCAATATATATATATATATATATATATATATATATATATATATATATATATATATATATATATATATATATATATATATATATATATATATATATATATAATATATATATATATATATATATATATATATATATATATATATATATATATATATATATATATATATATATATATATATATATATATATATATATATATATATATATATATATATATATATATATATATATATATATATATATATATAAATATATATACATATATATATACATATATATATATATATATATATATATATATATATATATATATATATATATATACATATATATATATATATATATATATATATATATATATATAATATATATACATATATATATATATATATATATATATATATATACATATATATATATATATATATATATATATATATATATATATATATATATATATTTATATATATATATATATATATAAATATAATATATATATATATATATATATATATATATATATATACATATATATATATATATATACATATATATACATATATATATATATATATATATATATATATATATATATATATATATATATATAATATATATATATATATATATATATATATATATATATATGTATACATATATATATATATATATATATATATATATATATATACATATATATACATATATATGTATATATATATATATATATATATATATATATATATATATATATATATATATATATATATATATATATATATATATATATATATATATATATATATATATATATATATATATATATATATATATATATATATATATATATATATATATATATATATATATATACATATATATATATATATATATATATATATATATATATATATATATATATATATATATATATATATATATATATATATATATATATATATATATATATATATATATATATATATATATATATATATATATATATATATGTATATATATGGAATTACAAATTTAAAACATTAAAATTATCCTTTATGCATTGAAATAAAGGGTTTTAGAAGAGAACGAGCAACTATTTCTGTGTACCTCATAGAAGTATCGACAGTGAAACACTGTCGGGGCGGCTGTTCAGACTACTTGTTTCTTTCTAGCTACCAGAAACTGCTAAGATAATTTTAAATATTATTATTTTTTAACTACAATTCTTACCAATGCTTACTATAACAACTAGGTTCTATTATAAGGTATAAAAAGGTATTAAAACGACCATATTATACCTAATAAGGATGCAAGTGGAACAATTTCAATAATCTTCTATTAAAACAGTAATTACTAACCTTTAAAACAATTACAATTTTAGTTCAAAGTTGCAACACTTTCAAATTGTTTATTAATATTTTGTATAAGCTTCAAGTAACTTGTTAAAATACGAAATAATTTCATAAGTCCACTGCCCATAATAATTCTAGTTTGAACGAAAACAAAGCTTGTTTCAGATTTTCGACTATTATTTACAAGATTATGCATGTAGCAATGCTTGGGTTGGGCGAAGGAATATTTGAGATAGTTTCATTTATGCTTAGCTATTATTGTATTAGTTTTACCTTTTGTTTAGTACCGCTGGTAGATGATAGAACAGAAATGGGGTTGCTTTTCTCAACATGAAATTGTTTTGTTACTGATGCCATGGACTTTTCTAGCCAGTTTGATTCAGCTATTTGTGTTAGCTATTATCAGAGCTACGTAACATAAAAAATAGGAAGTATTGCTCGAAAAAAATGAAACCACTAAAATTTTATCTTAATAATTGTAAATGATTAGGACTCTCTTTTGATTCTGAAATGAGTGGGTTCACATCACAATACTTTTGAAACTTAGCTTTATACAACAAATTACGTCGTAATTAGCTTCCTTCCGCTACAGCTGAACAGTGGTTCTTAATGTAAATTATTTACATTTAAAAAGAGAAAAATGTCATAAAATTAGTAAAATATTTTTGTAACAATTAATTAATTAGAATTTAATTTACTACTCATCGAAAAATTCGTTCATTTATTTTGGGTTTTTGCGGGTTCGAATCCCACTGCTACTCATGTTTGATGCCGTTCGGAATCGTCTTTGAGCAGTTGGTCCTAGCCCTCCTGTAGTAAAACAGTAGATCATAACACTCTAAATCATCCAACCTTCACTTATTTCTTTTTTTCAGCAAGTGTAAGGGGTATGTGTTACTTTAACCCCTTAACGTACATGCTCGAGTAAACTCGAGCTCGCTAAACTTGCCAAACTGTGCACACTCGAGATAATTCCAGCGGAGTTTTACTTTATGTTGCTATAATTTTTCACACTCGAATGCAATCGAGAATTGAAAGTAACAATGTGAAAGCAAAAAAAAAATCGTTTTATTGATATTTGTCATTTACATGCGATTGTAATCTATAATACTTACTTATTCACATATAAAATATATTTTTTTTCTACTTATCACTTACGACTTATCTCTTCCTTGTGAGCCGCATTCCGACAGAGTATTCAGATTCAGATTCTAATTCGCTCATTTTTCAATATAAATATACTAAAATTTAATGTAAAGTAAAATATAATTGATAACTATTTTATTACTAAGTTCTGCCTGTAAAGACACCCTTGACTAAAATCATCCTTGAATAAAAATTAGGATTACTTTTGTATTTTTGTAATTTTCTTGGCAAGACAACGTTCTAAATTGTGTTTTTTACAGCAAAAGTTTGATTTTTTACCACTTTTTATAAAACTGTGCATTAAGGGGTTAAAACGAAATAATAGAATTCTGCATTGCTATAACCAAATAATATAAAACTATGGTATTTTTAATGTTAAAAATATTGTAATTACTAAATAAAATTCATTTATTTTTAATATTAACTAAAAAAATTTCACCTTGCTTAATTTAGAAGTTTCAAAATTTACTAAATTCTAGCGTAAAAATATTTTGTCTCTTAAATTTTAAAAGAAATTTTAAATAAAAATAATTTTTAAATTAATTTTAATTTAAAAATTTATATAATAATAATATTTATGTAACCAAATAGATCTGAAGAAAGAAATATAATTGAATTTTGTTAAAGTTTTCCCGAAATATATCTCCAAAATTTTCCCTCCATGTTTAATTAAAGTTCTCAGTTGAATTGGAATGAAATATTTTTCGATAGAAGAAGCTTTTAATTATCATACTTCATATTCTTAATTTTCTTGTGTAAGCACTGAAATCCACTTTTAGTTAACGGAATATATGCTTTCAATTTCGAAATAATGGAGTTTGAGATCATATATCTGCTATAAAATTTAATCAGTATAAAACAATTTTCAATACTAATTACTTCTTTGACTGACGAAATCCCTAGACAGTAATCCTTTATAATTTTATGAGATGATGTTAAACTTCTGGGAAACTGTATTATATTGACGTTAATACTTCTTTGCCAAATTCTGCATCTTAATTTATTGAATTTTTTATTGGTTACGCTATTATAAGAGATTTAGAGGGAAAAATTTTTGTTTTATACAGCTGTTGGTATAAATTACTAGATAATATATTATTTTTACTTTAGTCTTATGAAGAACATAAAATTTTCTTATCTTTTCATTCTTGAATTTCATACTTTGAAATTGCAAACAACTTCCCAATGCGAAAATTAAACATTATAATATTTAAAGAACATGTTATATCAAATAGAATTTTCTAACAAAAAAATATTATATGTACTCAATGTACGGTACGTGTCAATGTATTGCCAAAGCCACTTTGACAATACATTGAAAATTATTAAATAAAAATAAATTCAGTTGTATCGTCTTATATAAATAATCTTAGTCCAAGACTTAGTTCAAGTTACTTCCTGAATATTCCCGAAATAATACTTCAATCGAAGTTAAGCGATATACGGCTTAATATCCCACGATATTTCTATCTCACACAATGAGATATAACTGCAAAATACAATCAAAAAGATTTCTTAGTATGTTTACTGTTTATGAGCGTTACAATTTAATTGTTGCCAGAATATAAGACAAAAGAACTACTTGTGTAATTAAGATTTTTGTAAAATATTTTTTAAATGTTTTATAACCATGAGAGTCACTCAGAAAAGAAGATACACACATAGCCATAACGTGCTTCTGCAAAAGATACAAAACAGAAAGGCCCAAACCAGGTAGAATGTAGACATGAATATCGTATGTGGCCCCTGTAATTTCCCAAATACTTCCATAAACGTCGTTTTAAAGGAAGGTGTTAGTTTTCATTTCTTCTCCTACCGTCTTCTTGGTAATGCTCGTGATCAAGTTTTTGAATGCACACAATGTAGCCCGATCGAAGCCCAATATCAATTGTGTTTACTGTATGGAACAGACGTAGTGTTCAAGCAGATAGTTGGTTGTTGGTGTCGGGATTCTTGTGAGACTAAGCAAAATGTTTATGACGAACAGAATTGTGGCTAGTCACCCATCATCGATTACTTTAGTAGAGTAGCAATATAACGAAACCGGATGGAATTCTGCCAAATACATTGCCTTGGTAGGAATGTATATGGAAGAACTTCGACATGCTCTTCTCCGGCACTACAGAGGAAGGCCTGCAGACAACTGTTTTAGTACTTGATTCATTCCCAGTCTTCATACTTCTAGAACATTGGACTAAAAAATCTCATCCTACAGTTAAGACACGGTTATAAGGACTATTAGAACTCTGGGAGTTATTATGTTGAGATAAATCAGAAATATTGCTGCATCTTTTGTATTAAATCTTTAGAGATAATTATATTTTGTTTCTGTTTAAGGGCTTGGAAATCTTGATTTCTGGATCACCCTCGTATTCAAAGCTTTCCAAACCCATTTCCGATTATCATATCCCTTTGAACAAACCATATAGACAAGGAAAATATATATGAGGCGAAAAATTCAAAAAATTTAATTTTATGTCGTATTATTTAAAAGAAATTTTAAATTTTGTAATCTTATAATGCATAAATTGGTCAGGACACACACCAAGAAACCAACTTTTTTTTTCATTTTTATATTTAAATATTTAGTTTGTAATTTATGAATTTCAAAAATTATCATGTAGGTAAGTAAATTTAAATTGTGTATTTTAATGAACGTTTTTGATAAATACACGGTTTTTGAAAGGCTAAATATTTTATTAACTTAACTAGTTGACTTATTCGTAGCTTCTTGATTTTAAACTTGAATATCTGAATAATGTATCATAACCTTTATTTTCTGTAGTTATAACTACTAAACAATTTAAAGAATATAAAAATTAATAATAAAATAAAAATAATTATTACCAGTTATGATGAGCCAATTCTAAATATTAATCTAAAAATAATAAAGGAGAAAAGCAAAATATTTCGAAAAACAATTAAATAGAAATTACCATAAAATTAAATTTTTCGAAGAGCTGACAACATGTGCTTATGCGTTTCGCCTCCGTTCCTTTTCACAATTTCTGACTGAAGTATTCCTTAATTAAAACAACTGGAAAATTGTTCCTCAGATGCATTTTCCCTTCTTTTGTAGTCTCTTTTGAAAACCAGCTGTATCTTACTTTAAATTTAATTGCTACTGAATCTGGGAAGCCGATACCAAATAACTAAGGTTTAAAGAAAACGTAGTTGAAAATGTTTCTAAATTGCTTTATACGAGTTTTCAGCAAATATTAATCCTGACGCACTTTTATTTTTAGGATAGTATATAATTATTTCATTTAGTTCTGATAAGCGTTTTTCATCTAAAATATATATGCAGGCACTATTATAAAAAAATCTGATGTAATCACTACATAACTCCCATGTATTCTATTAAATTATAAGATTTATTTTTTATTTCCTTGTCGTGTGCCATTATAAGAATTATAATTTGCATATTCCCTTAAAAGTACAAAGTTACTTCCATTGCTCATGGTAACGGTTATGTCTGTGTACAGCTCAAGTGCAGCTGTCTAGCGGCGAATTAATGTAATAGCAGAATAAATTCCAGTTATACGAGTTTTTTTATCAAATAGATATTTCTGTGTAAATAAAGCGTCCTCAGGGTCCTCAGCCTATCCTATTGTGTATACGGCTTGCAAGTGCTGCACTGAGGAAGATTATACCCTTGACTCAAAGTGCTGCCCTGGTGAAAATCTACCCCGGACTCAAAAACGAATAAGAATTTAAATTTAAAAAATAAATAAATAAATAGGGACTGCAGGATCCCAGGTTTGCAAGTGCTGCCCTGGGAAGAGACTACCCAGGACTCAAAGGCGTATAAGAATTTAAAATTAAAAAAAAATTAAATAAATAAATAAATGAATAATAATGAAAAAATAATTAGAATTAATAGAAAATAAGGTAAATTACTTTAAAAGTTAATAACACAGGAAACGTTGATGCGGTATGGAAACTCTGAGTTATGCTCTATTTATGTGCAGGATATAACAATGAGATTACAACTCTACAGTAATAAAGGAGTAAGGAGAATACGTACCAATAATAACAATAATGATAATAGTAGAAAATAATTAACAATTAATAATAGCTAAAGTAGGTACCAGGTAGGGTGCCATATGTATTTGCAAGTAGTACTAATGACTGAGAATAATTCTAGTAGCTGCGGGGTTGGTTTACTTAGAGTTATCAACAATATTATATCAATATCGTAAAGGTGTCTTAATGCATAACATGCTAAAACAAATATGCATTAACAAAACTCTTGAATAGATAATTGACAATTAACATAGATCTTATGAATTTTGGCAATATGCTGTTATAAACATTATTAATAACACTATAAATTGTATATAAAGAATATAGATTACACATTGAAATTTTTCCTTTCACAATGATTGCTTTTTAAAGGAAAGTTTTTTTTAAATGCAGCTGCAATACAGGCACATATCCGTTTATGCCAACACATGTCTGCAAAGCTGTTACCCATTTAGCATCACCGAAGGAAGTATGTAGCTTAATGAATGCTATGGAAGCGTGAAACATTACCCTCGATAAGTCTTAGTAATTTAGAAGCAGGGACCAAGCAATAGACCAAGCAGGTCAAGAAGACCAAGCAGGGGCCAAGCAGGCTTGGCCTGCCACCCCTAAAGGTGTCATTTAAGAATATGGAGGATATTGTGACCCCGAAAAAATTTTACATTCCCCAGTCATCTTCAAGAATATGGCGGATCTTAGCTCCGTAACCTTTCAGTTACGAGATCGCTGCCTTGGTCTACTCAACTACCACGTCTCATTTTTACAGGAAAGTAGTAATAAAAAATTCATTATTTTAATTATAATTTTATTAACACTTATTATTGTAAGTTTCATAATTATTGTAAGTATTATGAACAGGCTGATAACTCTAATTGTTTGTGTAAAAATTTTAAAGGAACAATAAACTTTCAAAATTATTTTTTTTTTACAAACGTGTTTGAAAATTTGATATTACATTACAAATAAATTTATGTCAAATTATTTACAATTTTAATGAAAAATCATTCAAAGTCATTAATGTTTATTAATGTTTAACTGTTTCTAAAAAAATTTATTGAAAATGTTCCTTGTTAATCCCTTTTTGGTTTAACGTGTCCATTTTTATTCATATGATATCTTTTAGACCTTAGAATAAAAAAGTTTTGCCAAGCTGGAAGTATGGTTAGAACAAAAATTAAACAACTTACATATGCAATATAAAAAGTAGATTTTTATTGTTCATTATACATTAATTTTAACTATCATTTTACACTGTGTAAAATAAATTGTCTATAAATATGAAAGGAAAATGATGGTTAGAAATTCCCCTGGAGTATTTCAAAATACTAATAAAATTCGAAAATTTTTGTTTTAAACGCAGTTTAAATTAGTCGTTAGAAATAACTGATCAAATTCGAAATATTATAATATTTTTTTATGATTTTGTTCTGTTTTAATAGTACTCTAGAGGTAGGTATATTCCCAATGTGACAAAAGCTGATTAGTTTAAGCTTTGCAAATTATACGATGTAAATAATTTGACTAAATCTTCGTGGTACAGACAAATATATGACCAACATTGTACTATTTAAGGTTAATGTGCAAAAATGCCAAATATTATAAAGATCGAGACACAAAAAGTATTCTACAAAAATGTAATAATAAAAATATAAAAACTGATAAGCCTGATATCTGTAAGACATATATTCTAGAAAATAAATAAAGGATGTAAACTATGTCAGAAAATGAAATCTATCCCATACCTTTGTTCTTCCTATATTACCCAAAATGTTGGCATTACCAAATGAAACGTCTAAGTGCCAGATGGATTTTACTGTTGCCATCTTTTGTGTGTGTTTTCAACTTACAAATATATGAAGTGTATTAGAAGAGTTACTATTATTATTTTTTGCTGATAATAAATTATGACAAATAATGTTCGTAAAATTATTTTATAATATTAAATTGCATTTATAAAGTATTACAGAATAAAACAGCCTATTAATCCAAATAAGTTTTTCTGGAAAAAATTCTAAAGAAATATTTATTTCAAAATTGTCCACTCTTTAATGAATCAAAATTAACTATATTTTAATTCAAAATAAAAAAAAATACAAAGCAACCTGTAAAGCTATAAAAAATCTTTTGACACATTTGGACACATAAAACTTAATGTGATTGAATCTCTAATTCATCTTGAATAGAAAACTAAAAGGCAGTCAAAGTTAATAATTTCGAATTTGAAGCAATAATTATTCATGTTAATTACGCATTTATAGAAGATTGCAACATGTGACGTAAATTGTAGAAGTTCCGACTATTGAAAAAAAGCGAAAAAAAACGTGCAAACGTGGAAGTATAGCTTTTTTTATAATTACCTAGTTTAAACGGACGCAGTACCTTTTGTATTGCTCCCTTAATTACTTTTGAAATATTCAGTATTTTTTTCACAATATTTTTAGAATATTTAGAGCTCGTTAGTATCTCACACTGGTACCACTTTTTTCCATAATTACCAATAATTCTTTAATTTACTAGTCTATAAATTGTAAATGTGTTTTACAGGTTTTAAATAAAAAATATGTTTTAAAAAGAGAAAGAAGATTCAAAACAAATCAGATTTTCTTGGGGTAAAACAAGAATTTTAAACTGAATTCATTTACTAAAATTTTAGATACAGACTAGACGACCCCGCAGACGTTATTTTGTTTTAGCACTGTAAATCCAAAAATTGTAAAATGTTTTTAAATTTATTGGACCTTTTTGATGGAAAAGTAAGGAATTTTTTTAAATACTTGAAGCCACCACGTTTACAGTCATCACAAGCATTGCTAGATTAAATTAAAATTCCCCTATCGACTGGACTGGGATTCGATTCTGTAATTTCTACTGAAGACCGTTCGGCTGACCACTGCGCCACAGATGCTTTGGCAGTGAAGGGTTTCAAGCGGCATTATAATAATCTCAATAATTGCCCAATTCTGGATTTTTGATAAAAAAAACATTTTCTGTCAGGTCAAATTATGAATCTAATCCATTCTTGGACCAACTTAATTATATACCCAAAATTTCATCAAAATCAATCCAGACGTTTAAGAGGAGTTCTATTTCAATCACACGGACAGGCGAATTTTATATATAAAGATAGATAAAATACTTTTCGGATTATCTTGCGTACAAGCTATGGTTATTAATATTTTTAATGGAGCCCTCCGTTTGAATTTCTGTAAAAACAGTTTCTTTGCGTTGTATGCCATTGAAAAGCATTCTGTGTTAAAGAAACAATTATTAAAAGACAAAGATAAAGGAAGTAAAAATTTAGAGAAATTACATCCAGAAATAAAATGTTAAACTTTAAGTAATTTATTTTATGTGGTTTGCACAATAAGAGTCCTAAGGTATCATTTTGACTGTGTTGATATTGCGATGCGGTCGGTAGGTGTATATATATGTTAATGAAAAAAACAGATAGTCATTTACAATCAGGGCTTCGAACCGTAATTTTTTTTGTTACGGTTTTCGTTCCGGTTCAACTAAAAAATTAATATCGGTTCAGTTCCGGTTTTCGCTCCGCCAAAAATAACGGTTTTCGGTTCAGCACATCTTATTCCGATTAGTTTATTAAAAGAAAAGTTGTGATAAAAAAAATACTCCATCTTCAAAGTGATCCCTAGTTTCGAAATTTTCATTTTCCATTTCGATAACTTCGTCTTCAATTTCGGATCCTAATAAGTTGACAAATGAAATCATAGTGAATATCAAAATAGGAAATCGAGAAGTAGTATACATGTAATGATAATTATAAAGTTGACGTTAAATTAGAAAATATTGATAAGTTGGTAACAGTAACAAAATGACTGAAAGATATATCGAACCGAAATAAACCGATATTTTTTTCGGTTCAGTTCCGGTTTTCGTTCCGACCAAAATAACGGTTTTTTCCGGTTTTCGGTTTTCGGTTCAGTTCCGGTTCGAAGCCCTGTTTACAATACACAAATGTATATTCTAAGATACCTACACACCTAATGGGATAAGATAGCATGGCAATGTGAATGTAATGTCAAGTTAATAAGATTTCATTTTTATATGTATGGGAGTATTTAATACCATCCTGCCCTAATTTGAATCCTTACTTCCTTGAAGATCAGCACCTAAATCTTATACGAGTCGACCATTTTGAAAACTGTTGCCGTTTACTCTATGTTAAGTATTTGTAAATTTATTGCCGATAGGTGGTACTTTGGTTTTCACCGCTTGTGTGTGAGTCGTTGGGACGGAGCCTACAAAGCAGCCACTGATAAGAGAGCATATCTCTTATTGCCTCACGTTACGTAAAAATTTATGTTTTTTTTTTGTTGATAGTATTTGTTAATTAAATGTGGGAGAATTACAGTCCTCGATTAATCCGACGGATATTCACGTAACACTTCATCTAGTAATTAAATCTAGCCTTTAAAAATTAAAATAAAATGTTCAGATATCCTATTACGCATAATCTATTCTGGTCTCTCAAGATCAATCATGGATCATCGGGTGGACTGATAAGAGTGAAATCGCTGCTTTGCGTATACGAGACATGTTGGTAGCGAAAAAAAGAACGGTTAAGAACGTTCTTGTATATTAAGCTTTAATTGGTATTCCTGTCAGTCAGATAAATTTTAACTATATTACACATTGTAAGAACATTTTCCATGTGTGTATACTGTATTATTACGAAGAGTGATTTTCTATTGTAAAACTGACGGAAATGTCTGTACAAAATGGTTCCATACATGTGAAAAAAAGAAACTGAAGGGATTTGTATTAGTTGAAGTATTTTGTTACAAATGTAAATCAAAGCTTTTAGTGGCTGAAGTAGAGTTAAGCTATGTTGCTATTAGCAAAATTGTTTAAAATCAGTATTTGTCTTCAAGAAATTCTATGCTTAAACGAAAAGTGCATCACAACAGTTCAGCTTCAAATAAATAATCTCTGATCAAACATTTAAGGCAACTGAATTTAGAAAAGTAAAAGGAGAATAGGAAATATAAATAAAATGTATCCCATTTAAAAGAATATTAATCAACATTTTTCGTATTTACAGAATTTTGTACTTTACTTCTTGAAATTACTTTTGAAAAATGGCATTGCAAAATACACTGTGTATCTTCGTTAAAGAAAATGAGAAAAGAAAGGTAAAATTAACATAATGATGCTATGTACGAGCATTTTACATTTAAAGAACGTTTTGAACTGGCGGACTACGCAGTTTTAAACCCCTATCCTCTTCTCCAACAATCTGTAAAGGACATAACCACTTCTTCAAGAGTTTGGACCTAACAGCAAGTCAAAATGGCTGCCTACTATTTAAATATACGACTTAGAATTGTGTGATAAAATTAACTGTCCAACTAATCAATCTGTTAACCAACTGTGGAGTTCCTTAGCGTAATACGTTCAAAAACGAAAAATGTCCATCAGGTGGAAATTTATGAATAATTAACCGAGCTGTATGGTAATATAATAAAGCTTCAGTTCCAAAACGGTATATAATGTTTTATGAAAAAGAACATGAGCATGCTGTTGTGTTCAAGCCAAACTTAGTCGGAGGTTTCTGAACATCTTCCTTATAGATTAGAATTGTCTTTGAGTGATATGAATTTTTGACATGAATGTGTCTTTGATATGAACTTTTCAAACTGAAAGATGACCTGACCAGGATTTACTAAGAAAGTGACAAATAGCTAAGCAAAGACCCATAATGACTTATTAAATAACTGAGCAGGAAGAAGGAATACAAAATCCTGTGATACGAAATGACAATTTCTTAAACGCATATAGTTATTCATAGAAAAATATTTAAGATATCACAAGTGTTTTAAAGTAGTTTTGTTTCAATATCTAAAGTAAAATTATGCAAACAAACAAATGTTTTTTACTTTCAAAATGACCATTGAAAAAGTTTATTTTTTATAAAATGCTTAACTATAGTTATTGTAAAAAAATTCTATCAGATAGAATCAAATCGCAGAGAGCTCTACATCCTATATACAAGATAGTAATTGTAAATATTAATATATATATATATATATATATATATATAATGAGTTTTTAAAAGTATAAAGAATGCATATTAAGGTATTTTGAAGTATTCTCAAAGTACATAAGTATATTATAAAACAGTTTTATTTTTCACATCATTTTATTTATCTTTTATACAATCTAAATACAATGCATGTAGGCAGAAATTATTCTCTTATTAGTCAAACACAAAATGAATGTTGTCAATAACTAAACAAAAATGACAGTTATGTCACCTTGACACTTTAAATGTCTTTCGAATAAAATGGCTAATTCTTTCCCCATTGCTGTAATGTGCCTCGTTTTTAATTAATTGGATTTGATTCCAAATTTTTGTTCTCAGCCAATTTTTTAAGATTACAATAGGAAGAAAAAGGGAATACGTTATGAAACCTTGGAAGTTGAAAAAGATTCCAAGGTTTTAAATCTTTATCATTTATAGGTGATCAAAAATATTGCTCATAAAAGAACTCACCATTAATAAGTTATATCACGGTTTCATATATATTGGGGGGAAGGGACATTAAAATTACTTACAGTCTTCGTTATAATTCAATCCAATCTTTAATGTTAAACATATTTCTACGAAGTAAGTTTTTCAGTTTCAGTAGAACAGCATGTTAATCATCAAATATTTTTTACGAAATTCTAGAAATTAAATGAAAGTTATTTCTTATGAGTTTTAAATATATAGCTCAGCAATCGGATAGTTCACTTCAATAATTAATTTATTTTTATTGATATCACATACTAAAACTTTATTAATTACTGACACTTAATTATCATGGGTGATATATAAAAGAATGATCAGTAAGTATTCGAATATCATCATTATTCATCCATTTTCATCGTTCATTTTTGAGAATATTATCTTTTGACGATATCTTTTTTCCGCTATCGTAACCGATATTTAACGCTGTCACTTTAGACAGCTATTATTTACGAGAACCGCTCGTAATTTAATACCTTTTCTGCTTTCTAAGTCTGTAATACGATGATATATTTCAAAACATGCGGGATCGCTCCTGGAAAAATTACCATCAAATATTATTTTCTTAAGTATAATTTGTCACTACGTAATGTTAAAGATATTTTATAGCTTTTTCAAAGTAGTTGCAAGATAAATAAAATACAGCTTGTAAAATTCTGGCACAAAATAAAGTATTGTGCGTTGTAACAGAATGTTTCACACCATGAGTGATAGATTACGATGTACCTCTCCTCAAGAATGTAGTAATATTTCAAAATGTATAAATGCTTTTATTTAGTAGTGTACTTTAATACATGTGCATTCAAATTTTGAAAGCATAGTCAGGTTTTTTGATATTGTTATTGAATCATATCACTAAGTTATGTGCAGTGGTACTTTTATTCATATCTCCTACCTAATTACACGTCTAATCAATTTCTGAAAGCATAATATGGCATCACACTAATATTATAAGGATATAATAGGAATTAGTCATAATTTTCTCCAGTGTCTCTAGACGCTATAGAAAAAAAAGAAAACAAACTATAACGAGTACAGTGAAATGGACATAGCTTTAATTACAGAAACAATCAAAGTTTTTTATAAGAACTGTTGGCAAAAGTTGAACTTTTTACACAGTGGACAATTTTTGCTGTAGTGTACCTTGATATCCTTCAACAGTTGAGAATTCTCCATTATTTAACAAGATTCAGCTGATCTCCCTCTTCTGTGTGATGTACATGAGTACATTTATTTACAATTACTTCATATCTGTATGGGCAACCTTTGGAATATGTCGTACCTCTTTTGCCATGCTCGTCTCTCATACCAGATTTAACGCCGCGTGAATTTTCTTGTGGGGCTATGTATAAAAGTGCTTTCATTCCTTTCCTACCTCTTTTACTGAGTGATTTAACACAAATTCGAGATCAAAACGCATGTGTTGTAAATACTGCAGATAATATATTGGATAGAGTCTCACAGGACCTAGACTTTCAAATTAATATATGCTGTGTGACCTAAGCACACACAAGGAAAATCTGTAAGGAAAATAAATAAAATTTGACTTCTTCTTTATATTTATTGCAATGACCTTTCTTAATGTATTCATTTGAGTTTATTTACTATTACCTTATGCCCCTAAAGATAATTTTAAAAAGCTGTGTATTACAATGTATATAAATATCAGGTTTATTTATCTATGAATTTGAAATACATGTGAAATATATTTTTAAAAGTACTTTTGGACTTTACACTGAGAGTATAAGAGTTTCATATTTGGAAGTATTAAAAAGTTCGTCTAATTTAGTTCTATATAATCCAATACATGGTGATACATGTGTATTGAAATATAGATAGGGAAATGCAGAAGTGCAATCAAGCTTAATTAAGATTATAAAAATGTAAAATAAAGAAGTATATAAACATGTTTCTATTTCTACTCAGTTGTAAAAGAATTAACTAGTGTTTCCAACTAGTTAACCTTTTTTAAAAAAGTTTATATTATGAGATTTATTCAACCATTAATTGCTTGTTTTAATTTATTTCATTCTAAACTTTATAACACTGATGTTTTTCCGATGAAGCAATGCATGGTGCTAATTAGATGATACTGCTTGTTTTTTAAATATTGTAATACCGGTGGAAATAAAACCAGAAAATCCAAAAATTTTAGGCAGAATATTAAAAATTCTTAATTTCACTTACAATGAAGATAAAATAGTTGAGAAACTTGGAAAATAAAGACACATTTGGATGAAATAATTTAAGTAGTTATAGTATTGAAAAATGATTCTCATAGAAAAAAAGTAAGTTTATTAGTAACTATGTTGCATTTCTGGTACTTCAGTTACTCTTTGATTCAGAATATAATACAAATATATTTTACAACTTACTGGTATATAATTGTTGAACTTTCCATCAAATCTCACCCGTTAAAAGTTTGTTCTTACCTTAACCGTTTATATGTTATGTACATATTTCTTTAAACAATTGCACATTTTCAAATTATATAAATAAAAAGTATTTTCTGAAAACTATTATGCAACTAAATTATTTTAGGCTTCTTTTAAATTAAAACACCATAAACTACAATTTCAAATGGCTCTAAAGTGAAACTGCAAAGAAATTGGATGTTTTACAGTCTAAAGATATTAAAAACTGTTCTAAAACTGAAAACTAAGAAAATGGCATTTATTGTTCTATAAAATGGAACAGAATGCTGGTATAATTACAAATTTAGATCATTTAATGATATTATAACTGCCTAATATTTGATGTAAAAACTGAATTTCTAACTTACCAAATATAAACCAACATATTTCCAACGTTATTTTCAAGAAAATTCTTATTTTTTTACTTGGTTTCAATTTTTTAGGTTTTTTAAAATATATTACTTCATATAACAAAATGAAATATTTTTGTAAAGTTTAGATTCTTATTAACCCCTATCCTATGGAATATATTGGAGAGAAACTTGAAAAAAAAGGAAAATAAATCACTTTAATTTGCTTCGTTATTATTATGAAAATGTTTGAAATAAATTATTTTTGAAACTATATTAAATGAAATAACTACTATTTTCAAGATTTTCCCATATATGAAGTGTTAATTACAGTAATTACAGTAATGTTTACTCAAATTACAGAAAAATAAATCAAAGACATAATTTTCTGGATAAATATAATAAACTAATGCTGCAATATTATTATCTATATCAGCTGTCATGAATGAACATGTCCCTCAGATTCCTTAGAATTTCACAAATCTTTTACGGTATCCGAGAAATAGCGACAAATGGCACCAAAATGTTGAACTTTTTGCGGGAAAAAAATCTCTATTGAGAAAAACAAAAACTATATATTATGCATTGGACGAACTAATTTCGGGCTTCACGCACCTGAAATATCATTTTTTCTAACAAATCTAATGATCTTACAAAATGTTACTCTAAAAGTGCCAAAATTTTTATTTATATATTAAATCAAAAGTTGGCTGTTATAATAAACAATTTTTCAGGTCGGAAGGTACTATTTTCCCTTAAATTAAGAAAGTCCCAAAATCTTTTTCTTTTAATTTTACAATGGTAAATAAACGAGAAACTTTATTTTTTTACTTCAATTACACTAGCTTAATGACTAATGACTAATAAATACTAATGACTCGGATAACAGCAGCTTTCAAAAGTTCACTCTTTTATTCATACAAACTTCAGCGTTTAATTTTGTAGTGAACTTCACATTTATTTCTGAGCTAAAACTTCTACACTTTCCCGTATGCCCCTTTCTTTCTAAGGTACGTTAAGTTAAAAAATTGCACTCTACATTTAACAACTAAATTTTTTTTCCTTGCCAAAACAGTTACCGTGGATATTTTACAACCCATAAACAAATCGTTACGTGGGAGAAAGCATGCGTAAATGATTCTAAATATCTCTTAGAATGTCTTTATGAAAACGAATTAGAAAAAATACAGACTGAAGTGATAAACTTCATCTCTTGTTTCAACGTTAACGAGTTTTTTTTCCATCTTTTCTTGCTTCCAGGAATTTTGTTGAGAAAACATAAAAATAAAGTTCTAATGATAAAATAAAATTCGAAAAAAAAACTAAGATAGAAAAATGTTACGATTCACTTACAAATGTTTCCACTTAGAAACATAAGAATATAATAGTGACACATTTTTAAATTAGTTAAATTTCACTAAGATTTAGTATTTCAGTTGTCGAAAAAGTAAGAACCGCATAATAAAATCAAGACCACTATTTTTAAATCTTGGATGCGTTTTAAAATATCTATATTCTTGGATGCGTTAGAAACTTTAATAATGAATAACTTTTTCTCTAAAAAAGGTTATGTATTACTTACATTTCCTCGCTTTAACAACTTCCTTGTTTTGCAGGTACACCTTTCGGGCACGGCTAACGTGCCATTAATAATTTGCCCATACGAGGTACGTCAATCTGATTTATTTGTCGTTCTCATTGTTTTAGCTGTATATACGGCCGTATATATTTAATTTGCATGGGCTCTTACATGGGTTTGTAACTATAAAATGGGAATTAAACATGGGGGATATAATTATACATATGTAACTCTTGAAATATACTTCACACTTTACACGGGAGATTAGCGCCCATTATTTAATTTGCATGGATTTTTGCATAGACTTTGCATGGGTTTGTACTATGAAATGATGATTAAATATGGGGAATATAATTCTGCATATG
>CM063506.1:87829937-87884937 GCA_032207245.1 Pardosa pseudoannulata
TTTCTCACTAATTTGAAGAGTTGAACTGCATATGTCAAAGGAAAATGGATTACGAATCCAAGCAAGATCGTTTTCAGGAAATCTTCGAATCTTCTAAAAAGTTTTTCTTTAACTTTTCAGCGACGGCGCTTCACTCTTTATATGTACACTGTATGGTATGCAGCATGCAGGGATAATGCATTTCATAAAAATTTGGCGACATCCAAAAAACTTCTGGCGACACCCACAGGGGTGGCGACCCCTAGTTTGCGCACCACTCCCTAGAAGGCCAGGGCCTACAGTGCCAGCCTCCTTTTCTAAAAGCCACTCCACACTATGGTCCATTGCAAACCATTATCAACGTCTGGAGGGGGCATGGCTTATCGTGGCCGATGGTGGCCGACGATAAAACAGCCTTGGCGAACGATGGCTTCGGAGGCGGTTTTTCTCCAAAGATTTTCAAAGGTAGTTCAAAGATCATGCGTAACTAAAGTACGCAGAGACACTATGGACGAATCCACTCGCTAGGCTCATTTAGTGGCCCTGTGTGTGGATGCCACCCATGAACCATCGTTCAAGATTACCATCAGGAAGTGGTGAACAATTGACCATTGTGGGGAGGCTACATAAGAACAAGGTCCCTGGGATATGAATGATATGTTCCTGTTAGGTGGTCAACCTTACGCGTAATCCCCAGTGTTTAGTCGAAAGGCATGATTGGTCCTCACTTTTTATACCCTTTGAAGGGATAAAAGACTGAGTCAATTTTGCACAGCCCGGGGATCGAAACTCGGACCTGTGTCATAGGAGCTTGAAGCTCTACCCCAGCGCCACTGGACTTCCTTCATATGAAAAATTTCATGGGAATTTATATTATACGAAAGTAGATTTAAACTCATTATATTTTACACTACTACATATTTAAAAGCAAGTGCTTATCAATTTCGTTTACTTTTTATTTGAAAATGAGAGAAAATATTGTAATGAGGTGATTTAAATCAGTAATATAATTGATTCATTCGTACAAGAAGTAAAATGCTCGGGATCTAAATCTGACCTCATCACATCTTTGTAAAAAGACAAAGGACCATAAATTTATATTTTACGGATATTGTTGTCTTGTACGGTGGTCTCGGACGGGGTTCTGATCCCAGACCCAGATTAGAATCCCGCCTCCGTACTTGACATTAAATAAGAATGTACCTTTGTGGAGTATTTATGAGTCCTTAAGAGACAGTGCCCAATTAGAAGGGATAAGGTTTTTCACGTTGGCGGTATCAAGGCGGGGTTTAAGCAGACCAATGCGATTCTTACAACTATCCCGATTAGACGATAAGAAGGAAGAGGGGACAAGGTTGAAATTAATAAAATAAGAAAAATCTAAAAATTGAGAAGATGATCGGAGGTCCCAAAAAAAAGGTGTTCGATAGTCGAGACTAGAGGAGAGTCCGACAGAAAGTGTTCGATAGTCGAGACGAGGAGAGTGTCCGACAGTAGGTGTTCGATAGTCCAGACGAGGAGAGAAATCCGATAGAACGAGTGTGAGAGTCCAGCCAAGTCCGACAGGAAGGGTTCCTGCATCAAATAGCACGGCCGCACCCCAAAACACTCAGGAAAAAGCCCCTACCAGACCGACGAAAGATCCATAGATACCCATCAACCAGCACTGTTCAGGGCACACCATTTTCACTCCCTAAATGTACCCCCTTTTACATACATTTTGAAATTGAGATTAGGTCCTCTCTCTATTTACTAAATTAATTAAGTATAAAAAAATTGTCAGAACTTCTTTAGAAGATGTTGACAAAGCTTATTTTATGTAAATTAGCATCAGTTTTGTTTCTACATTGATGTATATATATTATAATAAATTTACTTTTTTATATTAAGCTAGTTTCGGATGCTGTTAATTTAGCTTTTAGTTCATCTTCATATTTATGTCTGTAGTTTCTCAGAACCTGTGGTTAAATTTAATTCAAAAATACTTTTACACAACGCAATCACAATCAAATCACCACTATACATTTGATCACAGGTTAATACTCAAATATAAACGAGGACTACACGACAGATATCACTTTTATTAACTGCCATATAGAAAATGGTATTCTAGATCAGTGGTTTAGAAACTTTTTTCACCACGTTACTCCTAGCGTACGATCAAAATTCTCTAGGTTTTCCCAAACACCCTTGCTTGAGAATATTGGAAATGAGGATAAGTCACACCTCAAAATTGTTAACACGACAATTCCTGGGTCATTAGTCCTGGCGCAGTGGTGAGGGAAGACAACTTAAAAAAAGCCAATTAAATATTTTCATGCCTTCTTAAATAATTTCATGACTTTTCTTGATAATTATAATGACAAACTAGACAACTCTAGAACCACGTGACGGATCATTCATTTTGATCCAAAACTATTTTGCGTTATCTTAACAGTTCTTTTAATGTGGTAATAACAGAAATAATATAATGCACATTAAAATATATTTTCATAATTTATCTTCAGAAATACTTTTACAAAAATTATGTTATTTCTGTTAATACAATCTTAAATAGAATAAATTTGTGTAGATATCACAAAATATTTTTTTGAGTCAAAATGATCCATAAGAACATAAACAAAATGTCCCTAAAATATAGTCGCCGTACCCAGTTTAGAATTAAAAAATGCTTTCTGTGTTCGTACACACTTGAACTGCAAACGAATTCGACCTGCCTGAAGCTTTTCAAGAGTTGACATGATCTGATGACTTTTCAAGGTAACATGAATCACCTTGCAAAATTTCATTACGGTTGGTCCAGCCATTTTGGAATGCATAGCCAATATACATGCACACACATACCCATACAGAGATACATACAAAAGATCATATAGATAGATAAATATACAGATAGAAAAATTTCACTTTACAATACTGTGTTTACACTCGATACCAAATAAATGGGTTATGACGAATCACTTCTTTTGTATGGCATCCTATGAAATTTCAAATAATAGCTGATAAATAATAAGAAATCAATATAATTTACAAAATTGTTTAAATTTCTTATTTTCTAGATTCTCTGGAGTCAATAATAAATATAAGACATCCATCTATTAATATATATCCCTCAAAAGTATTTGGCCATTAAGGAAATTTATTTAAACTGGCAATAATTAATTAGAAATAAGTATATGTAAAAGTAGTTACAATAAAATAAAAATTATTTTGTAACTCATTAATCATTTAATAAATAACTTTATTTAAAATTTTCTAAGTATATTCATTTTATTAAACAGTTTACTCTATTTCCGAAAGCCACCTGATCAAGACGTGATTCTATATAATAGCAATATTATTCACTATTATACATATTCATATCAAAGAAACGTAACTTAGAAAATTCAAAAACTGAAAACTAGCCTGACGTCATTTGTTTGAACGCAAAATGATATTTTGATTGCAAATGAATGAAATCTTACAAAAAAAGAAGCAGTTCTAAAGAAATTAACCCTTAGTCATGATTCCTTTTCATAAAATAAGAGAAAGATGAATACAGAGTTCTATATAAAATATCTCTTTTAGCATCTTGTTTCATTCAAACCCTGTTTTTCTCAATTTTAAATAGTAGAAAATATTTTCAGTAAGTAGAGATTTTGGGGAGGAAGAAAATGCTTAGATTTTAACTAATGTGAGAAACTCCTCGTTTTAGAAACATTTTTTAACTCTCCGAGTGGAATGCATCGAGGAAAAAAGTCTCCAAAATATACGCTAAATGTTAACTGTGTCAGTAGCCCAGTCTTTAACGACTAGAATGGAATACGGGAGACCCACCCTCGTCATTGTCCCTTTACTTCCGGTTATAAATAGATATTTAAATAGATATTACAGATTGCTAATTTTTAATACACATAAAGCTCGTCGAGTCTCGAAGATCATCCCATAAGAAATAATGGATTCTACTAAAAGTACAAATAAAAATATTCTTTGAGAGACTTGTTTATATTTTTTACGAAAGTCATCCAAGATATTTAAGTGGTGCAATTAGAGATACATTTGTTACCGCGAACGAAATACTTCGAAATAGAGATTTGCAGAGCCATGAAAAGCTATCAGTGTCTTTGTGCCTCAGGAGGTAGGGGTGCATCCCTCAATGTCAAACAGGGGTGCAGTTCCTAAACAATCGATCTGACCCCCCCTACCGCAAAACTCCATGAGGGAAAGAACTAAAGTAAAAATGTACATTACATCCATTTTTGAAGCGTTTTTGGAGGTCGAAAATTATACGTTAGGACCTCATCGATTTGGTGGAATTGTACGTGTGAACCGCTTAGAAGGTTAATATCATGGAATGGCACATAGATTGGACTTTATCATTAAGCCATTCTTCATAAATAATCCTTTACAATACGATATCCTTCAAATAACCTATTGGAGTTTAGTATCCCTTTCTAGGGACAGCTAGAAGAATTTGTGGAATTTTTATGTTGTCCCACAGAGTATTCTGTTTCAGTAAAACTAGATCGCTATCCTATAAACAATCTACAATATTTTAGAGTATGTGGCATTATTTATAATTTAGTCATTTAAATCATTTCATGACTTTTCAATCCTAGCGCAATTTACTTTTTCAATTCCGCTGTGTTTGTTAAAGGTGACCGGGGCGCGTAAAATATGTACGTGGTCACGATTTCCTCCAAGTTTTTAATGAATACTTCTGTGGGCTGCAGACTCAGACTATGAGTCTTTTGCTTGGTCCCTGCTTCTCAATTACGAGGACCCACTTGAGAATAGTCGTTCTTTCACCCTTAAGGTGATCGTTATAAACGAAAGGCTCACCCCTTTGCCTTAACCCATATTGTACCACACCAACTAAATATTTCTGTGAGTTATTAAAACTTAATCTATATCATTAATATGGTGTAACCAAGTATATAAAACCAAAATTTTGAAAAAATATTTTTAATTTTTTATATAATTGGCTGTCTTATAAATAGGACAACGGTCCATTACACTACTAAAACTTAACAAATATCACTTACATTGGATTAGGCTGATTCATAGATAAAATTTGGGGAAACAGTCAAAACAAAGTCCAACATTACATTTTGAGCATACTGTTGTAGGTTTTCTCTTGCAGTTATTGAACTGGCAGTAAGAGAGTAAGTTTATCTTGCAAAAATCTCCAGTTTTCTGAATAGAATAGACATCTATTTACCCCTTGTTGTGTCCAGATGTGTGAACAGGTGTTTGAACTGCTTTCCATTGAAAGATAAAAAAAGAATGTGTGCTGTCAATGCAATATCGAATTCATAGAAAAATAATCAGGATTGGACCGTCGTCCTAATTTTAGGGCACCTTTTTCATACTTACAAAATACACACGTAAAATATATTTTTCAACAAAAACTTTCAGCTACATTATTAGCTCTGTTTTAAACTAAAATTAACCTCCACAATGTTTAAAAAATAATAATAAAAATATAAAATTAAAGATTAAAAAATGACAATTTTTAAGAGGTTGCTGTAAATAAATTTTACAATACAATATAATTTGATTTCTCAGTTTTTTTTTTGTTACCATGCTAAAGTGTGTCTATTTTAAAGGTGTTAAAATAAAATCCACTCAGAAAATATTTATAACTTTATTATTAAATGGAATTTTATTTGCTGTCCTGTTTATAGGATAGCGGTCCAATATGGGTTAATACGAGTAGTGTATGGCTCAATCGTGCTTGGTTTGACCAACTGACGTCAGAAACAAAAACAGTACTTTTTCAATAGGTGTATAGACTGAATTTATGATATATAGTCTAATCTGCTGTATAGCTTCCCATTCCGTTGCCGTGTTTAACCCTATAAAGGACAGTGGTTTCGCAGAGAAACCAACTGTTCAAATTGAGTTTTCTCCTCTGTTTAAAGATATATGAATAACTTTTTTGAATTTTCTACGTTTTTGATACTTTAAACTACCAATATATGGTAACACTTTAAGTAATTTTTTTCACTTTCAAATATACATTTTTAAACTTGCTTTGCTTGAAACAATCAGGAATTCTATTTTCATCTTTTATAATCCCAAATAAAAGTACTTACACAGAAAATATACTTATAAATGTTTAATATATTTATTTATTGTATCATATTAATCATAATTATTCTATACTCTTCCAATATAATTTAAATTTTAGGGAAGTATTGTTTTCACTCCCTAAATGGGGAGGGTTTTACAGTTAAACCACTTCTCCCATCTACAAACCCTGAAGGATATTGTTTTACTATTTTCCCATTTATAAGATTCATAGATAACATTAAAAACGATTTCCATTAAATGCCAAAGAATTTCTGATTGTGAACTTTGAAGGGTTAAGTTTAATACACTATATGGTAAATGATGTGATTTTAGACCTTTTGTTCAATATCTAGAAAAAAATAAGAGATCATCCTGAAAGCTTAGTGTAAAGACGTCATATAATTCCACAAAGACGTTTTTATTCAGGCTATGGAAGAAACATTGACTATTATGATTCGGGGTATTAGGCTATTAGTTTGGAGTGATCCAGTTCGAGCCACGTTTTCGGATTTCTACGTTTTATTCAAAGTAACACTTCAACAACATAACAAAGACACAGCAGAACAATTACAGGTACATATTTTCAGCTTCTAAAATGCGCACACAGAGCCATCTGTTGAGATAAAATCATTAGATCACTTGGTTGGAAGATACAACATTGACATTGCTTTCTGTAATATACTGTATGTATATGTTGTATTTATGCAAAGTACTATACTATATGTAAAATTCTATACTATATATACACTCCCCTCCGTGTTTTCCCTTCCTATTAGGAACAACGTATTTTGAGCTGATTCTGTCAACGATTACCTTCAATTTCAAGCTATGTTGATAATTCACAAAAGTACTGTCTAGATACATTAACTAAAGATGATGAACTTTCTATTTTGATTGTATTCCCTCAGACACATTAATGGGATTTTAGAAAACCTGCTCCTCTGTCTCCTATTTTTTATATAGTTTTTAAAGTTTCTGATTACAGAGTATTGTGCACAATGTTGTTTTCAATGCATTTTGAAAATAGCCTTCTTTTATTTTGGGGATACTGCAAGTTATATGGTTTGATTTGGTTTTGAGAGCTACAGTCTACTCTTTTCCAACAGATCTTCTTCCTTATTTACTCCCATCCCTCACCTAGCCCTTATAGAAGGGTTTATGGATGAAAATGCTAAGATGGGATGGGAAATCCGCTTCTACTGCTTAGCAAAACCAAGCCCGAGAAGGACCCTGCGAAAACAATTGAAACTCCGTATTTATAGAAAACTATTTTTAAAAAAATAAATAAAAAATTAGAACCTTTTGCGTCACTGTAAGACGAATCGTATTTAGACACACATTTTCATATTTTAAGATGTACAAAATTTAATATAGCTGTTCAATATTTACAATTTTTACACAATTTTAAACCATTACATCCATATTTATCAACAAGACAGCTATTAAATAGGGGATCTATTGTTTAAACGAATGCTATTCCGTAATAGCACTAGGTTTCGGAAACGGAGAACTACTGCTATTCGAAACGCCTACGGATATCCATGCCGGTAACACAATTCGAAACCGGGAACACCTGTACCAAAGAATGGCATTATTCGGTGTGCAAATTAAAAGCAAAATTGTTTGTTAAATAATGTGAAGATATTAATTACTTATGTGGTGCGTTACAATAAACCTCAAAATATGCTATATCAGTTAAGATAGGTGGAGAAAATATCTTTTTAACCCATTATGAGGTATTATTAATAATATATTTGCCTGTGAGCTAACATTTCATGATACTTATTCAACTATTGACAAGATACATTTCATGCATTAAACTTATAATTATTCTAAACCTATTCTGCATAGAATACAGGTCATCATTCCAATCTGGGAAGACAAACGCATTGAAAAGGTAAATATTTACGCACAGCTATCATTAGCAAATGTGAAACTAGATATGTATATGATTATATTTGTACTATTTCAATACATGATTGTTGATAAAACTATAACCTATATGTTGAAACTGGATTACAAGCAGTTAAAAGCAACCATGAAAAAATAAAATAGGTAAGATTATAAATACTAAAAGACTTTTATTACAGCACTGTTAAATTTCAGAAATACAAATGAGTCAACAATCAAATCATTTGTATTCAGGTTATCCACTACTCGGTTATGTACTACTCTAATAGTCTAGCTAATTATTTCATTCATGACACTAATTACATCAAGGTTTTTTGAGTTCAGTATAAAATTAGCTGGGTGTTATGTTTTTCTCACTCTGATATGAAAACCATACTGTTTTTGAGCAACAACCAGTGATCAACCAACCATTCGAGTTTTTGGCCATCCTGAATTTCTTTCATTGGAGAACAACCTTAATGCTTGCACTGTTTAAGGCAATGGCTAACGATAAACTGCAATTTACCAAATAAATGAAGCTTATGAATGTAATATTTTACGACATTCTTACAAAGAAAAGTGATCTTATTGATCAGACAACAAGAAAGCGAGAAGGTTATTTTAAGTTTCAGGAATTTCATATTCTTTGGAATAATTATGAACTGTCTTTATCTGAGATTTAACTGAGGTAACAACCCTTTATCTCTTAAATTATTAAAAATTTAATGAAATCAAAATATGGAATTACATTATTTTATTTTTAAGTTATTTTTCATTTATTTACACCGACTTATTTTTCGCCGAACGATGGCCGATTGGTTAAGGTGGTGGCCTTCGGTACCGGAGTTCGTGGGTTCGCATCCCACTGGGGCATGGATGCTCGTAGCCATTTGGAATCGGCTTTAAACTGTAGGTCCCAGTCTCATTACCCCTCGTGTTGCAAAAAAAGTAGACCGTAGCACTCCACAGCAAACCTTATTAATTTTCCTTTTTATATTTCTATATAGCATTCCCTTCGTAACATCTAAGAAGTAAATTACTAATTAGATTGCTAGATCTCCTTTTATATCATTGTTAGATCTCCTATTATATTAATTGTGTATACCAATAATCCTTTATAAGTATGTAAATTTTAAAACAATTCTATTAGCATTAAAAACTGTGTTCAGTAAAAGTACAATACTTTACAAACATCGTTTTAACATAAAATTGTTATATATATCAAATTGAGATGTAATAGAAAAAAATCGCCTGTAGTGTCCCCAAGCTTACATTAGGATTGTCCACATACAAGGAAAAGCTTCAGGATATCGTGAGTCAAACAAAGTTTTCGAGCTATTACTTTGGTAAAATCTGTTGTTTACAGTCTCTTTAACATGTATTAATTCTATTTTTACGGAAGTTTTAGCAAAAAAAGAAATCTAAATGTTTAAAACAAATTCAACATATTACCTTCTAATGAAAACAATTCAATCGATGTGGATTTTTAAAACTTCCCTTTTATTAAAACTTCGGGATACTTTAAGATTGAAAAAAATAAAATAATATTTATTTAAAAAAACTTAATGCTGCAATCATTCTTTTTGCTTATTGGAAAATATTTACTTTATACTTTTTTTTTAACTTCAAACTATTACTAGATACATCCCCCCACATTAACATTCGTAAGAATTTTATGTTAGGCAGTATAAGAAATTAATTTTTTTCTTTTTTTTTACAAAAAGAAAACATTTTCAATATAATGTATACTATCAAAAGCATTCGGGTTGAATTGGTATAATTAATTTTCCCCATTAATAATAATTTAAGTAAAAATATTATTCATATTCAGTAAAAAATAATTCTCCAAAGAATTTCAATTTCAAGTATCTGTAAAAGTACAATGCTTTTCAAACTTCGTTTTAACATACAATTTTTATATAAACCAAAATAGATGTAATAGAAAAAATCGCTTGTAGTGTCCCAAGCTTACATTAGAATTGTCCACATACAATTAAAATTCATGATATCGGGAGTCAAACAAAGTTTTCGACCGATTACTTTGGTAAAATCTGTTGTTTACAGTCTCTTTCACTAGTATTACTTCTTTTTTTTACGTAAGTTTTAGCAATAAAAGAAATATAAATGCTTAAAACACATTCAACATATTACCTTCTAATGAAAACAATTCAAGCGATGTGGATTTCTAAAACTTCCTTTTTATTAAACCTTCGGGATACTTTAAGACTCAGAAAAATAAAAGAGTATTACTTACAAAAAACAGTTAAGGCTGCAATCCTTCTTTTTGATTATTGGACAATATTTGCTTTATACTTTTTTTTTCACTCTCAAACTATGACTAGATACATTCCCTCGCCTCTAACTTTCGTAAGAATTTTCTGTTAGACAGTATAAGAAATTAATTTTTTTCTTTCTTTTTTTACGAAAACGATAGAAATGAAAATATTTTCAATATAATGCATGCTATCAAAAGCATGCGAGTTGAATTGGTATGATTAATTCTCCTCCTTATTAATAATTTAAGTAAAAATTTTATTCATACTCAGTAAAAAATAGGGCACCAAAGAATTTTAATTTTAAGTATCAGTAAAAGTACAATGCTTTCCAAACTTCGTTTTAACATAAAATTGTTATATAAATCAAAATGAGCTGTAATAGAAAAATCGCCTGTAGTATCCCAAGCTTACATTAGAATTGGCCACATACAAGGGAAATTTTCATGGTATCGTAAACCAAAGAACGTTTTGTGGAAATTATTTTCGTAAAATCTGTTCTTTACAATCTCTTTCATTTTTATTACTTCTATTTTACTTAAGTTTTAACAAAAAAATAAAATAAAAAAAAA
This sequence comes from Pardosa pseudoannulata, assembly GCA_032207245.1. Lineage (NCBI taxonomy): Eukaryota > Metazoa > Arthropoda > Arachnida > Araneae > Lycosidae > Pardosa > Pardosa pseudoannulata. The sequence goes on from CM063506.1 coordinate 87,840,706, forward strand.
TGATAAAAAAGAAATCTAAATGCCTAAAACAAATTCAACATATTGCCTTCTAATGAAAACAATTCAAGCGATGTGGATTTCTAAAACTTCCCTCTTATTAAACCTTCGGGATACTTTAAGATTGAAAAAAATAAAAGATTATTATATAAAAAAACAGCTAATGCTGCAATGGTTCTTTTTGATTATTGGACAATATTTCCTTTATACTTTTTTTTTTACTCTCAAACTACGACTAGATACATTCCCTCCTCTCTAACTAAGAATTTTCTGATAGGCAGTATAAGAAATTAATTTTTTCTTTCTTTTTTAACGAAAAGGATAGAAATGAAAATATTTTCAATGTAATACATGCTATCAAAAACATCCGAGTTGAATAGGTATAATTAATTTTCCACCTGAATAATAATTTAAGATAAAATTTTGTTCATACTCTGTAAAAAATAGGGTACTAAAGAATTTCAATTTCAACATGACCTGAAAATACTTAAGTATTTATTTTTCTAAAAGTAAAAAAGAAAATTTAAATCTCTAAAGAACTGTCAACAGGAAAAAAATTTTTCCTTCGCTGAAAGAAAAAATAAAAAAAATGTGAGAAATTAGAGACCATACTAATATTTATTGGAGGAATTTTGCAAAGTAATTAATTTAAGGAAACATGTTACTCTTTAAAATAGCGTTTTTAGACACAGGACACATTGTAATTGTTTTGTATTTGAAAAAAATATTTAAAACATATTCAGAAAAATGATGTCAGATTTAACATTTCATTTAAATAAAATTTTAAACTTTAAAAAAAAAATTCAAAAATAATTATTTTAGCCATTAATTTTTTCGATATTTTTAAAGTTTTTAAAAAATTTTTTACACAAGACTGTGAATGAATTCTGAGATATTATGAAATTAAATTTGATAAAAATATCTTACTTATATGCTCAAGCAAAAACAATGAAATTTGCTAGTTTCTTCTATTTATCTATATATGAAAACAAGAAATAATTATATTATTGTTAATTCCATGCAGAAATTTATTTTATGTCTCGTAAAAACCTAATTCATGTCAAAACTTAATTTTAAAACTTAATTTTAAGTAAAGGAAAAAGCCTTAGCCATGTATGAAAGTGTTTCTAAATTACGATCCAACATGAGTAATGTTACTTACATCCGTAGCATACCACCTTAATTTGTATATGATATATATTGTTCTGAATATATTAAGTATTTGAAAAAATTACTTAAAACATATACAGAAAATGATGTCAGATTTAACATGTCATTTAAATAAAAGTTTTAATTTATATAAAAAAAATTCAAATATAATTTTTAGTCATTATTAATTTTTTCGATATTTTTAAAGTTTTTAAAGTTTTTTTTACAAAAGACTGTGAAGGAATTATGAGATATTCTGAGATTAAATTATATTCTATAAAAATATTTTACTTATATGCTCAAGGAAAAACAATGAATTTTGCTAGTTTCTTCTATTTATCTATATATGAAAACAAGAAATCAGTATATTATTGTTAATTCCATACAGATGTTTATTTTATGTCTAGATGAAAACCTAATTGATGTCAAAACTTAATTTTAAAACTTAATTTTAAATAAAGGAATTAACCTTATCCATGTATGAGCCAACGTGAGTAATGTTATTCATATCCGCACCATACCTTAAGTTACCTTGCGCAACTGGTAGTGCTAAATCAGTCACACCTTCACAGATATAAGGCAAATGTTTAATATGCAAGGGTCTTTGGTTAGAAAAAACCTTAAACAGCATAAGATTTTAATAAATTTTAAAATTTTGTACTGCTTTTAGCTTCAAAAAGGAAATAAAAAATTAATCTCCAATTAGACAACTAAAGATATCAATATTTTTATCCCTCTCGCTAGTTCTTACCTTTATTGCGAAGAAACATTTCAGTAGAAGTAAATATTGTAATATTTGCTTTCAAATCCTCAATCAGTTTTACAGTGTTTGATGATCGATTTACTAACAAATCAAATAACTGAAATTTACTATTTTCATCAATATGCAACTGTACCTAACAATGTAGGACTTTAGCTTTCTGTGAATCCTTTTTTTTCTATTTTTTCTTTATCTTATTTTTTTCCTATTTTTCTTCTTTATATTTATTTATTATTTTATTTATTTGTATTTTTTCTTTTCCATAGTTTCTGTGCTCACTTTTTAGTGTTCGATGACTCGTTTTCTCACAAAAAACCCTTGTTATAATTATTATAGCTTGTTGAATAAAATAATAACGTTAAAACGGAATAATGTTACGTTTTATTCAGTTAGTTTCAGATTTTTCTAGCAAAAATAACATCTTTTAAAAACATGTAATCATTTAATTGTGTTAGTGTTTATGACTTTCTGTATATACGCTTTTGTTCAAAGGAATTACTGGGAAACAATAATAATTTCTGAACACAAAATGTAAGAAAACCCTGGGATTTCCTGGGAACAAAAACCATGCACAAAACATAAGAAGGCTTAAAAGAACGACAACGCTGCAAAACGTTCTGAGCATTTAAGGCGACAAGAGACTTCGAATCTTGACTTTGAAAATATTAAACTTATATCTTCAGATAAAATAAATATTTACAATACATACTCTTTTTTAAAAAATGAAATCTTAAAAACAGAACGAACTTTTGATTAAAATAGAAACCATATGAAAAATTTCAATCGTCGTTTAGTTTTCTTTTCAAATGTTTCCAGATAATAGCAGTCATTAAATAAATTTTAAAATAATTTAATTTACTTAATTAATCTTTATCTACTGCCATATAAATATATTAATTGAATCTTACTTCCGTTGAATACAATTTATGTAATAGATTCATGCTTGTATTGTGTTATTAGATTATTTTCTGCCTTATCACTGAATCACACACTGTGTAACTTGGAAAATTCCTTAACAGTTTTTAAAAGCATGTTTTATGCTGCTTTTTGTAAACACTATCAGCAAATATGGAAGAAATGGTAAAATAATGCATGTTTAAACATACTAGAATACCCTCTGGCAAAAAATTTCTACCAAATAAAATTTCAACCAGGCAGTCGTAAGAGTTGTGGTGGGGAAAAGAAAATATGATTCTGCTGAAATGATTAGTTTTATCGGGAAGAATTTGCAGTCAAGTTGGGACAGAAACTACATTGTCATTTATATGACAGAAATACTGTACATTTTTTTCGTTAATGATTAACACATTAAATCTTTATTTCAGAAATCAAATATGTGAAATACATTTTTAGACGGCAACTGAAATCTTTACTTAATTGAGAACGGCTGAAGTACCAAAAAATCGATGTTGCTTATAAAGTCAAAAGGACTTTAAGTAACAAACTTTCACTTAGGTAGAACCACAGACCTTAAAATCGATAAATTTAAATTATCAATTCACAGTTCTTATAATTGATAAACTTAAATTGTATCTAGCACAAATTATAAAAGCGTTTTTTTTTAATTCAGACTAAATTAAAATATTTTGTACCTTTAAACATGATATTTATACAACATCATTAATAAAGGTATAGCTTAAGAAAAATGACTTAGTTTTTTTCATTTAAAAATAAAACGAAACGGATACATAAACTGAAAAAATGAAATTCATTTAACTGCGATATAATTTTTGACGTATGCACATTAGATGGGACATTAGAAACTAAATATTAATATTAAATAAAAACAAAAAATATGTTTTATTTTGTAAAAAAGTTTGAAGCTACCTTACATATAAAAATTTTTAAAAAATATTAAAAACTGGTAAGAAAATAAAAAAAATTAATTTTTATCATGCTGAAAAAATATCGTTCTTATTAATATAATGAAGGTTCACAAAGTAAAAAAAAACTTTATTATCTTCTAATCTATATAAACATTTTCTTTTTTAGGGTTATTTTGTAGGTTAATTGATTTCTATATTTAATGTATAGATTTCATGTTTTTTTTTTAATATATTACTTGATCTTACGGAGGTAATTTTTTAAAGTTAAACCTAATAAGAATCCCTGATTTTTTTTTAAATTTATGCTTAATCAAATAAAAATATTTTATTTTATGTTGCATAAAATATAAGGTGTCTGAATTAAGACTTTTCAGCTCGAAAGGTATTATGACCTATAAATTTAAATAGCTTCACTAAAATAGATCCCATTGGTCGGTTGACTGGGTTTCGCGTAATGCAGTCGTATTTGCACAGACAAAACCTACACTAGGAGAAAATATATTTGGTTTCCAGGAACTCCATATTTATGCTCCTTTAACCCTTCTCTCGAATGAGAGTGAAGCGTAATAATTTCTGTCATATTTTTAAATCCTCAAACACGAAAATACATTCCACCTTTAGTGAAAATAGAATTCCGAGATCGCCGTGAATGTCTTGATATTTGAGATCATGGAAATTTTTAAGGAACATACCTTTCTACAAATACAATCCCCAGATATTGAATTCATTTGACACTCGACAGCTCTGCTCTATGTTACGACATTGTTCTGTAGAAAAACAGGACCCATATGAAATCCGAATTCGCATATTCACCTAAATATAGCATCCATTTTCCATTAACAATCTTTCTGGCAGAAACTCAGTTCGTCAGGCCGAAATGATTGTAGCTTCTACAAACGAATATGCGGATAAAAAAAATAATATATTTTGACAGCTGTGACCTGAAATATTTTTGAAAGCATTTATATTTCTGGGTATAATATATCCCTGTAAAATGAATCTAGCTATTCAGCGATTTCTCTTTCATGCATAAGAAGAAACAGATGATATTTTTCTATTTCACAGGAATGGCCTTAATAGATGACAAAGATATATGATATTTACTTAACTATTCAACTGAATTCCTTACTCTTTGAATATTTGAGCAGCTTATTATGATATTGGTGCGGGGACATTTAATAAAAAAAATCAAGATGATGACTTCTGACAATATGAATGACTATTACTGTTGAATACTTATCATCCCCTATATAATAATAGGATAAGTTATCTGTACGTCTGTCCTCCAATTTATGAAGTGGTTGGACCTGGAATGGATAGAGGCATCCATTCAAACCGAATAAAGTTTATCTTCTCCTAAACTATACATCCGATTCTAAAATAAATCTGTATAAATAAGCTTCATATCACAGCAAAAAATACTGTCGTCTTTAAAACGTTCGAAATCCAACCCTTCCCTCCTTTTCGAGAGTTTAATGACATTATTTCAAGCCCCATTTCACCGGTTAAGAGCAGGCTATTAAATTTATCCATTTATCACTTAATAAAAAGGTAAAAATAACAATCTTTTCTAGCATTGCGACGTCATTCCTTTAAACATCTCATTTAATCATTTCATATTTTAAACTATTTAAATATCATCTACACTATTTTAATATCTTTTATCACTGAACTTAGATATTATGTCAATGATTTTCTTTTATATTTGGCTTAAATAATAGATTAGGTACATACGTGATAATTTTAAATTTAATCATCGATTATTTTTTGTTGCAATGAAAATTTTATCACCGGTATTAACAACAAATTCTTTTCATATAAGTCTAGGAGTCTATTTCATGGATTCATAAATATCTAGCTTTTAATTTATATATATTTGGAAATTAAGAAGTTTGTTTTTTGTCTGTTTGTTTATTATACATAACCACACGGTTTGACTAAATGAGTTCAATGTGATTCTAAACTGCATTACAGGATCGGGATACTCTAGAGGAGTATGACAATAAATAAATTATTGAGAGTGAACCAGATAGTTCTCAGCCAAAAAACAAACCATTTTTTACCTGCCTCATTGGGTACTTAACAGTTCTGCAATTTAAAAATTTTATTAATCCCGTCATATGATGGGCTACATGCTAGTTTATACTAAAAGACCAAAATATCATTTATCAACTATTACAGTTCCCATGCAATGTAAAAGCAACGCAATCAATACCCTCTAGCAATTATTTAATAATATTTTTCGAGTAGTTAGTAGGTTGGTGTACAGATCAGATGTTCATTTTCAAACTCGTAGACCCAATGGCGTTGGATTAAAACGCCATCTATTTCAAACTTCCCTCTTGGAATTTACTATATACTTTTTATAATTGAATTTAAAACGTTTAGTAATTCGTGGAGAAATAAACTTTAATATAATACTGTCAGCCCTCATTAATTTATTTCCTAGTTATATTTTCATAGCATTCGGCATCTACATCCACCAAAATAAAATATTCACTAACATATGTGCATTATATTTTTAACACCCTATATTTGTATTATATTCATTTTGCGTTTAAAACGAGAGTTTAAGAAATATAGTAAAGTCTTTAAATTGGAAAAAAATATTATTCTAGAAAATTCTATAAAAAATAAATATAAAAATATGAAAATATAAATATAAAAATATATACATATAAAAATTATAAAAATATAAAAATAAAAAATATAAAAAGTAAAATAATCTAAAGGCTTTCATACAGCGGACAACTACTCCACAAATTCTATAAATATTAAAAGTCCTGATATAAAACTGAAACTGAATTTCTAAGACATCATATACCGAGTAGTCTACAAAAGTATTTGCCAATACCCCACATTAAGTATAAAACTACAGTAGAGTGTAATTCGCATGATATACAGCAGGAGACACGAAAAATTTACTACCTTCAATGAAAATTCTAGTTTGAAATGATAAATCAAAATATTGAAATCCCTAAAATAATGGAGGTAAATGAACTAATATTATAAATATCAAATATATCTGAAATATGTAAAAATGATCAATGATAAATTCTATTTTTGAAATAGAATACTTAATTCAGTATATTAAATTCACATAAAAGCTTTGTGTAGCAAAACAGTAGGCCTAATAACAAACATAAAAAACTTTCCAAAAGCAATACCTGCATTGTTATTCAAAAGAATATAACTTAAAATGAAATCTATGTAAATGTTCCTCTCTTATGGTCATGGGTGATTTTCTTTGGAGCACTGTGATCTACATTTATCTACACAAAGGCTGAACGACTGCAACCAAGTGATTACACGAACTGGAACTTAAAGCTTAAATTCGATCTCGAAAATCTATACGAAGAGTCGGATTCGACCCAGTGAACACTCCAATACCAAAGAACAGTGTTCTAGCCATTAGGACATCGTTCCCAACTTTCATATGCGATGACCCAACGGTCTGGGATTTGAATGCCGGACTCCCGAATTCAAAGACTGGCAAATAGAACAATGACAGAAGACGCATTCTTTAGGTACAGGTGATCATTAACGCAAGATATCGGTGTTCATAGCTATAATTTAAATGAACGATTCTTCTTTGAAACACAGAGCCCACAATGGGAATTGAAAATGGATACGGTGAATGCATAGTTATTTAACTATTCTATTCTTGAAGGTTGAGCTGTGTTCGAGTGAAATAGATGCTTATAATAATGCCATGTTTAAGTAAGACGAATATATATATATTATATTTATATATATATACATATATATGCATATATAAATGTATATATATATATATATATAAATATATATATATATATATATATATATATATATATATATATATATATGTATGTATATATATATATATATATATATATATATATATATATATATGTATATATATATATATATATATATATATATATATATATATATATATATATATATATATATATATATATATATATATATATATATATATATATATATAATATATATGTATATATGTATATATATATATATTATCTATATATATATTATATATATATATATATATATATATTAGTGTCGTGCGGTAGGTGTTCATGCAGGGTGTGCAGAGAGCAACAACAACAACAATTATAAAACCATAAAAATGTACATTAGACACTTCTTTAATGTGTATTATTCAACTATACACAAAATCCATGCGTCTATCTGTATTACTAATAAAATAACGAAACGCATTCCACGAAAAACATATTTTCAGCAAACGTAGCACCACACGGCGCCCGCTTATTGGTGCCATCAAACCGAAAGTCCAGTTCACGTGCAGAGGATTTCTCTGCACGCTTCGCAATAGAACGAACTGTTTCTCATTCGTCAGTTTATTATATTAATTCCAAATACCTGTAAGAACATTTTAATCCCCAATTTTTCTGAATGAAATACTATCGTTTTACCCTCAGTGCCATCAATCTGTGGAATTCCATCAAGACAAAGCTAGCAGTCACACATCAAAATCCGCTGTAAATTTTCTATAAGAAATGGAACATAAAAACGGCATCAAGGCTATATCTTTCACTGAAATCCTTACTAAATATACCGATGTATGTATCACCAATGGATTTTTGTGCTTTCGTACTTTTAAAATCTGCATTATCTAGACTTCGTTCCAAAACCCTTACAGGACTCTGGAAAGCTGTTCAGGAGGAATGGGATAGAATACCTCTTCTGACACTTCAAAAGGGATTATTATCCTGGAAATTACGTGTCGCAAGATAGTTCAGAATAAGGGCTATCAAATAAAACATTTCAAACACAAGAATTTTATGTAATTTAGTTTTGTGACTGCAATATACATCGTCAAAAAAATGTGTGAACAGCCTATATATACATATATATATATATATATATATATATATATATATATATATATATATTATATATATATGTATATATATATATATATATATATATATATATATATATATATATATATATATATATATATGTATGTAATATATATATACATAAATATATATATATATATATATATATATATATGTTTATATATATATATATATATATATATATATATATATATATATATATATATATATATATGGTATATATATATATATGTATATATATATATGTTATATATATATATATATATATATATATATAATATATATATATATTATATATATATATATATATATATAATATATATATATTATCTCCACATCGTAAAATAGTCGTTAAAAAACAGACTACTCGCTTTGATGAAATTTGCACCTGCATTCCAATATTCTCTGCTATCTTCATTCGAAATTTAAGGTTAAAGATTCCCTATAAAATGCACGGTGACAGTGTCACGCTTGCATTAGATGGCATCACGTTCAAAGTGATTTTACCAAGATTTGCATTTTTTTCACTACACTTCAACGAATAACATTTTCCTCTGCTTGCCTTTTACATTTATTTAAGAGCTCTTCGTGATTGTTATTCTCAAATAGAAAGAACATATTTATCTTTGAATCGTCTAACGATGAATTCTATTTCTGACCTTTTCAAGGAAAATACATTTAAGAGAAGTGTAAACTCGACTGCAAACTTAGCAAACTTTTAGAATAGCCTAAATTATATTTTATGGAAGAAATACGATTACTAGTCTGAAACAAGAAGAACATTTCTAATAATATCGCTTTGGTTTATTCATCTTCGTTTCTTATTTTATTTGGGTATAGTTATGATATAATAAATTTTATAGGTTAAAAGAAGATGGGAGTGGAATCAAAGAAATTATCTGTCCAATATGTCCAAAATTGTGAGTTTGAATCAGGATGTATCTGGATATACATACATATCTTTTATTTAAAAAATAACCATTAATAAAGAAATCACAGCTTTTCTTGAACTTATATATGCCTTTTCCTTTCACACGAGTGGACAAAAACTTTAAAAGCAGAAGTGTACGAGTTTTAAAGAGACCACAATCTCTCTAATTGTTAAAATCACAGAGCTTTTTCACCTTAAAAGTGACTGAAATATGTAAACGCGTCCCTAAGCAGAGAAAGAAGTAATTAATTGCTTTCTGTAGCTCCTTCCAGCAGAAATTCAACAAATCTTAGATGATCTGCACTTTCAGGATCACAATTCTGGAGAATTAAAGAGAAAATGGAATTGCTAAGGCCGATGAGACAGACATCGCTGGAATAAACTAGGGTATTGTAACACCTCGCGCGTCCCCTGCTGCACTTTCAGATGTCTTCATGCCTAGTTTCTATACCTGCTCGCCTATGGTTACTGGAGCAGGTATCTTGGCTTTGATTAAAGCCTATATTGCCGACAATTAATCACTGCAACGACAAAACTCTTGACTAAATATTTATTTACAAATTCCGTTAAGACATATGTATAGTCAACATCTTATGCCTAAACATGGCTGAAATAAGACCGAGGAAAAAACACAAATGGTGCCGAGCGGAAAACACCTCTCTCGGTCTCAGCTCCTTTCAGAAGAATGTCCGTTCTCCATCGTTCCGACCAGGCATCTCTCTCCCCTCACCGCGAGGGCCGGGGTGGAATCCCCCCTCTTGGTCAAGCTTTCTTCTCCAATGGAAAAATGTCCCTTTCCGCAGCAGGCGGGGGCGGAGAAGGCATCCCTTGCCCCTTCCTGTTGAACCTCCCTGGAACAGGGCTTGCCCACCCTCTCTCGGGGTGTCCGCCGGAAAAAAAAACAGGGGCCCATGTAACACCAACTCGAGTCTTGAGTCTAGTATTACAGGTATAGTTTAGCAAAAGTGTTTGAGGAGAATATTCAATGGTAGTTAAGTCTGTAACAACATGATTATCATGTCCATTCCTGTATGCTTGAATTTCAGGAATGGCAGATCTGTACCCACAACATGCTGAAACGTTTGACGGTTACCTGTACGGAAAAAGTTGATTTCAGTGGGAAAAATAGTTTATCTAATTTGAAATAATTTATCAAATTTCTTTAAAAACATCATCAGTATTAACTCATAAAAATAGAAGATTGATAATATGCTACTACATTTCCTTAATTAAAAGTATAAATAATCATTACTGCTAAAAATTATCAAATATAAAATTAATGTGTGAAGCAATCAGAAAACAGGAAACAAGAGGGGAACGTGCAGAAGAGTCATTTTAATCCTGTAAAAGCGTAATGTTTATGGTTAACTATTTATTGCTATAAATTTATGCATCCATATCTTAGTTATAACTCTATAAAGTTAGGCAGTGTTTTATATATATATATATATATATATATATATATATATATATATATATATATATATATATATATATATATATATATATATATATACATATATATATATATATACATATATATATATATATACATATATATATATATATATATACATATATATATATATATATACATATATATATATATATATATATATATATATATATATATACATATATATATACATATATATATATACATATATATATATATATATATATATATATACATATATATATATATATATATAATATATATATATATATATATATATATATATATATATATATATATATATATATATATATATATATATATATATATATATATATATATATATATATATATATGTATATATGTATGTATATGTATATATATATATATATATATATATATATATATATATATATATTATCTCAAACTTTTCAGTAACAGAATTTACTTGAAATGATCTCTTGAAAGTCTCAATGATTGCTTAAACATCTATTTAACATGATCACTGTTATATGCTTTATTTTACCCTATCTCGTGACTTCAAGGAATGTGTGTAACCTGCTTGTCTATCCTAATTTACTTTTTCAATGTCTGCGAGCTTAAAGAACTCAGCTTTATTTATATTTTTGTTATCTCTATGCCTCTATCTCAATTGCCTTTGCTTCTATTTATTCTCCATGGTTATAAATTCAAGCATGAATTTCAGTGGCTTTATTTTTTATTAATTTCTATTTTATCAACTTTAAATTTAACTAATGATAGAGGTATGCCTCTTGTCTCATATACTTACAGTTGTGGGGACAAAATTTACCTCACTTATTTTAGTGTACTATTAAAAATACGTTAGTGTATTACTAAAAATATCATTTACCAGATGTAGAAGTGGATAGGATCCCTAGAGACTAGTTGCTGTTGTATGAAATCATACTCCACAGCAACAATCTAAAAATTGTTGCTGATTGCAACAAAGATTGACTGTTCCGAGTTACTCATTGCACAAATACATTGAGAATATTTTCACACTTAGAACAAGATCTTTTCTACGCCTTTTTTCTTTTTTACAGAATTCAGTGTATTGGAAATTATTGTGTTAGGGAACAATTATACTAAACCTATCCTGAAACATTGCAATAAAAAATATTTTAAAAGACATTTTTACAACAATTTAATGCTACAGACGCACACTACACACGCAGTACGTTTTCTTGTTTATCACAGGGTTTACCAATGTCCTTCCTTTTAGACCTGTAAATGCGTATTATCAACGAGTAGAATTTTTTCTTCCATACACTCAGAAAATCCATAATATTTAAATATCTAAAACGAAAAGAAGAAAAATGATCAGTATAATAAATAGTCCTTAAAATTATTTTTCTAATTCCTTACTTCATTTTGCTACAGTTAAAAATTATTTTAAAGGTTTTTCAAAGGATTTTAAATATGATCCTCATTTATACAGTACTAGAACTGAATATATCGTAGCTACTTCCAGAATTTTCCCAGATAATATTTGAAAGAAAGAAGACACTCAATAAATAACTGGAGTATCAATCAGGATAATTTATACATTATTCTCGATACCTGAAGCAATATCCAAGCATAGAACGGAAGCAAATTGCTTGATATGAAATTATTTTTACATTTAGCTGCTGATAGGAGAGAAAATTAAATTTATTATCTAGTGATAAAATATGGATTTATCATTATATTAAAACACCAAAAGAGAGTAATGCAATCCTTTGAATTAGGTGTAGTAATGACATATAAATATTAATCTACTACATTTATAAAAGAAATATTATAATATTAGTTTATGAACATGGTCACTATTGACTTTTATAATTTAAAGTTTATTATAAAAATACATTAAAACTATAAGGGATAATTCATTTTCTCAGTCACATATTATCATGGCGTTAAAACTGTGACTTAATAAACAAATTATTATCTTAGTCGTAAGATTACTTACTGAACATTCTAACTATAACAGAAAGTTAGATGTTAAAATTCGACACTGGTTGGGCATTTGATTTAATCTAGTATTTATCCCATCTCTCAGATTATGTATAAGCGTTTCAGTGGTATTCATATAGCTACCTTTAACCTGTTGTCGAATGCTGTATTTGAAAATTATTAATAATAACTTTTTATAGATATAAAAAAAGGGTAAAACATGTCATTAAAATTAATGCTCAATCCTAAAGTACTTTTTTGACATTGAGATAGTTTTAATATAGTTTTACCACTGTTGTCTGTTATTATGGTCTCTAAAAATGTGCAGAAAAATAATATTAATATTACTTCACTTCACACATTTCCGGAGAGACAAAGAAACCATGATAGGTTTGTGATCTCTATCGTTAACCGTATTATAATTATCAAAACAAAACTTTAGAAGTAGACCGTGTAGTAAAGTGTGTCTGAAAAATGTTCTTTATGCCCCTTACCGATCGTAAAATAAGAACTGTCTGTCTGAAAGTAATGTTAAATTTAAAATTACGATGATAAACTTCGAAGGAAATAGAGTTTCCAAATATAACTTTAAGTTTCTAAATGTACTGTCTTAAGAAGGTTTTCTACATATTATATGATTGGTCACTGGGCTATCAAAAAACCACGTCTTGCCGACGCCATAAAGTAAAAAACAACTGCAATGGACCAGACAACACACGAATATTATTTGCAGACTGGAGTTATTAAGTGCGTTTCTTATGCTGGTAATAACGATAATCTTATTATTGTTCTAATATTTTGGTAGCATGCTTTTTCTATAAATTAGCATTTTACATCTTATCGATAAAAGTACATTTCTAATGACTCTATTTCACCAAGGTTGCCTTGTGGAAGGGATTAAAATTACGATTCTGTCATGGTGTATTTTGTAATTTCATGCAAGGTTATAGGGTACTATAGACAATAAAAGAAAGCATAAAAGTACCATTTTAAATTAGTACTAGAAACTCGACTTCTGTCACTCAAATAATTGTTCCTTGACGAATATCTGTACTCACATTGCAGCACTGTGCAATATAAACAACATGTAACTGTTGTAGAATTATATATTCACACAATTCAATGACAATAGAGATTTAATACACATAAAACAAATGAAAAACATATTGCATTTAATTTATAAAGCTGAATACTAAATCTTACATCTACAACAAAACTACTCCCGCACTTGTACAATACAAATAAAACCATTCCACATGTTTAGGACAAGAAAGCACATAGAAAAAGTATATACATGTATAGGAATATTGTTGGTTGCTTGATTTAAAATTAGTGGCGCTACAACGACAAACTGCGTCAAAACAAGATGAATTTAAAAGCAAAGTCACAAAACAAAAAAAAAACACAAGAAAAAGGAATTTTGAGGATGAAATAGAAGAAACAATAAATTAAACGTAAAAGCACATAAAAATCAAAGGAACTGTGATAGTAAAATATAAAATATATACAAGATAGATTATTACAGTATTAGGAAATTGAAAACAAGTATAGGAATAAAGATGAAAAAGGTTGAAAAAGAAATTCTTCAAGTGCGCATGCTCTATAACTCAAAGCTCGCCCTGACTTTCCGTTGAATTTACAGTAAATCATGTAACGTCGCAACACTATAATCAGGGCACAAAGTAATTTTATTACTTACCATGATTAGCAAACTCATTCCAACATGATAACCACTGAGACCATGTGGAAGCTTACAAATGACCGATTCTTGAGGAATTAATCCTAATCAAGAACCAACTGATTGGCATTCGAATCGTAAAATTTCCTTACAACGGCAAGCTTAAATGTAATATCTGCATGACAGAAATGCTCCAAAGCATAGAACATTTAAGATCCAACAAAGAGTTGCCTTATTCTCATAAATAATGGAAATTCAATTAGCTACACATTTTTGCATTATTCTACCTGGTGTTAAGCCGAACGCTGGCCGATTGGTTAGGGCGCTGATCGTCGGTACCAGAGTTCGTGCGTTCGAATCTCACTATGGCATGGATGTTCGTAGCCGTTCGGAATTGGCTTTAAGCAGTAGGTCCCGGTCTCATTAGCCCTCGTGTGCAAAACAGTAGACCGTAGCGCTAAAAACCAAACCAAACCAATCTACCTGGTGTTAATAGATTCTTAAATTTGAATTTCAAGAAATACAATAATTTTCATTTTGTGTTGGGTTGTAAAGAAATTATTTTTTTAATTTTTTTTTCATAGTGTACAACTTTTCGCTTAAATAGAGATGATAAACGCACACTGTCTTAGTATCTGTATCTTACCTACATTGGTTTTCCATTTATTGATAAGTTAATTTCTTTTCATTTTCAAATCATCCTGCACAATGTGATTGGTATGGTTTGTGTGGTGATCTTGCATGCATTCTGCTTTAGTATGTACACATCCTGCATGATTACTAATGCATAGGTAAATGTTATATAATCATTTAAAATGAGACTACATGTTAAGTTTTATTAACATGTGACTATATGTTAATTTGTTACTTATAAGATACATTACCTATATAAATATACATTGACATATTTATACACAAATATATATATATATATATATATATATATATATATATGTATGTATATGTATATATATATATATATATATATATATATATATATATATATATATATATATGTATATGTATGTATATGTATATATATATATATATATATATATATATATATATATATATATATATATATATATATATATATATATATATATATATATATATATATATATATATATATATATATATATATATATATATATATATATATATATATATATATATATATATATATATATATATATATATATATATATATATATATATATATATATATATATATATATATATATATATATATATATATATATATATATATATATATATATATATATATATATATATATATAAATTATATATATATATATAATATATAATATATGGTGTAAATTATATACTGCAAAGATAAAATATATATATATATAAACCAATAGATAATGTGCACAAAAATGTGTGTATAAAATATCAAAATATATATATTGTATATATATATATATATATATATAATATATATATAATATATATATAGAATGGGACAGGGCTTTCCAGTGAATATTGAACGTGGGATAATGTCCGAGTTATTGTGGTGTAAAAAGTGGTGAATGGCTCATGCACAATGCAACTGCAGCTCGGAACCAAGAGGATTAATAGTGTGAGTTATAAGCTCGAGCAACATGTATTGCACCTATGCTGGATATAGGCATAAAGTGGTCATGCCAGTAACGCAACTGGATCACTGAATGGCATGCTTTTCAGAATTGTTTTATCCATCGGATATATGCACGTTGGGGTATACAGCTTGAAAAGTCTCAAAGCAAACGCCCTACACCAGCCGGAAGGGTTATAGATACACGAGGGATCATTGTAGTCTAGGAAATGTTTTCGTTGTATTCTCTGGGTTTAGGCATCATGGTGGAAGGCACAATGGATCAACACAAGTAGGCATGTTCTTGCGGGCCATGTTCAATTGTTTTATCCAAGGATAATGGCATCTGCCAGGAGGACATAAAGCTCATAGTCTCACAAAGCTCACAGTGTAAGTGCTTGGTTCGAAGATCTCCAGGATTAGTTTACAGTGTTAACTTGTCCAATAAGTTTCCTGACTTTGAACCCAATTGAAAATCTGTGGGACCACTTCGATCGGGTTGTTCGCCCATGGATCCTCTCCACCCCCGCAACCTAGCACATCTGGCACGGAACTGAAGTCGCCATTGTTTAACATCTCTCAGTGAACACTTTTAAGAACATAAATGACTCTCTTCCTGAACGTCCCGCAGCTTTCCGGCATGCGAAAGAGGACTATCCTGGACTATGACAGGTGGTCACTTGAATGGGACTAGACTATGTGTATATATACATATATATATATATATATATATATATATATATATATATATATATATATATATATATATATATATATATATATATACATATATATATATATATATATATATACATATATATATATATATATATATATATATACATATATATATATATATATATATATATATATATATATATATATATATATACATATATATTGTAATTATTTGTTAAAATGTTCATAAAACTATTGCAATTTTAAATTTGTAAATGTTAATAAACATTAAAATTATCTATTTCCTACATATAACGACTAAAAATCTTTATTATCAAAATAAAGTATTTAAAATATCCTAAATTACCAATATAAAATTAATCATTAAATACGAAAACAAAATGAATTAATTATGTACTTAGTATTCTTCTTTCAATGTTTTCCAATTTAATTAAGAAATTCTGACATTTTAACTTTAAATGTTTATTTATCATTTAGATAATGAATAAATTTATTTTATCGTTAACTAATGGTTTTATTTTTAATTTTCTCAGATATTTATTTTCATTCAGTAAATAAAAGTTTGTTACTTTCAATAATTGTTCTTAGAGAGATTTGTAATCGTAATTTCGTTCATATTATAAACAGACGTGAAATTACATTTAAGGATTTGCTACATTTTTAGACTTTTATGTACTTAAGTACTAAGATTTCTTTTCGAAAGCAGGATTTTTAAATCTTCTAAATAAAGGGAACACAAAAACATACACATACACAAATGTATGCAAAAAGTAAAAGTATTTATCCCTCTCTCTCTCTCTCTATCTATCTATCTATCTATCTATCTATCTATCTATATATATATATATATATATATATATATATATATATATATATATATATATATATATATGTGTGTGTGTGTGTGTGTATTGTATATATATACCCATTTTTATATGTATACATATATATGTATAATTAAAAATTATTATTAATATCTATACCAGTTGTTTGTCTGCTATTATTTTGATACATACTTCCTCTCCCAATATATCACTGTGTCATTTTCTAACTTTTAATTATCTATATATATATTAATATTTGCTTTATGTACAACTTTACTTTTAATATATTAAAATCTTTTCAAATATACCTACAAAAAAAAAATACCTTTCAAAGCACGCAGTTCTTAAACCATCCGAATATGCAAAATCTTTTTGTTGTAATAATAACGTTAATAGTTGAGATATATGTAAAATATAGTTTAAGGAGTCATAATTCACGTAAACCGTTCACCCAAATTGGTGAAGTAAATATCATTATAGTTTAACAAATGCAGCGTTAATATATTTATGTCTTTTTAAAACCACTTCCGCAAAAAATTTATAAAGTAAAACTAATCACATTCAAAATACCATCAGTAAATACCTACTCTAAAATAGAATATATTACGAGATCCGAGTATGGACCTGAATAGAAATGCTTCATATTTCAATAATGCTACAAGATACAAAAGGAAAAAAAGGCTTCAAAAGGTAATGAAAAATGATACTATTTTTTTTTCAATTTTGATTTTGGCAACAAATTATTCATTACGTCTGAATTTGAATTAGCTCATGTATCATTTATATTTTCAAGGTGGCTTTGTCAGACGAATAAAAGGAATTCCAAGCTTCCCAAGCAAAATGTATTGCTTTTCAAAAGGGAAATTTGTTCAGGTAAGCTTACATTAATTTTCTTTTGTAAAGAGAAGGAATTACTGGTTATCCACAGAAAAAGCAATGAAAAGGATTAAATGCAAAAGGATTTTAATAATTTATCAGCTTTTACTTATATATATGTATGTGTATACATGTGTATTTATATACATATGTGTATACTTGTATATATATATATATATATATATATATATATATATATATATATATATATATATATATATATATATATATATATATATATATATATTTATAGTTTATTTTACAAAACATTTACCAGGGATTTTAAGTGTAATAGAAATTTATAATTAAAATTTTATTATATTTTTATAGAGATATTACTATTACTATGTAATTGTTTTAGCTTTGTGCTGAAATAAAAATAATTCCTCGTAAGATTCTTAACTTAAGCGACAGCCCAGAAAAAAAATGTGACTTATCCTTGATCCTTGATCACCAGTTCTTTTCATTGATATCATTCATAAAAGAAAATTCAGATTCTACTAGATTCTATAATTCTCTTGTCATTTATTCTATTAAATT
This sequence comes from Pardosa pseudoannulata, assembly GCA_032207245.1. Classification (NCBI taxonomy): domain Eukaryota; kingdom Metazoa; phylum Arthropoda; class Arachnida; order Araneae; family Lycosidae; genus Pardosa; species Pardosa pseudoannulata. The sequence continues at coordinate 87,859,884 of CM063506.1, forward strand.
AGTTAACAGTTCTATTAAATTAGTTAACAGTTTCATTTTATTTTTATGTATTCAATAATATAATACTGTTTTTAGATTTAGAAAAGTTCAAAGTTTAACCTTAAAAAATGTTATCAATTATAACATCAAGAATATATTTTAATATTTTCTTTTAGTTAAGATTGGGCTTCTGACCACAAAACAGAAAATGGCACTCATGTTGAGTAATTTTGAGTAATTTTATTGGATTATTTCTATGTCTTTCATTAAATCGTCACAAAGTATTTTGGGTCTTGCCAATACTTGAGATAATTTAATCAAGGTCAGTCTCAAGGTAACTGACATATTCATGTACCCGCTGTTTAAAAATTGCACCTTCTCTTCTAAAATTCAGCTATTTCACTTAAAAACTCCAAATCGTATTTTACTCAGTTATTATTTGACCATTCCTTGAACTTTTATTGTATATCCATCAAGCTTACTTTTAATCCCTAGATTATATACTATCAGTTAAACTTGGATTTAGTTGTATACCAGTTGTCCCCAATCTTACAGCATCATATCCACAAAAAAAATAATATAAAAATAAAAAATTCATAAAGAATTAAATACAAAATCGAAATTGAAAAGGCAAAAATTATTTTTTGAACATTTCTAGTATTCAACACACTTTTAATTAGACAATTATGAAAATTATACTGTTTTGCATCGTACTTCTAAATGTGTCTCCAATGTGTCTGCAATGTTGTTATTAATTTTTAAATGTGCTGAACTACAGTGTCTAGTGTATACATAACATATATATATATATATATATATATATATATATATATATATATATATATATATATATAATATATATATATATATATATATTATATATATATATATATATATATATATATATATATATATATATATATATATATATTTATATATACGAGGTTCACTCTGAAAATTTTGAGATACAAGTAGGTTTTTAAAATTATACTTACAAAATTTTAGGTATGTTCAAAGTAGTCTCCTCCAGCATCAATGCACTTTTGTTGCAATGCACGAATTTTCTACAGATTAAATATCTCAAGCCATTCATTTCTTGGAACAGATGAAAAAATTCATTTATAGCCATCTCAGTCTCTCTTCTTCTAAATGAAAACGACGTCCAGGTAAGTTCTTTTTTAGATTAAAGAATAACCAAAAGTCACACATAGCTATATCAAGTGAATATGGTGGATGTTCTCTCATTTTAATTTATTTTTGTTTATGAAACTCAACTGTTAATCCGGCTGTATGTGAAGATGCATTGTCATGGTGAAGCATTAGTCCCCTAACATTCACTTCTTGTAGAATTTGTGGAAGACATTTAGTTGTATACCAGTTTGCTGTTACTGCCTTCTGTCCTTCCAACTTGATGGCTTTGACCAATCCCGTACTTTTGAAGAAAACGGTATATATCACTTTTTTCTGTGAGCTTTGTCTTTTCACCATTGTCGGCGTGGGGTCATTTTCAAAGACCCATACTTTGCTTTCTTGACTTGTTGGAACTTCAAAAAACGGTATGTATGTTTCATCACCCGTTACAAATTTAGAAATGATGCGTTGACCATTTAACAATTTAACAATTTCAGAGTTTCTATACTGATTCTGACACGCTGCAATTTTTGGTGATCAGTTAGATTATGGGGACCCAACGACAAACTAATTTTTCATATATAATTCTTCATTAATAATTTTGCGTATTGCTTCGGATCCAATGTTAAGTTCCTTCTGTATAATTTGATAGGATTATTATCATCCTATAGGACGATTATCATCCATTAACATTTTTCGTATGGCAGACACATTATCCGAGATTACTGCCAACGGCGGAGGAAGGAACACCCTTCCTGGGTGTTCTTCATACTGGAGAAAATTGCGACCTCTGCTCAACTCTTTAAACCATCTGAATACAGTAGAACAAGCTAGAGATTCATCATCAAATGCCAATTGCAACCCTTGTACGCATTCTTCTTGATTTAATCCTCCTTTAAAATCCTAGAAAATCATACCGCCAAAATGTTCTCGCGTCAACTCCTTTTTCTCTTCTGTTTAAAATTTATTCTACGCTAAAGAAGTTGAAGTAAGTCAGTAAAAAATCAGCTACTGTGCATATATATGTATGTGTGTGCGTGTGTGTTGTTCTAGACTCATTACAAAGGTAGAAGAATGATACCCATGCTTGATACAGTGCAATCTATGACACATGGAACACATGAAAATTTGGAAATAAAATATATTAGCTCATCCACCTTTGATTTTGCATTATCTTGTCATATTCACTGATTCTTGATTATTTATTGAATTCGCTTATTGTATTTATTATATTCACTGTGAGTTTGAAAGTGAGCCAATCAAGCAGAGTGTTAGATTAATCTCATGATAATACTACAAGTATTACGTGAAAGAAATATATAAACGTAGTTGAGTTCTTCAGAACTTAATTTTAGTGTTCTCAAAATCACCGAAAGTTACTACAATTAAAGAAGACTGAATTTAATGAATTTATCAGCTTTTACTTATATATATGTATGTGTATACATGTGTATTTCTATATACATATGTATATACTTGTATATATATATATATATATATATATATATATATATATATATATATATATATATTTATTTATAGTTTATTTTACAATACATTTACCAGGGATTTTAAGAGTAATAGAAATTTATAATTAAAATTTTATTATATTTTTATAGATATATTACTATTACTATGTAATTGTTTTAGCTTTGTGCTTAAATAAAAATAATTCCGACAAGATTCTTAATTGTTATCATTATAACTTAAGCGACAGCCCAGAAAAAAAAATATGACTTATCCTTGATCCTTGATCACCAGTTCTTTTCATTGATATCATTCATAAAAGAAAAATTCAGATTCTACTGGATTCTATAATTTTCTTGTCATTTATTCTATTAAATTAGTTAACAGTTTCATTTTATTTTTATGTATTCAATAATATTATACTGTTTTTAGATTTTGAAAAGTTCAAAGTTTAACCTTAAAAAATTGTTATCAATTATAACATCAAGAATATATTTTAATATTTTCTTTTAGTTAAGATTGGGCTTCTGACCACAAAACAGAAAAAGGCACTCATGTTGAGTAATTTTGAGTAATTTTATTGGATTATTTCTCTAGATCTTTCATTAAATCGTCACAAAGTATTTTGGGTCTTGCCAATAGTTGAGATAATTTAATCAAGGTCAGTCTCAAGGTAATTGACATATTCATGTACCCGCTGTTTAAAAATTGCACCTTCTCTTCTAAAATTCAGCTATTTCACTTAAAAACTCCAAATCGTATTTTACTCAGTTATTATTTGACCATTCCTTGAACTTTTATTGTATATCCATCAAGCTTACTTTTAATCCCTAGATTATATACTATCAGTTAAACTTGGATTTAGTTGTATACCAGTTGTCCCCAATCTTACAGCATCATATCCACAAAAAAAATAATATAAAAATAAAAAATTCATAAAGAATTAAATACAAAATCGAAATTGAAAAGGCAAAAATTATTTTTTGAACATTTCTAGTATTCAACACACTTTTAATTAGACAATTATGAAAATTATACTGTTTTGCATCGTACTTCTAAATGTGTCTCCAATGTTGTTATTAATTTTTTAAATGTGCTGAACTACAGTGTCTAGTGTATATACATATACACATATGTATATATACGAGGTTCACTATGACATTTTTGAGATACAACTAGGTTTTTAAAATTATACTTACAAAATTTTAGGTATGTTCAAAGTAGTCTCCTCCAGCATCAATGCACTTTTGTTGCAATGCACGAATTTTCTACAGATTAAATATCTCAAGCCATTCATTTCTTGGAACAGATGAAAAAATTCATTTATAGCCATCTCAGTCTCTCTTCTTCTAAATGAAAACGACGTCCAGGTAAGTTCTTTTTTAGATTAAAGAATAACCAAAAGTCACACATAGCTATATCAAGTGAATATGGTGGATGTTCAATCACTTTATTTTGTTTTTGTTTAAGAAACACAACTGTTAATCCAGCTGTATGTGAAGATGTATTGTGATGGTGAAGCATAGTCCCCTAACATTCACTTGTTGTAGAATTTGTGGAAGACATTTAGTGGTATACCAGTTTGCTGTTACTGTCTTCTGTCTTTCCAACTTGACCAAACTCGTACTTTTAAAGAAAACGTCATACATCACTTTTTTCAGTGAGCGTTGTCTTTTCACCATTGAGATCATCTTCAAAGACCCATACTTTGCTTTCTTGACGTGTTGGAACGTCAAAAAACGGTATGTACGTTTCATCACCCGTTACAAATTTAGAAATGATGTGATTACCATTATCATTTAACAATTTAAGAGTTTCTTTACTAATTCTGACACGCTGCAATTTTTGGTGATCAGTTAGATTATGGAGAACCCAACGACAAACTACTTTTTTTCATATATTTTGCGTATTGCTACGAATTCAATGTTAAGTTCCTTCTGTATAATTTGATAGGATTATTATCATCCTATAGGATGATTATCATCCATTAACATTTTTCGTATGGCAGACACATTATCCGAGATTACTGCCGACGGCGGCATTCCTGGGTGTTCTTCATCCTGAAGAAAATTTTCGACCTCTGCTAAACTCTTTAAACCATCTGAATACAGTAGAACAAGCTAGAGATTCATCATCAAATGCCAATTGCAACCGTTGTAAGCATTTTTCTTGATTTAATCCTCCTTTAAAATCCTAGAAAATCATACCGCCAAAATGTTCTCGCGTCAACTCCTTTTTCTTTTCTGTTTAAAATTTATTCAACGCTAAACAAGTTGAAGTAAGTCAGTAAAAAATCAGCTACTGTGCATATATATGTATGTGTGTGCGTGTGTGTTGTTCTAGACTCATTACAAAGGTAGAAGAATGATACTCATGCTTGATACAGTGCAATCTATGACACATGAAACACATGAAAATTTGGAAATGAAATATATTTAGCTCATCCATCTTTGATTTTGCATTATCTTATCATATTCACTGATTCTTGATTGTTTATTGAATTCGCTTATTGTATTTATTGTATTCACTGTGAGTTTGAAAGTGAGCCAATCAATCAGAGTGTTAGATTAATCTCATGATAATACTACAAATATTACGTGAAAGAAATATATAAACATAGTTGAGTTCTTCAGAACTTAATTTTAGTGTTCTCAAAATCACCGAAAGTTACTACAATTAAAGAAGACTGAAAGGTATTTTGCCAAATGTTGCAATTATAGGGATTGATTAAATACCTAGGATTTTATTTTTTTAAATACTTTAAGTTTGTTAGTTTGGTAAATTATTATTACATATATAGAGTCTGTATACGTATATATACATAATCTTGAACTAATAAAGTTTTCTTTTGTGTGAGCATGCTAATTTAATATTTCTTAAATTTTAAATATTACTTTCTAGTTTCCAAATAAAGATATTTCAAAATTCATGTAAGATAGAATCTCTGAACAAGAGGCAGTTCAGAAGGAAATTTTTCTATAATCTATATTAATCCTTTTTAGTCACTGTCCATACATCGGAGGCATATGCTAAATAGTGAAGAATATTCGAGTGTGAAAAGAATTTTGTAACTTAAGAATTTTGATTTTCTTAAAAGGTAGGAAGTATTTATAAATGTATAATTTCTACAAGTTTCTCTTTCTTTGCTACAATTAGGTGTCTGCTCAAGCTTACTCCTTAATTGTTTTTAAATTTTATTTTTTAAATTAAAAAAAATATTAAATTATCTTTTGTTGACGAAAGCTTTTCAAAGTTTTTCATAGTTCGTAAAGCTCTAATATAATACACTAAAGGTTTATGTACTCCAGATATGTAATTGGAATAAAATTTGGAGCATATCAATAGAAATTTGGGAATTCTTGGAAAATGTTTAAAGACTGTTTATTGGTTAGGGAATAAAAAGCAAATGTAATTATTTTACAAATGCTATGTGCCGAAAGATTTTATATAGACGCCATCTCTCATCAAAACAAGTAACTAATTATATTACGCAAAATCTTATAGTTTCACTATTAAAACTGTATTAAAACAAAGCATTTCAAGCACCTAAATTTTGGTTAGTCAAACATCGTTTTTAATTCAAAAACAAAGACAGTAATCACAATAAATAGAAAATATTTTTAACTCTATATCAACTTACATTTGATATTTTTTTAAATATCTTTAACTGCTTGTAGAGGAGGTGTATAAAATGTATTATATCCTAATGTAAGCGTATTAAAATAATTTATTTGATTTTGAACTATTTGCAGTCTAACTTGAAAATAAATTAAAGTTATTTTGAGGATTTTATTGTGCTTTTATATGCTTTCCATCTTCCATCAAAACAAGTGACTAATTACGTTGAGCAAATTATTAAATTTTTTTATTAAAATTTTGTTAAATAAATTTAACATTTCAAACGTTTAAATTTTGGTTAGTGAGACGTTTTTTTATTCAAAAACAAATCTAGTGTTCACACAAAAAATATTTTTACCTATTAATTGCTTTCTAGAAAATTACTTTTGAACTTATTTTTTTCTCCTTTTAAAGTTTTGAATAAGCATAGAATTAGAAAATAACAAGCTTTTCAGAAAGATTTTTCACAGTAATTTAGCTATTTTAATTCTAGTACAAAAACTGAATTCCCCAAAACTAAAAGACATGCGATGTATATAAAAGAAAACTCAATTTCAGTTTAAAAAAATGTTTAGGATATGAATTATTCAAGAATATTTACATCTTTTACCGGTCTGAAGTTCGTTTACAAACCAATTATTTCAGAGAAGCAGAAAAATGTTTAAGTAGGATTTCTTTTCAGACTCAAGAATATAAAATTATTTTTCAACTTCTTGAAGCTGTATTTTTTTTAAAGGAGAGAATATGTTTCGATGAAATGTCACGATTGGAAAAACATTTCCTCTAACATTAAAGAAGTTGATAAAAAAGAAGAATTGTTTGCTAATTTGAAAGCTTTTAAATTTTAGAAACGTAATTATACTGTAAGAAGTTCAGGAAATGAGAATAAATTATTTTAGTGTACACATGTTTGAATCTACATTATCAGTTTTTAAAATTTCGCAACTTGTCGCAGATTTTAATACAAGCAATAGTTTTAAGAAAAATCATTCATTTTTATAATTATTTTTTTCATTGCAATTTTATGGTGATTAACATTATGCAAAACAAAAATTTTAACAGATTATAATTTATTCATTTAAATATATTTAATACCAGCATACATGTAAGTTATGTAAACAATTTATAAAAAGTACAACTGGTTGTGACATATATCAGTATAAAACATGGTGTTTAAAAACTAATCTTTCCATTTTATAATTAACTCATTTTATTCAAATTTTTAGCGAACTACAGCATTAAAAACAATATATTTACAAAATATATTTAACCCAAATCTGAAACTAAATTATCAGTCTGTAAAACTGCAATTTGTGGAAGATTTCAATAAAAAAAGGTTTTAAGATCCTTCCTGTAACAACTGCTACACTGAAAATTTGAGGACAACTTTTAAAATCCCACAAATAAACAAGTTCTCCAGAGGCGTGAAAACGATAAAATTTAGGCATAAAATAACACTTATTATAAAAATCATTATTTTGTAATGCAATCATAGTAAAATATTTTATTTAATTTTGAACTATTTGTAGTCTAACCAGTAAAATAAAATGGAATTATTTTGTAAATTGTGTGTGACGAAATATTTTAAATGGACGTCATCTTCCATCAAAACCAGTGACCTATTATGTTAAACAAAATTTTATAGTTTCCTTATTAAAACTTTCAACCTGCTAAATTTTGATTAGTACAACATCGTTTTTAATTCAAAAACAAATACAGTAATCACAAAAAATAGAAAGTATTCTTAACTCTATACCAACTTAACTTTGATATTTTTTAAAAATATCTTTAATTGCTTTTATATTTTAAAATGTATTATTTCTTTATGAAAACATAGTAAAGTACTTTATTTGATTTTGAACTATTTGCAGTCTAACTTGAAATTAAAGTTATTTTGAGGATTTTATGTGTCTTTATATGCATTCCATCTTCCATCAAAACAAGTGAGTAATTATGTTGAGAAAATTATTATATTTCTTTTCTATTAAAACCTTTGTTAAATAAAATTAACATTTCAAACTTTTAAATTTTGATTAGTCAAATATTTTTTTATTCAAAACCTAATCTAGTGTTCACACAAAAAAATATTTTTATCTTTTAATTGCTTTTTAGATAATTTCTTTTAAACTTATATTTTTTCTCCTTTTAAAGTTTTGAATACGCATAGAATTAGAAAATAACAAGATTTTTAGAAAGATCTTTCACAGTAATTTAGGTATTTTAATTCTAGTACAAAAACTGAACTCCCCATAACTAAAAGACATGCGATGTATATAAAAGAAAAAGTCAATTTCAGTTAAAAAAATGTTTAGGATATGAATTATTCAAGAATATTTACATCTTTTACAGGTCTGAAGTTCGCTTACAAACCAATTATTTCAGAGAAGCAGAAAAATGTTTAAATAGGATTTCTTTTCAGACTCAAGAATATAAAATTATTTTTCAACTTCTTGAAGCTGTATTTTTTTGAAAGGAGAGAATATGTTTCGATGAAATGTCACGATTGGAAAAACATTTCCTCTAACATTAAAGAAGTTGATAAAAAAGAATTGTTTACTAATTTGAAAGCTTTTAAATGTTAGAAACGTAATTATATTGTAAGTAGTTCAGGAAATGAGAATAAATTATTTAAGAGTATTCAAGTTTGAATCTACATTATCAGTTTTTAAAATTTCGCAACTTGTGTGTAATAGTTTTAAGGAAAATCATTCATTTTTATAATTATTTTTTTTCATTGCAATTTTATGGTGATTAACATTATGCAAAACAAATATTTTAACAGATTATAATTTATTCATTTAAATATATTTAATACCAGCATACATGTAAGTTATGTAAACAATTTATAAAAAGTACAACTGGTTGTGACATATATCAGTATAAAACATGGTGTTTAAAAACTAATCTTTCCATTTTATAATTAACTCATTTTATTCAAATTTTTAGCGAACTACAGCATTAAAAACAATATATTTACAAAATATATTTAACCCAAATCTGAAACTAAATTATCAGTCTGTAAAACTGCAATTTGTGGAAGATTTCAATAAAAAAAGGTTTTAAGATCCTTCCTGTAACAACTGCTACACTGAAAATTTGAGGACAACTTTTAAAATCCCACAAATAAACAAGTTCTCCAGAGGCGTGAAAACGATAAAATTTAGGCATAAAATAACACTTATTATAAAAATCATTATTTTGTAATACAATTATAGTGAAATTTTTTATTTGATTTTGAACTGTTTGTAATCTAAACAGTAAAATAAAATGGAATTATTTTGTAAATTGTATGCGCCGAAATATTTTAAATAGACGTCATCTTCCATCAAAACAAGTGACCAATTATGTTACACAAAATCTTATAGTTTCCTTATTAAAACTTAAGTAAAACAAAGCGTTTCAAGCTCTTAAATTTTGATTAGTCAAACATCGTTTTTAATTCAAAAACAAATACAGTCATCACAAAAAAATATAAATTATTTTTAACTCTATGTGAACTTAAATTTGATATTTTTTTAAATATCTTTAACTTCTAGTAGAAAGTGGGGTATAAAATGTATTATCTCATTATGTATGCATACTAAAATACTTTATTTGATTTTAATTCAGGTTAGTCAAACATCGTTTTTAATTCAAAAACAAATACAGTAATCACAAAAAATAGAAAATATATCTAACTCTATACCAACTTAAATTTGATATTTTTTAAATATCTTTAACCTCTAGTAGAAGATGGGCTATAAAATGTATTATTTCTTTATGTATGCATACTAAAATACTTTATTTGATTTTAATTCAGGTTAGTCAAACATCGTTTTTAATTCAAAAACAAATACAGTAATCACAAAAAATAGAAAATATATCTAACTCTATACCAACTTAAATTTGATATTTTTTAAATATCTTTAACTTCTAGTAGAAAGTGGGGTATAAAATGTATTATCTCATTATGTATGCATACTAAAATACTTTATTTGATTTTGAACTCTTTGCAGTCTAACTTGAAAATAAATTAAAGAAAATAAATTTAAGAAACTTGATTATATTCTAAATAATTCAGAAAATGAGAAAAATCATTTAAGAGTATACAAGTTTGAATCTACATTATTAGTTTGTAAAATTTCGCAACTTACAGTAGATTTTATTACAAGCCATAATTTTAAGAAAAATCATTCCTTTTTATAATTATTTCTTTACATTGTAATTTTATGGTGAGTAGCATTGTGCAAAATAAAAATTTTGGCAGATTATAATTTGTTCATTTAATTATATTTACTACCAGCATAAATTTAAATTATCAATCTATAAAAAGTGCAACTGGTTGTAACAGATATTAGTATAAAACAAAGTATTTAAAACTAATCTTTAAATTTTTTATTAGCTAATTTTATCGCAAATGTTTAGCGAACTTCAGTATTAAAAGAAATTTATTTAACCTAAGTCTGAATCTAAATTATCAGTCTATAAAACTGCAATTTCTGGCAGATTCTAATAGAAAAAAGGTTTTAAGATCAATCCTTCCTGTAACAACAGCTGCACTGAAAATTCGCGAACGACTTTTAAAATTCATTGACGACTTTTAAAATCCCACAAATAAACAAGTTCTCCAGAGGAGTGAAAACGATAATATTAGGGCATAAAATAACAGTTATTATAAAAAGCATTATTTTGTAATAAATTAAAGTAAAATTTTCAATTTGATTTTGAACTCTTTAGAGTCTAAGCAGCAAAATAAAATGGAATTATTTTGTAAATTTTAATGCGCCGAAAGATTTTAAATTGACGTCATCTTCCATCAATACAAGTGACTAATTATGTTAAAAAAAATCTTATAGTTTCCCTATTAAAACTTAAGTAAAACAAATCATTTCAAGATCCTAAATATTGATTAGTACAACATCGTTTTTAATTCAAAAACAAATACAGTAATCACAAAAAATAGAAAGTATTCGTAACTCTATATAAACTTAACTTTGATATTTTTTAAAAATATCTTTAATTGCTTATAGAAGTTGGGGTATAAAATGCATTATTTCTTTATATAAGCATAGTAAAATTTCTTTATTTGATTTTGAACTTGTGAGAGTGCAGCTATGTCTGACATAAGGTTTGCGAAACTGATTTTCTCGTCGCACTCACACGTTGTGGGTTGAATGCCCAAGTTTATTTCGCGACTCCAGGAAGCGTGTGGTGTGGTCAGTGAAAACGATTGCACTTAAACTTCACCAAGTTTTGAAGAATTGTGATTGGTCTCCATGAGACGATTCAGGATCATCCTTGGCGTCCCGGTCCTTCTGGGGAGAGCCGGGAAAGGACGCATTGTAAAAAAGACAGTGGAACAATGAACACATCAGCACAGGATAATGGAAAAAGTATAGGGTTGCCTGAGTAGAAAGAAGGAAGGAAAAGAATGCAGCGTTCTCTTAGACATTGGCAATTTTTTTTCAGGCGTAGCACGTGGAGTACTTCTTTTACTTTTTAATTTTTAAAAAACATTTTTTAACATATTTCCTAGTCGTTTGTTCTATATTTGAACATTGTAATATAGATCAGTGGTATTTTACTGTGATTAAAGACGATATAAAGCAAACTTGGGTTTTTAATGACTTTGAAATAACAACAGCAATGTACTACAATACAGCAGAACTATTTGCAGTCTAACTTAAAAATAAAGTTATTTTGAGGATTTTATGTGCCTTTATATGCATTCCATCTTCCATCAAAAAAGTGAGTAATTATGTTGAGCAAATTATAATATTTTTTCTATTAAAACTTTTGTTAAATAAATTTAACATTTCAAATTTTTAAATTTTGATTAGTCAAACATTTTTTTTACTCAAAAACAAATCTAGTGTTCACACAAAAAATATTTTTAGCCTTTAATTGCTTCCTAGAAAATTACTTTTAAACTTTTTTTTTCTCCTTTTAAAGTTTTCAATACACATAGAATTAGAAAATAACAAGCTTTTCCGAAAGATCTTTCACAGTAATTTAGCTATTTTAATTCTAGTACAAAAACTGATCTCCCCATAACTAAAAGACATGAGATGTATATAAAAGAAAAACTCAATTTCAGTTAAAAAAATGTTTAGGATATGAATTATTCAAGAATATTTGCATCTTTTACCGGTCTGAAGTTTGTTTACAAACCAATTATTTCCGAAAAGCATAAAAATGTTTAAATAGGATTTCTTTTCAGACTCAAGAATATAAAATTATTTTTCAACTTCTTGAAGCCGTATTTTTTTGAAAGGAGAGAATATGTTTCGATGAAAAGTCACGATTGGAAAAACATTTCCTCTAACATTAAAGAAGTTGATAAAAAAAGAAAAATTGTTTACTAATATGAAAGCTTTTAAATTTTAGAAACGTAATTATAATGTAAGTAGTACAGGAAATGAGAATAAATTATTTAAGACTATACAAGTTTAAATCTACATTGTCAGATTTCAAAATTTCGCAACTTGTCGCAGATTTTAATACAAACCATAGTTTTAAGAAAAATCATTGTTTTTTGTAATTATTTTTTTCTTTGCAATTTTATGGTGATTAACATTATGCAAAACAAAAATTTGACAGATTATAATTTTTTCATTTAAATAAGTTTAATACCAGCATAAATGTAAGTTATCAATCTATAAAAAGTGCAACTGGATGTCACAGATATCAGTATAAAACAAGGTTTTTAAAAATTAATCTTTCCATTTTATAATTAATGCATTTTATTGAAACACTTTAGGAAAGTACAGCATTAAACGCAATATATTTACATAATATATTTAACTCATGTCTGAAATTAAGTTATCAGTCTATAAAACTGCAATTTGTGGCAGATTTCAATAGAAAAAAAAGGTTTTAAGATCAATTCTTCATGTAACAACAGCTGCACTGATAAGTTCAGAAAAGTTCAGAAAATGAGAAAACGTTATTTAACATTATACAAGTTTGAATCTACATTTTCAGTTTGTAAAATTTCGCAACTTATCGCAAATTTTAATACAATCCATAGTTTTAAAAAAAAATCCTTCATTTTTTAATTATTTTTTCATTGTAATTTTATGGGGATTAACATTGGGCAAATTAAAAATTCTACAGATTAAAATTTAGTCATATAAATATATTTTATACCAGCATAAATGTAAGTTATCAGTCTATTAATTTTGATAGATTATAATTTATTCATTTGAATATATTTAATACCAGCATAAATATAAGTTATCAATCTATAAAAATTACAACTGGTTGTCATAGATATTAGTATAAAACAAGGTTTTTAAAAATCAATCTTACCATTTTATAACTAACTCATTTTATTGAAACATTTTAGCGAACTACAGTATTAAAAGCAGTATATTTACAGAATATATTTAACTAAAGTTTGAATCTAATTTATCAGTCTTTAAAACTGGAATTTGTGGCAGATTTCAATACAAAAAGGTTTTAAGATCAACCCTACCTGTAAAAATAGATGGACTGAAAATTTGCTGACACCTTTTAAAATCCCACAAATAAACTGTAAGTTCTCAAGATGAGTGAAAATATAATATTAAAATATAAAATAACATTTATTCAGTCTAATATAGCGTAAATTTAGCCCTGCTAACTCCTATAAACATTTTCAATCACACAAAAGGAACAGAACTCTCAAAAAACAAAATGTTTACAGCTGTTGCCATTCTTTACAAAAATTAGAAAACTTAATTAAATGCTTAAGTGTAAGTTATGGTTGTTGTAGTTGTTAAGTTTTAATACTGAAATTAAATATTTTGCAATCTTTAACACTTCCATTTTATAATTAATTCATTCCATTACAATTGTTGACGAATTACAATATGAAGAGTGAAATATTTGATGAATATTAATTTATTTATTTAAATATATGTGATTCAATCCTAAAGGTAAGTTATCAGCCTATAAAATTTGCAACTTGTCTGAACTATCAATATAAAACAGGCTTTTAAGATCAATAATTCACTTTTATTATTAACTTATTTCATTGCAAATTTTTGAAAAGAGCCATATGAAGAACAAACTTTTCCCAGATAATAATTTATTTATTTAAATATATTTTATCCAAGCCTGAATCTAAGTTATCAGTCTATGAAACAGTCTATCAGTCTTTAAAATATCGCCTTTTCTGTCGAACTCTGTATTTAAGAATACTTGAAATGTTGATTCAAATTAACAATTTGATTTTATACAGTTTAGAAAACCAGTTTAAACATTATAGAAAATATATTTATTATCTATAGAAAATATATTTATTATCAGAGTATACATTATACAATTACCTCTATCTTGAATACAGAAATAACCTTAATAATTTGAAAGTCTAGAAACATCAAACATGAATAAAAATCTAATGAAACTAAAATAAAATACAATTTTTAGAAAGAATTGCTATTAAAAAATAAAAATGAGTTTTGAAATAATAAAAATGCAGATTTTCAGTGTTGCACACAAGAATAGATAGATTATAACAGCAATTTCAGTCAACAAAAAATAATTCAGCATTTTTACCCTATTCGTAGATTGTTTTAACGTCCTTTCAATAAGCTAGATTAGCCCTCGTGTGCAAAACAGTAGACCGTAGCGCTCCAAACCAAACCAAACCAATAAGCTAGAGATTTCACCAGTTCTATAAAAACCCTTAAACTGGATTTCATGTAAATTACAAAATAAACCGGCAAATATATAAAAGTAACTTAATTTTTTTTCACCAAGTTTTCAAATAAAATTTATATTTTAATTTTTTTTTGTACAATAATCCTATCACATAAACAAATTTATTATCAAATGCGAGAGGTTATTTTCAGAAGCTGGCTTTTTTTTCAATTTAAATTAATAATTATAATATTAAATTATTAATTAATAATAATTATTATTATATTAATTTAAAATTTAAATATAATAATAATTATTGTTTAATTATTATTATATTTTGAAAAAAAATTTGGACAAAACTTGTGAACATATTTTTGTGAACATATTTTTAAAAAGATGTTAAAATAATGTTAAAATAATGTATTATATTTATATTATTTTTAAAGTTTAACATGTGTGATATTTTATTAATATATCAATAAACAGATTAGTAAATTAATTTCATTAATGAATATTTTGTCAAGATTAAAATTTTTATATATTACATTAATAATTTTTCAGTATTTATTCTTACCCAAATGCTAGTAAAAATCATTTATTTTATCTTGTACATGTTGCCTAATTTTAATATTATTTTTTGGGGAAAATAATTGCTAATAATTTACCATAAACTTGTGTTCAGATCTCCTTTTCTCGAATTACAGGTAAAAGAAAACTTGCTAAATTTTCAGCCTCTAGTGTCCACTGACATCTCCCGTTCATTCAAAGTCCATCCGTGTAATTGTCACAGTGTCATTTTGTAGTAGGGGGGGATTCGAAATAAATATTTCATGAGCATCCTGGCAGACATAGGAGAAATACAGAATGTAGTTCTGTTCTCGTCCTAGATAATAATTCCTTTTGCAGGAGTTACTGATGTGGAAGAGAGGGATCTAATGGAAAGTTGGGTAAACTATTGGAACAACCACACGCACACACATGTTGTCTGTTTGAAAGAGAATTACTGTCAATTCTCTCGGTTATATAGGAACTATTTGGACATCATATGTTCATTCAAAATAGAAAGTATCCTTATTTGCAATATTGTTTCCTGGTCATTTCTTTCATTTTCCTATTAAACTTTCCTTACAGATGGTACTGGAAATTTTCTATTATGAAAGTTCTTCCTTTTTTCAAATCGAATGCGAAAGACAGCATAATATGATCATGTGAGTCTAAAGCATTTACAAAAGTAATTTAAAGGAAATCAAGTTAGATTACAAAATTGGCTGCTAGAAAAATATGGGTGACCATGAGAGACTATTCCGTGATTCATTTTTGAAGCGTCTTAAGAGGAAATTATTTTTAAACTCCCAAAGAAAGCAGTCATAAGTATACTGTTATGGTAGTATGTAGTGCAAAATTTGCATGTAAGTAGATAGAAAAAAGATAAAAGTAGAGTAGACACTCTGGGTTACATGGAAGGTATTGAGATGTCATATATTCAAACTAAACAGAAAGTTTCTCGTAAATGAAATTATAATATTGTTTCCTTTTAATTTCTTTAAATTTATATTAAAATTTATTTTCCAGAATAGACTGAAAAAATTCTATTATGAAAGATCTTTCCTAGTAGATAATAATTACAAGTAAAATAGAGACAGTATAATACAATCCCTTGCATCTGCAGTATCTGTAAAGCAATTTAGAGGAAAACAAAGTTTATAATACCATGTGATGAAAGTAGTATAAGTGACCACAAAAGGCTATTCGATCTTATATTTCTGAAACCTGTTACAAGAAAATAATTTTGAAATTTGCAGAAACAACTGTCTTAAGTATACTGTTATGGCCTATATAGTGCAAAAATTTGCATGTTTGAAAGTAGATAGAAGAAAGATAAAAGTAGAATAGATATTCTGTGTTATGTGTGAATTATATAGATGTCATATATTCAATGTAAAAGCAAAATTTTTTGTAAATAAAATTACAATATTGTTTTCTTTTCATTTTTTTATAATTTTTATATTAAAATGTATTTGCAGAATAAACTGAAAAATGTCTATTATAAAAGACCTTTCCAAGTAGATAATAGTTACAAGTAGAATACTGGAGGCAGTATAATACAATTCCGTCCCTCTACAGAATTTGTAAAAGTAATTTAGAGGAAAACAAATATTATAATACCGGATGAAAAAAAAGTAGTATAAGTGAGCACAAAGGACTCTGCAATCTTATATTTCTGAAACCTGTTTAAAAAATAATTTTAAAATTCGAATAAAAAACTATCATAAGTTATGGCCGTCTATAGTGCAAAAATTTACATGTTTGAAAGTAGATAGAAAGAAGATAAAAGTAGAGTAGATAATATGTGTTATGTGCGAATTATTTAGATGTCATATATTCAATCTAAGCAGAAAGTTTCTCGAAAATGAAATTACAATATTGTTACCTGTTCATTTCTTTAACTTTAATATTAAAATTTCTTTGCCAAAATAGGCTGGAATTATTATATTATGAAAGATTTGTCTAAGTAGATAATGATTGCAAATAGAATGATGAAGACAGTATAATACAATCCCTTGCATCTACAGTATTTGTTAAAGCAATTTAGAGGAAAACAAAAATTATAATACCAGATGATAAAAGTAGTCTAAGGGACCACAAAAGGTTCTGCAATTTTATATTTCTGAAATCTGTTAAAAGAAAATAATTATGAAATTTACAGAAGAAACTGTCATAAGTTATGGCCATATATAGTACAAAAATTTTCATCTTTGAAAGTAGATGACACTCTATGTTATGTGGGAATTATTTAGACGTCATATATTCAATCTAAACAGAAAGTATTTTGTATATGAAAATACAATATTGATATATCCTGTTCATTTCTTTAACTTTTATATCAACATTTATTTGCCAGAGTAGACTGGAAAATATCTATTAGGAAAGATTCTTCCAAGTAGAAAATAATTACAAGTAGAATAATGTAGTCAGTATAATACAATCCGTGCATCTACAGTATTTGTTAAAGTAATTTAGAGGAAAACAAATATTATAATAACAGATGATACAAGAAGTATAAATGACCACAAAAGCATCTGTAATCTTATATTTTTGAAACCTGTTTAAAGAAAATAATTTTGAAATTTGCAGAAGAAACTGTAATAACTTATGGCCGTATATGGTACAAATATTTGCTTGTTTAAAAGTAGATAGAAAGAAGATAAAAGTAAAGTAGACACTTTGTGTTATGTGGAAATTATTTAGAGGTCATATATTCAATCTTAACCCTCTAAGCGGTTCGCACGTACAATTCCGCTAAACCGATGATGTCTTTAAAGCGGTTGTCACGTACAATTTTCCACACCCAAAAACGTTCCAAAAATGGATGTAATGTACATTTCTGCCAGTGTTTGAGGTAGGGGGTCAGGTCGATTGTTTAGAAACTGCATCCCTCTTAGACTGACATTTATTGAGGGATGCACCCCTACTCCTTGAGGCACAAAGACGCTGATAGCTTTCCATGGCTTTGTAAATCTCTATTTCGAAGTATTTCGTTTGCGGTAACAGATGTATCTCTAATTGCACCACTTAAATAGCTTGGATAACTTTCTTAAAAAATATAAATAATTCTCTTAAAGAATATTTTTATTTGTACTTTTACAATCCATTATTTCTTATGGGATGATCTTCGAGACTAGACGAGCTTTATGTGTATTAAAAATTAACAATCTATAATACCTATTTATATATCTATTTATAACCGGAAGTAAAGGGACAATAACGAGGGTGGGTTTCCCGTATTCCATTCTAGTCGACAAAGGGTGAAGTAAATAATCATAGAACGCTTTGGCCATTGACACAATAAAACTTTAGCGTATTTTTGGAGACTATTTTTAATCGGTGTGTTCCACTCGGAGAGTTAAAAGAATTTTGTGTAAATGAAATTACAATATTGATATATCCTCTTCATTTCTTTAACTTTTATATTAAATTTTATTTCTCAAAATAGACTGGAAAAATTCTATTATGAAAAATCTTTAAAAGTAGATAATTATTACAAGTAGAATACTAAAAACAGTATAATACAATCCCGTGTATCTGCAGTATTTGTAAAAACAGTTTAGTGGAAAAGCAAAGATTATAATATCGGATAATGAAACTAGTATAAGTGACCACAAAAGGCTTTAGTATCTTATATTTCTGAAACCTGGTAAAAGAAAATAATTTTGAAATTTCTGAAACCCGTTAAAAGAAATTAATTTTGAAATTTGCAGAAAAAACTGTCATAAGTATACTGTTATGGCCGTATATAGTGCAAAAATTTGAGAATAGATAGAAAGAAAATAAAAGTAGAGTAGACACTCTGTGTTATGTGGGAATTTTTATGATATCATATATTCAATCTAAACAGAATGTTTTTGCAAGTAAATTTACTATATTGTTTCCTATTCTTTTCTTAAACATTTATATTAAAATTTATCTGTCAGAATAGACAGGAAAAATTCTATTATGAAAGATCTTTCGAAGTAGATAATAATTAAAATTAGAATGCTAGATTGTAAAAAAAGTTTAATAGGATCCTGTGTATCTGCAGTATTTATAAAAGTAATTTAGAAAAAAACAAACATTATAATACCAGATGATGAAAGTAGTATAAGTACTTTCTTAAGTGCTTTAAGATGTACTTTAAAGTGTAAGTAAAGTACTTTAAGATGATGAAAGTAGTATAAGTACTTATATAGTAGTAGTATAAGTACAAAAGGCTCTGCTATCTTATATTTCTGAAACCTGTTAAAAGAAAATAATTTTGAAATTTGCAGAAAAAAAACTATCATAAGTATATTGTTTTGACAGTACGCAGTACAAAAATTGCATGTATAAAAGTAGATGAGGATAATAAATAAGAAAAAAAAATCTGTAAACACCAATAAAATAATGTAATACAGTATAATAAAAACGACACAAATAAAAAATGCAAAATAACTACTTTAAAAGGATTTAACAGTTAGTAGACATCTATAGTTTAACTAAATTATATCTTGTTTGATTTGCTTTGCATTTAAACGCGATTACTAATCGGAGCAACCGTGAAATGCATAACTCTCAGACAACTCTCATACAACGAAAACAAATCAAAGCAAACATCGCATTTCTATTTCGTTTCATATCGTAGCAGCGGAGATAAATATTCTAGGACCATCACGGCAGACAGAGGAGAAATACAGACTATATTTTCCGTTCTCGCCCCAAATAATAATTCACTTTGCCGGAATCATTGGTGCGGAAGTGAGAGATCCAATGGAAAGTTGCATAAACTATTGGGAGACACTCACACACACATGGGGTTTGTTTGAAATAGAATTATTGCCGACACTGGGTTATCTGGGATTTATTTCGACGTTATATATTCTATCACAATAGAAAGTTGCTTTGTTCGAAATTGTAAATATTGTTTCCCGTTAATATCTTTTTCTCTTACTTGTTAAAGTTCCATTCACTGATGGAACATTTCTACTTTGGAATTCCGTTCTAAACACTAATGCGAGAGACAGTTTAGATTACTAATTTGGCCTTTTTAAAGAGATATATTAATTTTAAATATAAAAGTTAATAATTGTTTGAAAATTACCTAACATTTTTTACATTGTTTTAGATGCATCTATAAGATGCAGAAGGTTACATCATGTGACAATACGTTACATTCGATCCAACATTTTTAACCTCTTCCCGTGAGTCATCGTAAAGTCACACCAGAACAGGGCCGGTTTAAACTAGAAAGAAATTTCTTTCTCTTTTTCTCTTACTTGTTAAAGTTTCATTCACTGATGGAACATTTCTACTTTGGAATTCCGTTCTAAACACTAATGCGAGAGACAGTTTAGATTACTAATTTGGCCTTTTAAAGAGATATATTAATTTTAATTAAATATAAAAACTAATTGTTTGAAAATTACCTAACATTTTTTACATTGTTTTAGATGCATCTATAAGATGCAGAAGGTTACATCGTGTGACAATACGTTACATTCGATCCAACATTTTTAACCTCTTCCCGTGAGTCATCGTAAAGTCACACCAGAACAGGGCCGGTTTAAACTAGAAAGAAATTTCTTTCTCTTTTTCTCTTACTTGTTAAAGTTTCAATCACTGATGGAACATTTCTACTTTGGAATTCCGTTCTAAACACTAATGCGAGAGACAGTTTAGATTACTAATTTGGCCTTTTTAAAGAGATATATTAATTTTAAATATAAAAGTTAATAATTGTGTGAAAATTACCTAAAAAAAGTTTACATTGTTTTAGATGTATCTATAAGATGCAGAAGGTTACATAGTGTAACAATCAGTTACATTCGGTTCAATATTTTTAACCTCTTCCCGTGAGTCATCGTAAAGTCACACCAGAACAGGGCCGGTTTAAACTAGAAAGAAATTTCTTTCTCTTTTTCTCTTACTTGTTAAAGTTTCAATCACTGATGGAACATTTCTACTTTGGAATTCCGTTCTAAACACTAATGCGAGAGACAGTTTAGATTACTAATTTGGCCTTTTTAAAGAGATATATTAATTTTAAATATAAAAGTTAATAATTGTGTGAAAATTACCTAAAAAAAGTTTACATTGTTTTAGATGTATCTATAAGATGCAGAAGGTTACATAGTGTAACAATCAGTTACATTCGGTTCAATATTTTTAACCTCTTCCCGTGAGTCATCGTAAAGTCATACCATAATAGGGCCGGTTTAAACTAGAAAGAAACGTCGAATTTCTACCAACCAATAGAAGGGTCCGTTTGTTTGGTGGATTCTAACCAACCCCCCGCAGTTCTGGAGTGGACCCCTGTTTTTTCTCCGAGAGGCAATTTGATTTTTTAAAGGACAAGGTTGAGACCAGAGGAGAGTAGAAGGTGAACGCTGCTGGCATCCGTGGCTTAAGGGATAGATCTTTTAAAAAAATCATCGCCATATTGTTTTTAGGGCCAGCGCCGACTCGAGATCAGACTTCAATATCTACAAATGATAAGTTGAATTCCTTAGGCATTTATTTAATCGTATAAATTCATTTAATCAAGACATATTTGTCCACGTGCTTGTTTAAGAGTAGTAATTTCTTCTTTCTCAAACACTAGACCAACGTAACATTGTTTTTACACATCGCAAGTAATTTTTGAATTTACAGTATGTAAACTATACTACCCAGCTGCTTTTCAGGTTGTGCAAAACTGCTGACTTTTTTACTTTTTGCATTAAAAACTATAGAGAGAGTATAAAATTTGTATTAGACGATTAATCGTATTATTTACTAGATTAGTCCATGTGTTTATTAATGGCTATTAATTTCTTCTTTCTCATACACTAGGCCAACGTAACACTGTTTTTACTCATCGCAAGTAATTTTTGAATTTATAGTATGTAAACTATACTACCCAGCTGCTTTACAGGTTGTGCAAAACTGCTGACTTTTTTACTTTTTGCATTAAAAACTATAGAGAGAGTATAAAATTTGTATTAGACGATTAATCGTATTATTTACTAGATTAGTCCATGTGTTTATTAATGGCTATTAATTTCTTCTTTCTCATACACTAGGCCAACGTAACACTGTTTTTACTCAACGCAAGTAATTTTTGAATTTATAGTATGTAAACTATACTACCCAGCTGCTTTACAGGTTGTGCAAAACTGCTGACTTTTTTACTTTTTGCATTAAAAACTATAGAGAGAGTATAAAATTTGTATTAGACGATTAATCGTATTATTTACTAGATTAGTCCATGTGTTTATTAATGGCTATTAATTTCTTCTTTCTCATACACTAGGCCAACGTAACACTGTTTTTACTCATCGCAAGTAATTTTTGAATTTATAGTATGTAAACTATACTACCCAGCTGCTTTACAGGTTGTGCAAAACTGCTGACTTTTTTACTTTTTGCATTAAAAACTATAGAGAGAGTATAAAATTTGTATTAGACGATTAATCGTATTATTTACTAGATTAGTCCATGTGTTTATTAATGGCTATTAATTTCTTCTTTCTCATACACTAGGCCAACGTAACACTGTTTTTACTCAACGCAAGTAATTTTTGAATTTATAGTATGTAAACTATACTACCCAGCTGCTTTACAGGTTGTGCAAAACTGCTGACTTTTTTACTTTTTGCATTAAAAACTATAGAGAGAGTATAAAATTTGTATTAGACGATTAATCGTATTATTTACTAGATTAGTCCATGTGTTTATTAATGGCTATTAATTTCTTCTTTCTCATACACTAGGCCAACGTAACACTGTTTTTACTCATCGCAAGTAATTTTTGAATTTATAGTATGTAAACTATACTACCCAGCTGCTTTACAGGTTGTGCAAAACTGCTGACTTTTTTACTTTTTGCATTAAAAACTATAGAGAGAGTATAAAATTTGTATTAGACGATTAATCGTATTATTTACTAGATTAGTCCATGTGTTTATTAATGGCTATTAATTTCTTCTTTCTCATACACTAGGCCAACGTAACACTGTTTTTACTCATCGCAAGTAATTTTTGAATTTATAGTATGTAAACTATACTACCCAGCTGCTTTACAGGTTGTGCAAAACTGCTGACTTTTTTACTTTTTGCATTAAAAACTATAGAGAGAGTATAAAATTTGTATTAGACGATTAATCGTATTATTTACTAGATTAGTCCATGTGTTTATTAATGGCTATTAATTTCTTCTTTCTCATACACTAGGCCAACGTAACACTGTTTTTACTCATCGCAAGTAATTTTTGAATTTATAGTATGTAAACTATACTACCCAGCTGCTTTACAGGTTGTGCAAAACTGCTGACTTTTTTACTTTTTGCATTAAAAACTATAGAGAGAGTATAAAATTTGTATTAGACGATTAATCGTATTATTTACTAGATTAGTCCATGTGTTTATTAATGGCTATTAATTTCTTCTTTCTCATACACTAGGCCAACGTAACACTGTTTTTACTCATCGCAAGTAATTTTTGAATTTATAGTATGTAAACTATACTTCCCAGCTGCTTTACAGGTTGTGCAAAACTGCTGACTTTTTTACTTTTTGCATTAAAAACTATAGAGAGAGTATAAAATTTGTATTAGACGATTAATCGTATTATTTACTAGATTAGTCCATGTGTTTATTAATGGCTATTAATTTCTTCTTTCTCATACACTAGGCCAACGTAACACTGTTTTTACTCATCGCAAGTAATTTTTGAATTTATAGTATGTAAACTATACTACCCAGCTGCTTTACAGGTTGTGCAAAACTGCTGACTTTTTTACTTTTTGCATTAAAAACTATAGAGAGAGTATAAAATTTGTATTAGACGATTAATCGTATTATTTACTAGATTAGTCCATGTGTTTATTAATGGCTATTAATTTCTTCTTTCTCATACACTAGGCCAACGTAACACTGTTTTTACTCAACGCAAGTAATTTTTGAATTTATAGTATGTAAACTATACTACCCAGCTGCTTTACAGGTTGTGCAAAACTGCTGACTTTTTTACTTTTTGCATTAAAAACTATAGAGAGAGTATAAAATTTGTATTAGACGATTAATCGTATTATTTACTAGATTAGTCCATGTGTTTATTAATGGCTATTAATTTCTTCTTTCTCATACACTAGGCCAACGTAACACTGTTTTTACTCAACGCAAGTAATTTTTGAATTTATAGTATGTAAACTATACTACCCAGCTGCTTTACAGGTTGTGCAAAACTGCTGACTTTTTTACTTTTTGCATTAAAAACTATAGAGAGAGTATAAAATTTGTATTAGACGATTAATCGTATTATTTACTAGATTAGTCCATGTGTTTATTAATGGCTATTAATTTCTTCTTTCTCATACACTAGGCCAACGTAACACTGTTTTTACTCATCGCAAGTAATTTTTGAATTTATAGTATGTAAACTATACTACCCAGCTGCTTTACAGGTTGTGCAAAACTGCTGACTTTTTTACTTTTTGCATTAAAAACTATAGAGAGAGTATAAAATTTGTATTAGACGATTAATCGTATTATTTACTAGATTAGTCCATGTGTTTATTAATGGCTATTAATTTCTTCTTTCTCATACACTAGGCCAACGTAACACTGTTTTTACTCATCGCAAGTAATTTTTGAATTTATAGTATGTAAACTATACTACCCAGCTGCTTTACAGGTTGTGCAAAACTGCTGACTTTTTTACTTTTTGCATTAAAAACTATAGAGAGAGTATAAAATTTGTATT
>CM063506.1:87889937-87922437 GCA_032207245.1 Pardosa pseudoannulata
AGACTACAGACTACTCGCAGGCTATTAAATCTAAGTTTCTGCTTTATAAAAAGTATACATTCACTAATAGGTAACAAAATATATTCGCCTTTAAATAAAAATATTTATTTGTACACTTTATATATGTAATTACAAAATGATCAGTTTTATAGTTTGCTTCTTAAATTATCTATAAATTATATTACATTATAATTATCTTTTCAAATATATAAAACAAAAGTAAGGGACAAAGTCTAAATTCAAATATTAAGATCTTGTACGTTTGTGGCAATGTATACACATTAGTATCATCTCTGGTCGGGGAGTTTATTGGCTTAGGGTGCAGCCATAATGTTGAAGAACTGGATCAAACTTGAGGACCAAATAATTCTGACTTCTTAAGTATCTTGCAACTGAATATGACTTGGATCGAAGAGTAGCTCAGGAGATGTCTCAATATATTATGTATAACTAATGTTTAGATTCTTAACTTGGACTTCAGAATCTCGACTGCACCACTATTTCTCCTTCTACTTTTTTACTCTTCTTTTATTTGTTTTCCCTCATATGTCTTTCACCTCAGATCTTCTTTTGTTTACATCACTCGAATCCGTACTTTTTGATTAGCTGCCCTTTTCCTTTGGCACTCCGCCGCCTACAAACTGCAACTTCGGAAAACTTCACCCTGTCAAACTGGGTTCTCCTTACCATTTCAAGCCTCTAAATTGGTCCCTCAGGGAGTTATGAATAATTCCCCAAAGGTATATTTTTATTTAATGTCAGAAGAAAAGCATGATTCGAATCTTGTCTGGGAATCAAAATTCTACAACGATCTTTCGTAAAACTATAAATCAATTTTTTCATAAGTCCTCTATTCCTTACAACAAAGATGTGATGGGATCAGATTTAGATTCGAATCATTTTAGCTTTCTGTTATTTTCATATTAATTCAGTTATTTCAAAAAATCTAAATCACCTCTTCCCAATCGAGACGGACTTAGATCCACCGTGTTCGTTAATGGTGACTGGGATATGTTAATTATATTTGTGATTTCGTTGTTCTCTGAAATCTCAAACATTAACTATAGGAGTAACAAGACAAACCTAAGGGTCTACATGCTTAGTCCCTGCTTCTCAATTGCCATGACCTACTTTCAGGTGCCCTTTTTACCCTTTAAAGGTCACTACATATATTCCTTGGAATTTAATAAAATTAGTTTATAAATATTATCTATAAACCTTATAAATGCAAAATGTTTAAAAAACTTTTTACAATCTTTAGAGGTGTTTGCCGTAGAGGATACCATAGAAGGGATTGAAAGGGGTTAACTGACAATTCACCTTTTAAGGCGTGAACATAATACTTTTTAAAATTTTAATTATAATGAAAGAACAATAACTAATTCTTTAAAAAGTATAATAAATAAAATAGTTCAACAATTTATAAGTGCTGTTTGAATAAGTATTTTGTTTTCATAAGTAAAAAAATCGAATTACTAACTTTCTAGGTACACCAAGTTATAAATACAAAAGAAAAATAGATTAAATACAGAAAAAAGGAATAAATTAAATGTAGTACTATCATCTATTGTAAGTTTTAATGGCAAAAACATAAAAACAATTGTAAAAAACATTCATTTTTTTTCAAAAATTCGAGAAAAAATGTTTAACAAGAGGTTTCGCTGTGAAACCACTGTCCTCTAAAGGGTTAAGGTGCTCTTTCACCCTAACGGTGCTCATCAAACGCAAAATGCAAACCTTCGACTTAATCCACGTGGTCTCTGGTCCACTTGTTTGGGTCGTCCAAGGGGTATTGGCACCAACAATACCAATAAACTTGTCCTTATTTTAAATAGGGTTCTAAATAACACTCATGTAGTAAAAAATTAAGCAACTACAAACTATAGCCCTATAACGTTGCAAAAAAAGAAATTTTTAAATTCAACTTAAAAAGTCTAAACATATAAACATATTTTAAAAGAACAAGTTCCCTTGGATCTCAATTTTTAACTTGAATCCAATATCCAACTATTTACTGTTTTCTTTAAATGAGCGAAAATATTCATGTAACTTAAAATCATAAACACTGAAATATAAACGGAGAGACCTTTTAGATTAACCTCCAAAGTATTTTCATAAATATTCAGTCATTTTACAACATTTATTTAAAATGTTCCTAATGCACATTACATTCGCTAATTGCTTTCATAATTTTACTCTATGCTTAACCTTTATATAGAAATAAATGTGAGTATCGATTTTCACTTAAGTTATATACATATAATGTAAAACCATTAGAAGACCTTGTGCAGTTTTTAAGCATATTTTCATTGCTGCAGGGTATCATTTGTAAGCAGACAAAACAATTTACTTTTTCTAAAAGTATAACCAATTTTATGACAAACACATATAAACATATCTAGAAAAATACATGTCTAAAACTTTGAGATGGACTGGGGGAAAAATAATGTGTCTGGAACGTTTGGAATTCAAATAATAAAAAATAAAAAAATCAAAATGGGAAAAATGTATTGTTAAATTTTAAAATGGGGATATAAGATGGTAAAGGTAGCTTTCAATAATGTAAAATCTTCATTTGATTGCATTTAGCTTAATCTGCACAGGATAAGAAAACATTTCTTATTTTTGAGAGAATTTTGGCATTTTGTAGGTTCTTGTCTTTTTAAATGCAGAAAAGTAGACACATTTATACATCTTTCTTATTTTTTAAATCTGTAGTACATTTAAAGTAGAGAATCATACACTTACATACTTTATATAAAAATAATTAAAGTACTGATATCAACACTTCAGTTTTTGCTTGTATAAATTTTTATCCCAGCTAGAATATCTAAGGAAAATATTCTCGTAGAGAGGTGTCATAACGTTAGATTTACTTTCTTTTAATTCCGTTCCATTTAGTTTATTTTAATTCTATAAGCTTCCCTTAAACAAAATACCCTGTTTGTAACTTCCCTGCCAAGCTCCCAATTATCACGTTGTTGATTCGAAACCCTAATTTTTTTTTATCAAATAAGCAGCTCTGGATTTTTCATCAGATGACGTTACGCATACCCCGAGCGTCACTTGGTCACTTTCTTTCCACACATTTACACCTCGTTTCAACGCCTCTTTACTTTCTCTGTCCCAATCACTTGGTGAATTTTCCCCACATCTGCACCCTCTTCGGGTATGCAGGTGGGCTCATTAAAATGGCCCCTTTGGTGAAAGTTGATATTATTGCTTAGCTCCTGCCCCCATATCTCACGGCTACATTCCTAGAGTTACACTTGTGCCACTCCGTGAGATTTAACTCCTCCTCAGGGGTCCCCACTAAAACTTAAAATCAACAGCTGCACCTACATTCTTCTTGGAAATTTAGTCCACAGTTGTATATACACGTGCTGATCATCGTGGAAAAGTACATCGGTACAATATTAGTATAAAAATATAGTATTTAGGTGGTTAAAATCGTTTATATTAATTAAAAAGAATTTTTTATTTACGAAGGATGTTATTTAAAAATAAACTTGTCGCCCAATGACTCCTGGGAAATCTGTATTTATTCCTAGAGGATGAGCAAAGGTATTGTATTTAAAAGAAATTTTTCTATTATATATGCTCTGACACAATACACTGTTTGGAAGATTTTTTCACTGATAAAAAACATTTATCTCACTACCTACACCCAACACTTTCTGAGATAACAGGCGACGGCTTGATGCCACTTCAAAATAAGACGTAATTTACAATAATTAACTGTCTTGATTTTTCTGAAAGAATGTATTCAATGAGGAATATATATAGAGTTCGTAAATGAACTTTTTAATTAAATCCATTATTAAATTCTTATCCGATGCAAAACCGAGGGATAGGGAATACTCGTTTAATTATATAGCTTTTACTTTTGGAAGAGTTTGAAAGAAGCGAAAAATTTTACCATACAGGAAATTAAATACAATAAAACAAAGGATAAAATAATTTTTAGTTTCACTTATAAAAATTAATTGATTTCTTTTTTACACTAACCGTTTTTTTCGCTGATAAAAAACCACTTTTATTTTATAGAATCATAATGGATCCCACTTTTAGTAGAGATTATCGGAAAACCCTCGTAATTAATTATTTTAAAATTTTTAATGATTTCATTATTTTAATTAGTATGTATCAGAAACGGATTAATAATCATTTCTAAAACATGTGTTGTTTTCGTTAGGTTTTTTTAATGTCTATTACAATTTATTTAAAAATCTGGACATTAAACATTTAATTTTTAATCTCATATTAACGAACCATTTTAATGGGATCAAAACGTTACCGATATGTGTTGTTGATATATTCTCAAAAATGTCAAATTTTTGAGGAACTTTCTATCCATAATCACAGATTACATATTATCGTATTCTTCTGCTTAACTCTAGAACAAAATAGATGTTTTATTTAAATAGCTTTTTCTCTTGAAAAATTAGTTGCAATAACAGGCTTTTTTTCTGATTTTAATCCTTTGAGGACGATTGTATCATATATGCTACGCCATCTAAACTGACTGTGTGGTGTTATGTCAGCAACCCAGAGAGATTTTCCCACTAGAGGGCGCTCTACAGGGGAAATAATATAACGATGGAACTCTAAGTACATGTACTGTGTGAAGTGTGTTTTTGTGATGTTTTTTAGAGTTTTTGCAAGAATGCAAAAAAGTTTTGTGTGTGTGTGTTGTACGGAAGTAGTGGTTTTTTGTCTTCTTGGTCCAGACATCACCATGATTCGACATGAAAGGCAAAGAAATTTTTACATATTTTAATTAAAAGGAACCCTAGTCAGTGGATTCTAACAACTATGATCAACAGAAGTTGATCCGATGAGTAACAATATGGATTATCAGCCATTTAGAAATAGCACTACAACACACATAGTGCTACATCGAATGGTAATTAAAAAAAATTTATTGCTAGATGGAAAAAATCCTCAAAAATGGCAGCGATGGATAGAGCAAACCTTAAGTTTACAGAATTCTCGTACCTACATATTGGTTTCGCTACCATATCAGTATATTTGACTAAAAGAAAAGATGAAAAGTGAAACTTCTGATAAACTATGGTGTTGCAAATAGATATTCCAGTACCGTATATCTGAAAATTCAATTTTTATGTTATGTAATAATAAATTTCAAAAATTTTGATAACATAAAATTACCAAAAATCTGATAATTTTACAGTTTTGATAGTTTAAACTGAGTTATTGCCAGTGATTGTCGCTGCCTTACCAGTTGAGAACATATTAAGCATATTAGAATGGCCTTTTTTAAGTTTTTTTTAACCCTCAGTGGTAAACAGCGTTCCCTGAAGATTAGGCTTTGAGATATTTACCACAAAACAGATCACTCCATAAAGTAAAACAAACAAAAGAAAATGAAAAAAATACAAAATGTAATCTTGAGTTATTTGAAAATGTCCATAGTTTAAATAATTAAAACAAAACCCTGGAAGAAGGTAGTATTATGCTTGCCGTTAATGTTAAAATAAGAGAAAAAGATTAAATCTAGCGAAAAAAGGTTTAAAAAGATAACCAAAACTAAAAAGAAGCCTTAAATTTGGTGATGTTAATTGGGTTCGAAGATAATATTAGGAACAAGTTGCTTTTACATAATTAAACTTGGAGAGAGGGGGGGTCTCCAAGCATGGGTCCAGCCTCGGAAATGATATGAAACATACACTTAACAGTACAGATATTTGAATTTGTTCCATTATGTACTAAAGAGCGTTACATACATCTTCAATAACAATTTGCATTTAAAAGTACCGAGAGAAAGAAAGATAAATTAATAAGAAAATGAAAACTTTGTTGCTATGAGAATGTGTTTATAGAAAGTCATGCTATTATTACTTGAGATTTTAAAACGAAATTCATATTTAACAATTTCATAAATATTATTTAGAGTACAAAATATAGGCTTGACCATTTAGCTGGTGATAGTGATTAGTTCACAGTTTTCAATCATCCAGGAGATTAGTTTCTGTGCCTTACTAAGCAGGATATTATTTTGCACACTCCGACATTTTTCTTTTATTCTAAGACACAAAGATCTCATTTCTTCAAATAAAAAGCTGGTCACATGTGCCTCATTGTTGTTAAAGAAAAAGTCATGGGGATACAGCTACCGAATTTTTTGTTCTAGTCACTCTTCACATTTCCAAGTCACTTGTTTTGTCCGCAGTCTTCTATAGTCACTAACTGAGTCAATTTTAGGTTAATTATGGCTTCCATTTTAAGAAGTGATAAAATATTTACTTAAGTAATGGTGAGTGTCATCAAATTACAGAAAGCAAACATACATCTAACCAGCAAGCAGTGTTATTTTATGCCTCACGAGAATATTAAACTATAATTGAGTAGAATGTCTTACTTAGTTTGTGTACCAATGTCTCATAAGAGATTTGAAAAAAAAAATTCAATTTTACAACTCCTCTTCAACCTCCACTCAAAATACAGAATCAAAATTAAATTAATTTTACAATTTACACTAAATCACAAATTTGTGATGAAAATCACACTCAGTTTATTTAATTTGTGATTAAGTGAATGTTTCAGTCTATTTAGTATGAATGTTATGTGTTTCCTTTGTGTTTTCTTTGTTAATTCAATTAGATTTTAAATATTCAATTTTTGTAAAATTTTTCCTCAAAATGTTGTTTTTGTTTATGTATCAATTTGTTGAGTTACGATCCCCTCGCCAGATTTCAAACGCCAAGCTGCAAGCACGCCACGCACGAAAGCTGCAAGCACGCCAATTTCGCCAAATGTGGTTGAAGCACCAACAAGATCCATGATTAGAAACAGGAGAGTGGGCTAAGAAGAGGAGTTGAAAAAGAAAAAACCTTTGCAGTGTTTACCTGAATTCCAATGCCCAACTCCGTTATGATTGATCAAGTCGAATCAATATGCGCAGTAAAAATATGTACATACATACACTTACATCGATATACATACATACATAAAAAGGTTTTCGTATAAATAGTGTTATTGTTATTAATAATATTCTTACAAATTTCGTATATTCGCATGTATTTCTGTCTTTATGTAATCAGGTTTAATTTGTCGTTTGTTGCATAAGTTAGCCAAGGTTTTATGATCTGTAATGTGAATCATCTTGTAATTGAATGGGAATTCGCCAAATTGGAAAGATATTGACATTTTAGCGATGCTTTTAGGTACATATTTTTGGCGACATATTGGAGGTATATCACCAAATTTGGCGACTTGGCTATATGGTTTTAACCGTTAGTCCCAAATACCTTCTAGAACATTCGAGGCTTTTTAGAACCTATATAAATGACTGCGGATATCAGCTAGAGTCAGTTATGTCAAGCCAACTTAATATTCATAGACTGATGCATTACCATTACTAGCAACACCAGAACTAGAGGTCTTGGCCCAGGGAGTTCGGTTTACTAATTCTTCCTCTGAGATCCTGTGAGCTAGAGTCAGTCATCTTAAAAACGTGTTAGTATTCACATTTGTGTTATTTAGCTTAAGTTTTGTATTGTTGCTAACCTAACCAGTTATTCGTCACATTGGCTGTTGTACATCTGATTTCACAGCAATACAAATAAAGTTTCTTCTATCCTGTATTTAAAGTCTACTCAATCAATAAACGCTACGCTTGGAAAATTCTTAACAATGTTATTGTTAGTAATTGTTAGTCTGTTAGCGTATCTTTTGAGTTGTAAAGCAATACTAGACTCCTGTGCCCGAAGCATGAAAAAAAAGTGATAGAGATGTTACGAATTACAGTTGTGCGTAAATACAAGTCTAATATCTTTAGACTATCAAATTTTTAAAAAAAGAGTAGGTAATTTCAAGTATATAACACTTGTATAATTGCGCAAAGTAGGATATACTCATTTTAAGCTTAACATAAGGGTGCATCAGTTACAAACATTTGGAGAAGATTCTGTTTTGAAATAACTGGGAAATAGAATGTTATAGGACTTAGAAAAATAATATGTAACCAATTAAATGGTAGGAATTGTTTTTTCCATGCGCTTAAGTACTTTCACTTTTATACTTAATAGTGTAACAGGGTTTTAACAGTGAACAATCACTCTAGAGAAATTAATTGAATTGTGGAACACACAACACCCTTATCTGTATAATTTGAAAATACTTGAATTAGAAGACATAGTTAGGGAGTTGTGTAGATCTATTTAATAGTACTACCTTTATCATCATATAACATAAAGATTTTTTACTATAAGTTGATTGAAAAAAATTCACTATTCTTTTAGTTCAGTTTTATACATAGAAGAAACATTTTACAAATGGTTTGGTTTGATTTGAGCACTATTGTCTATTTTCTGTAACAAGAGGGCTAATTGGACCAGGAACTAATGCTTTAAGCTGATTTCGAACGGCTACAAACATTCATGACACAGTAGGATTCGAACCCACGAACTCCAGTACCAAAGGCTAGTACCTTAACCATTCGTTTGATTTTACAAAAAGGAAAGAATGTAAATTTTCCTGAAAACTCATTAATTTAGATTTTAAAAACTGAAAACAATATATTTAGTTTTAAATTATTTGACTAAAATTTTGGTTATTTCTTTCATTGTAAAATCATTATATGTCTAATCTCCATTTTTATTTGTGCTTTTTGTTTTTTTTTTATTTCATGTTTCTATCCAAACGCATTCCGTTTATTTAAAACTCTGTTAAAAACTAACAGGAATTGATATTCTTCTATAAAATAAGATTAAAAGAAATAAAACCGACAAATCAGTATGTTTACCTAACATAATTTTCTTCTCATGAAAAGAAAACTGCAATATTCCTGACCTTTAAATTCATCATTTTAAGGATTTCAAAAATCTTTCTGTCTAGGAAAATTCTGCTATAAATAAATAAAGTTAATGTCATTAACGATTACAAATCTCTTCTGTTAGGACTAATGAATAGAAGATAAAAAATAAACTACATTTTTATTCTGGATTCATGCTCTACAAGTGATTAAATCTTTAATGAATATCATTTTGAATACAGTTTTCGTATAATTTGAACGAGAAACCAAACTGGTTCAGAATTAATAGGATTCACCCAAAACAGATATTCACTGACAAGTTTGGTTCTAATTAATAAAAAGACGTTTCTATTTAATAAAATATTCGGTGATTAACCGCAAGAATTTTCTTTTGACGGTAAATATCTTCTTGGTAATAACTTTTGAATATCCGTTACATACGTTATTAAGTCACAATCTGTTTTAACATCTACATGTTAGGCTTAAAAATTTCACTGGTAAATTTCACTGATAAAGTCTTGAATAAAATATTTCATTATAAAACAATTATGATTTTTTTTTAATTTTAAAACTTTTATAAAAAATAGACATTTGTGATTGGAATACTTAAAATACAATTAAAGAAATTACATTTTCTTATAGATTTACCAAATAAATGTACTTGACAGTTTTATTAAAATTTAACAGCTAATAGTTACTCAATGTTAAAGCATATTGGCGTGTGAAACGTTTGTTAAAATTATAAATATCTTTGTGATATCTGTAACTTCAAGAAAAATGTCTAAAATTCTTTATTTTGTGATAACTAAAAGTCATTTTGAATTACTTTTCTAAATTCTTGCTGATCTTTAAAAGAATATATCTAGGAACTATACCCTTGCATTTAAAGATTTCAATTAATCATACACTGTTTGATCTTTTTTTTTTTTTTTTAAAGTTAGCTTTTTCAAACAGATATCCGTGTCCAGACAATGTTTTAAAAATAAATAAATTCTTTTTAATATTCTTTTTATTGTATTTAACAAAAATTTCTGCATTTATGATTTCAGTATCAATTTTTAATACCCTTGTTAAATATATGAAAATTATTACCATAAATTAAAACTATATACTTGACTGAAAATATCAAGGATACTGAGAGAAAAAATTACTTCTATCAGGCTTTAAAAATTACAATCAGAATGTATAATGTCATTAAAGAAAAACGAGGAATATGTGCAATAACGAAATAAAATTTGTTCTTTAATATATTATACTCAATTGCAGCCTTCTACTCAATTGCATAAATATCTTTGTGATATCTGTAACTTCAAGAAAAATGTCTAAAATTCTTTATTTTGTGATACCTAAAAGTCATTTTGAATTACTTTTCTAACTTCTTGCTGATCTTTAAAAGAATATATCGAGGAACTACACCCTTGCGTTTAAAGATTTCAATTAACCATACACTGTTTGATCTTTCTTTTAAAGTTAGCTTTTTTCACACAGATATCCGTGTCCACGCAATGTTTTAAAAATAAATAAATTCTTTTTAATATTATTTTTATTGTGTTTAACAAATATTTCTGTATTTATGAATTCAGTATCAATTGTTAATACCCTTGTTAAGTATATGAAACTTATTACTATAAATTAAAACTCTGGTATGGGGTTTTCTTTGGGATTGGGGTTTTCTATGGGGACTAGGGGTCGAGCAAAATATAAAAGGTTTGTACCTGAAAAAGAAACCCATAGAAAAGACAATAAAAAATATATTATTTGAGTGGGTGATGTATAGTGGTAATACGCGTTATGTCCTTAACCCAATATTTGATATATAAATTGAATTTGGCTTTTCACCAACTTACGATTAAATTTTAAAACAAAACACAATAGGCATTAAAAATAAAGGAGAGGATAAGTTACTGACTTAATGGATTTTATTGATATTAACATAAAATTAAAAAAATTAATAAAAGCCAATTGATTGAGTTTTTATAAAGATAATAATTAATAAAAAAAGGAGAAAACAAAAATGGACTAAAAATAAGAAAATTATGGAGGATGGAACTCTGAGTTCCTCTTCTCGTTTCGGGATCCAGGTTTCTCTCTCTACTCCATCCTGTCTGTCCGGATGAGAAACGCCAGTCAGGGAAGCAAGTCAAGTCTAAGTGCAAAATCAAGTCGAACTGAAGAGTCCCTCTTGTATCTGACGGGCTGAAACGGCTGGCAACCGCTGATGTCTGGAAAACTCATCAACATTCCTTGACACTGTGAAAAATCAACAAACTATTGCAATGCAGCGCTCGCCAAGGAGAACGCCAAGTGACGCTCCTGGTATGTGTGATGTCATCTGATTGAATATCCAAAGCGGCTTATGGGATAAAAAAAATAGGTTTTTTGACTCACCAACGTGAAAATTGGGAGCATGGCAGGAAAGTTACAAAAAGGGAATTTTTAAGGCAAGCTAATAGAATTAATGGAAACTAAATGGAACAGAATTAAAATTAACTAAATGGAACGTTATGACAAAAACTATACACCTTGACTGAAAATATCAAGGGTACTGAGGAAAAAAATTACTTCTATCAGGTTTTAAAAATTACAATCAGAATGTATAATGTCATTAAAGAAAAACGAGAAATATGTGCAATAACGAAATAAAATTTGTTCTTAAATATATTGTACTCAATTGCAGCCTTCTAGAGAAGAAAACCATAATTAAATGGTGAAAAGTATAGATTGGTATACAAACCAATGGAAAATAAATGCAAATTATTTTATTGTAGATATAGTATGGGGTGAAACATGAATTAATTCATATATGCATCCCTTTGCAATGTAGAATTAGCAAAGTTTATACAACAGACAACGTACAATTTCCTAAAACTATAGGAATTTAATTTTTTTTGAAGTTTTAATTGTATTTTCAATTATAGTCATAATTGTAGAAATGGTGCTCGGCTTGAAAATATTAATCAAGTTGATATACTTCACTAACATTTATTTTTAAGACTAAGAATTTTTAGAATTGTGTTCGCCACGTTTGATATGGATCTACTTCAAACTGAAATTCCAGTGGGAAACAGGATTAAAATTTTAACACATACAAAAACACACAAAAGAAAAAAGTCCAAGTAACCGAACAGGATGTCTGCTTACATTTATTCCAGCCAAGTTCATCGCCAATAAATTCTTAAGTCGCAGTAGGGAAGAACAATGAGTTTTACCGAAGCATATCACAGAACTGCTTTTTACTCCTTTAAGCCACAGCTAAAAAAATTTTAAAGAGAGGAGACCGGGGTAAAATGGTCCACTGGTAAAATGGACAACCTATTATTTATTTTATTTATTATTTTTAATGTTTAATATTTTGATACATAGATGACAGCACTGCAGTCTTGAAAATAAATGTGTAATTGTGTGTTTAGCTGACAATTTAGCCATTTTATTCTAGAAAGTTGATTTGTGGTAGTCAGAAGTAAATATTTTCATCATGACATATCTTCTTCTCTTTATTTAAGAATTGTGATTTAGAGGATTTAACTTCTCACAATAAAAAGCTAAGATAATATATTATTATATTTAATGTAGCTAAAACAATTTAATATAAGATTCTTATATAAGAATATAAGATCTTTTTTTCGGACACTTTTTGCCAGAATTACACATGGGGTAAAATGGACCACCAGTACCTGGGGTAAAATGGACCATGGTCCATTTTCCAGGTTGTTGTTTTTTTAATTTCTGTATCCTATATGCTTTTCTAAGTTGATTTTATGTGTGATACTTTAAAAAACATGCAATCAGGATTGAAAGTAACAGATATATGGAGATTCTATGAAAACGTCTTTGAGGATATCCATATCTCTCATCATATGTGACTGATCAACCATCACCAGATTTTGAATTACCAAGTACAACTGATTGTCAAACAAGCACAGGTGATCAGCAATCAAGCGTAAGCATAGATGATCAGCAACCAATACATCACAATCAGTACAAAGTGGAAATCATCAGGTGAAAACAATATCCCCTTTTGAATTACGCCCCTTGGCAAAAGCTAGTATGCGCAAAACAACAAACGAAAGAAAGGTGCATCAAAAATTCTAACTGCTACACCAGTGAAAACGATGATTGAAAAAGATGTCAAAGAGAAGAAGAGAAAAAATTAAAACAGAAAATTACTGCTTTAGTTAAAGCTAGGAAGAATTTAGAAAAAAAAAATGTTAGTCTTAACTATGCAGAAAAATGATAAATCTGTGCATTTTAAAGCAAATAAAGAAAATTTATGTGGATCAGAAAGTTCAAGTGATTCGGAAAATATGTCATATAATTTTGATAATGAATTAAAAGTTGGCAAGTATATTTTGGTTAAATTTTTGACACAAAAAGAAAGTGGTTCAATTTGTTGGTTTAATAACAGAAAATGATGATGATTACGTTCTTGTGAAATTTTAAGGCAAAAATGTAATTAATGTCTTCATTTTCCCTGACAATGTTGATGAATTGTTTGGAAATGTTCAAGATATTGTAATGAATCTCCCAGACCTATGCTTCTCAAGAAAATAGACATTCAGTAACACATAAAGTTTTGGTATATGATTCATTAACTTCAATATTTGCTAATATTATGCTTTATATGTACAGATTGAAACTATAGAAATAAATATAATACATTTTATGTTTTGTACTATTAAACAATGTAATATATTTAAGTTATCTTTAGAAAAATTTTTGAGGTCCTTTTTACCCCATGCCATGAAATTTTACGGGTCGGGTAAAGTGATCGACTGTCACTTGTTATAATAAAAAGTATTTATAATAATTAGTTTTGACTGAGTAATATAAAGCCTAATATGTAGGTAATATGCATATATTTTCAGATTTAAAAAATCATTAGTTTGAGAATAAATACTCAAAATTCACAAAAGCGGACCATTTTAGCCAGTTTCCCCTACACCCACTGATATAGAAACAACATGATTTCTTTGTAAGCATATTATATTCTATATACCGGGTGGCCATAATTAAACTGACAGTGCTCACAGTGTTCTGCAGCGAGATCTATTTGCGAGAATGACGCCATATTTCGTAGGAAGATTAAACAAGGACAAAGGATTCCTCTAAAAAACATATTAGTTCCAAAAGTCACAGCTAGGGGAATAGTTAGCACTGTGTAATAGAAAATAGAGTGTTAAAAAATGCAAATCAATACGGAAATTAATTTCTGGCACTGTGCCAATGGATGTAACATGAAATTTGAATCAAGAACTTCTTCTTCTCAGCGTATGTGATATTTTAGATCACAAGACTTCATCGGTGTTTATGTAGAATTTAGGCTTTTTTAAAGGTGTTGTCATATTGCACTTGAACTAAATCAGAAAATGTGCATAATAAAAGGTAATTTTTTCCGCATTAATTTACATTTGTTAACACTCTATTTTCTATTACACAGTGCCAAATATTCCCCTAGCGGTGACTTTTGAAACTAATTTGTTGTTTCGAATCCTTCGTCCCCCGTCTTGTTTTATCTTCCTACAAAATGTGGCGTCATTCCTTCAAACAGATCGCGCTACAGAGCACTGTGAGTACTGTCAGTTTAATTATGGCCACCCGATATTTTCATTTTACATCATGCGTCAATATTATCATTTAAACATTGTTCTCAACATTAAAAGTAGGTTTCGTTTCTCAAAGTAATCGTTGTGTAAATAGAACTCAAGTACTGTCATCGGAATATGACACTAGAGGATTGACCCTGATTTATCTGGGTTTAGCCCTCCAAATCAGAGATATTGTTAATGCATGAGGAATAGTAGATATTATTCACGATAGTGAGGACTCATATATTAGTAATTTGAGATAAATTACACTGAGAATGCGATAAATAAAATAGGATCCACGAGTTCGGTGAGGAAAAGTACACGATATATTAGGTTACGAAATAAAAAGTTAAGATACATTATGCAATAAAGATTAAGCTAATAAGTTTAACTTACAGTATACAATACATATTTTTTTAAATAAGAATTTAAGTCAAATCTAACAGAGGAAGTGATCTTAGTCACCTAGAGTTACTGCGGATCAAGAAAAAAATTGGGAGTAATTATATATAGTAGATATTATTAAAGATAATGGCGATTCAGACATTAGTATTTGAGATAAATTACACTGAGAAGGCGATAAATAAAATAGGATCCACGAGTTAGGTGAGGAAAAGTACACGATATATTAGGTTACGAAATAAAAAGTTAAGATACACTATGCAAGCAAGATTAAGCTAATAAGTTTAACTTACAGTATACAATACATATTTTTTTAAATAAGAATTTAAGTCAAATCTAACAGAGGAAGTGATCTTAGTCACCTAGAGTTACTGCAGACCAAGAAAAAAGTTGGGAGTAATTATATATAGTAGATATTATTAAAGATAATGGCGATTCAGACATTAGTATTTGAGATAAATTACACTGAGAAGGCGATAAATAAAATAGGATCCACGAGTTAGGTGAGGAAAAGTACACGATATATTAGGTTATGAAATAAAAAGTTAAGATACACTATGCAAACAAGATTAAGCTAATAAGTTTAAGTTACAGTATACAAAACGTATTTTTTAAAGAATTTAAGTCAAATCTAACAGAGGAAGTATTCTTAGTCACCTAGAGTTACTACGGATCAAGAAAAAAGTTGGGAGTAATTATATATAGTAGATATTATTCAAGATAATGACTATTCAGACATTAGTAATTTGAGATAAATTACACTGAGAATGCGATAAATAAAATAGGATACACGAGTTAGGTGAGGACACGATATATTAGGTTATGAAATAAAAAGTTAAGATGCACTATGCAATCAAGATTACGCTAATAAGTTTAATTTACAGTATACAAGACGTATTTTTTAAATACGAATTTAAGTCAAAGTGAACTCAAATCAAACAGAGGAAGTATTCTTAGTCACCTAGAGTTACTGCGGATCAGGAAAAAAGTTGGGAGTAATTATATATAGTAGATATTATTCAAGATAATGACGATTCAGACATTAGTAATTTGAGATAAATTACACTGAGAATGCAATAAATAAGTAGGATCCACGAGTTCGGTGAGGAAAAGTACACTATATATTAGGTTATGAAATAAAAAGTTAAGATGCACTATGCAATCAAGATTACGCTAATAAGTTTAATTTACAGTATACAAGACGTATTTTTAAATAGAATTTAAGTCAAAGTGAACTCAAATCAAACAGAGGCAGTATTCTTAGTCACCTAGAGTTACTGCGGAACAGGAAAAAAGTTGGGAGTAATTATATATAGTAGATATTATTCACGATAGTGAGGACTCATACATTAGTAATTTGAGATAAATTACACTGAGAATGCGATAAATAAAATAGGATCCACGAGTTAGGTGAGGAAAAGTACACGATATATTAGGTTATGAAATAAAAAGTTAAGATACACTATGCAAGCAAGATTAAGCTAATAAGTTTAAGTTACAGTATACAAAACGTATTTTTTAAAGAAGAATTTAAGTCAAATCGAACTCGAATCAAACAGAGGAAGTATTCTTAGTCATCTAGAGTTACTGCGGATCAAGAAAAAAGTTGGGAGAAATTACATATAGTAGATATTATTAAAGATAATGGCGATTCAGACATTAGTATTTGAGATAAATTACACTGAGAATGCGATAAATAAAATAGGATCCACGAGTTAGGTGAGGAAAAGTACACGATATATTAGGTTACGAAATAAAAAGTTAAGATACACTATGCAAGCAAGATTAAGCTAATAAGTTTAACTTACAGTATACAATACATATTTTTTTAAATAAGAATTTAAGTCAAATCGAACTCGAATCAAACAGAGGAAGTATTCTTAGTCACCTAGAGTTACTGCGGACCAAGAAAAAAGTTGGGAGTAATTATATATAGTAGATATTATTAAAGATAATGGCGATTCAGACATTAATATTTGAGATAAATTACACTGAGAATGCGATAAATAAAATAGGGTCCACGAGTTCGGTGATTAAAATTACACGGTATATTAGGTTATGAAATAAAAATTTAAGATACACTATGCAATCAAGATTAAGCTAATAAGTTTAAGTTACAGTATACAATACATATTTTTTAAATAAGAATTTAAGTCAAATAGAACTCAAATCAAACAGAGGAAGTATTCTTAGTCACCTAGAGTTACTGCGGATCAAGAAAAAAGTTGGGAGTAATTATATATAGTAGATATTATTCAAGATAATGACGATTCAGACATTAGTAATTTTAGATAAATTACACTGAGAATGCAATAAATAAAGTAGGATCCACGAGTTCGGTGAGGAAAAGTACACTATATATTAGGTTATGAAATAAAAAGTTAAGATGCACTATGCAATCAAGATTACGCTAATAAGTTTAATTTACAGTATACAAGACGTATTTTTTAAATACGAATTTAAGTCAAAGTGAACTCAAATCAAACAGAGGAAGTATTCTTAGTCACCTAGAGTTACTGCGGATCAAGAAAAAAGTTGGGAGTAATTACATATAGCAAATATTATTAACGATAATGAGGATTGAGACATTAGTAATTTGAGATAAATTACATTGAGAATGCAATAAATAAAGTAGGATCCACGAGTTCGGTGAGGAAAAGTACACTATATATTAGGTTATGAAATAAAAAGTTAAGATACACTATGAAATCAAGATTAAGATAATAAGTTTAAGTTACAGTAAACAATAAATATTTGTTAAATAAGAATTTAAATCAAACAGAACTCAAATCAAACAGAGGAAGTATTCTTAGTCACCTAGAGTTACTGCGGATCAGGAAAAAAGTTGGGAGTAATTTCGTTGGTTCTTCAGAGCCAATGGGAGTTTGATAGAGATTAGTAAATCTAATGAGAAGTTCAGCATCAACTGGAGAAAATTCCAAGTCCGGGACTAATATGAACTGCTGGATACTGGGAGCAATTCTGTTGAACGTTGAGGTCCAATGGAAATTAGTCTATATTCCTACTGAGTATAGCAGGTGGCCAGTTAGAATTTGCTGAGTCAGCATAGTCCTACTGGGCTAAAACCAAAGATATTCAGTGCTAATTTTAGAGTAAAAATTAGTGGCTAAGTTTTTGAAGAAATTTGGAAGAGTGAGGAGATATTCATGTGTTTCTCTGTATTTCTATAAAACCAAGATGAATTAGTGATTTGCCTAATGATTACATTTTGTGCAGCAGATAAATATTTAATATGACAATTAACTGCATATGACCATTATTTCGCTTACGGATAATTAGTTATACGGATAGAGGACAGATTGTAATCAAAAGAAGATGTACACAACTTGTTGTTATAAAAATCGAAAACATTATTGACATTTTCCAGGCTAATATTTTTTTACTTTGCAAGATACATACGTACATACATATGTACATAATGACATCAAGAGAAAACTAGCGAAAAACAGTTTAGGAATAGTTAAAATGGATAGTTAATATTTCATGTTTGAAGTTCTGTGTTGAATACATACATACCAGGACAGACTGTACCCTAAAACCTAAGTTCAGTCAGTTATGATTAATATAGTTGTTATTATTGAAACTTAAACACTGAATTTTTCTTGTTTTCTACCTCTGCTTCATCGAAGAAAATAAAACAAATCTTTGGATACAGTGTCTTTAAAAAGATCAAGGACAATTTAAAGAGTTTTTCTTTATACGATATCATGTAACTCATTGAAATAAAGTCAAAGTCCAAGTATGACACAATTTCATTGTCTTTTGGCAAATAAAACGGTAAGAACAGAAATAAATAATATCTAAAATAACATGTCCTTCGTCAGAAATTGGTGGTCAATACATATTAACTATGCTATATTTTTCTTAGAGAAATGTTTTTCTAGTTTGGTGTCTTTATTCGTACATCTAAAATATGTTTTTTTTACTAGTATCATGAAGTGTTTCTATACAAAGAGTACTCTCCCCATTTAAAGCTGCATTTACCTTCTCAAACTAACACGAAATACATATTTCTGTAAAAAAAAGTCAGGAAATAAGATATATACCAGTTTTCTTCTAAAAAATGGTGTAGTTGTGTTTTATATTACACTGGTGTGAAAAACTTAAGCAACAGGTTTTTTGCTATAACTTCACTAGAAATCATCTGAGAGATATGATATTCAGAAATGAGGCAGAGTATTATGTACGTAAAAGATGACGAAAGCATCGGCGCTGAAAAGAGGAATTCAATGCATTCGGAATGGAATCAAACAAAAAACAAGCTTTATTGAAATCATACTATCGTGACTCATGATTGTCTATCCAAGAGGAAGAACAACAAGCAGATGTTCCATAATATGGGATATGTCCTCCCCTAACTGCAATGGTTGCTTCGCACCGTCTCTGCATACTCCGAACCAGCTGGTCCAATCTTTCTTGCGGTAGGAGTGCCCATTCATATGTTTGAGCAAGTGTTTGAGTTTTTGTGTGTTCTCCGGAGGTTGTAAGCGTGCTGAAGTGGGTCTCCACAAAGCATCCCACACATGTTCGATGGGATTTAAATCAGGGGAGTACGCTGGCAAATCCATGCGAGTGATATCTTCACTTTCCAGTAGTTCCTCAACAGCATCTTGTTTTTGATTATATACCGTATTCATTGTATTCCTTTTTCAGCGCCGATGTTTTCATCATCCTTTACATATATAATACACTCCCTCATATCTGAATTTCATGTGTCTCAGATGATT
This sequence comes from Pardosa pseudoannulata, assembly GCA_032207245.1. Lineage (NCBI taxonomy): Eukaryota > Metazoa > Arthropoda > Arachnida > Araneae > Lycosidae > Pardosa > Pardosa pseudoannulata. Next base: position 87,909,449 of record CM063506.1, read on the forward strand.
TCTCATGGAATTATGGCAAAACCCAACTGTTACTTAAATTTTTCACAACAGTGTATAATAAGGATAAGAACTTGTGTTTTATAGCTCAAAAAATACTGATATATATATATTAATGTACTCATTTTACGGTTTTTAATTATTCAGTTTATTATACGATTGTTATTAAAATATGATTTAAGAGAGTATAGTACAATTTTTAAACAAAATATTATGTCTTTGCGGAAAATACACTTGCACTACTTTCAGTGCGATACTTATAATTTCATTAACTACGTAATTTATACTGCAAAATAAAGTAAATTTTGAAGTAATTATATCGGGGAAGAGGGGAGGAAACGCTTTATAGATAAAAAGCTCAAAGATTTCATTTATTATTATCCTTTACTAACTTTTCTTCAAAAATGAACATACACCAGTTTTAAAGAAAACGACTAAAAAACGCTACTCTAAAAAATAAATTTTACTTAGAACAAAATAAAACTGAACTAAATCTGTAAGTTTTGATTTATAATTCAAACGATACCTTCAATCTCTTTATAAGAAAATCTTTCCATGATACCTCTTTAAAATAAAAAAGTTAAAGCCATGAATGGTTTTAATTCTCATTTATTACAACTCATGAACACGATATAAAATCGAAAATTTTTATTCTCTATTCATCCCCTACGAAAGAAAACTTTTTCATCGAATATCATTACGATTCACGTTTTTGGTAGAATAGGAACAAAGGTAATCCGATTTAGGCAAACAGAGGGATATTCAGAGGAAAACCGGGAATTAATTAAAGGTAGATATCAGCTTCTGAAAACAAATTAAGGTAATTAACCATAAAGATGATCCTTTGAGGTGAAATCGCCTAAAGAAAATTTTTCGTATATCCATTTTATGCATCATAAAAATAAAAAATCATTTATTGTCTCTCAGTTAGGCAGTAAGAATTATAAAATTGTTACCTCGGATTCTTTATATTCGGGTATTTGTTTTTAATAGAAGTAATAAAATAAAACGGAGGATTTATGATTAGACTGAATTACATGCTATGACAAGAATTCAGATTTCCTACAGATATACTACCATAAGTTCACTATAGGTTTTAACAATCTAATATAGTTTTAATAGTGATTAAACACTGAATCATAAAAAATATTATTGTGTGTAACCATGTTAGTAGAGTAGAATTAATTCACTCATTAATTTCTGAATAACAGTTGCTTATTTTCATGTCGCTAAGTAAGGTATTAAGATTATTTTAGTTTTATGCTTAGCTAAAAAAGGGAAGTGTCTACCAGTAAATTGCTTGAAGTTAAATATTAACTTTAATTAATGTATATATAATAAAACGCAATAAAAATTTTAAATTTTCAAAGCAAGAAAAGTATTTCCACTTTTTTATCCAAGAGAAAATGTTTAATGGATATTTTTTCCCAGATAAAGTCTACTAATTGTAGTTTTTATTTCTGTATATATGACATTGGATATTTTCTTGCAATATTTAATATTACTACAAAAATAATATTGTATATATTAAGCCATAATATTTACAACAGAACTGAGAAGAAATAACATCCTTGAATGAATAAATCTAGAAGCAAACCGAACTATATTGTACATTTATCTACGAAATTTTTTGTAGTCCTTGAGGATTCAATATATTCCTTATATTTTAATTTTTAATTTAATATACTTTGGAAATATTTGATCACAAAATAAGTTTAATGCAGCCTAAAAATTATTTTTTAAAGTATGGCACAGAATTAATTAAATATATACTTTGAATTTTAGACTATAATTTAACAGACTTCGAAAATCTATTTTCAGGAGATAGCTTATTATACAACAAAAATATCTTTACAGCAGAACACAAAAAGTAAGCTGTCGTTTACATTTTAATTTATAATGTAAGACATCTGGAGAGTTTATTATAGGAATTAACTGTTATGCAGCATAAAAATAAACTTTAAAGCATGATACAAAATTCAATATGCTCCTTATATTTCCATTCCTAATTTAATAGATCATGAAACTCTTTATTCAGAAAACACTTTTATGCAGCCTAAATATTCATCTTTAAAGCATAAAACATTCAATATGCCCCTTACAATTTAGTTTATAATTTAACCCCTTGCTTGTGAAATGCATTTCAGAAAAAAGTGCCAAATATGGAATAACAATTCTCCATAATTTTGTTCACGTTGGATAGTTTTTAGAATACAAATATTAATATTACACATACATATATATATGTATATTTACACATTCATATGTCGACATGTAATTAAAGTTAAAACACAGATTTCCATCTCTTTACATATTTTTTTTCTATTAACGTGAGTGAAAATTCTACTTAAGAATACTCAACACTTCATGTTAAATTGTAGAATACTTTCTACCACTGGACATATGACATTCAAATATTTCCCTTAAAGCCTTTAGTACATAAGACAATAAAAAATCTTTAACATAATTTTTGATAAATTTAGAAAAGTATTTTTAATTTCTAACTATCTGAATAATCTAAGTAATAGTGTATTTCTTTCTTAAGAAAATGCTTCGTTTAACCTCCTTTACCTATTTGTACCGTTGAACTTTTTTTCTAAAAATCTTATTTACTGTTTCCTTATTTGATGTTTATTCATAAACATTCTATACAAATTTTAAGCAAGGATATTTTTCTAAAAGTAACTATATTTAACATACTGGTACAAAATCATCCAGAAATAAAGAAATCAGGCAAATATATTTATTTAAAATTTTCTGTTAAACGAAAGAGAAGTACTGGCACTTTTCTTAAGTTTGAAAAGATAGTTTAAAAGATTTAGTAAATATCATGGTGAAAATACCGTTTAGTGTGTCCCTTGTTTTATTGGCGATATTTTTTGGAGCCAATAATACCAACATGCCATTTTAGATGGCAGCCATAAACATCTATAAGAGCGATGAAAAGCATAAATTACTCTTATTAAAAACTGCATAGATAATACACAGTAAACTTAAGTTTGAAACTTAAAAAACTATACGTTTGCTTAAAAAAGGTATAGATAATATTTATGCACAGATTGTACGAAATTTTTAAACTTGCAAAAGCTTGAAGAACAATTTTTAAAATTTTCTTTTGGAAATGATAAAATATGGGTACATACTTTATAAAATTAATGAAAATCAAAGAAAAAGCATAAACTATCAGTATTCAAATACTCAAAATTGTATACACAATTGCATTAGAAAAACCTCCGGTTGCCATAAGTAAGAAAATTTGTATACTTGGAGACGGTGAAAAATCAGAATCAAGTCGCACACTAAACTGCAGTGTAGCCAATGTCATTATAGGAAATTTCATCCATACAATATTTAAAGCTTAATAACGTTAACTTCATGAACAAATTTGATTCCTATGTTTTATAACTAGTTAACACCATACCAAAAAAGAACATTTTATTTCGCAATTAGTCCTGTCTTTAACCTTTTAACTGTCATGCCCGAGATAATCTCGGGCACAGCACTGGTGTTCGAACATGTCACTCCCGAGTATTACTCGGAGTAATTTTTTATTAATGCATCGTATTGTTATACCCGAATATATATCATGTACTTCAAAATATAAATTTTTAACTACTAAGTATAATTTATTTTGTAGTAAACATTTGAGTTTTGCAATAAATAAATTTGACAAATTGTGTACCCAAATCATCAAAATAACTTGACAGTTAAAGGGTTAAATAGAAAGCTTTGCTGAGATTTCTATATAATTGAGGAAAGTAACTATACTTTACAAAACTCTTTAGATACATGCTATACAAAAATCAATATTTCGTACAGAAAATGATACACAGATTGTATCTAATTTTTAAACTTGTAAACTCTTGGAGAACGATTTTTAAAATCTTCTAAATCAAACGGAAATGATAAAATATGGGTACATACTTTAAAAAATGAATGAAATTCAAACAAAAAGCACAAACTATAAGCATTCAAATACTCAAAATTGTATACACAATTACATTAGGAAAAACCTCGGGTTGCCGTACGTAAGAAAACTTGCATACTTGGCCACGATAAATAATCAAATTGAAGTGGCACACTAAACTACTGTATGGCCAATGTCATTATAGGAAATTCCATCCATGCAATATTTAACCGCTTCTCTTACTTTTTTGGGGGGAGGGGGGAAATGCCAAAAAAAAAACCTTCACATTTTTTTATTTTATTATTAAATACAAGGAAATGAAACAAACTAAAATATGTAAGTTTTAAATTAACTTTTTAATTTTTTACAAGTGTAAAAGCATTTAGATTAAATATTAGTTTACTATCCCGAGTTATCTCGGTGTAACAATAAGTTACATTCGGTTCAGCTCCCTGTGGGTCTTCGGGGACATGCCGGGGCAGGACCGGTTTGAATGCAGAAAAACTTCGCACTTCTCCCAACCAATAGAGGTGTCCGTTCGTTTGGGGAATTTTGACCCACCCTCCGCCGTTTTGGGTTGGACTCCTGTTTTGTCTTCGAGAGCAGTCGAAAATTTTTGAGAGGACAAGGTTGTTACAAAAAGAAAAAAAGGAACGGCGGGCGTCCACGGTTTGTGGGAGAACCCTTTGCAGAAAAAGCTTCGCCATTTTTTAGGGCCGAGGCCGATTATAAAGCTGTCTTCGATCTACAAATTATAAGTTGATTCCAGATGTATTCCTTAGGCATTTATTTATTGTATAAAATAATTTAATCAAGACCTATTTTCATGTGTTTCTTAAGGAGTTTGAATTTCTTTCTCAAACTTTAGGCCAACGTAACATTATTTTTTACGCTCGGGCAAAAAGACAAAGTTAAATATTAGTCTTTGTATTATACTTTTTGAAACACAGGACAACACAAAGTGATACCCGACATTCTGTACTCTGATATCTGATCTCTTTTCTTACTGGCTTACCTCTGGAATCTGTTTTAAGGTAGCACAGAGTCTGTCTCATTGGAATTAATTTTTTTCAGTATCTGGATTATTATCTGAAAAATGCCTTGAGGTTCACCTGAGTGGTAAAGAACAAATGAAAGGTTTCTTGGTGTGGAAGAAAATTCGTGATGGTGATTTTCTGAAATCTCTTTTTCAATCATTGGAAAACACGGGACCAGTCCTGCGAAAGAACAGAGAATTCAACAAAACTTTGCAAACTGCCAGTCAAAGCTGAAAAATTCTTGTAATTTCCCCCAGGAAGGTTGTTAAAACCGTAATAAAACAAATCTTACTGACGAATTTTGCCTCTCCCGAGTTTTCTCGGGATAATAATCAACTGCCACATATACGAACCCGAGTTAACTCAGGATAATCGGGCAAGCGGTAAAAGATAAATAACGTTACCTTCATTAACAAATTTAATTCCTTTATTTTATAACTATTTAATACAAGATCGAAAAAGAACATTTTATTTCGCCATTAATCCCGTCATTATAGAGAAAGCTCAGATTTCTATATAATTGGGGGAAATTACTAACCTTTACAAAACTCTTTAGATTTATGCTATACAAAAATTAATATTTCGTATAGAAAATGTCCATAAACAAAATACACAAGTATGTTAATTTTAAAGACTAGCTTAAAATTCAAAATATCCCTTACCCTTTAATTTATAATTTTAGAGACAGTGAAAATATAGGAAAAATCGTTGAAACCTCTTAACAAATTAACATCTTTAATTTTATACATCTGTTTAATACGAACACGATAGCAAAAAAAAAGAACATTTTATTTCGTCATTAATCCCATATAAAAATGTAAAGCTGTTTAAATCTTTCTATATAACTGTGTAAGGAAAAAAGACAAACTTTTTACAAAACAGACATTCATATGCAAGCAAAGAATTAATTAATATAAAGACACATGTGTATTACAGAATAAAATCAATGATTAACTGCAGAACTTTTTCGTTTTGTTCCTAATATCTTCTTAAGAAGAATTTTCGTATATCCCTTTCATTCATTTTAAAAATGAAAAATTATTTATTATTTCTTGAATAGATCTCAAGGGATTAATTGGATCACTACTTGTTTGCAACATTAATTTGCATTTTTAATTTAAAAAAGATAGAAATAAGATTTTATGTTTAAACTACATTAAATAAAGGAAACGAACTTCTTATTTAAATAGATTTACCTCAGATAATGTCTGTATAGTCTAATGTGATTTTAACAGTGAAAAATCAAACAATGGGAAAGTTTTTATTATTACTGGTAAGAAGATACTTTATTATTTAGATATTTAAACAAATAGATACACATAGATTTTTGTAGAATATTAATAGTATTTGTACAGTACTGGAATATCTAACAATGATATATAACAATAAAATTTCATATATTAAATATTTAAACAAATGAAAAGAAAGAGTTTTCGTTTTTTTGTATATCTTCTTAAAAGAATTTTCGTATATCGCTATCTTTATCATATATATAATAACAATAAAATTTCATTACTAAAATATTTAAAAAAATGTATTTTAAAAGATGTTTTTTAAAACAGTATTATTTCAGTATCAATAACTTCATAAATATAGTAACAATAAAGTTTCATTATTAAAATATTTAAACAAATGCATTTTAAAAGACTATTTTAGAACAGTATTTTTGCAGTATCTATAACTTCATCCATAAATATAATAACAATAAAGTTTCATTGTTAAAATATTTAAACAAATGCATTTTAAAAGACTTTTTTTGAAACAGTATTTTTTCAGTATTAATAATTTCATACATAAATATAGTATCAATAAAGTTTCATTATTAAAATAATTAAACAAATGCATTTTAAAAGACTATTTTAGAACAGTATTTTTGCAGTATCAATAATTTCATCCATTAATATAGTAACAGTAAAATTTCATTATTAAAATATTTAAACAAATGCATTTTAAAAGACTATTTTAGAACAGTATTTTTGCAGTATCAATAACTTTATCTATAAATATAATAATAATAAAGTTTCATTTTTAAAATATTTAAACAAATGCATTTAAAAAAACTTTTTAGAACAGTAATTTGTCAGTATCAATAGCTTCATCCATAAATATAATAACAATAAAGTTTCATTATTAAAATATTTAAAGAAATAGATTTTAAAAGACTTTTTTTAAAACAGTATTTTTTCAGTATCAATAATTTCATCCATTAATATAGTAACAGTAAAATTTCATTATTAAAATATTTAAACAAATGCATTTTAAAAGACTATTTTAGAACAGTATTTTTGCAGTATCAATAACTTTATCTATAAATATAATAATAATAAAGTTTCATTTTTAAAATATTTAAACAAATGCATTTTAAAAGACTATTTTAGAACAGTATTTTTTCAGTATCAATAATTTCATCCATTAATATAGTAACAGTAAAATTTCATTATTAAAATATTTAAACAAATGCATTTTAAAAGACTATTTTAGAACAGTATTTTTGTAGTATCAATAACTTCATCCATAAATATAATAACAATAAAGTTTCCTCATTAAAATATTTAAACAAATGCATTTTAAAAGACTTTTTAGAACAGTAATTTGGCAGTATCAATATCTTCATCCATAAATATAATAACAATAAAGTTTCATTATTAAAATATTTAAAGAAATAGATTTTAAAAGACTTTTTTTAAAACAGTATTTTTTCAGTATCAATAATTTCATCCATTAATATAGTAACAGTAAGATTTCATTATTAAAATGTTTAAAAGTATTTTAAAAGACTTTTTTATAATTCTTTTTGGTAGTATGAATATCTTACTCCATAAATATAATATCAATAAAGTTTCAATATTGAAATACTTAAACAGATATATTTTAAAATACTTTTAGAACAGTAATTTGGCAGTATCAATATCTTCATCCATAAATATAATAACAATAAATTTTCATTATTAAAATGTTTAAAAAGTATTTTAAAAGACTTTTTTATAATCCTTTTTGGCAGTATGAATATCTTAATCCATAAATATAATATCAATAAAGTTTCAATATTGAAATATTTAAACAAATATATTTTAAAATACTTTTAGAACAGTATTTTGGCAGTATCAATATCTTCATTCATAAATATAATAACAATAAAGTTTCATTGTTAAAATATTTAAACAAATGTATTTTAAAACATTTTTAGAACAGTATTTCTGCTGTATCAATAGCTTCATCCATAAATATAATAACAATAAATTTTCATTGTTAAAATATTTAAAGAAATAGATTTTAAAAGACTTTTTTTAAAACAGTATTTTTGCAGTATCAATATCTTCATCCATAAATATAATAAAGTTTCAATATTAAAATATTTAAACAAATTCATTTTAAAAGAATTTTTTAGAACAGTATTTTTGCAGTATCAATAACTTCATCAATAAACATAATAAAAGCAAAATTGTTCTTGCTTAACAATATTGCAATAGGATTTCATCAAAATCAAAAAGCAATGTCTAACCAGCATGTAACTTAAATTTTTAAAGAAATTTTTAAAAAGAATTTTCATTTTAAAATTTTTTAATTAAAATTTTCAATCCATATTTCATTACGAAATGGTTTTTATCAATCGTATTTCCTGTCATCTAAAATATTATGCATTATTCTTTCTTATTTTAGAGTACACATAGCCCGTCGTATGAAAGAATTAGTAAAATTTTTAATTTTCCAGAATTGTAAAGTGTGCTATGAGGCAGTTAAAAAATTGTTTGTTTTTTGTCTCAGAATCATCTGGTACAGAATCAATAATTTGTTTATCTTCCTGCTGTCTACTAAAGTCTTCCGATACTGTGAACGCAGTTTAGAATCACATTGAATTCATTTAGTCAAATCATGTGGTTATGTATTAAAAACAAACACACAAACGAACAAACTTCTTAATTTTCAAAGATATATAACTTAAAAGCTAGAAATTTATTAGTATGTGAAATAGACTCATAGATTTTATGAAAATAATTTGTTGTTAATACCGGCGGTAAAATTTTCACTGCAACAAAAAATAATCGATGATTAAATTTAAAATTATCACATATGTACCTATTCTATTATTTATGCCAAATAGAAAAGAAAATTATTTCAGTAATATCTAAGTTCAGCGATAAAACGTATAAAAATAATGGAGATGATATTTATATAATTTAAGATAAGAAATGACTCAATGAGATAATTAAAGGAATGACACCATTATGCTAGATAAAAACGTTATTTTTAACTATTTATTATGTGATAAACTTAATAACCTGCTCTTAACCGGGGAATATAGGGCTTGATATAATGGCATTAAAAGCTCGTAAAGGGAGAAGGGGTAAATTTCGAACGTTTTAAAGAGTTGCTTTGAATTTGGCAAACCCTAACTCATCAAGAATCCAATATGGATGCTTCTATCCATTCCAGGTCTGACTGCTTCATAAATACGAGGGCAGACGGACTACTTAGGCTATTATTATATACAGGATTTCTATACAAAACTACATCGACAATTCGGGGAATAACTTTTTCCAAAAAAATAATTAACTGTTTCAATTCGAATAAAGTAAAAATATGCCTCTCATCTTGTTTTCGTGGGACACATGATATTCAGCAATTTCACTCGTGCGCAGAGAATAAAAAATATACATATGAACGAAAGTTAAAATCACACAGTTTTATTTCACACCTTATACGCATTAATTTGTTAGCACAGCTGAATAAATCGAAAACGATAGTAAAATTAGTGACGCCGAGGGTTTATTAGTTAGTCCTCTTTCTATTTATTACGATTGTAGCTGAGGCGTTGTTGCTAAATTTTGCAATAAACTTGCAATACTAGTTAAATATCTACAGTTTGCAATAAACTTGCTATACTGGTTAAATATATACAGTATCCTAACGTCGTTTGCTTCAAGTATGTTTAAAAAGTGGCGGTTTACATATTTTTTTTATTTTATAAAAATCCACAGATTTATTTCAATCTTCAGAAAGTTTTATACATCAAACCTTCAAGAAAGAAAAAAGTTGACCCTTTTTCAGTTGACCTCAGATGTCAACAAAGTAATTTTTAACCTATTAATTTTTTAACTTATATTCTGAATATAGAAATAAGACCTTCTCTTATGCATTAAGAATAAGTGTCTGTGTGTGATTCCTAGAAATGGACATTTTTATGACAATCCTAATAAAATTTCGAACACGTAACCATCGAATTAAGATAATGTTCACTGTTTAAATAAGAATTTGAAAACGCTACCCTAAAGGGAACAAATTCAGGACATTAATATTAGATCATTATGCTCAAGGAGACCAAATATTTGAGAACACTTCATCGTTTTTGCCTTCCAGGTATTACCCTGCCATCTACCTTGTGATCCAAAAGTCAGAACATTATTTATAATAGATAAGTTAACAAATAAGGAGGATAAAAAAAAGATATGGTTTGTCCTAAACAGAAAAGTGTCAGAATTCTTATAATGTAATAAAAGGGCTTAACTAGTTATTTTTTACATCTAGATAGCGTTACTGTTTTTATGATATTGCATTAGAAAAAGCAGTGTATATTTTAAAAAGAGCACCTGCATGAGATACTGGGGGTTAAAGAAAGTACGCCTTTGGAGAAGAAAACACATTTAATTAAAGTTTCTGTACACCAAAAATGCGGAAATACTAGTACAGTATTGTAGGTATGTCGCTACTTGCACAAGGTTTTAAAGGTGCCATTGGCATATTTTGCTTTGTCAAAAATGATTAAAAAATTTGGTGTTAGGGGTTCTTTGATGCAAGACGCAAGTGTCTTTCAACAACATACGTCTTCTACACCTACAGAAATGTCAGTTGTGGTTACGGACGGTGAGATGCCTTGTCTCAAATCTGTATTGCTAAGTGACGGAAAGCACATTAAACACTTGTAGTTGGTTATTAATGTCTAACTTGTATTTATCTGATAGTCAATTAAAGTATTTCACATAATTTTAAAATGGGCAACCAAGCAACTCCATCCTTTTTTCCCTTATAGAAAACAATCTCCTATCCATTCTACTGGTGCAAAATGTCCTTTATATCTTATTTTATGATTTGTTGTAGAAGTTTTCAATTTTAAATTTCGTCCTGAATTTTCAATCTCTAGACATAAAAATGAAAAAGAATGAGTCATTATAAATCCTAAATATATTAAATTTGAATTGAAGAGTGCAAAGGATGCTTTCTGTAACATTCTTTCCTGTAACATTCTTGTGAAAAAGAATATTTCCTACCTTTTATCAATTACAGCCATGAAAAGGCTCATTTTAAGTTTCCTGATGGGCAGAAATTTTTATCTGTATGTAAACTGTCTACCAATGAGTATTTGGACACCTGTGAATGAAAAGAAAAACTAACTTTATTCAAAATAATAGTTGGTAGATCCTCCACGAGAGACAATTACAGCGTGAACCCTACACGGCATACTTTACACAAGTATTTGTATTACAACTAGTGGTATTCTCTTCCACTCGGCTTGGAGTAGACATACAAATTCCTTCACCGATTTTGGACGGGTAGTGCACCCTTAAATCCAACTCGTACCAGAGGTTCTGGAAAGGGTTCAGGGCTGGGCGCTGCACAGGCCAGTCCATTCGATGGACTCCATTAGCACCATACTAAGCCTTGGTTATGACAAACATGACAACTGGCATTGTTATCCTGAAAGTAAGAGGGGTCCAATCCGTAAAACTGCCACAACGTAGGAAGCACATTGTCATCCAAAATAGTGCAGTGGGCATCGACGTTGAGCTTACCATGAATTGGGACCAAGGGTCCCAGTTCATGCCAGGAGAAACACCCCCAGACCATAATTCCACCTCCGCCGAGCTTGACTGTTGGCACAATGCGTTTTGGTAGGAGATGTTCTACAGACAGATGCCAGACCCAGACTCTGCCATCTGAACGATAAAGGGTGAACCTTGATTCGTCGCTTCAAAGAATACGTTTCCACTGATCTACGGTCCAATTTAGATGTGCTTTGCACTATATTAACCGAGGAGCGCTGTTAGGCTTTTAATCAAAGGCTTATGGGCAGCAGCACAACCATGAAAACCAAGCAGATGTGTTTCCTTACGGATGGTATTCATTAAAACAATACTCCTGGATGCCGTTGAAATTCCTAGCCTATGAGGGCCATCGGTTGGGTGCGGTTCTTCCGAATTTCTCTAGGCAGCACTCGTCGGTCTCTATCTCTCAGTTTCGTTGGTCTGCCGACTCGGGGCACATTCCGAAAATCCTCGCTCACCTTCTACGTCTTAAACACTTAGGCCACTGTCGATTTTGCGTACTTCAAATAGCTAGATATGTCCCTTAAGGATCAGCCACATTTGTGATACCCGATAATTATACCTTTCTCGAAATCAGAGAGTTCCGTACAGCGCGGCATTTTGCATGTGACTAATGACGATGCTGTTTCCTACACGATGTATACTGTTGGAGGCCGTGACGTACCTCAGGACCGCAGATATCGTCATTTGCATAGGTGTCCAAATACTTATTGGTAGACAGTGTATATAAAGGGTAAAACTGGCTGGTGCATCAACACACAATTGAAATTCGTGAGGCTCGGTACATGAATTTTTAAATATACGTTTCAATTGAATGTATGGCAAAAATTTGCATAAAAAATACTTCTTACACTGTTCAATCATTTCATAAATTAAAGTCATTAAAAGGCTGATTTTAAGTGTCTTCAAATGTAGAAAAATTTCGTCTGGATGTATATAAAAGAAAAATTCAATTGTTTGACACTTCAATCCTCAGATGAAACTAATAAAGCTAGTGACATAAAACAAAAAATATACATTTTCAGTGAATGTATGAAAACTTTCAAATGGACTGCAATATTTCTAATGTGATTATTTCTATAGAGGTAATATACAGTAGAAAAAGTTGGTTTTATAAAACATCTGTCATTTTAACAAACAGAGGGATGTTTTTTATTTGTATTTTAGACCACAATTTCCAAAGTGCGTTAAAAAAAGACAACGATTAGAATTTTATAAATCATAATT
>CM063506.1:87934937-87939937 GCA_032207245.1 Pardosa pseudoannulata
ATAATGTACCCATTCATAGGTCTTAGTTTATGTTTCTAATATGGCTAGAAAAACATAAAAAAAAAACAAAAAAAAAAAAAAAAAAAAGGAAAAAAAAGAAAAGAAAAAAAAAAAAAAAAAAAAAAGAAAAAAAAAAAAACGATAAAAGAAACGCGGAAAAAAAAAAAAAAAAAAAAGAGATTGGTATAAAAAGAAACGCTTATTAAACTTTCTTATAATGAATTTAATATAATATTTTTAATTGCTTTCTTGATATTTTTAATACTATCACATTGGTCAGTAAATGACAACAGTTTAAAATCAGCATGGACGAGGGCAAAAAATATAAGTACTGATTATGATACGGAAACAGCAAACTTTATTTTGTCAGGAAATCTTGACTGTCGAGTAATTTTCGATTCTCATTCTTAAATAGTGAAAATTTTTACAATTCTTTTATTTCTGCTATAGTAAAGTAAAGGTCACATCATATGTGAAAATCATTGGGATAATACCATGAATTGAAATACATTATTTTATAAATTTGTCAATACGTATTTCTTTTTTCATACCTTAATTAAAATGTGTTTATACTTTAATTTTCGAATGTCCTTCACTATAAGTTTAAAAAATAAGTTTAATTAAAATTCAACTCTTTAAAATCTTAACAGCTTTTGGGGCTAATAGTTGACCTCAAAATCACAGATTTGCCTTCATTGTATGAATTGCAAAATTTAGATGCAATGTGCGATTATTAGCGAATATAGAACTCTCGAAAAGTAACAGAATGGTTACATTTTAAGAAGCTTTTATGGTTCCTTCAAAAATTATTTTTTATATGTATTCGGGGATGGGAAGTAGTAGTGTCCGACCGTTTTTAATTCCTTTATTGAACTACAAAAAAAAATACACTATGCAGAAGTTTAGGTCCATAGTCCAGGTTGTGTCATATCTGGAGACAGGAGTTTCCCCCTAAAAATTACGAAATAATAAAAAGGAGATTCCCCATAAAAAAGGCGATACTTGGCCAGAAATAAAAGGTACTTCAAACCTGAGCATGGAACTCCAAAAGACGCCGGTTAGGAAAGGTATTCCAACTCCTCCAGGGATAATCCAAGAAGAACTACTTCTTTAGCCTGACACAAGGCTTTTTACACTGAGTCTTAAATAACGTTTATTTATCAACGTTGCTCAGCAATAATTATGTAAGAATCCACAAGGAAAGTACTGAAATGAGTTCACCACAGAAGCACATTTGTTGCTCAATAACATTAATCTCTAATATAACTTTCTTTGATTTCATTTATCCAAAAGTATGCATTAGTTCGTTACCTGACAAAAATAAAATAGTACTCCTGTCACACATAAAAATTAAAGAAGAGTGCAGCTAAATATAACCAAGGTCCCCAACATATCTATCATAATTTCAACCCATATGTCTTAAAGATGTTCCAAGCAATAACAATAATGACAACTAATAAATATCTGAAGTTCATGCGGATAAAAATTAATTTTATTTCTGCGTAACTTAATGTCAACGTTAGTGAATATGAAAAGTTTTGTTCGTTTTCTCTTTTTTTTTTAGTTTGTTTTACTAAGCTTTTTATATATTTATAATGAGGAAATATAAGGAGTCATTGATCCTAGAAATTCTCTTTTAACACTTATATAGTTAAACCTATTAGGATAGAATAGCCGCAAAAGGTATCTTTCCAAGAGAAATAATATAAAACTTTTGTTAACATTACCTTGTGCATATTAGACATAACTTTTTTTGTTGTACAGTGTATATCCTTCTCTCTCTCTCTCTCTCTCTCTCTCTCTCTCTCTCTATATATATATATTATATATATATATATTATATATATATATATATATATATATATATATATATATATATATATATATATATATATATATATATGCATGTATTTATGTAATTCTGGTATGGAGTTTACTGTGGAAGTGGGGTTTCTATGATGAACTAGGAGTCGAGCAAAACATAAAAAGGTTTGTACCTGAAAAAGAAACCCATAGAAAAGACAATAAAAAAAATATATTATTTGAGTGGGTGATGTATAGTGGTAATACGCGTTATGTCCTTAACCCGATATTTAACATATAAATTGAATTTGGCTTTTCGGCACTTAAGTTTAAATCTTTAAAAAAACATAATAGGCACTAAAAATAAAGGAGAGGAAAAGTTATTGAATTAATGGATTTTATTGATATTACTATAAAATTTTAAAAATTAATAGAAGACGATTGATTGTTTTTTAAGATAAAAATTAATAAAAAATATAAAATAAAAATGGACTAAAAAAGGAAGACGATTATGAAGAATGGAACTCTGAGCTCCTCTTCTCGTTTCGGGATCCCAGTTTATCCCTCTCCCCCATACTGTCTGTCCGGATGAGAAACGCTAGTCTGGGAAGCAAGTGCAAGTCAAGTCTAAGTGCAAAATCAAGTCTAAGTGAAGAGTCCCTCTTGTATCTCCAAGGCTGAAACGGCTGGCAACCGCTGATGACTGGAAAACTCATCAACATTCTTTTTGCCTGGTGACACGGTGGAAAATCGCCAAGCGCAGGACTAAAGCACACCAATGTGTGGAGTGGGGATATGGTATATCATGAAAAAGGCGAATTTATAAAACTATTGCAAAGCAGCGCTCGCCAAGGAAAACGCCAAGTGACGCTCCTGATATGTGTGATGTGATCTGAGGAAGGATATATCACACTAATACTTTAAAGTTGGAGGTTATATTAATATTTTTGAGTAACCTTAGTTTTCTTTCATTCTAAACCTTTTTTCCCTCTTTAATTAAAATTTTTATAAATACAATTTGATCCTAAAAATTAGGACTTCTCAAAGATACAAACAACTTTTTAGGATTAATTCATTTTAACACTTGAAAAAGAAATATGCTGTTCAAAAGTAATCTGAAGGGCAGTCACCAATGAAGGTATGGTGACTAGTTACTTCTCCCTCTTGACTCTATAAAAAATGAAGGAATAAATCCACGGGTCCAAATAACTTAACAGGAGGTTTATTTAAACAACAAAAAAACATAAAAAAATAAAAGCTGTACAACGTTACAGAAGGTTTAGATCAGTAGCGGGCATTAAAGGTGGGAAGATCGTGCTGTCGATCAAATGAACTGCCGGAGAGTCGAAAGTGCTCGCCTTCGGAGGGAAAGTTGCTGGAACGTGCACACGCTTCGATATTTAAAGTGCATACGGCTGCGGAAAGCGGGCGTGGCCACACGCAGAAATTTGCATTTCTGGTGCCAGCCACTATGATGCAACAAATCTCTTCACATATTCATCATTTATATTCAAGTGTTTATAATTGTTTATTCAAATTGGAAACCATTACTGCTAATTTCCATTGCATAGTCATGACAAGTTATATTTCTCCCAAATCGAAATTAAACACCTTTCATTGGTAAACTGATCTTCGGTATCGGATTCCGCTCTCGACGTGGATGTTTGTAGCCGTTCGGAATCAGCCTTAAATAGTACTTACCAGTCAATTACTTTCTTAAAGCAAGAATAGAAAACCGTAGAGATCCAAACCAAAATGGTTTATTAATCAATTATCCGGCAGGCGTAAGCATAATATAACCTACAACTTTCAGCGCTCAGAACTGATAAGTTATAAGCTTAAAATTTATTCGGGTATTCTAAAAATTAGTCCTACAGATTAATGAACAGATCAATTTAAACCCTTTCTAATCACTAGTCTCAAAATATTTACAAAAGCTATTGTGCTCTTAAACAGAAAAGATTGCAAACGAAACTATTTAGCAACACTTCGCTACTTTACATTTTAATTCCTTTTTTTAATTCTAGTCTCTGTATATTATTTGGGAGAAACGAATTTATTGTTTGTCTCAAAAATTTAAATTTCAATAGAAAAATATCTATTTTGATGATTTTTCTTTAACTTTTCTTTATCACGAACTCTCCCAACACAATAAATATTCTTTATGAAAAGTAATTTACTTTCCTAAATTTGATAAAGATATCTTTTTTTTTAATTTACAAGAATAAAATTTCGATCCATTGAAATTCAGTAAAACAAAATATGAAATTAATAATAAATTACATAAATTATTAAAGTTAAATAAAGTAACTTAAAAATTATATCTTAATTCTTAAAAATAAAAAGACAGTTCTTATCTGGAATTTAGATTCTGATATTGTAGAGCATGGTGATATTTCAAATACCTCCATAAATTAGACTTAGTCTTCGAAGAAACTGCATAAAGATCTAAATTGCAAATCAATATATTTTCACTGATTATTTTGCCATTTTCATCCCCAGTAAACCAAAAAACTGCAAAACATTGCTTCTTGTTGCATTTTTTTTTTATAATTTTATGATACTTTGGTTAGTCAACACTATTCCGAGCATTCAATTTTATCCCAATATTTGCCCAAAACACCATACGCCTCCGATATTAGTTGAAGATTTGAATGAGCAAGCAGGAACCTATCGAAACATATTGCCACATTTCAAACATATCCTACCGAGCTCGATGGCACAATGGTTGAAGTCGTGGGTTACGAACCGAAAGGTCTCAGGTTCGATCCTGAATTAGGGCAAATTTGTTTTCTTAATTTTATGTTCGATTTGTTAGGTAGTCAAGAAGACTTGTAATATATGCAAATTTTCTGTTACATTAAATTAAATCTAGAAGGTTCTGTTACCATATAAAACTGCGAGCTGCAGTTGTTGTTTGAGTACGAGGTAGGTAGCTTGGTCTTTGATAAATTGTTATTTCTTAAGTTGGACTCTTGATTGTGTTCCACCTGTACTTTCATCCACGTGACATATTTGCCCAAAACACCATACGCCTCCGATATTAGTTGAAGATTTGAATGAGCAAGCAGGAACCTATCGAAACATATCAACACGTGCACATATCACTGACAGCTGCGATCAAACAGCTGTTGATAAATTTAGATATTATTCCAATAAACCAGTGAAAATTGCGAGCAGTGACATTCCCGGTCTTA
>CM063506.1:87944937-87949937 GCA_032207245.1 Pardosa pseudoannulata
GAGTTCGAGAGTCCAGTCAAGTCCGACAGTAAGTGTTGAGGCAAGAAATAGCACGGTCTCACCCCAAAAACTCAGGAGAAAGCCCCTGACCAGACCGACGAAAGATCCATTGATACCCATCAACCAGCAGTGTTCCGGGCACACCATTTTAACTCCCCAAAGGTACCCCCTTTTACATACATTTTGAAATTGAAATAAGGTCCTCTCTGTTATATTTACATACTTACTTAAGTATTAAAAAATTATTGTCAGAACTAATTTAGAAGATGTTGATAAAGCATATTTTATGAAAATTAGCATCAGTTTTGTAAGTACATAGATGTATATATATTATAATAAATTTACCTTTTTTTATATTAAGCTAGTTTCGGATGCTGTTAATTTAGCTTTTAGTTTATTTTCATATCTTATGTCTGTAGTTTCTCAGAACCTGTGGTTACATTTACTACTAAAATACTTTTACACAACGCAATCAAAATAAATTCCCACTATTCATTTGATCACAGGTAAATACTCAAATAAAAACGAGGACTATATTTTGTTTAGTTTTAATATAAATATTTATCTTCTAATAAGTGATATACCGGTTTTAACTGATTATATACAATTTCATTTGGTATAATTTTTATGTTACAAAAATATGCTGCCTGGTATAAATAACAAACTTACAGAATTTTTAAGGACTTCTTTATTGTTCTCAATTCACTAAAAAAGTTTTTTGTACGTGTTATTAAAATTAGAGTGTTAGAATGATTAGAGTTATTAAGTTGTTTAAATATCATAATAGAATTGAAATTTTTTCCCGTTAAGAGTTAATTCCAATTTTGAGCTTTATCGTATTTGCATTCATGGTTATGGTTATTTAATTACAGACTATTAAAAAACTAGAATTATAGAACACGGAACAAATATTTTAAAATCAGAGATGATATTATTCAAAATTCGATATTAAGACATACGTAGATTTAATTGCTTATAGAACTATAAGATTTATATCTCACGGAACAAATATTTTAAAATCAGAGATGATATTATTCAAAATACGATATTAAGACATACGTAGATTTAATTGCTTATAGAACTATAAGATTTATATCTCAATACTGCGAAATGAGAAAACTATGGACAACACTATACCTGCTTTCAACAAAATTCTTTCGATAATTTTTTATCGTTTAGTGTTTCAATTACAACCGGAAATAAAGGGATATGTATGAGAGAATGCTGTATATAATGGTAAATATAATGGTATTGGGCAATTTCATCTTTCTCTTTTTTTTCGTACTAAAATCAGCACGAAATTATTTTGAAATGCAGAAATTCGTCTTTAGAATGTACAGCACTTTTATTGAGACATTTGCAGAAATTTGTCTTTAGAATGTAAGGAATTTTTATTATGGAATTTGCAGAAACGAGTGTTTAGAATGTATGGCATGTTCATTTGCATTTGTATGACACTTTTTATATGTTTTATAGTTTCAGATAAATTTCGTTACATACATACATAAGCTTTATAAGTACTTGGTTAGACAATAGTCAAACAGGTTAAATTGGTGACTTTTGATATCGGTGTTCAAATTCTACTACGGGTATGGCTGATTCTAGAATCTGTATAAACAGATGTTACCAATGTAATTAACAAAATAAAAGACATATTACAGTATGTGATCAAACCAAAGTAAAAATGTTTGAAATACATAAAATATTTACAATATCTATATATTTTTGAACATATTTATTGTTATCATTAATTCTAGGTATATTTTACTAATAATTAAATTAAATTTTGACATTCAGAACTAGACAACATTATTTTATTTTGCAATATCAATTAAATTACATTGAAAATTAATTAGCTATTTATTTTTCCAGTCAAATTAGTTTGTTTTTACTTCATTCAGGTCAGATAAAAATGTAGCAAGTAATTATCAGTCATTAAATGTGAAAAGACATATTTGTAAAATTAATGATTTGCTAGACTAAGTACAAAAACTAGGTAATTTGCTTAATATTTTTGTGATTATGTAATACTTTAAAATTATTTTTATTAGTATTTTAAATAATTACAAACTTAGGTTATTATACTCCAATGTCACATATTTCATTAAGAGACGTAAAGCTCTTGGGATTTACGTTTACGTTAGCTTCCATTACGTTATGTCATCTGAAAGCTTTCTAGTGATACTGGCAATTATTTTTAATTGTGATTTATTATGATATCTGTCATTGTAAATTTACTGGTGTAAAGAGATGGTATAGAAAATAGTGTTTGAGTTTTAAGGGATTAAAATAATATTTGAGATCCTTTGTAAGTTTAGCATTTTGAGAATATTAATCATACTTTAAAACATGACAACATCAATTTTGTTTGTGCAATTTTGTTTGTTTGTAAATATATGTTTGTAGTTTCAGATAAACTTCGTTACATACATATAAGCTTTATAAATACTTGATTAGACAATAGTCAAACGGGTTGCATTGGTGACTTTTGATATCGGTGTTCAAATTCCACTGCGGCTGAATATAGAATCTGTGTAAACAGATGTTACCAAAGTGATTAGCAAAATAAAAGGCATTAGCGTATGTTATCAAACCAAAGTAAAAATGTTTGAAATGTACAGTTCACAATATTTGCGATACCTACATTTTTCTTGAACATATTTATTTTTATCATTAATTCTAAGTATATTCTACTAATAAAATAACGTTAAATTATATTTTCAAATTCAGAACTAGCCAACATTACTTTATTTTGCAATATCAATTAAATTCATTGAAAATTAATTAGCTATTTATTTTTCTCCTCACATTTGTTTGTTTTTGCATCAGTCAGCTCCGATAAAAATATAGCAAGTAATTATCAGTCATTAAATATGAAAATACTTCTATTTGCTAAACTTAATGAGTTGCTATACTAAGTACAAAAAATTAGGTAATTTGCTTAATATTCTTTGTGATTATGTAATACTTTAAAATTATTTTTATTAGTATTTTTAAAAATTACAAACGTAGTTTATTATACTCCAGTGTCACATATTTCATTAATAGACGTATAAGCTCTTGAGATTTAGGTTTACATTAGAATCTTAAATATATTCGAAATTTCCTCATCTGTAAGCTTTATAGTGATACGGGTAATTATTGTTTAATTGTGATTTATTATGGCACCTGTAATTGTAAATTTACAGGCGTAAAGAGATGTTACAGAAAATAGTTTTTGAGTTTTATGGGATCAAAATAATATTTTAGTTCCTTTGTAAGTTTAGCATTTTGAGAATATTAGTTATATTTACTAACATGACAACATCAATTTAAATAATCCTGGGGCAAATCTTATATCTTCCAGTGCCATTTTATCACTCTTCTGAGAATCATAATCTCTTCTGAGGACTTTCCAGATAAAAGGATTTTAAAGCTAAGAGAATTAATTTTAGGATCAACTTATCGTAACTGGCAGTGTCAATTGGTTAAGTTTACCGTCTCTGTTTGAATCTTTATCAGCCTTTGGAGAACCATAATCTGGTGTTTCAAGAAATGGATTTTGCTCTGCAAAGTACGTTAATTAAATACTGAGACAAAAGTTGCCGTGGGCTAAATTTCAGCAAGTTTTACTCTTATTGTTATTTCAAAGTAACAAATGAATGGATGGATTATATATAAGAGAGTTGTGATTTCGACATGAAAATTCTCAGAGATGAAACTATGAATCTTCAGGTGCTTAAAAAAGTAAAATATATAAGAAGAGTTTTTAATTAATGGTATAATTCGTCAGTAAATAAAGGGGTCATAATAATTTTTAAAGTCAAAAAAATGTAAAATAATTATCATCTTCATATTCTCATACCTTCAAAAATACAAGTTTTACAAACATAAATTTTTTAACATAAAACAAATTTCTATCTTTAAACACATATCTCTTTCCTTTTTGAAACATAAAAAATGGTTTTGTTAGAAAGGTTTAAAAAAGAGTCACTTTGTTGTTAACCAAAATAATATCATTGATAAAGCGTATGGTTGCTAAATATATAATTAAGTTTAAAACAAACTTATTGCTTTAAAACATACTGCAATATTTCTAAATAACTTAGAAACTAAATTTATATATATTTAAGGTACATATATATTTTTAAAAATATTTTTAAAAGTCAATTGTTTTCCATAAAAATTAAAATTTTATCATTGTAAACAAAAAAAAACGTATTTTGAGAAGTATACAAGAAAATTTAGGTTCACTCGGACATTTTATGCACCTTGCGAAAATTCCAGAAAAAATTTAAAAATTTTTTTTTAATTTGAAGTTCACGTACATTTAACAGTTATATTAGATAAGAGCAGTTTTGTTTCAGTTAAAGAATTATTAGTACGATGTTTTTTAACAAACTATATCACATTCCAAAGAATTCAAAATTGAATTAAGGCTCAACTAAATTAAAGAAGTTGACCTATCGATACAACAGATTTCATATAACATATAAAACTTGAGAAATACATGACCGTCGTAAACTCCATTTATTAGTAATTATAGTAAGTTAATTATATTATTTCAATTTATATCCTCTTTTTGGTGGTTAAAGTTACATTGTCTTTAATAAGTTCTACTTAAATATTACCATGAGTAGACAACCGTTTCAAAACACTTTATGTTCTAAATGGTCTTTTATAAGTCGAGTATTATATTGCTGTTTTCGTCAAAACTAATTACGGGTAATTCTCAGATAAAATGTTTAACTCCGCGAAAAAACTACAGCTTATATTCTTCTCTAGTCTATAATTACGTATAAACATTCATTATTTTAAAAAACATACAACAAGAAATGACTAACCAAAAAAATTTTTAACAAATGAAAGGAAAATTAAAAAACCGAAAAAACTCTAAAATCCTCCCAAAAGCTGTGCATGACGTGCAGATCACCATAAAGTGCCTCCGTACAGTATTATTAGAATTAAATATTTTGGACAGCATAATTAACTTTTAACAAATCTAATTTGTCAAAAAAAAT
>CM063506.1:87964937-87967437 GCA_032207245.1 Pardosa pseudoannulata
GTTAGCAGGCAGAAAGGAGAAAATTATGGGGGTAATCAAATTCCTTAAGCCAGATAAATGCTATTTTTACTTCTACAGTTTACCCACAACAGAAGTTACTGTTTCGAATAAATGGTATTTATGGAAAGCATTGCTCGTGAACATTCAACTGTTCTATAAAGTTCCAGTAAATTTATTCTATTTGGAAAGAAGTAAGTTAATTATATTGAGTATAAGTAGTTTTTCATTTGTATTAAATCTTTTGTTTAGACTTTAAT
This sequence comes from Pardosa pseudoannulata, assembly GCA_032207245.1. Taxonomy (NCBI): domain Eukaryota; kingdom Metazoa; phylum Arthropoda; class Arachnida; order Araneae; family Lycosidae; genus Pardosa; species Pardosa pseudoannulata. The sequence goes on from CM063506.1 coordinate 87,965,195, forward strand.
TCTTACAAAAACGTTTAATTTTAACATTTGTTTTATTGTTAATATTCTACCAAAACTGTAATTTTGATTGCAACAACGTTTTTTTTTATGTTATACAAAAAGAAAAATTGAGCTATCTTCAGTCAAAAAAAAAGAACAAATAATTTTCAGAATTATTAAATTTCAGAATAAGTCTATATATTTTACTGTCCCAATTCTGATTTTACAGCTCTTCTACTTCTTTATGCTACAAAAATCGTCGAACGATTGCCGAATGGTTAAGGCACCAATCTTCGGTATCGAATTTCAGAAGTGGGTTCTAATCCCTTATCTGGCATGGGTGTTCGTAAAATTCTAATCGACTTTGAGCAGTATGTCCCAGTCTCATTAACGCTCGTATTGCAAAAGTAGTAGACCGTAGAGCTCTAAATTAAATCTATAAAAATATTTTGAAATGAGTTATATTCGTTGGTTTACCCAATTGATGTAATCCGTATGATTACATAGCATTTAATTTCTAATTAAATAAAATAATTTATTTTCTTTAAACTTAATTTTAAGTTATTATAAAAAATCATATAGATTAATTAACAATCTTAACAAACTAGTTCATAATATTCTAAATTTATCTCCCTCGGGACGACCCCGGCCTATACCGGCCGAAGCACTTACAGACAAGCGCGGCCGGAATGAGCCGGAATTAAGAAAAATAGGGGTAAGAGGTATATCTAGCGGGGGGTCTTCTTTTTACCTACCCCGTCTTATGACCAGTTGACAGTTTTATTGATTACTGCCTACATGAAAGCTTGACCACATTTGAGGTGTTTTCCTTAGCAATGAGTTTTTAACTTTTTTTTGTTCTCTAAGGTAATTCTAATCTTATTTTATGCTAAAAAAGTTGAAGTTTAGTTTAAAGGTATTTTATATAAACATAAGCTACTTAAAAATTATAGATATATAGTTAAACAATTTTATTTTTATTATGGATTCAATGCATGATTTTTCTCTTAAATGGATTTTATTGATAACGTGGGGAAAATAAAAGACCATAAACTCACTTTGTCATTATTTGGACGAGGCAAAGGAAATGAATTATACTGTATGATTTATTTCTTTTATTCTTAGAATGCTCACTATTTAATAATGATTATTTTTTCTGGAATTAACTATGTTGTAGAGCTATTAATTTTTTATACTAAAAATGTTGTAATAAGTTTGCAGTTCTTAATTTAAAAGTTACTCTTATTTATTAACTTCTGCAAAAACTTATAAAAAATGAGCTTAAATTTTGTGTACTTTCGAAATGAGTGTGTATGTTTATATTATTGCGTGAACTCATAGACTAAATTTATGTTTAAATCATGTTTGGTAGGTAGACTGGTGTTATAGTATATAGTAGCTCTGAAGAGCATTTTCTGGGAAGAAGTTAAAGGGGTGGGGACAATGGGACAGTCCATTTTACATTTTCACCTGCTGAAAACATTAGGACTTATGGGTAGTAAAATTATCTGCTCCTATCGTCTTTAAAGAGTTAAAAGATTTTAGGGGCATAGTTTAATGATATTTAGCTTCCTTGGGTTTAATGCTGTTATGTCACATCTAAAACACCATAAGCTTTTCAGGAATTACTTATTCAACATGCAGTAGAGATCCATTAGAGGTGCAGAGTAACTGAATATTCTTCAAACTTCAATCAACAGTATAGAAAACAGTTTAGGATTACTATTCAGTAAATTCTTATATTTCTAAAAGAGATTCCGTAGAAGAAGGAGATAAAGAAATATTGTTTTGAGTGTGATTCCACGATCACAGTCTCTTGTTAATTTTCCAATTTTTAAAAGTCTTCATCATTTATTAAATGTAACGAACTTTATCGTATAATAATGACAATCCCACTTTTGTAGATCAGCAGAACTTGGCTTTATATGGCTTCTCTTATTTGCAGAATAATAGCCACAATTTTTCATGATTTGTACAAATCGTACGTCTTCACTATATTTGTTAATTTGGGCATAAGCCATCCAAGTCTTGATTTGCTTGTTAGACTTTTCTTGGCTTTGGTTGTGTTTTGTCATTAATTATTTTGATTTCTCTCTCCAACTTTACTACACATTCCATTCTTTCATTACAAAACTCACGTTAAAATACAAATTAGAAAACAAAATATTTAGAAAACTTAAAAGGAGAAAAATATCCAGCAAGCCATAGGCTACTTAATCCGCCCATTTAAAGTGAGAGGCTTCAATAAATTAAATTGTTTTAAG
>CM063506.1:87969937-87972437 GCA_032207245.1 Pardosa pseudoannulata
TTTAATTCTAATGTGTTAGTGTTTTCATAGAGTAAAATAAATATGAAATTTAAGTATCAATGGCAATTACATCTTGTTCTAATTAGTGATCCTTTAACATTTTAACCATATATATTATTATTTAAAGGGTTATATGACTGTTAAAGGGACAAAAATTAGATTTTCAGAAAATATATGTAAAAAGGAATTCAGTTCTGAACATTTTAAAACAATCCTCTTAAAAAAATTCCAATATTGAGAGGTGTTATGAATAATAACGTGTCAGCTCTTTACTGCAACGAAATTTAACTTATAAAACTTGTGTTTTTTTTTCATGTAACACGTATGTTATCTCAAAATGTTTTTAATATTTTTTCATGAAGCTTTTACTGGTTGTATATAATGTAATTTTTATCCGATTGAACCTTAATTTTTTTGTATATTTCATAAAATGTCTTTTTTTGCAATGATATTTCTGTTATTTTTAAAGAAGAAAATTGTCTTTTTAAATATTTTTTAAAATATATATGTGTTTTAAAAACATACAATTTTAGGTTCAAAGTTATTGCGATATTGTAGCATGTTTGAAAACAATAAGTTTGTCTTTAACTTAATTATATTTTAAGTTATCTTGCGCGTTAGCCTTGATATCACTTTTGTTAACAACAAACTGTCTATTATTTCAAAATTTCTAACAAAAATGATTTTTATGTTTCAAAAATTAATGAGATATGTTTGCAAAAATAACAATTTGTTCTAATTATGTTAAAATATTTATGTTTGTAAAAATAATAGTTTTCAAGATATAAAAGTCGAAAATGATAAATATTTTACATTTTTTTAAAATAAAGTGTCGTATCACCCCTTAAAATAAATGAAATATTCTATGGTACAATATTTATTTGGTATCACATGTAAGTACAGTGTTATAAAGGAAAGAAATTGCAGCCAGATCGTAATATGGTGTTTTCTGAAAATTTCAATTACGTGAAAATCCTCTGTCACAATACGCTTCTAAATATTTTAACTTGCGAATTGCTTACAATCTGTTTCTTAAAAGCAAATAATTTAATAAAAGCCAATTAAAGGAGCATGCCACATATATTTCATTAAATGCAATTACAAATGACAGTAGAGGAGGGAAAGAAAACATAAAAATTATAGTTAAGTCATACATTATACTAGTGAAATACTTTGTGAGATGAAAGTTACAATGTTCTCAAGCATCTGCCATGTAAAGAAGACGCTTATACTGAAACTTTTTAGTGAAATTTGAAATTATTACACATTTGAGAGACCACGAAATAATTCACGAAGGAAGGGTGTTTGTTTTTCTCCTGTATTCAAAAAAAATTATTTTATTTTCACTTTCCAGAAGTGTTTGATTAATTTTAATGAATAAAAATATAAGCACTTCTGCAAAGATTTTTAAAACATTTTTCACGTTTCGCCATATAATATCAAAATTTTTAATGAAATTTCACAAAATAGAACTTCTTTTTACGAAGGATTGCAATCGCATGCCTAATCAAATACATTAAAAATGTCTTTGTTTAACAACTTCATCAAAGTAACAATAAGAAAGAGTATATTTAAAACAATTGCAAACTCATAAAATCAGTTTATTCTTCAAGAACGACCATAAAGATCAGCAAAAGAATGCATTAATTGATTAAAGAAACTACATTAACGTCGTTAGCAGGCAGAAAAGAGAAAATTATGGGGGTAATCAAATTCCTTAAGCCAGATAAATGCTATTTTTACTTCTACAGTTTACCCACAACAGAAGTTACTGTTTCGAGTAAATGGTATTTATGGAAAGCATTGCTCGTGAACATTCAACTGTTCTATAAAGTTCCAGTAAATTTATTCTATTTGGAAAGATGTAAGTTAATTATATTGAGTATAAGTAGTTTTTCATTTGTGTTAAATCTTTTGTTTAGACTTTAATTCTTACAAAAACGTTTAATTTTAATATTTGTTTTATTGTTAATATCCTATAAAAACTGAAATTTTGATTGCAACAAAGTTTTGTTATGTTATATAAAGAAAATTTGAGCTATCTTCAGTCAAAAAAAAAAAAAAAAGAACAAATAATTTTCCGAATTATTAAATTGCAGAATGAGTCTTTGTATATTCTAATGTCCCAATTCTAATTTTACAGCTCTTCTACTTTTAATTATAATTTAAAATTAATTATATCTTTTTATAGTTCTTTATGATCCCAGATTATGATACATAGCTTCTACTTCTTTATACAGAATTCGAATGATTAATAAAGCACCAATCTTCGGTATCGGAGTTCGGAAGTGCGTTCTAATCCCACTCAGGCATGGGTGTTTTTTAATGTAATTTCTCAAAATAGAACTTCTTTTTACGAAGGATTGTAATCGCATACTTAATCAAATACATTAAAAATGTCTTTGCTCAACAACTTCATCAAAGTAACAACAAGAAATCGCATTCAATAAAAGTTTTGATTGAAATCACTGTACAAGAGGTCGAGATAAGAATTAAACTT
>CM063506.1:87977437-87992437 GCA_032207245.1 Pardosa pseudoannulata
TAGAGCTTTTTCTTGCAACGGAGGTATGATGCATAAACAAAAAACTAACGTAGCACTTAACGTAATGAAACTAAATGAATATTATATGTGTTACAGCACTACCTATAGGTGAATTTTTCAACAAAAAGTTTTTATGTAATAAATGACTAGCGCATCATTTGAGTTATCTCTAGTTCTAATTATACCTGTTTTTATACTTATTACATAAACGAATTTAGTGCAAAATTCTGCCTCTAGGTAGCGCTGTGATACATATAAGCACATTTAATATGCTTTTTAAAATGCTAAATAATGTTAAAAAGAAGCATTAAAAGTGCTGAATATGTCCCCCTTCTACAATGTGCTATAATAGAACCATATTTTTCACAGCTGACCGGAATGATTTTGCGAGAATATCAAGAACACAGAGATTCTTGCATTTGACGGTAAATCTCGTCCTTTAGAAACCCCACTACAAAATGTCGCAAGGGGTGATATCTCGAAAACAATCCTCTTGCGTAAGGCACCTGCAAACATTGGACCTTTCATACCAGCTTCATAAGATGGAATTCTTTTAGAGCTGAAACGGAATTCTGGTTCTGGTAAAATAGCTTTACCCTTAGCGCTTTTTTTTGCAACTTGAAGGTATGATGCGTAAACAAAAAACTAATGCACCACTTAACTTAATGAAACTAAATAAATATTATATGTGTTACAGCACCACCTATAGGTGAATTTTTCAACTAAAATTTTTTATGTTATAAATGTCTAGCGCATCATTTGAGTTATGTCTAGTTCTAATTATACCTGATTTATACTAATAGAATGCATCCATCATCCTCAGAAGTTTAGAACTTATCTCTGGCCAACCCTGTACTTACATTACTATCTGCGTATTGTACTCTCTTAAACATTTGATGATGCACAACAGTGTTCCAGAAGTACCCAACTTATCAATACTGCTGCAACAACGAAATTAATCACACGTCTAAAAGTTACTTCAGGCATAGATATAATACAATATGTATTTGAAAGAATTTAGTATTTTTAATATTTTATATAATACCTTATTTATACTGCTATTACAAAAATTAAGAATGAAATTATAAAAGTCTTTTGTACCCAAACTGTATTTTTCTAATCAATTAATTTTCCTTCTGATCACAATAAATCTCCGAGACATAGGTAGTTAATTTTATTTCCAGCCGTTAACTTCAAAGCAATCACGGAGTAATCATCCCTCAAGATCATCTGGAAATTTATACCTTTCTTTAGAAAATTAATATGTCATTGACATCTATTGTACCAATGTGGGAAATAGAAGTTTTTTTTTGTTTTTTGTTTTTTTTTTTAATATTTTTATCTTTTACCGGAAAGAATTCAAAACTAGGAGTTAAACTTTTGTCTATCATTTTTTAAATTATAGAAAGTTTATATATTACATCCAATAAAAATATTTCCGAATAAAATTATAGTATATTCAATAATTATGAATTAAAATGCTTTCTTCGGTTCTTCATTTATTAATGCTGTTTTTAGATGATTTTTCATAACATTTTTGTGTTCTTTCTTCTCAAAATAGAAATAAATATTTAAAATAGATTTGACAGTCGTGTATACTTATACATACACATACACAGACTTCTTCAAGCAGCAAAATGAAGAGTGTCGGTATAGGGTTGTTTTGAAACAGTCGGATGATTTTCAAAATGTCAAAGAAATTTTGTGTAAATGACAGTCAAATCTACACTGTATTGCCTTCGAAAGGGAAATTTGAATGACCCCTTATCAAATGTCTTTAACACTAAATTTATCGGAATGCATTTAGAACTCCAAGGTAAAATATGAATAATTTTAAAAGTATTTAATTATTCACTCAAAACATAACGATTAAAATGATGTGCCTTCTCTTATATAATGATTAGTTTGGTTTGGAGCGTTACGGTCTACTGTTTTACACACGAGGGCTAATGAGACCGGGACCTATACCTTAAAGCCGATTCCGAACGCCTACGAACATTCATGCCTAAGTGGGATTCGAACCCACAAAATCTGGTACCGACGATCAGCGCCCTAACCAATCAGCCAACGTTCGGCCCGTACATAATGGTACTTTTAATACAGAAAACACATTTTAGTCTTAATAATAACACTTTGCTGTTATCTCGCATTTTTGTAGCATAGTAAAAATTATATTAATTTCAGAAAAGAAATTAATATAAAATAATTAATAAAAATATAAAATAAATTAATATAAAATTCTTTGCTTCCAGAACAATATTTATTTTAACTAACATTCATTTTATACATTTTACTTTAACAATTATAGTTAAAAGCAATTTATAATTCAATGAGATTGAAGTATCAAATTTTCAGGTATATTTCCCACATCTAAACATCCAATATAGCTTTTAACCGTTAATATAAAAGTTTAACCCTTCTTATTTAACTTAAAGTTTTCGAAAGAACTTTTTAATGTATTGACTTTTGAGATACCATTTACAGCCCTTTATAATTAGCTACATGACTTAAAATTACATAAGTAAGTTTTGCATGTATAAATAAACTTAGCATGTTTGTCTTTAATGCTAACTGTGTAGTTTATATCAACTGATGTATTCATTTTACAGGTTTAAAGGTATTTCTATAAACAAAAGATTAAACAGTTAATATTTATTTCAAACTATGCGTTATCTTTTTTAAAGAAGGGAGTTCTTAAAATGATTTTTAATTGAAAATTTTGTTAGTGATGTCATCTAGTGCTTGGGGATTAATTAGATCGATGAAATATAAATAAAAAAATACCTTAGAATATTTTCTAACTTTTTAATTCTTACTTCTTTGTATGAATCAAAGTAAGTTTCTTAATCGCGTAATATTTCATTCTTCAGATTTTAACAAAAATTCTCATTTTTACGCCTCTACAATTCGTACTTTGTTTGTTCTTCTTTGTATGAATCAAAGTAAGTGTGATAATCACGTAATATTTCATTCTTCAGATTTTAACAAAATATTCCCATTTTTACGCCTTTACAATTCGTACATTGAAACTTTAAATACATAGTTTTGCGTTCCCTGAATGGAATTTCTCTAGTTTGTATATGTTGTTATGAATTTCGCCAAAGAAAGTACCTCGTTTGTGAAATCTCCATTAGGCTTAATGTTTACATAGGACATAGGGTATGTAGTGTATTTCTATGGTATCTGTCTGAACTGGAGATATATCAGCTAGTTGACGATGATTTCACTAGTAATTTTTATAACTAAATTTGTAGCTAAGGTCAACATGTGGGCGACAATTGAGGAAACATTTCTTTTCTGATATATTCCAGGAGGTTCCGAGCTATAAATTTATTCCCTATAAAAACAATATCCAAGGTAGTTAGTCACTAATGAATACAACTCAACTCTGAATAGAGAGTTTTTAGAGAGTTTTGTCAAGGAGATCTCTAGTTAGAATTGTGATAGTACTCCAGGCTTGTTGCATTGTTGTTCATGGTATTAATAAATGTATACTATGTTGTACGAGGATGACACCGTAAGTAGTAACACTGATCTCGGTTACTACTTTTTTTACAATTTTAATAACTTTCTGTTCTGCCTCAGAAAGACCTTTATATCTGTTGTGGTGTAGTATATTGCATTGTTATTTCAAAGTCATTGATAACCCAAAGTTGCTTTATATTGCTTTTAATTATAGTATAATACCACTCATCTATAATACAATGTTCAAAATTAGAACAAACGACAAGAAAATATGCGAATATATATATATATATATATATATATATATATATATATATATATATATATATATATATATATATATATATATATATATATATATATATATATATATATATATATATATATATATATATATATATATATATATATATATATATATATATATAATTAAAACGTAAAAGAACTCCACTTGCTACGCCTAAAAAATTGCCAATGTCCAAGAGAACGCTGCATTCTTTTCCTTCCTTCTTTCTCTCGGGCAACCCTATACTTTTCATTATCCTGTGCTGATGTGTTCGTTGTTCCATTGTCCTTTTTACAATGCGTCCTTTCCCGGCTCTGCCCAGAAGGACCAGGACTCCAAGGATGGTCCTGAATCGCCTCCTGGAGACCAATCGCAATTCTCCAAAACTTGGTGAAGTTTAAGTGCAATCGTTTTCACACCAAACGCTTCCGGGAGTCGCGAAAAAAAATTAGGCATGCAACCCACAACGTGGGAGTGCGGCGACCAAATCAGTTTCGCAAACCTTATGTCAAACATAGCTGCACTCTCACACTACCGAAACAATATATATTTCCCATACCTCAAACGCGAGTAACCATATAAGGTTGCAAAATATATATATTGAAAACTGACGTAACATCTAACTGTCCACCTCCCTTTTCTCTCTTTGTGTAACAAAATTTTCACTGTAACGAATATTGACGCTTCCAGGAATAATGCAAAAATGTTTTTACAATAGAACGTTGAACCATTGTATTCCGGAATGTTGTAACATCTATTGCGCACCCTTAATTTTTTATTACAATCTATACTGTAATAGCGAAATTCTGAATATCAATAGGATAAAACGCTGTGGTGTCTCAGATGACACTTCTTGAGCTATGCTCAAGAAGGTATTATTCTAAATTAAAATTGTAAAAAAAATTATGTTACTTAAAATTAATATTTTAGCAACTGTTTTAAATGTCCACTTTATTAAAAAATTAGATGATTGCATCTCACATTCAAATAAATGTGAATTGGAAGCTGGAACTTGCCAAATAGACTTTGTGCTCTGTTAAGGTGAAGACCGACTGAGCGTTTAGGCCAGCCTCAAGTATAAGTAGAGTACCCGTGAGAAAATATAAAATTTTAAAATAACGAATTCCTCCTGCTGAGTTATTTTTATTTTGAATATATTTAAAGATGTAAATAGGAAACTAAATGTTATTTAGCCAAAGGGACCATATTCGATAAAAGATTTTGCAACATGACGTCTTGGTCTTAAAAACAAAATGGTGTTAGAACTGCCGCAGAAGATATTAAGCTCCACACTACTTCCTCCTTGCTCTCTCTCTCAGGCGCCCAGCAGATCTCTCGAAAAAGTTCGTTGGACAGCGTTGCCTGGGCCGAAGATGGCTACGCCGCGGTTAGTAACCCCTCTTGATCAATGGGGTCGAAGGAGAGTTACTCACTTCACTTTCGCCTCTAGGTCAGTTTCACGCTGGCGTTGTTGATGTATGGTTGTTTGAAATTTAGTGGCGCTAATTCTTCTTGGGACAAACTGAGTCAAACATGACGAAAAACCCAATAGAACAGCACAATTTTAAAACAATTTTGAATAAAACCAATTTTAATGAAACGTTAAAGAGGAAGATGCCTGAATCCAATAGAAAAAACATTTAAAACGAAATAAATAGGTAGAAAATTTAGAAAAATACAAAATTAACACGATAATCAGCAATGTTTGTTGAAAAATTAAAGATTAAAATGTAAAAGAGAAACTAAAAAATTGAAAAACGTACAGCACAAAAAAGAAAATTAAGAATTTAAAGATTCAAATTTATTAAAATATTAAAATTAAAATCAAGAATTAAAAGATTAAGAATTAAATATTATAAAATTGAACATCAAAAGTTAGAAAACAAATACAAATCAGATTTCAAAGTACAAGATAGTACATCGAAGAAAAGGAAGTAAGCTTGGATGCGGCATTTTCCCAATGATTTAATTAAGATTAGGTGGCGAATTTCCAAAGAATTTTATGTACAGAGATTTAAAACAAATACAAGACGTTAAAATATGTGCGACTGTATAAGTAGTCTTACAATACGCACACTGTGGAGGTGCCTTATCAAGCAAGAGATGTGCATGTGTGAGTATTTAGTGACCCACCCGTAGACGAGTGATAATCACGCCATGTCTTCTAGAAGGGAGTTGAGGCCACTTAGAAATTGGCTGGCGTTGTTGAAATATAACTCTTTTTACATGCTGATTAATAGTGACTGGGGTACGTATACTAGGTTCGTGGTCCCAAGTTGAAATGATACCTCCGCAGGACAAGCCTGTCCCTGCTTCTAAATTATAAAGACCTAGCGAGAGGAATGTTTACTCGCGTCCGGAACATTCATTATACTTAATCACTGATTGGCGTTAAATGTGTAATAGCTTCGCACCGGTGTTTGTTATAAAGATATCTATCTGTATTACCAGTTGTATTGGAAAAAACATTAAAGTAGATTTAAATGAAGTGCAGCGAAAATTATACACGATTTGTTGGACATACAAGGAACTCATATGTAGTATCCACATTTCGATTATGATATATTAAAATTTGTACTAAATAATCTTTGCTTAAATAAATTACTGTTACATGTGTAAGAGAAAATATATTCATGAATCTATTTCTATAGATGCAGTTTAAGGAGATATGACAATTATACCCATATTAAGTACCAATGACTTATACCAAGCCTGTTGAGATAACACAAAGTATTAAGACACCAGATAGAAATGAGCGAAGAATTACCCTTTTGCATATTCTTCATTTACAATTCTATTTTTGCACAATCTGGTGACGTAAATAACATATTAAATCTCAATATGGAGAAGCCGTAAACTGCTGGAATTTTGGAGCAACTCCTTGCCGCTGGTGACACTATATTCAGATAAAAAAATGGTTGAGGATTCCCTGCCTCTGCTGAAGTTCTCCGTTCGCTCCGTCTTGGCCTGCTTTTAATCTAAAGGGGGCCTTCAAATCTGCTGAGCAAAATCTAATAACTACTGTTGCCGGGGCCATAAACGACTGACCCGCTTTAGCAACCAGTCTTGTCTGATGGTGTCGAAGGGGGGGGGGGTCACTGACATAGCTTTCGTCCTTCGGTCAGTCTAATGCGCTGGCGTTGTCCAATAACGTAACTCACTGTTACAATACTATTGTGTCCCAAAATAATTACATCTGTTTATTAATTAGAACTTCAACAAGTCATTTGTTTATCACTTCTCTAATGAATCGCATGTCATTTAAAGTTGTCATTTTTTAATTATACATTTCCCCCATTATAAGGAAAATGTATGAATATTGACTTTAATATCCCTAAAGAAAAATAAAAAACACTTTTAGAAGAACATTTGAGAAGAATGTCAAAATAAATTTGATCCTAGTGCTCAAATAAATTTTCAGTAAAATGAATCTACTGAGTTGTTTCTTTCTTCGCTAAAATTACTTTTAGCTCTTTTTATTTGAGAAATAAAAGTAGCACCAGATTGCTTTTTAATGCTGAGGATTCTATATTCTTTGACTGCAGGCCATTCCCGCATGAAATGTTTAGTGTCCCTACAAATAAGATATTAAACTGTTAATTGCCGCTTCATGGCTTATGTTAGTCTTCTTTTTTCACTAACCCGTGAAAAGTTTCCTACTGAAGTTTTCAGTTAATGTAATTTTTATTAATTTTTCAACTTTATACCGAAGGAGCATATTCTTGGTACTTTTCAGAAAATGAATAAAAAAATTATAGGGAATTCCATCGTGACTAACACAATATTTGTAGTTAGCTTCTCTAACTACAAATTTTGTGTTAGTCATGATTATTAATTGACAAAAACATTATTATTAATTGTCACAAATTATTAATTGAAAATCAATAAGCTTTTAGGGTAGTTATATACCATAATAAGTTCGAAAGTTCTAAAAACAAGCTTAATATTTTTATGATTAATTGCTAAGTTTTTTCAATTAATGAACTATCTATTAATTTTTCAACTTTATTACCAAAAGGAACGTCTTTTTGGTATTTTTCAGAAGTATTCAGGAGTAATTGGACATCGAAATCTGAAGCCCGGCTCGTCAACACCGACTCTTCCCCTGCGCCCGAACGTACGGACCGACACCCCGCATGAGGAAAGCCCCTGCCTCCATAACTCAAGGTTACATCTTTGTGCGAGCTTGATCGTTATGCTTGTACCATTCCGTGATCTATACCTTCTCTGCAGGGGTCCCTAAACTCGAAGTCACCTATCGGAGTCCTAAATTCTTCTAGAAAATTTCCCCACAGATGTGCATGCACGTGCAGACCATCGTGGGAAAATACCTCGGTACAAGCATATTTATTCTGAGAAATATAAAATTCTGTTTAATGCTTGCTTTTTAAGAATATTGTATATTTTAACACCATTGTGTCTGGAAAAGAAACGAATGTTAATAACATAAATTTACAACAATTCTGCAATATGTTTCCTTTAACAAGAATTTTGATTTAGCACATTTTATTCTGAAAAATATAAAATCATATTTAAAGAATAGCCTTAGAAAATATTGTTTTACTTTAATGGAATAATCATTTTTTAAAGAGTCAAAACAAATTGTAATAATATAAATATTGAAACATTCTTTCAAAACTATTCCCTTGAAAAGCATTCTCTTTCACCATATTTTATTCTGAAAATATAAAGTTATTTTTAATGTTCAGCCTTCGGAAAATATTGTTTTATTTTAACGGTTTAAGTAACATTAACATGGTATAAAAATCATAACTATTTCAATAGCTGAGTAAAATGGTTGTCAAAGGAATCTGTAAAGTGTAAAGTTTATAGCAAAATTTTTATTTCTAAAAAATGATTTTTACAAAGTTATATATAATATAATGATATTGTCTGTTGACTGAAAACATATATTAATAATATAAATATGTGCACATTTTTTCTTAACAAACATTCTTATTTAGCATACATTATTCTAAAATATATATAATTATGTGTAAAGCATAGTCTTAAAAATATTGGTTCATTTCAACTTCATTAGTTCAGAAATAATCATTATTTGTTTTATTTGTAAAGGAATCCTACGTAAATACTTCTTACAACAATTCTGCAATACGTTTTACTTAAGAAACATTTTGATTTAGCATATTTTATTCTGAAAAATATAAAATCATATTTAAAGAATAGCCTTCAGAAAATATTGTTCTACTTCAATATAATTATTTCAGGAATTCTCTTTATTTGAACAATGAAAACAAATTCTAATAATATAAATATTGAAACATTTCTGCAATAAGATTCCTTTAACAAGCATTCTAATTTAGTCTATTTTATTCTGAAAAATAGAAAATTTTTTTAATGTTCGGAACAAGTGTTCTAATTTAACGGTTCAAATAACATTAACCCGGTATACAAATTATAACAAATTCAATATCTGAATAAAACTGTTGGGAAATGAATTTATCTTCTATAAAGTGTAAATTTTATAGCAAAATCTTTATTTCTAAAAAACGATTTTTCCAATGTAACTTCCATAAAATCAATAACAATAAATACTAACCTACTACTGTTTTTAACACATTGAGTGTCTGGGCACAAATATCAAATTGTACTTTTTTATTTCCTAGACATCCATTTTATAAAAGAATGTATTTTTTCACACATTTCCAAGAATCACTTTTATTCCTCTATAAAACTACGAGACTGGAGTCTTGAAGATTGTCTTGGGAATCCTTAAAGCAGACTAGAAAACACTTTTAAAGGAATGTCAAAATATATTTGATCGTTGTGTTCCAATAATAGTTCCTTAAAACGAATCTTCGTTTATTTCTTTTAACACAGAAATTAGTTTTCATACTTATTTTTATTCTGAAATTTAAAAAATTATTTTAGAAAAAAATAGTTAAAGGGATAATATACTTTTTCATATGTGGTATCCGGCTTCTTTTTTCAAAATAGCAACAATTTTTAAGCATTTGTTTTATTTTTAAAATAATTTTAAAATATGATTCAATTTACCAAATAGCTTTAATTAATTCTTTAATTTTCATATATCGCAAAAAAAAATATATTCATGAATGATTATATGTTTATAGGTGTGATAAACTTGGAAATGAGATATACAAAATTTTAACTTCTGTTTAAATTTTATCCTATGTAATGTTGTCATTTCTTATAATAAATTTATTTCATTTAAGGTAATTTTTTTTACTATTAAGAAAAATAGTGACTTTCGAGCTAAAAAATCTGCTATATAACAGCCTATTTTGATTCAGTGTAAAATAAAATGTTTCTGTTTTGTCTAATATAATAAAATGTCGTGAACTATTGAAAATGGTCTAACTTTATAAAAATTATTTAGTTTTAATACGTGTGAAGCAATACACTTTTTGAAAAAAAACTATAATTGATACCCCAAGGTAAAAGTACTAGCGATTCTCTTACCCACAAAATAACTTTTCCTCTTGTTCAACAATGAATTTCGATCTGAAAAATCTGCTTTGTAACAGCCTATTTTGATTCAGTGTAAAATAAAATGTTTCTGTTTTGTCTAATATAATAAAATGTCGTGAACTATTGAAAATGGTCTAACTTTATAAAAATTATTTAGTTTTAATATGTGTGAAGCAATACACTTTTTGATAAAAACTATAATTGATACCCCAAGGTAAAAGTACTAGCGATTCTCTTACCCACAAAATAACTTTTCCTCTTGTTCAACAATGAATTTCGATCTGAAAAATCTGCTTTGTAACAGCCTATTTTGATTCAGTGTAAAATATAAATGTTTCTGTTTTGTCTAATATAATAAACTGTCGTAAACTATTAAAAAGGGTCTCACTTTACAAAAATTATTTAGTTTTAATACGTGTGAAGCAATACACTTTTTGAAAAAAAACTATAATTGATACCCCAAGGTAAAAGTACTAGCGATTCTCTTACCCGCAAAATAACTTTTCCTCTTGTTCAACAAGGAATTTCGATCTGAAAAATCTGCTTTGTAACAGCCTATTTTGATTCAGTGTAAAATATAAATGTTTCTGTTTTGTCTAATATAATAAACTGTCGTAAACTATTAAAAAGGGTCTAACCTTATAAAAATTATTTAGTTTTAATACGTGTAAAGCAATACATTTTTTGAAAAAATCTAAAATTGATACACCAAGGAAAAAGTACTAGCGATTCTCTTACCCACAAAATAATTTTTCTCCTTCTTTTTCTTTCAAGGCACTACAACCTGTTACAGGCCAAGGCCGTACCCAATAGTTCTTTCAATCTAGTCCTATCCATAACGAGGCTCCTCCAGTTTCCTTTATTTACAAAACCAAAGTCTCTATCCACCAATTTAATCCACCTAATTGGTAATCTTCCTCGTCTTATGTTTCCCATGGGATTAGTAAAAGTGTGCATTTTTGCTGGGTTTCTGCAATGTCAGATCTGAATAAATGCCCGAGATATCGTAGTCTATTGCATTTTTTAACTTTAACAATATCAGTTTGCTTGTACCTTTTGTAAATTTCTAAGTTAAATAAGGATCTCCATCTATTGATCTTATGCACTACACCAAACATTTTTCTTAAATTTTACGTTCAAAGGTTAATAATTTATTTTCATGTTGTTTGGTTATTGCCCAGCATTCACTTCCATAAAGCAAAATAAGTCGTATTAGTACGTTACAGATGTTAATTTCAGTATTTAAGCTTGTAAATTGAGATATTAAGTGTATTTGAGAGCATTTACTTGACAATGCAAGCCTGTTGTTTATCTCTACTGTCAAATCATTGTTAGTGGTAATCATAGACCCAAAATATTCCATTTCTGACACTGTTTCGAAGGTGTAATTTTTCACTGAAAATGGCTGGGAATTCTCCATTTATTCTGTTTTGTATTTATTTATATTTAAACCTAATTTCCTAGCCTCAGCTTATAATCGTTCAAAGGCTTCTGAGACAAATTTTCGGGATCTACCAACCAAGAAGGTGACACCTGAAATTGCAAAGATTTTCTGGGTCTTCTGGTAGTTGTTTCCTCTAGCAGGGATACCAGATGCTCTGATATCCTTTAACTAACTTTTAAAATATATAAATTAGAAACTAATTTTCATACCACATGTAATCTAATTATCTTTTTTTATTATTCTGTGGACATCAGTTATATTATTACGAGCTGAATCTTTTATTTTTCGCATGATTAAGTAAAATCAGTTTTAAATTTTCAATTTCTTAGTAATTGATACATTCTTTGTGAAAATATTAGATACCTATAAAATTTACAGAATAAAAACGATAACTACGATAACACTTTCATTTAAAAATTTAGTTTCTAACATACATATTTCAAAATAAATAATTTGTAATATAATAAAGTAAATATTGTTTGGTTTTTTTAAGTTATTTTTAAAAATCTATTACATGAAATAACAAAACTCAATAATCTTCTAAGTTAGAGCGGTATGAGAAAAAAAATTCATTCAAATAGGAGCAGAATATATTATGATGTATAGAAAAAATTTCTGTTATAATGTGTTTAAGTCTGAAAAGATATTATGTACCCTTAAAAATAAATTTAAAAACATCCTCAGTCCATTAATTTATAGATTCAAAAGTACATGACAGAACAACTACACTTATATGCTTATGACATATACATTTTCAAATACTTTTTATTATTATTATTATATAAAGAAATGAAACGAAATTTAGCATTGATACAATTTTGTATAAACATTGATACAATTTTATGGTACATTTTCGTTAAGTAGACACTATGTATTAATATTTTATTTTAATAGGTATAGAATAATGTCCGCTTTAATTCCTCCAAAAAATTAGCTTTACTGTAAAAATCTATTTACCATTAACAAGTTATGAGAGTTCATAGCTATTTATATAACGAATCCAAAATGTTGCAAAATAATTTGCTTTCTGTTAAGGATATATTTTTAATAGTTAAAACTAATATTTACAAATATTTTCCATAAAATGAAGTTTTAATGAACTAGTGTTTCAATCAGAACTAGTTTCTGGGTACTCTTATGAAATCTGCGTTTTTTGGAAACCACTGGTCTAGTCAATAAAATAAAGATTCCTTTTTTAGTCTAGACTAGATTTTAATAGACCATGTCTCGCGAGTGGTATGTTGCTCTTCAGATCTCTGTATTGCATCACTAGCGTACATATAAATGGCTCTCTATTGTTTTCATTATCTTGTTTTGTTGGCAGTTTGAATTTTCTCTTCCAAAAGTCTGCCAACTCTTGTCTTTGACTAGTGATTGTTAAACTGTAGTTTTATAACACTAGTGTTCATCAAATTAATTCACTTTTATAAGTATAGCACATGTTTTAGTCATCAACAAGTTTTTAAAGGTTTGACGAAGTGCCATTTTGAGTAGGTAGTGACAGCTATTCAAATACAGTCATTAAACCTGTTTTTGTGTTTCATATTTTTATAAATTTCATCTTGGTGAAAGAAACTGCTCATAGATACGAAGACATGATTTTTTTAGATTAAAAGGAGACAAAATTGAATATTTTTCCTTATTACTAATAATAATTTATTCAATATCTCCCGAGTCAAAAAAAAGAGATTTTTTTAGTCATCTATCCAAGTTCATTTAATAAACTCCAGATTATCCAAATTAAGCATGATGTTGCAATCTATATGTCATATTAATCTCAGTTTTATGGCTATCTATGTCTCAGATTTTGAAAAAGAAATATAGTGTAGGAAATTTGAAGAATATAATTTCGTCTTTTTATAACTATAAAATGAAATTCTTGAAAACTGTCCTTGCAATCTTCAAAGGATAAAACAAAAACACTTCCAGAAGACTGTAAAGTACATTTGGAGTTCAAATATCTGTTTCAAATATTGTATTCAAATATCTTTTCAAATGGTATACATTTTAAACAAAGGTTCTTAACTCTTTCGAAAGCCGTGGGAAGAATACTTCCCACCTGCATGATCTTACAAAATACACCTGTGGGAAGCACAAAACCCATTATAATATATTTTCCTTGCTATTAAAACGATGGGAAGACTGATTCTCGCTTCAGTTTTGTGCTGTTATCTATTGTTTGATCGATTAAATATAATCAGGGCTTCTCTTTTGAACGTTTGTGTGACAAATAAGTGGTCCACGAAAGGGTTAAATAAATATGTCTTCTTTAAATCATAAATTTTGTTAAAAAATTGTATTTCAGAAAATCAACATTTTGAAAAATAGAAAACTGTCGGCTCCAAAAGTTGTTAGAAATATAGATTCACTTTAAAAATTGATATGTGTGGCATAAATAGTGGACTCTTTATATCATTTTTTATAAACTTCTTAAATGCATTTGTGTTTTTTAAATGTAAATTTAAATAGTTTAATTGTTTGTCCTAAAATAATTTCTTGCTATCTCCCATAAAAATAATAACAAAAATTTTAATAGTCTTTTATTTTTTAACAAACTGAATTTCTAGGAACACGTATCAAGTTGTCCATTTTTTTTCTTTCTTACATATCCATTTTCAAAAAGAACACGCTTTGACACATTTTAAGAATATCTTTTACTCTTTAAAACTGCGAAATAATAGATTAGAATATTCTCTTCGAAATCCTTAAAGAAGATTAGGAAACACTTTTAGAGGAATGTCAAAATATATTTCGTCGTTCTACTCAAATAACTTTCCCCTAAAATGAATCTTCGCTTAGTTATTTCTCTCTCCACTAAAAATTATTTTTCGTGCTTTTTATTTGAGAAAAATGAGATTGTAAGATTTTTTGTATTGATGGCATTTTGGTTTTTCTTGGCTGAAAAGAATTTAACTCTGCAGTTTAAAAAGTGTTGACATAAATAAGATAGAAAACTGTTAATAGGAATAATAAATAGAGTTTGCATTCTATTCTTAAAATTTTGCCTACAGCTACAGTGCACTTTCAGCTGTGTGAAATTTGCCATAAAGTTAGACATTTCAATCTCATTGCATTGTTAAATATATGTAATAAGACCAAATGGGGTTTTAATATGCATCAATTTAAAATTATTGTAATTATAATCACAACTTACAGTTTCGTTATTACTAATAACTTTTTTAAACCTATTTCTAAAACAATTTTTTTTTTTACTTTTTAAGTTGTAGAAACATTTTAGGTACATTTCTAACTGTAATATAACTTTGATATTGATCAACAATTTGCCTTTGTCTTGTAGAGTATAAAATAAAATTTAGTTAAAAATAATTTATTTCAAACAGCAGAAATATGT
>CM063506.1:87994937-87999937 GCA_032207245.1 Pardosa pseudoannulata
AGATGCGTTCGTTGTTCCAATATCCTGTGGACAATGCGTCCTTTCCTGGGTCTGTCCAGAAAAACCGGGACTCTAAGGATGATCCTGAATCGCCTCCTGGGGACCAATCACAACTCTCCAAAACTTGGTGAAGTTTAAGTGCAACCGTTTTCACACCACACGCTTCCTGGAGTCGCGAAAAATACTTGGGCATGCAAACCACAACTTGCGAGTGCGACGAGCAAATCAGTTTCGCAAACCTTATGTAAAACATAGCTGCACTTTCACACTATCCAACTCCCTTTCCAAGTTCCCCGTCGTGCTATAGCCCTGCTAATGATAATACGATCACTGTTATATTTATATGTTAGATGACATACTGAACTGGTAAAACTGAATTTCATATACAGGGTGTCTATAAAAGAACTCCGGGGTTTTGAGGCAAAATATTTTAATGAAATAAAAAACATACATACATGTTTTATACATGACTGGCAAGCTTACATTTTCAAGTTTTTTTTAACACTTAGTAAAGTTCTATATGAGCCCCGTTAGTGGCACGGCAGAAGTCTAAACGGTATTCTACCTCTTCCCATGTCCTGGCGAGCATGTCTGGGGGGACGGTTGCCACACAATTGACTATTCGTTCCCTGAGATGTTGAACATCACGAATTTTCTCTGCATACACAAGATTCTTGATATGCCCCCAGAAGAAAAAATCCAACGGAGTTCTGTCCACTTTCTCTTGAGACACACTCGGCCTACCCGGCGACTTTTGCTTCAAAACATTCCCTGTTTCCTTAAATGCACTGAACCATTGACGAATGGTTTTGTCAGAAGGCGGGTTAACACCATAGTTACGTCGAAAGTTTCTTTGTACGGTAACTACAGACTTCGTTTCTATGAGCCAAATAACACATTGAGCCTTTTGTTGCGGAGTCGCCATCATTTCAAATTTCGCGACGTCATTTCAAGGTCAACGCCCTGCAGCGCAGCCAATAGTTGATACAAACATTCCCAAATGATATGAGTAAAACTTTTTGAGCTACTCTTTTCAGAGAAATCGACTAAATTTTGCTACCTTTTATAGTTAGTGAGATATGAATTTTTAAAACCCCGGAGTTCTTTTATAGACACCCTGTATTATGATTTCAACTATTAATCCTTTGAAAAATACAGCTCTACTTTAGGAAACGAGCAAAATAACATTTGAAGCTTATAAAATTTCTACACTTCCTCATTGTACAATGTTTTAATTAGATTTCAATCGATTTTTTTAACCTCATCAGAAAAATAATTTATTGTTGTAAAACTAGTTTACTTGCTAAAAAGATTTTTTAAATGTTCTTTAAGGTCATTAACTATATATTTATACAAACCTTCCCTTTTCAACACATAGGTATTTTTATTACGCTATTTTATTTTTTTATTATTCTTTTTTTTTTTCAAGACACTATTTTACTCTCCTTTAAAATTTCAGAACATAGGTCCAAATGTTATCTCCGCAATCTCTGCAAGAAAACAGAAAACAATTTTGAAGAACATTTAAGAAGAATGTCAAAATATATTTGGTCGTACTGCTCATATAACTTTTACGTAAAGCGAATCTTAGATGAGTTATTTCTTCCTCCGCTGAAATTAGTTTTAGGGCTTTTTATTCGAGGTAAAAAAGAGAGTGTAAGATTTATTTTTAATGCTGACACTTCGGTATTCATGGACTGAAAGCCATTTTCTTCCGCATTTTTTAAAGTAGTCCTATAAATAAGCGATTAAACGCTTAATATAAAAGTGTTAGCCATCTTTTTTAACCCGTGAAAAGTTTTTGAAAGAACTTTTTCACATTTTCTTTACGTTTGTGTAAGACGATTTTTCTTAGTGGAAGGTTCAATTAGTTAGATGATATATCTCTACTTTCGAGAAAAAAGAAATTCAAAAGGTTTAACTTTGCAAAAACGGTTTTCAATTATAAATTTTTAACTGTGAACTAAAGATTTACTAAATTTTGGTTATTCTCGAGAATCTTTTACCATAATATCGTTTTACAGAGGTTGTTCACACATTTTTAGATGATGTATATTGTAGTCACAAAACTAAATTACATTAAATTCTTGTGTTTGAAATGTTCTATTTGATCTTGCGACACCGTAATTTCCAGGATAATAATGCCTTTTGAAGTGTCAGAAGAGATATACTATCCCATTCCTCTTTAACAGATTTCCAGAGTCCTGTAAGGGTTGTGAGACGACGTTTGGATAATGTAGATCTAAAAAATCCGAAAGCACAAAAATCCATAGGTGATACATCGGAAGATTTAGTAGGGATATCAATGATGGGCCTTGATACCGGTTTTTTGTTCCATTTCTTTTAGGAAATTTACAGTGGATTTTGATGTGTGACTGCTAGCTTTGACTGGATCTAGTTTCACATATTGATGGCACTGGGGGTAAATCGATGGTATTTCATTCAGAAAAACTGGCGATAATATATGTTCGGAATATGAATGCTTCTCTTCGTGAAGTAGCCTTCAAAACACTTCTTCGTTAAAAAAGTCATTTTGAATAAAAACAAATAGCTCAAGCCGTAGACGATAATTTTGACTTTTATAAACATAGTACAATTGCAGTTATTTATTTTGCAACAAACGATTTTTTAATACTGCTAACCAAAGTCGTATAAAAAACGGGCGAACAGCCTATGTATTCGCATATAACGTGCTTGCGTACATAACCTTTATCTTTTTTTAATGTAAATAAATGGCGATAATATTTATCTCATGGAAATCGTGTACTTCATATCTGACATACAAGTGACAACCAACTTGTAAATACGTCACCAAGACCCAATGAATAAATTCCAATGATTTTTTAATATTATCGGTACGGCCTTGACACATGTCAAATTGTACGTGTTAAAATATCAACGAATTCAGTTTACAATTTATTTTTCTTGTGAAAATTGCATAAATTTTTCATGCGATAGTGAAATATTTTCAAAAGATTTATTTTAGTTGAATTTGACGCCTGGTTGGGACTTTAATCATTTCAAAGCCTTTCATTGTAACACAAAATATCGAGAAAAGTAATCTTAAACTGAATATGGTACATTTTAATTCTTGCGATTTCACGTACGGCCTTTAGAGTGTTATCAGAATTAATCAAATGATTTCAAAATGCTATGTTTTCATAACTAACCAGCACATTAAAATGTGCTGTTATTACATAGATTAATACATAGATATAAGAAAAAATGGGGAAGTATTGTTACAAATGTACTAGATATCTTCCTTTAGTTAAGACCTTATCATACTCCTACTTATACGCATTCAAAAACCAAGGCCTTCAAAGCGGTAGGGCAACTTGATTACCTGAACTGAGCCATCTAATTTTGAGATTTCTAACAGTCAGCAGAAATTCACAACGAGCATAAAATAAAACAGCTAAAAGATGAAAGAGGAGATAGGGAGTCGGTTTCGTGAGTTCATAACTCAAAAACTGGAAAAGAGAAAGCTTAAGGATAGAAAAACACAAATACTTTTGCGGTCAGGGACGTCTATAAACTGGAATTCAAAAAGCAATGTATTCAGGAAACATAACTTTCGTTCTTTTTCCTTTTCCCAGTGAAGAAAGAGCAGATTTCTCGAGCGACAGACAAAACTTTTCACTGATTGAGGCATTATCATATGTCACCATGAATTAAAATCAATCAACTGAATATTTATTTTGCTATCACTTGAAAAATATGTGAATTTTTTGGCAAGAAATTGAATCCAAAACCTAATAATTTGCTTTTGTAAAGCGTACAGATTGACATACTATAAGGCTTTTTTAGGAGACTCTATTCTTACCGAAGTCATTACGGCTTGTAGGCCTTCTAACAACTTTTTAATGGGTACTGTGAAATGATTTAAAACTGAATTAAACTTAAATTAAAGGTATCATACAATGCCCCTTTTCTCAGAATTTTTTATATGAGGGCTACAACTTTTCTCATTGCTATTCCTACTGTAACTTCTATTTCTAGTTACATTGCAGCATTTGTGTGCAACGAGTAGAATATTCAAGAGAAAACGGGAACAGCAGTTTCATCATAAGAACGACGCTTTAATATCGTAAAGAATTATATTAAAAAATAGATTAAAATACAACTTTCATCTATATATATATATATATAAATGAATTTGTGTCTATCTGTCTGTCTGTCCGTCTGTTTGTACTCAATAGACTCAAAAACCATACATCCAGTCGCCGTGAAAGTTTGGGAAATTATTAGGTATATCCCTAGGAGGGTTTTTGAAAATTTTTAACGTCCGAAATCCATTCCTTCTCCCATTTTCGAGCGTTACATGTCATTATTCCAAGCATTATTTTCCCCGGTTAAATGCAAACGATTAACTTTTTAATTTATAGCATTATAACTAATTGAGAGAAGCAACATTTCTAGAAATGTGACCTCATCCCATGCAATTGTTTTAAGAGCAGTTTTCCACGGTTAAAAGCAGGAGATTAACAATTTCAATTCATTGCGTAATAAATAGGTGAAACCGATATTTTTTCTATCATTATGACGTCATTCCTTTAAATATCTCATTTATTCCTTTCTTATTTTATATTTTTTAAACCTCATCTGCGTTTTGTCCATTCGATTTGACCTGGAAATTGAGATATATAGTGATTAACTTTCATTTCTATGTGACGCAAATAATAGCATTTTTATATGAGAACTAATTTTAAATTTAATTCTTGGTTAATTTTTACGTTACAATGAAATGTTTATCAATAATATTCTAACAAAAAGTACAAATTTCAGCGAATCTCATGGACAAATAAAACCTATCACTTTATATAGTTATCTTTATATTCATACGGTTGTCAATATGAATGTGTGTTTCTGTTTCATACAAAACCATGTGGTTTGTCCTAAATTTCCTTAATTTTGGACAACATTTAGTTCTAACACCAAAATTAGAACTGTTGTTGTCAAAACCTCTTCTTCCTATTCTACAGTAATGCAATTTAGGGTTA
>CM063506.1:88004937-88014937 GCA_032207245.1 Pardosa pseudoannulata
ATTAATTAACAGTATTATAAGTTTTTTCTAAAAACTTCGAAGCGTTTTTGGAATTTCTCAATATTTTGTTAAGAAGAGTAAATAAAATAAGTGAAAAAGACTCAGAAAAATTTCGTTTTTTATAAATTTTATTATTTTTTGAAAGGCTAAAAGAAAGATACTCACTTTTAAAATGCTATTTATCATTATTTAAAGTCAAAATATTTAAATAATCATTACCTTAGAAAGTTTACCTTAGAAAGTGTTATAAATTTCAAATAATTTTTGTCGTTCAAAATTATGTATCTCATTTTACGAAATGGTAATTATATTTAAAAATCACTTACTACATATTTTAAATTAATTTTAAAATGTTACTTGTCAGATTCATTTTCAGTATTTACTTAGATTCATTTTTAGTATTTACTTTGGAATCAATATAGTGTCTTGTAATATTTTTCTTACAAATTTTATATAAGTGAGGTTGTGATTACTTTTATTTAATGTTAAAAATTATTTACTATGTTTTCAATTTAAAAAAATATATTCCAGTCAAAGTATTGTTTTTAACTTCTTAAAATACTATATTCATTAAGGAAATTTTACTGAATATTTATCACTATTCGTCTTTCAATGTATGATATAGAAATATTTGTAAATATATTAAACATTATAAAGCTATAAAAAACTATTTTATGGGGTTTTTTTCAGTTACTTGATTGCGCAAAACAGTGAATAAACCCTGTGATTCTACTTAAAAAGCTACGTGAGATGATTTCGGTTTTCAACATTAGATGATAAATTTAATTTGAAACAACAATATGTATATATAATGTTAATAAATGAAATGAATATTATGCACTGGTGAGGAAGATTCTACTTTGTTTCTTTGGTCTTTACAAGTCTACTTACTGACTTGTGGCGACTGCATTCTCACCTCGCTCAGCGTCATGGGCCAAAACATTGGTCATTCTTCCGAGGTAGCCGAAGCACTGCGCTGTCCATGCCGTATGCTAATTTTATTCTAGCATACGGAGTATAAAAGGCAGCACCTGAGAAGCAACCTCATCAGTCGTCTGCTTGCCTTTGTGCATGTCGGACGTACTTAGTGCTTACTTGGAGATTACTAGCAAAATGCGACCGATCTCCTTTGTGGATAACATAAATAGAGTGAGATTTATTGACTGCGTTGATCCTATTAACCCAAACATGGCAAACGGTACCCAAGGCTCGATCCCGGACTCCGAAAATGGCTCAAATCACGAATTCAACACTGGAAATCCTGACTCCGACCCTCTCTCGACACCGACATTGACACCTCTGACTGGAATAGAGAAGAAAAATACCTCCTGAACACCTTGATAAATGGCGAATATCAATCCTACCTTGGACGACTAGCAGATGTTTTCCCCAGACCCTTCGCAGCTTACGAAGGTATGTTGAAAACCTTAGATTATGATGTTGGCTCTGAAGTGAATGTTGTTAATGAACCCCCTCACCCCCATAAGAAACCTAGAATTGATATTGATAATGGATTTAAAACTCCTTCAATCAGACTCACGGCAAAACGACCAATAGAAATTAACACTAAAAATACTATTAAACTTGGAAATCGATTCACTAACTTATCCGAAGTAACTCTAGATCTTAATGTCCTAAGAAACGTAACTGTCCCTCATAACAATGAAGAAAATGGCCCTCCTAAAATAAAGCATATCACCATGAAAAAATTTGAAAATTATAGGGATACCCTTGAGGAAATTGCCAATAAAAATATCAAATTCCATGCGAGAATTAGCGGGGAATTTGTCAGACTTTATCCCACTACCGCGGATGATCATGGAGAACTTACTAAATTTCTCAAAGAAAATGAAATCGAAGGTTTTATTCTGCCACTTGGCACGATCCGTAACTTAAAAGTTGTGGTTAGAGGCCTCCCTGTGGACATCACAGCGGAGGAGATTAAGACAGAGTTAGAGAAGCATAACTATGAAATTTATAAAGTGGCCCGAATGATCAAACGCAGCACTCAACAGCCCATGCCGAATTAACCCCATCAGCTAAATCTAATGAAAGTTTTAAATTGGAAGAACTTTTTCACATTCGTGTGAAGGTGGTGGAGTACGTAAATTTTTATAAGGTTCAACAGTGCCACAGGTGCCAAAACTTCCACCACCGCAGCAACCACTGCCTCATGAAACCTCGCTGTGTTAAATGTGCCGGCACCCACATAACTACGGAATGCACCGAGGGTTCAGGCAGAATTAGTGCAGTTAAATGTTGTAACTGTGGGGGAGAACATCCGGCTAGTTACCGCGGATGTCCCTGGTTCCCTAAACCCAAAATTAACAAGCAAAAAATTACTACCAGCAATCGCGTCATCCCTAACAGAAACTTTGCCAGAGTTCTAAGTCCAATGGACGAGAGCGCACCGGCTCCACGCATCCGTGCGGAGAGCCAGTTAAATTTCTCCAGCTCAATCCCCTCGGCTAATAGAATTTCTTCTCCCCCAAACCCATCTGAATCGAACTCTGTAAGCCAACTAAACAAAATTAGCGAACTTACCATGCAAATCAAGCAACTTAACAATAGATTCTTTTGAGGCTATTGCTAGTAAGTTAAGGAACATCGTCAATAAGCTACAGGAAGCCCCTGATGATAACAGCCTTATATTTCTTTTCTTAGATGGGATCTCACAGCAAGCTATAACTAACCGTAATGGGTACTAATTCCTCTCAATTTCACATTCTCGCATGAAATTGTAATGGCATTAGGAATAAGTTACATGATTTTCGACAATTTATAGATGAGCACTCCCCTGATATTTGTCTCCTCCAAGAAACACACCTTAGACCAAGTGATAAACTCAACATACTAAATTATAACACATACAGGTATGACTTCCCTACTCCAAATCCTGCCATTCGGGGCAATGCCGCTATTATTAAGAGACATATCCCGCATCACGAAATTGTGATCCCTACCCTCAAAATTATTAACGCTAACGCTATCAGCATTAAATTCCCTAGCCTACCCCCTTATATTATTATTTCAATTTATATTCCCTCTAAACAAAATTGCAATGATATTAAAGATGATCTTAATTTAATTAAATCTCTTGGGAATAACCTAATTCTTTTCGGTGATTTTAACGCTCACCACCCTATCTGGAACTGCAATCACACAAATGCCTATGGTAACTTAATTTATAATTATCTTGATAACTCTGAATTTGATATTCTTGCCCCGACCTCCCCTACCCATTTCTCTAAAAATTCTGGTAGTACGATTGACTTTGCCCTCATTAAAGGTGTCCCTAGTAACTTAGAAATTAATACTATCTGTGATCTTACTTCTGACCATAACCCTGTTGACCTAATCATCCACAATAACTTTAATCTTCTTGCCCCTTCCCCTAAAAGTTTTGTTAATTGGAAGGACTATAAAAACTATCTAAATAGCATGCCGTTCCAGTACCCCATAATTAATAACCCTGCTGATATTAACGCTCTTGTTGATAGCATTACCTCTGATATTCATAGTAGTATTACCAGTAATACCACAGTTATACCTAACACTAACAACAGACATCTTGACAGACATCTTAAAATTTTTATCAACAATAAAAATCGCACTCGTAAAAACTGGCAGAATAATAGGACCTCTTATAATAAAACTTTAATGAATGATGCCCTACAAGATCTCAAATACTATCTTAAAGACAAAGCTAACACTAATTTGGCAAATTATCTTAACTCTCTTGACATCATTGACAACTCCATTTGGAAAGCCGCTAGTCAATTCAGCAAAAGAACCAATAGAATTCCTCCTTTCTATGACAGCAACTCCAGCACCTACTGTACCGACTATGAAGATAAGGCAAATTTGATTGCTCAGAATCTAACCAATCATTTTTCTCCCAACCCTGGCTCTGATCCCAGTACTGTAAATGTTGTTAGTAACAATATTCAGCTCTTCAAGGAAAATAGCATAAGTGATTTTCTCAACAGTGACCATGATCCTGTCACTCCGGCCAAAATACTAAATATTATTAGGAAATTGCCTAAAAGCAAATCTCCTGGTATGGATAGGATAACTAATACTATGATCCGCCACCTACCCAATACTTATCTTTTTAAAATTTATCTTATAATTGATGCTATTTTTAAATTTAAATACTTCTCTCCTAAATGAAAAAATTCAATCATTATCCCTATCCCTAAACCTGGTAAAAATCATAAAGACCCAAATAATTATAGACTCATAAGCCTCCTTTGCACCTTAAGTAAAACTGTAGAAAAAATCATAGCTAACAGACTCAATAATCACCTCAATGAAAATGACATTATTATTCCCTACCAATATGACTTCCACCCTAAACTATCTGCTCTCCACCAGGTTTATCGCATCACTGAGATGCTCGCGTCTTCCAAATTAAATAAGCTTTCTACTGCTGCTATCTTCCTTGAAGTTGCTAGAGCATTTGATAAAATCTGGCATGATGGACTTATTCATAAATTGATAAATTATAATACCCCACCATATATTATCCAGCTCATTATTTCTTATCTCTACAATAGATCATTTCAAATTAAAATTAATAGTTCCTATTCTGATAAATTTAATATTAATAGTGGTGTCCCCCAAGGATCAGTACTGGGTCCTATACTGTTTAATATATATATTAACGACATCCCCCAAGCTGCTAATACTACCCTTGTCATTTATGCAGATGATACAGCTATTTTCTCTACCAACAAGAATTTTAAGTACGCTGTCATAGCCCTAAATAAGCATCTTAGATTAATTACTAGCTGGCTGAAAAAAATGGAGAATTAAAATAAATACTGATAAATGCGAAGCTGCCATGTTCACTTCCAAACACCCTAGAACTTACAACGATTATAACATTACCATTGAGGACACAACTATCCCTTGGTCTAATAATGTTAAATATTTAGGAATTACCTTGGATAAAAATCTCACCTGGTCTACTCACAGTAACAATATTAAAAATAAATTTCGAGCTGCTAAAAGACTACTCTACCCCTTAATTGCTCGAAATAGCATTTTAAGCATGGATAATACACTGCTCATCTATAAATCATATCTTCGCCCTCAATTATCTTATGCTTGTATTATCTTATGGTCATATGCGGCTGACTATCTTATAAATCTCTCTGCTGCTCAAAATATTACTATTAGACAAATTACTAATTCCCCATGGTATTTTGAAATGTTGAAATTCATAGTGAAATCAATCTCCCCTCTCTTCCAAATTTCTACCAAAACTTAGCTGTAATAAACTAAGCATTGATCATCTTATTGAACTAGCTCAGTATGACTATGCAGACACTGCTAACAGACGCCGTCCCATGGCCATCTTAGGTAGAATCTTTACTTAAATTCTATTTGCCAGTTGTGCTCTCTCCCATAAATTGGACTGGCTCCTGAAATTAGGTCTCAATCCTCCCCTGCTGTAGCTCCCCCCTATTTCTTTAGGAACTGCTTGTCGCTGCATAAGCAGCAAAATGTAGGGCTCCCTCCTTGGATTGTTAAATCCTAAGATTGCCATTGGTCGGCTCAGCGAGAAATTCTACTGGTCAGTTTTTCATGGCCATTGAATCCGTCAGCTTTCTGTGTTTGCACAGTTCCTGGATTCAGAATTTTGTTTCTCTGCTGTTAATTTAAATTCAATTAAAAAAACTGTTATGCTTTCTACATTCGTAGATTACCTTTATGTATCGTATTTTCAATCTACGGTTATCCCAGCAACTTCGAATTTTTATATGCTGAATATGTTGCCTGTTTACTTTGCATTTACTTTTTCTTATCGAAACTCATGTATCCCTGCCCTCCCATCTTAGTTCTTATTTAACTTTATGTCATGTCAACTCATTCTCTTAGTTTTCAACATCACCATAGTTAGTATTCCAGCACTAGAGGGCTTAGCCCAGGAAGTGCTGTAGCCAACTCTTTCTGTGAGATTCTGGGAGCAACCTCATCAGTTCCTGCTTTCGCCCTCGAGGAGCATCGCTGCTTCCGTTCTTGTGCTGGCTGATCATGTCTTCGACTCTAAATAATTTCTGGTGAGGTCGTCCCTTATTTTGTGTTCGTTTCAAGCTTCAATTAAAGTTTATTTTTTATTTCAACTTTGCCTCATTTATCAGTACCTTAACACCTTCTGACGCCCTTTGTGTTTGGTGGGGTAATTCATTTTGTTTGTACATGCCTCCACACCAAAGACTTAACACCTTCTAACTTTTGTCCCTGACGAAACACAAGGAATTTTGTATGAACTCAACTATCAAACAGTGTAGAAACGGATCAAAGTGGCACTGATGACCGTAGACAGGATGATGCTATAAATTGTGTAGAATGAGTTCAACTACCACTTCAACCTGTATCGATTGATCCAAGAGGTGCACACAGAATATTTCTATAGTGTGCATAAAACTTGGCAGCATGTTATTTATTTTCATATGTCAGTAATATTTGTTCAAGGAATACTTTAAAATACACAGCATTTGAAGTCTCGGTAGCTGAGTCAGTAAAGGCAAAGCTTTGCGGCAAAGGAGCTTGAGCCAGCATAAGATCCGCCGTGCTAAGGGTGAGAGGAACACGTAGAATATGTTTGTGGTCACAATGTCCTCCAAGTTCTCAATTAATACCTGTGGCACTGCAAGCCTATGGGTCTCCTGTTTGATCCCTGCTTCAAAATCACGAAGACCTACTTGAGCTTAAGTCGTACTTTCACACTTGAGGGCTCTTTAAAACGAAAGGAGCACCCCCTTGCCTTAATACGAATAGCCTCCGGCTCAATCCTGCTTGGTTTCACTAAGTGGTATATACAGCAATAACATCAACACAGAATTTTGACAATGAATGAAAATTTTGCAGTAGTTCCTGTCTATTCTTCACAAAAAAAAAACAGTTTGGGGAAAATAAATTTAAAAGTTCAAACTGAGTCCGACAAATTGTTGCATTTATCACCCTTATCTGCTTATATGACAGTAATATTCCCCCTCTAAATGTTAGAATGAGGAGACTCTTTCCAACTGACCTTGAATTCTCATTTCTGTATACAGTAGATTTACAAGTCATTTTGTATTTTTTATTTACTTTTATTGAAGGCGTTGATCTTTTCTATCATGACGTGAATAGTTATGGATGTTCCTTTTCCCCACAGCGTTCCAAGGAAATTTCTTATTTTTCAAACACAAAATATACATGTTAAAAAACCTTATTACAAGAGCTGAACTGAAAAATAACTTCAGAAAACTAAACGCAATTATCTTTTTTCGTCTCTATTTTTTATCAAGTGTTATTGGAGACAAATAGACAAATAAGCGAGAACTAGTTTTCTGAACACAACTAGTGTTGGGTTAACTAATAAATTAACAAATAAGTGGTTAAAAGTAATCAAAACTATATAAATATCAAAAATAATTGAATATAACAAAATAATTAACCATTTTAAAAACACATTATATTTATTTAAATTCGAGTAAAAAAACTCTTTATTGTTAGAGTAAAAAATACACAATATTTCGCGCAATATTAAACTGTAAAATAAAATAATTATTTATTCTTTAAACATTTTTTAAACCTAAAATTTTACGTTGTTTAACAAATTAGATAAGTAATTCTGAAAAAGTTCAGAAGTGTCATTAAAAACTTAATTTCTCTAAGCGTTACTTTTTCAGTTATGTGTTATTGGTTTTGTAACAATTTAAAAATATTAAACTTCTAATCATAGTAATTTATAAAACTGTAACAGTTCAAAACCCACTTGTTACTGAACCGAAAATCTGATTCATAACATAATTTTACCGAAGCTGTGAAATACTTCGTATTTAACGAAACGTGTTAAAATTTGGAACAGTATCACGCAACTATAACTGTAAAAGTAAATCATCTATTTAAGAAAAACTTACTCGGCCGAGTTCTCTAATAAAGTTTTAATGGCTTTCCAATGTTTAAGTCATTAAAAGAAAAAGAAAAGTTGGCACATGCTAAGGAAACTACAAAAATAGCTAAATAATCTGCTGCTTACAAAGAAAAATTCATGATTTATGAGTTTTTGAAACTAATCCAGAGGACATAAAGCTATTTAAAACTGTGTTTTGTTTACCAGAAGATAAAAACAAAGTTAAAACATTTCACACGAACAGGAAGCAAATAACTCTTCGTGATTTCATTCGGGATAAGAGCATTAAAATGCAGACCTCTCTTGTGGGATAGATCTTCGATGAGTCAAATATGCGAATTTCTATAAAACGTGCCTATCTCTCGGCGATAAATCTTTTGGAATCCCCTTTAAACACAAAAAGGCAAAGTCGGGTGTTCAAAGCGAGTTCTGAATACTTTTGTAGAAACTCATTTACAACTTTCGCTGGGGCGTAATGCATGTGGAAATGAAATATTGCATAAATATTCCGAGTAAGTTTACTTTTTATTGAAACCTATTGGCGTTTTTGAGAGTTTGATCTTTGATTTTTAAAATATATAATGTAATTATTAACGTTATCGATTATATTATGGCACAATTTACTTGAAAAAATTTCTTTCTGATTATTAGCTGTTATATATAGTTACAAATAAAAAGAAACCTATATGTTCAGTGAAAATGTTATATACGCATTTGGTCGAAGTATCGTGTCATACTGGACAAATGGCAGAGCCTACACCTGTTACAAATCAAGCGAAACCAATTTTTATCTAAATCAAACCAAGCATGGTTCCAAGTTAATTACACGTGATGATTTTATAAAAACATTTATAGCACCTTCCTAAAACTAAGTTCAATGACACTGCCAAAGTAAAAGTAAATAATATCGTTATCTGGATAAACGATTGCAATTAATTCTAAATATTGACCTTAATATTTATATTTTTACATTCTAAAAGTCTCTCACCCAATAATTTAAATAAACTATTTAATATCTTTAATTAACTACTTAACTATATGTAATGTAACTTTTAATATAATACTTGTATGAACGGCAATTCTTTGATTTTTCCCTTCAACTGAAGCTACAAAAATTAAAAAATAAATGAGTCATAAATCCATTGTTAATAATCTGTAAATTTATTACCTTAGATATAAGCATAATAATTATCATAAACATTATAGCTTATTTTATCAATATATTCTAAATATGATATTCAGGTTTACGATATATATATATATATATATATATATATATATATATATATATATATATATATATATATATATATATATATATATATATATCCCCTATATAATAATAGCCTAAGTTGTCTGTCCGCGAATTTATGAAGTGGTTGTACCTGGAATGGATACAGACATCCATATGGGATTTTTTACGAGTTAGGGTTAGCAAAATCAAAGCGAGTTCGACCCCACCCCATCCCTTTTCGAGCGTTTAATGCTATTATTTCAAGTCTCTCTTCTACTAAATTCATTCTTGATATGAATTTAGTATAGAATAAGAGAGAGAGGGGCGGAGCGTAATATTTAAACTGTGTTTACTAGACCCTATATACTCTAATTAGTTCCTTAGTAGCGGCGGCCTAGCACGTTCAGTAGAGGGTCTGACCATCATCGTACTTCTCAACGTCTTCCAAATCAAAAATGTCTAATTAAAATATTTTCTGATTTTTCTTTTAAATTCCTAAACCTAAAGTTAAAAAAAAATTTTTAAAAACAAAATTTAAATAGCCTAAATCTGTCTAATATACCTAATTTATGAACTACTGTATCAAAAATCTTAATGATATTGATGGTTAGCAAATTCAAAGAGTAAAGTTATTTTTTAGATTCTAATAAAATAAAATGAAAAGCGTCGTACAAAAAAATATTATAAAATTATAAAAACTCGACCCCCCTTTTCGAGAGTTTAATGCCATTATATCAAGCCTTATTTTAAAAGCAGGCTATTAAATTTATCAATTTATCACATAATAAATAGGTAAAAATAACATTTTTTTCGCATAATAACGTCATTCCTTTAACTATTTCATTTAATCATTTCTT
>CM063506.1:88027437-88082437 GCA_032207245.1 Pardosa pseudoannulata
ACAGCTTAATTTCAATATTGATCTTCTGAAATTAAGCAATATAGGATGCCATTTATAAAAAAAAGAAACACTGGATAACAGATTTATTATATAAAATGTAAACACACTCTCGATTTATTCTCATTAATATTGTACCTCATATTTCCTAACATTTTATTTTTAGATTCATAAGTTTGACATAGTTTTAGTTTCAAATTCGTACTGTTGACAAAAATACAAAATATCAGTATATTATGGAAATGCGTCCCATTATTGCCTGTGTCATTTCTGCCTGCTATATATTTATGCTATATATATAAGAGTTATATCAAAGTTATTATAGATAGCAAAGAGTAAAAGTTGGAACTTCAAATATTACAGCCTGACTTCAATAATAATCGGTTTTCCCATAAAAAATAATAAGATAACATTAATAAATAAAGAAAAAAATCATGATGCCTTTATTTTGAATGTAAACACAATACTGGAAAGTTTTATAATAGAAAAGTAGCTATTCGTCACGATTTCAGTCAATGTACCAGTGAACTCAAAATATCATAAAATGTCGATACAAATAAAAAAATTATAAATAATAGCATATTCTCAAACTTTTTGTAGACTGTTTATAAGACTGTCAGATATCTTCATTGCAAAAAAAAAGAATTATCGTTGCAAAAAAATATAAAAATTCTACAAAATATTTTTAGCGGTGTACGCTATGTTTTAATAGTTTAATACTAGGGCTTCGAACGGAACTGAACCGAAAAACCGGAAAAAACCGTTATTTTGGTCGGAACGAAAACCGGAACTGAACCGAAAAAAATATCGGTTTATTTCGGTTCGATATATCTTTCAGTCATTTTGTTACTGTTACCAACTTATCAATATTTTCTAATTTAACGTCAACTTTATAATTATCATTACATGTATACTGCTTCTCGATTTCCTATTTTGATATTCACTAGTATTTTTCTGTTTCAGTTTCGCATGAAATTACTTGTAGAAGACATATATAATTCAGTTGATTAAACTAAAAGTATAGATGATTTTTTAAGAAAAATATCGAGTTATATTTTATTTTTCACATCTCAGCATGCGATCATCCACGGATGTTTGTATAGACTGT
This sequence comes from Pardosa pseudoannulata, assembly GCA_032207245.1. Classification (NCBI taxonomy): domain Eukaryota; kingdom Metazoa; phylum Arthropoda; class Arachnida; order Araneae; family Lycosidae; genus Pardosa; species Pardosa pseudoannulata. The sequence goes on from CM063506.1 coordinate 88,028,543, forward strand.
TTAGATCAGGGAGGAGTAAATAGACAGGAGAGGCCCTAAGTGACGTAGCATGAAGTATCTATCAAATCTTCTGCGCATCAAATGGGTGTTTGGTAATGGCGGCGATTCAAATGTTTCGTAATAGTAGTATTTCATTAGGCCTGCTGTTTGTATCAATTCACATAGTGTACCAATTAAAAAAAGAATAAAATCTTCTAAATTTTGATAGAATTACATTTTTTGTTTATGATAGAATTATATTTTTAGTACAAATAAGAATATACATAAAATGAAATTATTCATTTGGAACTGAAACGAAAACAGTTATTTTTGGCGGAGCGAAAACCGTTATTTTTGGCGGAGCGAAAACCGGAACTGAACCGATATTAATTTTTTAGTTGAACCGGGACGAAAACCGGAACAAAAAAAATTACGGTTCGAAGCCCTGGTTTAATACTAGGCATCGATGAAATTAATTTCACTTTAACGACTTGCTCTATCATTAAATTCGTTACTTTATAGAGTAACTAAAAGTATTATCAACAAGTTAAAACCTTTTATTCATTTAACTTTATTAAGGTGGATATTTAATTTTTTTACTCCATATGAATTGCTTTTAAGTTAAGGTGTCTCAAAAAGAAAGTAAAAAGAAGTTATTGCATTCAGTGTCAAAAGCTATTTATTTTCATTCCTCAAATCTCATCGAATATTTAATGTATTCATTTCAACTTTCAGTATAGCATTTTTGACATTTTTTCTTCTATATTTCCATACTTTTAGTAAATTTATTCATAAACTATACACGTAGTGAAAGAAGACTGTTCAATATAATAAATTATTTATTTAAAACAGACATCCATTTCAGAATCCTTAACAATTTTCGATTTTTTTAAAAGTTTTCTCCGTAGTTACGATTTTCAATATTTCGTAAAAATTACATTTCATTTTCATCTTATTTTTAGGAGGGTATTCTAAATACTGTGCTTTAAGATATTTGTACGGTACCCTTGATTCATCCATTACTAATATTTCATTACAATGAGTGAAAAAAATCCTGGTTGGTGCATGGTGTTTAACCCTCCGAGTGGAACACACCGAGGAAATAGTCTCCAAAAAATAAGCAAAAGTTTTATTGTGTCGGTGACCAAAGTGTTCTATGATTTTTTACTTCACCCTTTGTCGACTAGATTGTTATACGGGAAACCCACCCTCGTTATTGTCCCTTTACTTCCGGTTATAGATATATAAATAGACATTATAGATTGTTAATTTTTAATACACAAGTCGTCAAGTCTCTAAGATCATCCCATAAGAAATAATGTATTCTAAAAGTACAAATAAAAATATTCTTTAAGAGAATGATTTATGTTTTTTACGAAAGTCATCCAAGCTATTTAAGTGGTGCAATTAGAGATAATGTGTTACCGTAAACGAAATACTTCGAAGTAGAGATTTACAAAGCCATGAAAGGCTATCAGCGTCTATGTGCCTCAGGGAGTAGGAGTGCATCCTCCAATAAATGTCATTCAGAGGGGTGCAGTTCCTAAACAATCGACCTGACTCTCCTACCTCAAAACTCCATGGGGGAAAACACTGGCAGGAATGTACAATACATCCATTTTCGGGACGTATTTGGAGGTCGAAAATTGTACGTGGCAACCGCTTTGAAGGCATCATCGGTTTGGCGGAATTGTACGTGTGAACCGCTTAGAGGGTTAAGTACCTTTCTAGAAAATTGAAAAAAAAAAGTCTCCCATCTATATCATCCCTATATCTACCGGTTTAGAACTCTACTATTAATTTTTGTTACGCGAGACGTAAATAGGCAGGGACCTACTACTTAAAGCCGATTGGTTTGGTTTCGAGAACGACAGTAACTTTTTTGCAACACAAAGTCAAATAAGACTGAAACCTACTAAAAACATATCCGAATGGCTACAAATAATCATTTCCCTTGTGGGTTCCGAATATATGGGCTTCAGTACCAAAAGGTAAAGCTCAGTCAGCAAAATCAACTATCTCGTAACTCAGAGAATGCTGGTTCGGAACCCGAGCCGGCGAAAGATCCGCCGTGTTCGTTAAAGGTGACTGGGGCACGTAAAATAGATTCTTGGTCACAATATCCTCCAAGTTCTCAATTAGTATCTCTGGGGGTGGCAGGCAAAATCTATGGGTCTTCTGCTTGATCCCTGCTTCGAAATTACGAGCACTTACTTGAGCTTAAGTCGTACTTTCACCTCAAGGGTGAAAGTACGACTTATCTTCTTATATGATGCTAATATTATACCTCTTAATGTTAGAATGAGAAGTCTCTTTCCAACAGACCTTGAATTTTCACTTCTTTTAAAAATAAATTTGCAAGTCTTTTTTTTTTTACTGAAGAAATTCATCTTTTCAATCCTGACATGCATAGTTATGGATGTTAATATTCCCCCAAAAAGGCCGTTTCCGAGGAAATCTCTTATTTTTTCCCAAACACAATATACATGTTAAAAACCTTATTACAAGAGCTGAACTGAAAAATGACTTCATAAAACTAAAAGCAATTATCTTTTTTCTTCTCTGTTTTTTATCAAATGTTATTGGCGACAAATACACCAATACGCGAACACTAGTTTTCTAAAAATAGACGCAACTAGTGTTGTGCTAACTAATAAACTTAACTGTAATCAAATAATAAAATCAAAAATAATATTTAAAAATAACAAACCAACTATCCACTTTAAAGGCACTTTGTATTTATTTAAATTCGAGTAAAAAAATACTAAGGTTCAATCGTGCTTGGTTTGTTCAAGTGGCATTGGAAACAACAACAACAACAACCAAAATGTAGAATTCAAGTGATTCAACTATTGTCCGGGATAGTGAGTAAAAAAAATACAGTGAGTATTAAAAACAATACTAATCGTCTAAGATTTCTATCCATATCTATATTCAACTTATGTCATTTATATTAATCATACCTTTATATATATTTTTCAAAAATTTCTTTTCTATATTTTGCATCTTCGAATCTTTTTCCGTAGAATATTATCATGAAATTCATTTGCTGTTTTGCACCAAATTAAATCGATAGTGTACAATATTTTGCATGCTATAGAAAAAAACAGATTATACTAAAGTAAGAATATAAACAAGTTAAAAATATAAAATCATTTATTTTTATTACACTTATTTTCATCAATGACATTGACTTTTATTTAAACACAAGACTGTGAACAGATAAAAATTATATTTCTGCAATAATAAAGATTTTAGAAAATTTCTTATTGTCTCAACACTTTAATTTGCTAGCTGTATGCATTTCTAGTGCTAAAATTCTTAATAAGTTTCAATGTTATAAATCCCCTATATAATAATAGCCTAATTTTTCTGTCCGTCTGTCCTCTAATTTATAAAGCGGCTGGAAATGGAATGGATAGAGGCATCCATATTGGATTCTTGAGGAGTTAGGGTTAGCAAAATTCAGAGAGAATAAAGTTTATCTTAAACTATCGATACGATTCTAAAATAAATTGGTGTAAATTTGCTTCATATCAGAGCGGAAAATACTGCCGTCTTTAAAACGTTCGAAATCCACCCCTTCATCCCGTTTCGAGCTTTTAAGGCCATTATTTCAAGCCCTATTATTCCGGTTAAGAGCAGGCGATTAAATTTATGAATTTATCATATAAAACAAAGGTAAAAATAACATTTTTTCTAGTATTAGGACGTCATTCCTTTAACCATCTCATTTAATCATTTCTTATTTTAAATTATTTAAATATCGTCTGCACTTTTTTCATACGTTTTATCACTGAACTTAGATATTACGTAGGTAATTTTCTTATATATTTGCTTAAATAATAAATTGGGTACATATGTGACAATTTTGAATTAATCATCGATCATTAATCGTTAGTCAAAAAAAATTACCTGCCACAAAGGGTACTTTACAATTCTGAAAAATTAAAAATTTTACTGATCCCGTCATATGACAGGCTATATGCTAGTTTTTAAAATTTAATCACTTTGACAGTAGTGTAATTTTTAAATTACTATAAGTCTTACAATAAATTTGTTAGAATTCTTTATAATAGTGTATTCTTTCCGTGACCAAACGAAAAGAACTCAATTTACTTTATTAACACTTTGACTGCCAAGCCAAAATTGCAAATGTTCACAACGGGGCCAAACTTTTTTTTGTGTAATTTGTATTTTTTCAACATAAAACTATATATAAAAACAATATTTCAAAAAAACAATATTTTAAAAAAACTCTCCTATTTATTTATATATTCCTTTTTTGTGCATGTTAAATATTAATTTTTCATAAATTAGCTCATAAAATCGTCACATATACCAATTTGCAAACCACGTAATAACATCGTAGGGAGCCCAACAATCAAACTCCAATACGATTTTCATGTAACTGATAACATCTTTGATAGCCATGGCCTGAAGTGTTAAAACACCATGGCTATCATATCGGATAGCCAGTGTCTCAACGGAAATATCACTGGATATCACATATGATAGCCATGGCAGTCAAAGTGTTAAAACGTTCGAAATCCACCATTTCATCCCGTTTCGAGCTTTTAAGGCCATTATTTCAAGCCCTATTTTTCCGGTTAAGAGCAGGCGATTAAATTTATGAATTTATCATATAAAACAAAGGTAAAAATAACATTTTTTTTATCATTAGGACGTCATTCCTTTAACCATCTCATTTAATCATTTCTTATTTTAAATTATTTAAATATCGTCTGCACTTTTTTCAAATGTTTTATCACTGAACTTAGATATTACGTAGGTAATTTTCTTGTATATTTGCTTAAATAATAAATTGGGTACATATGTGACAATTTTAAATTAGTCATCGATCATTAATCGTTAGTCAAAAAAAATTACCTGCCACAAAGGGTACTTTACAATTCTGAAAAATTAAAAATTTTACTGATCCCGTCATATGACAGGCTATATGCTAGTTTTTAAAATTTAATCACTTTGACAGTAGTGTAATTTTTAAATTACTATAAGTCTTACAATAAATTTGTTAGAATTCTTTATAATAGTGTATTCTTTCCATGACCAAACGAAAGAACTCAATTTACTTTATTAAGCAAATTCTGTTTAAAACACTATGATAACTACAGTTACAACTTGCCTCTGATTAAACTAAAAAAACATTACACTACTCCACATGGTTAAATATATTGCAGATAGAAAATTAAAAAAAAATTAAATTTGGTATAGTTTTTACTCACATTTCATATATGCTATAAAATGTATTCTTTTACGCGTTAAAAAAAATGTGCGTTTTATTACAGCAAAAGCATTTATAATATTGGAAAAAACTAAGGAACATATTCGACAGCCGGTCGAGAGAAATCAAATATTTAAATTTCCAATAACGTAGAAGAAAATGTTTGCATTCTTTCAATTTTTCTTCAATCTTTAATACCGATTGTAAAACATTGTAATTTTCTCGGGTTTGCAATCTTCCCTCTCGGGATAGAAATGTTTGGAAGTAAAAATTAATTGTTAAAATGGTTTTAAATTCGAAATGTTTTGGTTTATTACCAACTAATGTAATTCTTATTCAAGTAAGCTGAAAATTATTAGCTGTTCATACCTGATCATTCCAATGAAATCCCATTAAATATGTGTTATGTAATGAAATAAAACGTGACCTATTCTAGAACCTTCTATACTATTGTAGATACCTTCAGTTTTCTGGTACAGTAGGTAGGGTATATAGTTTATGTTCCCTTGATTCTCATATTTGTAATGCATATGTCAATTTACTACACATTTAACTTTTCCTCCTAGATGAATACAAATATGAATAGATTTAGAGGTCAAATTTTGTAAGACGAGGGTTAATTAGATTAATACATGATACTTAAAGATAATATCAAACACCCTTTAGTAATATTCAGCCCAAGACTTTTTCGTAACGAAAATAATATAAAATCAACTCAATTATTTTCTGGCATGGGAGAATATAGAACTTTGGTACATCCTACTCAACAAAGTGAGTTTAAGAAAACTTGAAACCTCGCTACTCCCAAGATAAAAGAAAAAAAAACTTATTCTTCAACCATTGGAAAGAAAAAGAATTGTTATTAAAATATATATTTTAACCCTAAACAGATAGTTGGAGTTATGAATTTAATCAACAGTTGAATTTCTGATTTGGTTTTGTACGTTTTGTATTCATTGTTATATTACTTAAAGTTTATTCATAAAAAAGGTAGGAACGTACAACGACCTCAATTAATGTAAAATTTAACCACTTGTGAGTATTATATTCAGCATACAGAGTTGAAAGAGGAATGTGAATTTAAAATTATGACCGACATAACAGCTTAAAAATATCTTTTATGTCGGTTAATTTACAGTTAGTTTTAAAAATATCACGTAATCATTTTGATTTTTGTGTACTATTTCTTACACTATATATTCAAGCTCTCACCATAAAAATAATTTCACTGTCCTGTAGCTTTACATAATTATCATTTACTCTGATTCTCTGTTACTACTGTTTGAAATTTCTCTTTTTTATTTATCTCATATCATTCTTATTAATTGCACCGTTAAAAAAAACATGTATCATGGAGGACTTGCCAAGCCTGAGCTGGTGTATTCTATATATAATTTATATTAAAAAGCTAAAATTCTTTAAGGAAAATAATAATATAAGGACGGACTATGCAAATATAAAAGGAAAAATAACATTAATTATTTTTAAAAAATATGAAATGTTAAATGATCTTAAATAAAATGTTTTTTTAAATATAAACACTTCATTATTAGTTCCATCCCAGACTAAACGGATAATAAGAGCTACACGAATTTCTCTATATTTTTGATATATATACTACAAATTAATTCTCGAGAAAATGAAGTGAGTAGAAATACATTCAACATTTGAGAAGTAACTTCGGCATTTTGTAATAAATAGTCCTTCAGAGTAGCAATATTTTTCAGGTGATAGTGGACATTGAAATCTAATCTAATTTGTTTTTAATTGATCAGTTTGGAAATTTTATAAAACGAATATACCTTTACAAAATTAGTTAAAAATTTCCGGGTAAGATATGGCTGCAAAATATTCATCTGTAAGAACAGAACTTACCAGAAGAGTGAAATGCACACAAGCTTGGCAGAGAAACTAACAGATAAGTATTGAGTCTCTTCTGGCAAACTTTGAATGTTTTTACATGATTGTTAAACTTGGTGACCTTGCCGACGAATCCTTATATGCCAAAGAAACTTTTAAAGGCTTGCAGAACTAATATTTTACAGCGTGTACTACATTTAGGTCTGAAATCATAAACGGAGTTCACCTCCTACTAAAAATAAATGAGAAACTTGTGATTATTTTAAGACGGGTAAGTAAGTAAAATTATAATGCTCAATTATATTCACTAGGTAAAAGGCTTTACTATTTTTAAATCTGTGCACTGCTGAATTCAGATTTTCCAAAACATCAAATGAAAAAAAATGTACAGATTTGATAAGAATAAAGAAAACACAGTCCTACAACAGTTGACTGGCACAAATTTAAGAAATAAAAAAATCAGTATAATATATGAGTATTTAGATCATACGCATTTCCTCTGTAGAAATAAACGTAAAACTAATTCCTCTACCACGTACATTTTTGAGGGACTCCTTTTGGGAACTTTTATTGCTAATTTATTCATGAATATTTCAAAACTTAAAAATCAAGACTCCAAATGCGTAGAATGTTCTTGAAAAAAGAGCAGTATTGATTCAAATAATTTTCTCGAATTCTTTAAATTTGGAAACGTAAAAGAAGTTACACAATCGTGTAACAAACATCTTACCTTTACCTTTTTATTTACTGTTATAATTGTTTAAAATAAAGACATCTTTTTATCTATCCATAGTATAGATGAGAAATATCAGTGGACAAGATTCTTGCACTTCATAATAACGCAGTACTGAATATATTATAAAAAAAGTTCAAAAGGAAAAAATTAAATACAAATAAAAGCTTTATTTGTGTAAACTCCATTAACAAATCCGGGATATCATTTTTTTTTAAACTTCATGTTACAAATTGTTATAAAAAACACAATAAGATTTGAAGCCCAATATAAAGCCTATACAGGGTGACCCAAAAGTTCGTTTACAAACTTAACATACTGGTTTGTCTTATCACGACGAACAAGATTTACATATAAACTTGTGTCTGAAAATGAAATATGCGATATAGAGAAGGAATGAAATATGCGATATAGATGAAATATAGAGCACTATGATCTCAAGTGTGGAGCAGGAGAAAAAAAAAGGATATCGGCAACAGTGTTTATATGATTTTACTACAGATAATGATTACATCACAGCAAATGCTCAAAATCAGGGCTTCGAACCGGAACTGAACCGAAAACCGAAAACCGGAAAAAACCGTTATTTTGGTCGGAACGAAAACCGGAACTGAACCGAAAAAAATATCGGTTTATTTCGGTTCGATATATCTTTCAGTCATTTTGTTACTGTTACCAACTTATCAATATTTTCTAATTTAACGTCAACTTTATAATTACATATCCGCACTTGTATAAGATTGCAATGGTGGTTTTGGCAGCTCCAGCTACACAAGTTAGTGTTGAAAGAGCGTTTTCAGGTTTGAAATTTATTCTCCGAGACAACAGAAGTAATCTCAGTGAAACCACGTTAAAAGATATATTAATAATTAGAGGCAATTTTCATATGTTAAATAAATAATATATTTTTTACATAATTATTGCAAGGCCAAGTGCACGATGTGAGAGTCAAACGACGAATGTGGGTAATCATGAACCTAGTTGTCAAATGCGATTTTGATAATGGATAACAATGCCAATGCTCGCCGCTCTTATCGTACCTGCTGTTTGTATCAATTCACATAGTGTACCAATTAAAAAAAGAATAAAATCTTCTAAATTTTGATAGAATTACATTTTTTGTTTATGATAGAATTATATTTTAGTACAAATAAGAATATACATAAAATGAAATTATTCATTTGGAACTGAAACGAAAACAGTTATTTTTGGCAGAGCGAAAACCGGAACTGAACCGAAAACCGTTATTTTTGGAGGAGCGAAATCCGGAACTGAACCGATATTAATTTTTTAGTTGAACCGGAACGAAAACTGGAACAAAAAAAATTACGGTTCGAAGCCCTGCTCAAAATTGTTTCCCTTCGTCACAATGCACGTTTCACAACGTCGGCGCATCTGTTCCCGAACTCGTTCAAATTGGCCAAGAGTGTCACGGACAAGTGCTGCCGCTTCCGCGATCCTGGCGATAAGATCTCTGTCCGATGTTACGGGTGTCTCGTACACCATGGAGTTCATGTGTCCCCACATTTAGAAATCCAGGGGAGTCAGGTCGGGGGATCGTGGCGGCCATACAACTGGTCCGCCTCTACCGATCCAGCAATTAGGATAAGTCATAACGAGGTATTCTCGAACAGCGTAGCTAAAGTGAACAGGAGCGCTACCACCATGCTGAAACCAGATGTTTCAGCTTGTAGCGGCTGGAACGTCACCCATCAAATCCGGCAAAACTCTTTCTAAAAAGTACGATAAGTATTTCCATCGAGGCGTTCAGGTAAAAGGTGAGGGCCAATCAACATTCCACCAATAATATCAGACCAAACGTTTACGGTGAAACGTTGCTGATGTGCATGGGCACGTGTACACTCTGGGTTTTCATGCGCCCATACATGCATGTTATGAAGGTTCAGACCACCATTCTGTGTAAAGCAGGATTCATCAGGAAACAAAATCTACGATGGAAAATCTGGCTGTATAACCCATTGTTACAAATACCAGCGTGAGAACACAATACGTGTGGGATAATCGTCAACGCACAATTCCTGTACTTTTTGGAAGTGGTAAGGGTGTTGCATGTCCTCTTGCAGTATGCTCATTATGGTGGAAAGACCTACACCCAAGACTCGCTTTCTCGGAGACTTGTTTGTGGGTTGATTGCAAACTCCCGTAGAACGGTTTCCTCTACGACAGACATGCGTATAGTACGTTCTCGACTGATGTGGCTACGTACTTCGAAAGCTCTTGATTAACGCAATCTGTGGTGCAATTGTCCAAACAAAACATGACTTACCTGATGTCTGTTTGGGAAGCGCTCAAGGTACATATGTGCCGTGGCTCGTCCATTTCCATCAGCGGCGCCATATATGTAATGCATGTCAGCCATTTCTGACTTACTAACTAAACTCATTCATCCTTCTCTTTCACCTTCCAAGCATGAAATGATTACTTTTCCCATTCTCCTACAATTATCGCCCTCTAGCGGTCACAGTTTGAATTTTCGGACACAAGTTCCTATGTAAATCTAGTTCCCCATGATATGACAGACCAGCATGTTAAGTTTGTAAAACACCTTTTGGGACACCTTGTATATATAAGATATGTCATTGAAAATAATAATTCGTAAATTATTATTATCGCTTAAAGCAAAAGCCTCATAAAACGCTCAATTGAGTTAACTCCTTGACATACAAATAAAATGTGCATCGACGCATCCGAAGGAGACCATTTAATTTGTCTTGCCTGGCGCACCAGTGATTACTCGTGGACAAGCTCAAAATGGGTCTTGCACGTTTACGTATCCGTTATCGAACAGAGGTAGCTTCACTCGAATTTGAAGAATCACTCAAATATCCTCCATTATAAACACTTTGATTATGACGGGTCACATTGTTGCACATTTTCAGCTGCATTCTCATCACCAGAATAGCCATGATATCGTCTTGACATTATGACACCGATTGGTTAGCTGCTACTCGAATCACATTTCCAGCTTTAAGCTGTAGCTCTCATCTCGTGTTGCATCCGTATCTACAAACCAAACCAAACTGACATATGATGCATCTAAATCAAACATTTCGAAGGACTATTTCTGAATTTTACTTTACTCAAATATGTATTGTGACTTTTGAGGGGCAAGACCACTGCTATACTGATTGCCGCACTCATTGCGATACTTTTCGTTTATTTGCTTGTTGATGCGATTTTATTTATCGGTGCTGTTGTGGAGGAGGGGGCGGGGAATGCACCTGTAAGATTCTGAACAAAATACCACCTTTACACGACTGAAACACAAAAGGAATCCAATAATATTTTGCCCGGAGTTCGCCAAAGACGGTGCACGACGAGCGAGAGTCTTTAAAGTCTACAACGGCACGTGAAATAACAGACAAGTCAGAGCCGTCATTGTATGTCAAGGAGTTAAAGTTAATTTTTAACTAAGTAGATTCCAAGGATAAAATCTTATAGTTCAATATTCTATGACCCGAGCAGCGAATTGAAAAAAAATAAAAGAACCAACAACACAGAAATAATCTGACGTTATAACGTAAATGCATTATCGAAATGCATTTCATATCATCATCTGTAACGTTCCATTACCTGATATAAAATAGACAGAACGACTTATTTTATGATCAGTAAATAGAAATAAATGGAAGAAACCGGTAGTCCTAACGAAAAACTAGTCTTAAAAAATTTACAGTCATAAATTTTTTAATATCTCTCTCTGCCTAGTTTCTTGAGAATAAATATTCATTTACTGCCCATGCATAGTAGAGAAATGTCATTTAAATGTAGACCACATAGATAAAATCTCCATTACTAGAATAAAATATACCTATATCAAGAATTTATGAATCATATGGAAAAATAGTAGATGCATCAAAAGGAACCAGTGGCAAAAAACATCTGCATCCATTAAATCAATTTTGAATATAAACTTTGAATTTTTGGATGTTAAATAACTGAATGTTTTCCTACTGATTTTACAGAGTGTATGTTCCCCCACATAAATAAACGAAAACTTGCAAACATATTTTACATTTGAGATTTAATGCAGCAGTATCATTTCTTTACCACTCGTGTAAAGCTTTGGATAATGATAGAAAATTTAAGAAATAATATGAAGGACTCGTCATAACTATGTGGTATTTGAAAAACATACAAATAATTTTCATACCATAGAGTAATTCAGGTTAGCAATAATTTTCAACTTTTTAAAATAATATGCTGAATATGAAGTTCTTAAATTATTAAATATTATAAAAGTCATGAGCATTGTAATTTTAATCAGTAATGAACTGAACTGAATTTTTCTCTATCGATTTCTCAAAGTATATGTACACCCACATAAATAAACGAAAACTTGCAAAAATATTTTGCATATGACATTTAATGCAGAAGTATCATTCCTTTACCACTGATGTAAAGCTTTTGATAATGATAGAAAATTTAAGAAATAATATAAAGGACTCGTCATAACTATGTGGTATTTGAAAAACTTAAAAATAATTTTCATGCCCTAGACTAATTCACGTTAGCAACAATTTTCAACTTTTTTACATAATATGCTGAATATGAAGTCCTTAAAATTTTAAATATTATAAAAATCATAAGCATTGCATTTTTAATCGGTAATGAACTAAACTGAATTTTTCTCTACCGATTTCTCAAAGTATATGTACACCCACATAAATAAACGAAAACTTGCAAAAATATTTTGCATATGACATTTAATGCAGCAGTATCATTCCTTTACCACTGATGTAAAGCTTTTGATAATGATAGAAAATTTAAGAAATAATATGAAGGACTCGTCATAACTATGTGGTATTTGAAAAACTTACAAATAATTTTCATACCATAGAGTAATTCAGGTTAGCAACAATTTTCAACTTTTTTAAATTATATGCTGAATATGAAGTCTTTAAAATTTTAAATATTATAAAAATCATAAGCATTGCATTTTTAATCGGTAATGAACTAAACTGAATTTTTCTCTACTGATTTCTCAAAGTATATGTACACCCACATAAATAAACGAAAACTTGCAAAAATATTTTACATATGACATTTAATGCAGCACTATCATTCCTTTACCACTGATGTAAAGTTCTCGATAATGATACAAAATTTAAGAAATAATATGAAGTACTCGTCAAAACTATGTGGTATTTGAAAAACTTAAAAGTAATTTTCATACCATAGAGTAATTCAGGTTAGTAACAATTTTCAACATTTTTACTAAAATATGCTGAAATGAAGTCCTTGAAATATTAAATATTATAAAAGTCATGAGCATTGTAATTTTAATCAGTAATTAACTGAACTGAATTTTTCTCTACCGATTTCTCAAAGTATATGTACACCCACATAAATAAACGAAAACTTGAAAAAATATTTTGCATATAACATTTAATGCAGCAGTATCATTCCTTTACCACTGATGTAAAGTTCTCGATAATGATACAAAATTTAAGAATTAATATGAAGGAATCGTCATAACTATGTGGTATTTGAAAAACTTAAAAATAATGTTCATACCATAGAGTAATTCAGGTTAGCAACAATTTTTAACTTTTTTACATTATATGCTGAATATGAAAAATTAAATGTTATAAAAGTCATGAGCATTGTAATTTTAATCGGTAATGAACTGAACTGAATTTTTCTCTACCGATTTCTGAAAGTATATGTACACCCACATAAATAAACGAAACTTGCAAAAATATTTTGCATATGACATTTAACGCAGCACTATCATTCCTTTACCACTGATGTAAAGTTCTCGATAATGATACAAAATTTAAGAAATAATATGAAGTACTCGTCAAAACTATGTGGTATTTGAAAAACTTAAAAATAATGTTCATACTATAGAGTAATTCCCATTAACACTAATTTTAATATTTTTTACATAATATGCTGAATACGAAGTCCTTAAATTATTAAATATTATAAAAGTCATGAGCATTGTAATTTTAATCAGTAATGAACTGAACTGAATTTTTCTCTACCGATTTCTCAAAGTATAAGTTACCCACATAAATAAACGAAATCTTGAAAAAATATTTTGCATGTGAGATTTAATGCAGCAGTATCATTCCTTTACCACTGATGTAAAGCTTTTGATAATGATAGAAAATTTAAGAAACAATATGAACGTCTCGTCATATCTATGTGGTATTTGTAAAATTTAAAAGTAATTTTCATACCATAGAGTAATTCAGGTTAGCAACAATTTTTAACTTTTTTACATAATATGCTGAATATGAAGTCCATGAAAAATTAAATATTATAAAATCCACGAGCGTGGTAATTTTAATCAGTAGTGAATTAAAAGATTTAAGTTTTAAATACAAATAAAACAGTTTAATTTGTATAAACTTCATCAACAAATTCGGGATATCATTTTTTTAAATTTCATTTTACAAACTGTTATTGAAAACACAATGATATTTGAAGCCCCATATAAAGCCTATATATAAAAGAGATGTCGTTGAAAATAATAATTCGTAATATATTTTTATAGCTTAAAGCAAAAGCCTCATAAAACGATCAATTTAGATTTAAAGTTAATTTTTAACTAAGTAGATTCCAAGGATAAAGTCGTATAGTTCAAGATTCTATGACCCGAGCAGCGAATTGAAGCAAAAATAAAAGGACCCACAACACAGAAATAGTCCGACGTTATAACGTAAATGCATTATCGAAATGCATTTCATATCATCATCTGTAAAGTTCCATTACCTGATATAAAACCGACAGAACGACTTATTTTATGATAAGTAAATAGAAATAAATGGACGAAACCGGTAGTCCTAAAGAAAAACTAATCTTAAAAAATTTACAGTCATAAATTTTTTAATATCATTCTCTGCCTAGTTTCCTGAGAATAAATATTCATTTACTGCCCATGCATAGTAGAGAAATGTCATTTTAATGTAGATCACATAGATAAAATCTCCATTACTGGAATAAAATATACCTATATCAAGAATTTATAAATGATATGAAAAAATAGTAGAAGCATCAAAAGGCACCAGATGCAAAAAATATCTGCATCCATTAAATCAATTTCGAATATAAACTTTGAATTTTCAGTTTTAAATAACTGAATTTTTCTCTACCGATTTTTCAAAGTATATGTTCACGCACATAAATAAACGAAAACTTGCAAGAACATTTTGCATATGAGATTTAATGCAGCAGTATCATTCCGTTACCACTGGTGTAAAGCTTTTGATAATGATAGAAAATTTAAGAGATAATATGAAGAACTCGTAATAACTAAATGGTATTTGAAAAACTTAAAAACAATTTTCATACCATAGAGTAATTCAAGTTACTAACAATTTTCAACATTTTTCCTAAAATATGTTGAATATGAAGTACTTTAAAATATTAAATATTATACAACTCATGAGCGTTATAATTTTAATCAGTAATGTTTATCAGTAAAGTTTTAAGTTTTAATAGTTTCGTCATTGATACATATAAGTAGGTAAAAGTATATAGTTTGGTTGAAAAATTAAACTGATAGTTAAATTGATAGAAACTATCTTCCCTCCATAGTTTAAACTAGCATAACCTAAAATTCAGTCATCAAACCATCCATTTTTGAAATAGGATTGTGAAGATACTTTGAAGAAAATAAGTCGATGGTTGGTATATCATACAATGCGCAAGTATTACCGGGTTAAAAAACGTAGAAATAATTGATGTTTAATTTCTCTAAATTTTCTCCGACGGCTTGTCCTACATATTAAGATTGTCGCAGAGAAACTACATTTACAGGCAAAGTGAATGGAGCGGAGCTCACTGTATAAAACGAAATAAAGCTAACAAATAATAATAACAAAAAATATATATTCTACAGTAAAACCTCCATAGGGTATACCTACAAATAAAGGACGCTTTTACAACTTTTACTCCCAATATCTATAGCATCTACACATTTGCTTCTAAATAAGGAATACTCCAAATAGTAGATAGTAATAAAAAAATAGTTATTTTATGTAAAATAAATTCAAAAATTTTCCACTTTGAATCTCTTTATTCTAAGCACTAGCATAAAGCCCGTCATATGACGGGATCAGCAAAAGTTTTAATTTTCCAGAATCATAAAGTACTCTATGAGGCAGGTAAATAAATAATTTGTTTTTTTTCCTGAGAATTATCTTGCGACAAAAAATAATCGATGATTAAATTTAAAGTTATCACATATGTACCTAATCTATTATTTAAGCTAAATATAACAGAAAATTATTTACTTAATATATAAGTTCAGTGGTAAAACGTATGAAAATAATGCAGACGATATTTAAATAATTTAAAATAAGAAATGATTAAATGAGATGATTAAAGGAATGACGTCATAATGCTAGAAAAAATGTTATTTTTACCTGCTTATTGTGTGATAAATTGATAAATTTAATCTCCTGATTAATTGATAAATCTCCTGCCCTTAACTGCAGACAACATATCTTGAAATAATGGCTTAAAACGCTCGAAAAAAGGGGAAGGGTATATTTCGAACGTTTTCGAACTTTCTTTGAATTTTGCTAACCCTATATGATCAAAAATCCAATATGGACACTTCTATCTATTCCATGTCCAACCTCTTCATACATTCGAGGACAGACGGACAGATAACTTAGGCTGGTATTATATAGAAGATTAGAATTACTTAGAAATACATATGGTACCCTACCTGCTACTTACTTTAACTATTATTAATCGTTAGTTTTTTTTATTATTATAATTGGTCTGTATTCTCCTTACTACTTTATTATTATAACGTTGTACTCTCATTGTTATACCCAGCATATAACTAGAAAGTATCTCAAAATATTCTATACCGAATGAGCGTTTCCCCTGCTATTAACATCTAAAGTAAAATCAGTTTAATTAGATTCATTTTTATTTATTTTATTTCATTTTACTTTTTTTTAATTTCATTTTTTCATTATTATTTATTTATTTTATTTTTTGATTATTATTTATTTTATTTATTTATTAAAAGTATCACATATGTACCTAATCTATTATTTAAGCCAAATATAAAAGAAAATTATTTACGTAATATCTAAGCTCAGTGATAAAACGTATAAATATAATGTAGACGACATTTAAATAATTGAAAATAAGAAATGATTAAATGAGATGGTTAAAGAATGACGTTATAATGCTAGAAAAAATGTCCTTTTTACTTATTTATTATGGGATAAATTAAATCTCCTGCTCTTAACCGGGGAAAATAGGTCTTGAAATAATGGTATTAAAAGATCGAAAAGGGGGAAAGAGTTGGATTTCGAACGTTTTAAAGACCACAGTATTTTTCGCTGTGACATAAAGCATATTTATATCAATTTATTTTAGAATTGAATTGAAAGTTTAAGAGAAGATAAACTTTACTTGCTTTAAATTTTCTTAACCCTAACTGATGAAGAATCCAATATGGATGCCTCTATTCATTCCAGGTCTAACCGCTTCATAAATGCGAAGACAGACGGACAGATAACTTTGTCTATTGTTTTATAGTGGATATGTCTATTACTATCTTCTTTTTATCCCATTAACCGGTTATTGCATATTATCACATTATCTTTGAAGTGACCGGATTTGTAGATCTCTTCATTGGATTTTCTACTGAATTGGAGGCACAAAGGGTGGATTCCCATTCTCAACCGTTCTCCAGGTGGGGTTATCTCTGCTTAATCTTGAATATGTGGGATGTTACATGTCTTTTGCATATCGGGAAAACAAACATTTTTTTAACTCTGGCAGGGTTGGCATGATTTAAATCAGTTGATTTTTTTTAAATCATTGATTTAAATCATTTCTTTTCACTTCTTTTAAAACCTATATTCCAAAGACAGGAGAACTGAGAATCAGTCAGCACAGTAATACCAATAAGTAAATAAGTGTAAATAGATAGCATGTGCTTTCCAAGAATTTAGGGGTTGTTATCAGAAAATATGTAGCAGGGGTAGTACAATGATTGATTATGACTGGTTGAATTCATTTTATGTAATGGGAGGTAAAGAGAACTGAAATCCAGTTTGTCTACGAAATAACAATAGCCGTGGCTTCGTCTGCTGGAATGGAAAGACAGTTTCCTTCTTTTGGTATCGTTCATTCTAGCCTTCGTAACCAATGAGGAGTGGATAAATCATCAAAGCTAGTGTTTTTATTGAAACAATTAAATCCATAATTCGGTACTTAAAAAATATTAAAATAATTGTGATTTGTTTTTTTAAATAAATAGTTTGCATTAAAAGAATATTTAATTTGTTCTTTTAATTGACATCTTATTGAGTTTGCACTATCCAATGACAAAATAATAGAATGTATTTAGTTTAAAATTTATATATTTAAGTTTAGGTAATCAGTGTGCAGAATATACTAGATAGATAAGATATGACTTCTTATAACAAACTATTCTATGTATATTGCAAAAAACATAAAAACAACAATTAAAATTGGTATTCAGAAAAAAATCAAAAAAATCAGATTTAAATAAATAAAATCTGATTTAAATCAAATAAATCTGATTTTTTTTGATATTTTTAAAAAAATCATGATTTTTTTTTCAACCTTGAACTCTGGTTACACCATCATTTCAGCTGGAAATCGAACCAATAGAAATATCCTCTAGAATTGAAATGCCAGTGATCTACGCTTAACTCATTTAACTCTAGTAATCAGTTTGACTTAATTGATGCAATAGACTGACGTTCCAAAAAATGATAATTTGTAGCTTAAATGGGTAATTAAATTACATGGCCAAACGCAGGTGAAAGTTTTGTGTTTTATAGAAATTTTAACGGCTGCTTTTAATTTTCTAAACTTTCTATCCCAAGTTAAATGCTTATAAACCTGAAAAAGATACAGTGTTTGAACATCAGGGTTAAAGATAACGGAAACTCGAAAAAAGACAAATCATTTTATCGGAAGTTATTAGAAATTGGAGCATTAAATTCATTTACGATGACTCACAAATAATTTCATTATTCTTTTTCCAATAATATTATCATTGCCTTTCTAATAAAACTTGTGTTTTTAACCTATATATTAATTTCACGCTCTAGTAAGTAGAAACCGTTATATCCTAAATTAAATTTTCGTAATAAATACATCTTTTTTTTTCTTCTCTTTTTATTTGCAATAAATTCAAAGTTACAAATTCTCCAATCGATTGAGAGTGGTAACTGTAAATTAGAGTAAAGCATTAATAAACAATCATTATTTATTTATAGAGTAAATTACGAAGTAAAACAACTGTTAAATGGACGAAAAGTTTTATTTTTCAGAAAACAATTATATGTAGAAAGGAATTCAGTTCTGAATGTTTTAAAACAATTCGCTTAAAAAAAATTCCAATATTAAAAGGAGTTATGAATAAAAATGTGTGAGCTCTTTAATATAAACAAATTTAAAATTTACAAAACTTTATTTTTCTCAAATCCTGTTTTTTTTCATGTGGCGTGCATGTTATCTCAAAAAGTTATTAACACTCTTTCATGAAATTTTTACTGGTTATATACAGTATAATTTTAATTCAATTGAACCTTTTTTTTATATTTCCCAAAATATTTTTTTTGCAATAATAAATTTTTAATTAAGGAAAAAGTTCACTTTTTTCAAAAATTTTTGAAGATACTTATGTATCTTAAATAAATACAAATTTAGGTTCAAAGTTATTTTGAGATATTGTAGTATGTTTTAAAATAATAAGTTTGTCTTGAATTTAATTATATTTTTAGTAATCAAGCGCATATATATGCCTTGATATCATATTTGTTAACAACAAAGTGTGTCTTGTTTAAAACTTTCTTACAAAAATGTTTTTTATGTTGGAAAAACGAATGATATATGTAATTATATAATTTGTTCTAACTATGTTAAGAAAAGGTTTGTAAAACTGGTAGTTTTCAAGGTATGAGAAGTCGAAAATGATATTTTTTTCCACTTTAGGATATCCCTTAAGGAGAAGATATTTTTGGTGATAAAAGCACATATGAGACATTCCTACAAAGTATAATGAAAGTTTTAGTCAGTTTTAAATGTCAAGATCTTGAATATTGCTCATAAATACAGATATAATGCAAAATTGAGGATTCAAACGATGAAAATTGAAGCGTCGAAAGAACAAATATAAAATAGAGAATATTTAGAGAAATATAAAAAACGTCTAAACCTTTTTGCATAAAGATGTTACTTAAATCAAGACAAACACTACTTTTTCTTCAATTAGAGGACAATTCTTTAATTGTACTAGCTTTTTAAGAGATATTTCAGTCCCGGTGCTTATTTGACTCGTATTCCAAATTCATTATACTGCTATTGTTGTTAGCAAAAATTCCTCTTTAACAATAGTGAGATGTTTCTGTTCAATATATTTATAACGTATTGTTTATTTAGAATAGTTATCAAATGAAGAGCTAGAAATTTTGATATGAATTAATAGTTTTATTTCAAATAAAATATTTTATAATTTTGTTGTTTCAAAAATCAGTTTACTAAAGTTACCTAGGTTACCAGTTTATTTTTGACACACAATATGTGTATGGTGTTGCAAAAGTAAGCTCATCGCCATTGTCAGAGAAATCACGGAGATTAGTGTTATGCGAATCTTTTACATTTCTCGCTCAAAGGTTTGGAACGACTTTAAAAAAATCTTCACAGTTTATTTTTTTTCCTGATCTAAGGATCCTATCATCTTAGGCTCAACCAAATTTGACCATTTACGAAAAGTGCGCTTTATCGTCTTTTTTAACAACTTCGAGTATTGGCTCCAAAATTTGGTAGCTGATAGTATTTTTCTTTGGGAATTCCAGTCTTTTTGGCGCATACCTACATTCGGATCTTGGACCAGATGTACTTTCCTAAATATCTGTGTCTGTCCCAATTTCTAAATCTAAGATTTCGGTTTTACAATAAGGTGAGTACTACAGGCTAGATATTAAACTAATGCAGACATACTTCACAGAAGTTGTTGGAGAAAACGTCTAACAGTAATTAAGTAAAGCGATTATGACTAAGTATATGATAATTTCATCGGCATCAAAATCTGAAAAAAAACTTACAGTTAAATCCTATACTATCTATTCCAACTCAATGCAATACAATTTTACAGGTAAAGAATTTATTAGACTTTTTATCCTTCTTATCATTTTCAAACGATAAGGTGAGTACTACAGGCTAGATATTAATCTAATGCAGACATACTTCATAGAAGTTGTTGGAGAAAAAGTCTAACAGTAATTAAGTAAAGCGATTATGACTAAGTATACCATAATTTCATCGGCATCAAAAGCTGAACAAAAACGTACAGTTAAATCCTATACTATCTATTCCAACTCAATGCATTACAGTTTTACATGTAAAGAATTTATTAAACTTCTTATCCTTCTTATCATTTTGAAACGTCCGCTTTACTATAAGGTTATATGATATAATGTAAATTAAGATTGAACGAAAGGGAATGTCTGATAGGTATAAATCCTCATGAAATAAGTAAAGCTAATTATATATTATAGTATCAATATATTGTTGTCGAGAGTAATCAGTATATTGTTTTATATCATGAGTTATATTATGAAAATATTACAATACGAACCATTTGTATTATGTTTATAACTTCTTGACTTTTGGAATTAATACGAATGTAATCCAAAAATAAGGACACACGGCCTATAGTTTTAATGATCGTTGGAAAATAATAGTGTAAGACAGATTTAATACATGGGATCAGCCACCTATCATCTACAACGGTTGTTTTAAGGTTCATACAAACGCCTGCCCGTTTGAAAAACCGTTCTCGCTTAATTATTCAATTTTTGTGGTCCAAATAAATAACATACAGTTAAAACTCTCTGGTAGATGGTAGATAACTATGAGCGACTGTAATGTACCCCTCATCGTGTCGAAAAATTGTGTCGAAAGTTTGAGGATGGTAGAGAAATGGTTACCATCCTCAAACCTCACCTAGCTTTACTAAATATGCTGAAGGATATAAATGTATGCCGTTTGTAAAAAAAATACTACGGATAAATATTTTATAAAAAATTATGTATTACAATAATATGACTATAATAATAATTTGTGTTTTTTAAAATATTTCTATATAGATTTATTAAAAATTAAAACTAAAACAGTGAAAATGTAATGCTAAAGCAGTCCTTTAAACAAACTTTGTTTGAAACATGAATGTTCAATGTTAACAAGCATTTTTTATAATTTTTCCAGGTACTTGACAAAGTTCCAGATTTACAGGTACTTTGTAAATTTGAATCCTTTTTGGCATGCATTGTAAAACAATCTGGACCTCACTCTAAGCGATTTTTTTATTTCTTATATTATTTAAGGAAGAAGTAAGAAGACGGACGATTTATTTCAGCCAAGGAGGTGAAACAGTTCAAGAGAACGTTGCTGAGAACTCAAACACAACAGTTAGCCAATAAGGTTTGTTTTGGTTTGGAGTGCTACGGTCTACTTTTTTGCAACATGAGGGCTAATGAGACCGGGACCTACTGCTTAAAGCCGATTCCGAACGGCTACGAACATTCATACCACAGTGGGATTCGAACCCACGAACATCGGTACCAAAAGCCAGCACCCTAACTATTTGGGCCAGAGCTCGGCTTTAGCCAATAGGGAATATTCAAATGTGAAGTGACAAATGCAAAAAAAAAACGATATGGTGAATAAGTTTTGACCTTATGTCAAAAAATAACCTCGTGTATATACTATCAAATGGTTGAATTGTTTTCATGAAATAAAATGCATACTTTCACTACAAGCTTTGTTATCTGTCGTCCGTTTGAGCACCTCTTGTAAAAGTCAATAAGCACATAACAAATATTATAACTTTAATTAAGTATTATTAAGTCTTTAGAGAGTTATTATTTAAAAAAGATTTTTAGGTTTCTTCGTTTATGAGTTATAAACATTTCCTCCTATTGAACAATTTCTAAAATCTTTTGAAAATACTTTAAAATCTTCTTTCGTCATCAAAAATGTTTTAAAATAAGTGTAACTTTTTACAAACTATCCAGTTTAACTTAATTACCATTCTAAAATTCTTATTTTACAGAGTTATTTTTGCTTTTGTTTACACTCAGAAATTCATTTCATTGTGTCACATCATTACTTTTACGACCATACTCATTGAATCACGCATTTTGCTTTCTCTCTCCTTTTTCACTCCTAGAATTCAGCTAATCATTAATATAGAAAACCCCAGTAAGAAGCTTATGTTCTACAATGAATAACCTTGTTAGAACGTTTCTCTCCGGCTTTTAATCTGAGACTTTCAGCTCAATTGATTCCGGTATCTCATCAAAAGAGAAAAAGAATCCTAGATCACGTGCTACCTTAGCTTGTAGCTCCTTCTTGTTCAGGATGTAATAGCATTAACTCTAATGGATAGCATTATTTCGTCGGCTTATCTTTAGCTGTTTCGAACAAAGACTTTAGTATATCAGTCGGAAAAATTAGCTCTTAGCCAAACAACTCGAAATCTTTCTTCTCAAATTAAAAAGAAAATAGAGGTATGAAATAGTTCTTTACAAATAAGTATTAAATTTTTAAGATTATTTTTGGCGAAAGTACAGTAATTCAAAACGCAACATTATTTCTTGATGAAAAATTTGGCCTTATTTTATTTCGTTTTAATGGAAAATTTTGGAATTAAAATATATACATAAATTTTAATGATAGCATTAATACAGTTTTTTTTGTTTTGTTTTATTTTGTTTTTTGTAATTTTTCAGTTCAGAAATAAGTTTTAATGTTTTTATTAATTTTCCATAGGTTAGAATGAACCTGGTTAACCTAAACGCATGATTTTTACTTATGAAAACAAAGAAAGTATTGCAATTACGAATACATTTGATTTTTAGATTTCTACTGAAAAACTCATTTCGGCCATGTCTGAATCCAATTTCACTCGTTTCAGTATTACGTCTCCAGGTAGGTAGTACAAAATTTTAAATTTGGTTGTTTAAATATTCATTCTGACCAAACATAAATAAATTTTCACTAGATTTTGATCGTTGTATGTGTGTACCTCTCATAACTGAAGAATTTTTATTCATAGAATGTCAAAACCTTTATTATTTAGATTTTAAACACCAAGTCAACCATTTGGATTTATAGCTTCGAAAGACATACAGGGTATAGAAAATTAAATGACCAAGCAGCAGACAAGGTAGTTAGTTGATCAGACCAACCAAAGTACAAAAAATACAAAGCAGCTGAAAATTAAATTAAAACATAACAGAGACCAAGTATAATTTAGAACACTGCTATACAGGGGGGTATAGAAAACTAAATGACCAAGCAGCAGACAAGGCAGATAGTTGACCAGACCAACCAATCCACAAAATATACAAAGCTACTGAAAATTAAATCAGCACATAACAGAGGCCAAGTATAATTTAGAACAGTGCTATTTTTATTTTGCTTAGCACGAGAAGTTAAAAAAGTGTACAAATGCGAGTCATTTGCCTTGTTCAGCATTTTACAGTACAATCCACTAATTTGTTGCCCTTTTAATTATGAGATCACCATATAGATGGGGCAAATCACTCCCTATGATTGGACGACACACAAATACAATAAAGCATTACTCGGAAATCAATCCCAAACTCATCGGGGTTTAGGATTGATACCAGATTGTATAGTGGTTAGCACAATACGGTAACCACTATAAAATCTGGACTGCATGACAAAGATTAATTAAACTTAGTTAAAGTAAATTGTGAAACAGTTAACAAAAGTTATGAATAACTCAAAATACATTTTACAAACATCATTTATCAAATTTAATGATTAAGTAATACATAAACAGATTATTCCCTAACTTACTCATTCTTACCATAATTTAAAACAAGTAATTTCAACTTCTAAATAATCAAAAGGAACAAATAATAGCAACCTAATTTGTATATAAATGATTTGTTACCATACAGGCATGTAAAATATGTTCGTGGTCACAATGTCCTCCAAGTTCTCAACCAATACCTCTTGGGATGGCAAGCCAAGTCTGTGGGTCTTCTGCTTGGTTCCGCTTCAAAATTACGAGGACCTACTCCAGCGAAGTCGTTTTTCACCTTAATGGTGCTGATTAAAATGAAAGGCGCAACCCTTGGCCTTAATACGAGAGCCTGCAGGCTCAATCGTGCTTGGTTTGTCCAAGTGGCATGAGAAACAACAACAACAATGGGGTTTGTGACTACGAAAGAGAGGCATGGAGAGATGATTTAGTTATACTGCAACATATAAGTTGTAAATCCAGCAACAGGCAACAGGAAATCGTAACCATCATTCAAATCGGAAATTTAGCGTACTAATTAGTTAATAATTAGTTCTGGTAGCACTGATGTATAAAAGAAGAGCTAGAAATGAAAAATATAGATCTAACATTACTTCTGTAATGTAATATATTTGCCTCTTATTTTCCTCTTTTAATAAAGGTCTTTATTATACGTTTATTGTTTAATTATAAGAAGCAGTAAAACATAACCCACATTGAGGTTTTGCCTTGAATACCTTTAAAAATGTATCCGTTATACACGACTGAATACGGTAACCCTCGTGTAGTAAGAAATTAATTATAGCTGCTGAAAGTGAACCTAGCCTATCGTGAGCATGATGAATAAATGGTAACCAATTAGGACGTCCTCATTGTATGAATGAATACTTCAAAAGGAGAAGGGAAATCTAATACTGATTAATATATTATACTCCCCAGACAGAGGAAAGAAAATGTGCTATTTCTATACATTTACTAAAATATCAAGAAATATTTTGTATTCTACCCTAATTAATTGCTGGTTTCTTTGTAATTAAAATATTTTAATTCATTTTGGTTATTATTTTGGAATATTATTTCCTAACAATGAATAGTTTTATAAGCTATATAAAATACATTTTTGGAAGAATGTTTGATTAAATCATTCATATATGTATGCTGCTTGTTTCACGTAGTACCAGATTTTCCTACTGTTGTAATGTACATACAACACAAACACCAGTGTTCATTCTCAAATGGGAAACACAGTAAAATATACGCTATGGAATTAAAGGTAAATACCTTATATTTAAACTAAAACATTTATTTTGCACTTTATTTACTGATTAACACCACTTGATTAATATATGACATGACCTGCAATTACTTGGTTTTGCTATACATCAAAATTTTTAAAATGATATTCCTTATCAAAATGTTATGAGACCTAGTTAAAAATCATGAATATTAATCCGGTTTATATCTTGTAATTACAGGGAAGCAGACCGGGGCTGTAAGCAGGATGAACGTCGGTGAGGGTGTACGGGTGTGAAAGTCGTTTGCGACGGTGCTGGAATAGCGGTCATTACTTTGCTGGACGTCGGTGCTGGCATGACGGTCGTATGGATGCGGGATCTGGAATATATTGCTGGCCCGGGCTCTCTAACTTGCCCACGGGATCTCGATGCACCCGTTCTCTCTGCACCTATAACCTCGACTCCTTTTCTCCCACAACTTTACACCTCGGTTCAATACCACTTTTTTTCTTCTTTTTCCAATCACTTGTTGGTGAAATTTTCTCACACTGCATAACCTTCGAGTGTGCAGGTGGGCTCATCAAAATGGCCCCTTTGGTGAAAGTTGATATTGTTGCCTAACCCGTCTCCCCATTCCTCATTGCTGCATCCCTGAATGGGCTTGACCGTTACACTTGTGCCTCTCCATCAGCTATAACTCAGCCACATGGGGCCGAAAGATGGCCGAATGGTTAGGGTGCTGGCCTTCGGAACCGGGGTTCTTGGGTTCGAATACCACTATCGCATGGAAGTTCGTAGCCGTTCGGAATAGGCTTTAAGCAGTAGTTCCCGGTCTCATTAGCCCTCGTGTTGCAGAAAGTAGACCATAGAGCTCCAAGACCAAACCAAAACCGCCACAGTGGTTCCATTAAAACTCAAAGTCAACAGCTGCGTCTAAATTATTCTTAGAAATTTAGTCCTCAGCTGTGTGTGCACGTCCTGACCATCCCGGGAAAGTACACCTATTTTATTAAAAATGTTATTGATATAATTATTGATAATGAAATCCTAGACATTTAGATGTTATATAAGTGTTTACTTTAGTTATATATATTGTTTTTAATAAATATAAAAAACTCAGAAATAATCTTCTATTTTGTCATTTACTTTATTCATTATATTTCCAAAAAAATTTCTTTTCAAAAGGCCTTTCACCTAGTAATACATATATGCTAAGATAAAAATTAACTGGTATTTATTAGTAGCATTACTATTTATTTTTTCCTATAGTTTTGATAATCAAGAATGATCTACATGCTAATTAAAGTCGTTAAATCTTAATTTTCTTTCTCATAATAAAAATTTTCCTTTGTCTTTCTTTTGTTTTGTTTTTAACTGCCTTAAATTGAACATTAATCATGAACATTAATCTTTTGTATCATCATGGGACACGTCTGCAAGATACAGAAAACGAGGGTTATTTCCGTTGCAAGTACCTTAATGTTTGTTGATTTGTGCTATTTATTTAGGCTATTATTTTTATTGGTTCCAATTCTCCCATTTTGTTCTTAGAACCCTTTTATTAATAATGTCTATGGTAAATTTACTTGTCGGATCAATATTTTCATTTTTTTGCTTAATATTTAGGTTTACAAATTGAAGAATGGGATCCCAAAATTTTAAATAGTAGAGCTATCCTTACCAAAATTTATAACCAACCAAACAAGATGTTTAAATAGATAATACTTTTAAAATCTATATCTAAATATTCTGTAAATTATATAATATGTTTACATTATAAATAAATGTTTATATAGAGAGATATCCATACCAAAATTTATAACCAACGAAATAAAATGCTTAATTTGTTTATAATATAAAACTAAATATTCTTTATATTATATATGTTTATATAATAAATAAAATGTTTATATAGAGAGATATCCTACCAAAATTTATAACCAACCAAAATAAAACGTTTAAATAGACAATACGTTTATAATATATGTAAACATTCTGTATATTATATAATATGTTTATACAATAAATGGTTTATATAGAGAGATATCCTTACCAAAATTTATAACCAAATAAATGAAATATTTAAATAGACAATATGTTTATAAAATATGTAAATATTCTGTATATTATATAATATGTTTATGCAATAAATAAATTGTTTATATAGAAAGTTATCTGTACCAAAATTTATAACCAACCATGTAAAATGTTTAAATAAATAATTTGTTTATAATACAAAACTAAATATTCTGTATATTATATAATATGTTTATATAATAAATAAAATGTTTATATAGAGAGATATCCTTACCAAAATTTATAACCAAACAAATAAAATATTTAAATAGACAATATGTTTATAATATATCTAAATATTCTGTATATTATATAATATGTTTATACAATAAATAAATTGTTTAGATAGAGAGATATCCTTACCAAAATTTGTAACCAACCAAATAAAATGTTTAAAATTGGCTGGATGGGATGGTATAATTGCTAATGAATATGTTGATTCTTTAGGTATAACTAGAAAAAATAATGAATTATGAACAAAAAATTCAGTTTGGTTTGGTATAGATCAATATGATCTACTTTATAGAAACACGAGGACTAATAAGTCAGGGATCTACTGCTTGAAGCCGATTCCGAACAGCTTCCAAAATCCATGCAACACTGGAATTCTAATTCAAGAACTCCGATCCCGAAAATCAGTGCCCTAACCATTCGGCCAATGTTCAAAAAAATTTCAGGAACTGTAGAATTAAGGTTAACATAAGTTTTAAATAAATAAAAATTGATTATGAAATAAAATATTATAATGTAGTAACAATTTAATATAACATGGTCACTTCTCATTTTGAAACAAAATTCTCAAACCAACAGTAGTGTCCTTGTTGTTTCTTTAGCATACCTTACATTTTCTGTTGAATCTTGTTATCTCACACTCAAATATGTTCAAAAATGTAATGTAGAGACCTAAGACTGTGTTTAAATAGAACCGTTAAAAATAAGAAATATCTCAAGGTATTGAATGCAATTCATAATGACCTAAATAATAGCTATTATTTTATTTTTACAAGGTTCTAAGAATAATGTGTAATTGATGGATGAAGGTTTTTTTCATCTCACCTTCACTTCGGCGGCAATAAATACTCTATAATGTAGTAACAATATATTCATAATAGGACATGGGTCGTTTCTAATATTTTCGAACAAAATTCTCAAACTCACAACTGTGTCCTTATTGATACGGTAACATAACTTACATTTTCTGATAAATGCTCTATAAATATTGTGACGCCTTCGATGTTTTCAAATGAGAGGTAACGTAAATAATGGATCACAGTCAAAGAATAAAATTGGAAATTCACTTTAATTCTGGATTAAATACGGCTATTTACAAAGGAACGTTAATTCCTAAATCATCTAGAACTGCAAAGGATGGTTGCCGATAAAACTTCCTCACGACGATCACAGTCGAAAGAAAAACAAGAAAATTAATAATCTCTTACAAATGGGGAGGCTTTTCAGGGTGCAATCAAACCCAATTTATCCCCCGTTCGGTATCGAGATTCTGCCGCTCCCTATATGAGCGGACTTTACGAATCTCCCGAACTAGCAAGCTGTCGCTGGTAAAAGACGAAAGCCTCCACGAGGTCAACACACCTCCGAAAAAAATGACGAAAAGCCCTGAGTCGCAAAATTGTAGGCTTTTTATACCTGGGGGTCAGTTACGGTCCCGCCACTGTTTTTTTTTCTCAGTTAAGATCCCAGTTACATGAGAACTCCAGCTAAAGTTACAGTTATATTTTTAGCTGAATTCTCATTCGCTGGCTGTCCCTTCAAGGAATTTCATTCAAGGGCGTTCATTAACAAGATCCATCAGGGGCGTATTCGTCTATTTAATCCGATTGTCAAGATCCCCGACTCTGCGACGCCATGCTATTGTCCAGGTACAGGTGTACTACGATCAGATGTTTTGGCGCGTGCTAGGACAAAGAGGATTCTTCACAATATGTTCGAAATGCTGTGTAGAAACATTAGGTCTTATTTAGATAGAATCTATAAAAATAAGAAATATGTCGAGATAATGAACTCAATTTATAATGACCTAAATATTGTATGTTTCTTTATTTTTACAAGGTTCTAATAATAATGTGTAATGGATGGATGACGGTTTTTCCTCTCACCTTCACTTCGGCGGCCTATACATATAATGACCTAAATAATGTATGTTTCTTTATTTTTACAAGGTTCTAATAATAATGTGTAATGGATGGATGACAAATTTTCCTCTCACCTTGACTTTGGTGGCCTATACATATAATGACCTAAATAATGTATGTTTCTTTATTTTTACAAGGTTCTAATAATAATGGGTAATGGATGGATGACTGTTTTTCCTCTAACCTTTACTTCGGCGGCTATATCCACCATTATTAGCGTGGGAGTGACTGGTTTGATTTGTTCGTTTATTAAACTGAAAAACAAATGCAGATACTAGAAATAGATTTCTTAGAGAAATATATTTCAAGTTCTTTATGTAAGCCCAAATAGTTCAACGTAATTTACATTATTTATAAGAAATAAGTATTTTTATAGGTATTTTATTCAATTATGTTACTCCTTCTTTCTATAGTGCATTTTAACATTTGGGGAAACATTTTTCAATTCAGGGTTGTTCAGATACCAAAGATTCAAGCAAATGATACTTTATATCGATACATCGTCCTTTGTCTAGACCAAAGCTCTCCACCAGCCTAGGATACAATAAGACTAGACGAATGCTTTAGGATTGACAAATGGTCAGTTTGCATCATTTTTCATTCGGGCAGCAGATATTCCCTTTTTATCTACTTTTTCCCCTACATAACGACTCTTCTTTTCTCGACAAGCCAACCACACAGGAAACAACAATCGATGGAGGGGAAAGACGAATGCATCTGGGACTCACCGTCAAAAGGAAATATGCCGAATGAATGACAGATAAAGCATTAACAACTGCGCCCTAACAGTTTTGGTCTATAATCCCTCTTTTTTATTCTTGTGAGCATTTAGAATATTTTTACTTTCTCGTATATCATGCATACAAAGAAAATTGATTATTATTGTATCAGAGCTGAGTAAAGTTTTCAATATTCAGACTTTCGGTAGCTTACGCAATTTACAGAAAAGATGTATTTTTCTGAGAGAAATTTAATAATCCAAATCTAAAACGTTGAACTAATGACCAAATATGAGTAAATTAAGTAAGTACTCTTTTGTTGCACATGCGTAAATATACCAATATTCCTTATATATAATTATGTAAATAACATTTACTGTTATTAAGTTTTACTGTTTAATAAAATGTTTTTAAATGTTTTTAAAAGTTTAAACATTATACTGTTTAATATAAATTTTTAAAAAGTAAAGTTTTTTAGAATCTTTTTAATTGATAGGTATCTTTGAAGTCATCAGGAATTTTCAGAATGTTAAATTGACATGAAATGCTACAAAATAAATATCGAATAACCAGTTCTAATACAATATCAACATTTGATATTAGGTTCAGTGAAGAAAACTTAATTAAAACGTTGAACTAATGACCAAATATGAGTATGTAAATTAAGTACTATCTTGCTGTACATGCGTGAATATACCCATGTTCCTTATATATAATTCTGTACATAACATTAAAGCATAACTAATTTTTAAAATATCAAATGTATATTACGAAAAATTAAAAATACATTGTCGTTAGAGTGATGTGCATTTCAGTCTATTTCAGTAACTAACTCCAAAAAAGAAGCCCTTCATATAAGTAGGCAATGTAAAATATTTGAAAATCATTTATAAATTAATTTAAAACTCTAAATATTCAAAATTATTGCTCACCAGATTTTGACTCTGTAACAATGAGTTACACTGGTGGACAACGCCAGCGTGGGAGACTGACCGAAGGATGAGGGTGATGTCAGTGACCCCCCCCCTTCGACCCATTGGACAAGAGGGGTAGCTAACGTGGGTCAGTTGTCTTTGGCCTTAGCAACAGCAGCTTTTGGATTTTTTGCTCAGCAGATTTGAAGGCCCTTTCAGAGGAAAGACGAAGGGAAAAGAACTTCATCAGAGGCAGGGAACGCTCAACTTTTTTTGTTCATCTGAAGATAGCGTCATCAGCGGGAGTTGCTTCCATATTCCAGCGGTTTACGGCGTCTCCATATTGAGAATGAATATATTTTATTTGCGTCACCAGATTGTGAAAGATTAAATTCCTAAATATAAAAAAAGTCTGCAAAACGGTAAGTCTTCGCTCATTTGTATCTGGTGTCTTAACTCTTTGTGTTATCTCAGCGTGACCTGGTATAAGTCATTGGTACGTAATAGACTTTTCATTCAATAATAAGTAAATGATTATTTAAAATTTAGAATTTACTTTTTCAACCTTTCTCAACAATTTATTTAAAAATTTGTTTTAGTTAATCCCCTGGGAGGTTAATCATATATATTGTTACATAGCTAAGTACTTTGTAAAATCATATACCCTCGCCTTATTCGT
This sequence comes from Pardosa pseudoannulata, assembly GCA_032207245.1. NCBI lineage: Eukaryota > Metazoa > Arthropoda > Arachnida > Araneae > Lycosidae > Pardosa > Pardosa pseudoannulata. Next base: position 88,060,952 of record CM063506.1, read on the forward strand.
AAGTTCGTTTGTTCTGACTTGATTTCTTTAATTGAACCCAGAAATAAAAGATTTTAGTTGTGTTTGATGCTGTTCTCTTTACAAATACTATTTTCTAAATCTCATTTATACAATGAAATATGTTCATATAACTATCAAATTTATCTATAAATACATAACCTGTTGTATTTAATTTTAAAATGCCCTCCAAGCCTTAATTCTTGTTGGAGGAATATTTTTCAAAGCTTCATCCAGTTTTCTAATAGTTGATGATCGATAAAGAATTGAGTAAAATAACAGAAAGTTTTTCTTTACTCTTTTGCTCAAGCTAGGAAACTTGTTAGCTTTTTCTTTTCCGTTTCTTGGATTTTTTTATTTTGGTGCAGCTTTAAAGATTTTAAAATAAACCAATAAGATAAAATATTCCGTTTTCTTCCATTTCTCCAATTTTTGTTTTTACAAATAACGATGGTTAAAGACATGTACTCATTTATTTTATTAGAATTTACGTTTTTGAATATCCGCGAGATTCTTCCCGAGTATTCTAGTCAATCAAGTAAAAACAAAAATCGGTAAAACAAAAAGCATGAAAATTTTGCAATTTTTCAGGACCCTGTTTCCAATTAGTTGAACAACATAGAAACACTTGTCTTCGTAATGATTAAGTTTTTTAATTTCCCATACAAGAAAGTTAAAAATTCAAAGTAAATAGATAAGCCAAAAAATACCGATTTTCTTTTTCAGTTCATCTTTAGTTATGGTTCTGATAAATAACGACATTTATAAACAGGTATTACTTTTATTTTATAACAGTTTATGTTTTGTATCTCTGAAAGCTTGTTCTTGGTTGTTCTGGGACTCAAGTGTAACTTCCGGTAATACAAAAGCAATATTACGATTTTCTAGGAAAAAATATATCTAGATTATCATTTAAAGGAGTCAATGTATTGTACCTTTCGAGATAAAAGTCTTAAATTATAGCGTCCAAATTTTTACACAATATAAAATGAAAAGTTCTCTGTTTAGAATGATTTTTTCTAAATCATTAATAAGGATCTAACATTTCAAAACATATTTAGTTTTCTTATATGAAGCAATACATTTTAACACGTATGCACCTTTGAAAGAAAAAACAGAAATACACCTATTTAAAAAATAATTTTGCCAATTTGTAAATTAAAAAATTAAAATAAATTAATATTTTTTTTATTCTGGGAATTCAGGTACATTAATGTAATGTTATACTATGTTACATATGTTATTTTACAGAACGAACGATAAAGATTAATTATTAATAATTTTAAATTTCTTAACAGTTTTAAATGTTATTAAGTTTCAAACTGTCAATTACCTTTAAAACATAGGTTTACACAGTAAAACAGATGTTTTATTTCAATTTGATATTAAAATTTAATTTCTGGCAGATATATTTTAAAAGCTATCTTGCCGGTAAGTGAATTTCAATTTTTTAACTTGTTGCTTATTTTTTGCAAAAATTATGCTACTTTTAAAAGAAAAACTAAATATTTTTAAAGCTAGAGTATTATGAAATAACTTAAAGTCACAAAACATATTTTTATAATTAATCTGAAATAAGATGTTATAATGAAGATTTTAAATCTTGAAAGGTAGTGTGGAACAAATATTTTGTACTTCTGAAAGCTTGTTCTTCGGTATTTTGGGACTCTAGAACTCCCGGTAATACAAAAGCCATGTCAGTCTTACGAAGGAAAAAACATATCTAGATTATCATTTAAAAAAGTCATTTTTACCTTTCGAGATGAAAAGTCTTTATTATAACATCCTAATTTTTACACAATATAAAATGAAAAGTTCTCTATTTAGAATGAAATTTTCCTAAATCATTAATAAGGATCTGTCATTTCAAAACATATTTAGTTTACATGAAACAATACATTTTTTAAATCCTAACATATATGCTCCTTTGAAAAAAAAACAGAAATACACCTATCTAAAATATTTTTATCCCATTTTGTAAATTAAAAACTAAAAATACATAATATTATTTTTACTCTGTAAACTTCAAGTACATTAATGTTGTGTTAAATTATGTAATATATGTTATTTTAGAGCACGATAAAGTATGGTTTTTAATAATTTTCAATTTCTTAACAGTTTTAAATATTGTTAAGCTTCAAACTGTCAAATACCTCTAAAATCTAGGGTTACATAATAAAACAGATGTTTTATTTCAGTTTTATATAAAAATTTAGCTTCTGGTACATATATTTTAAAAGTTATCTTGCAGGTAAGTGAATTTCAGTTTTTGAACTTCTTGGGTTATTTTGCAAAAATTATGCTACTTTTAAAAAAACTAAATACTTTTTTAAATCTAGAGAGTTATTGAATAACTTAAAGGCACAAAACATATTTTTATAATGAATTGGAAACAAGATGTTTTAATGAAGATTTTAAATCTTGAAAGGTAGTATGGCTCAAATATTTTGTACTTCTGAACGCTTGCTCTTCGGTATTTTGGGACTCTAGAACTCCCGGTAATACAAAAGCCATGTCAGTCTTACAAAGGAAAAAAACATATCTAGATTTTTATTTAAAGAAATTATTGTATTGTACCTTTCGGGATGAAAAGTCTTTATTATAACGTCCTAATTTTTACTCAATATAAAATGAAAAGTTCTCTGTTTAGGATGAAATTTTCCTAAATCATAAATAAGGATCTATCATTTCAAAGCATATTTAGTTTACATGAAATAATACATTTTTTTTAAATCATAACATATATGCTCCTTTGAAAAAAAAACAAAAATACACCTATCCAAAAAATAATTTTGCCATTTTGTAAATTAAAAACTAAAAAAAAACATAATATTATTTTTACTCTGTGAACTTCAAGTACATTAATGTTATGTTAAATTATGTAATATATGTTATTTTAAAGCACGATAAAGTATAGTTTTTAATAATTTTCAATTTCTTAACAGTTTTAAATATTATTAAGCTTCAAACTGTCAAATACCTCTAAAATCTAGGGTTACATAATAAAACAGATGTTTTATTTCAGTTTTATATAAAAATTTAGCTTCTGGTACATATATTTTAAAAGTTATCTTGCAGGTAAGTGAATTTCAGTTTTTGAACTTCTTGAGTTTTTTTGCAAAAATTAGGCTACTTTTAAAAAAACTAAATACTTTTTTTAAATCTAGAGTGTTATTGAGTAACTTAAATGCACAAAACATATTTTTATAATGAATTGGAAACAAGATGTTATAATGAAGATTTTAAATCTTGAAAGGTAGTGTGGCTCAAATATTTTGTACTTCTGAACGCTTGTTCTTCGGTATTTTGGGACTCTAGAACTCCCGGTAATACAAAAGCCATGTCAGTCTTACGAAGGAAAAAACATATCTAGATTATCATTTAAAAAAGTCATTTTTACCTTTCGAGATGAAAAGTCTTTATTATAACATCCTAATTTTTACACAATATAAAATGAAAAGTTCTCTATTTAGAATGAAATTTTCCTAAATCATTAATAAGGATCTGTCATTTCAAAACATATTTAGTTTACATGAAACAATACATTTTTTAAATCCTAACATATATGCTCCTTTGAAAAAAAAACAGAAATACACCTATCTAAAATATTTTTATCCCATTTTGTAAATTAAAAACTAAAAATAATATTATTTTTACTCTGTGAACTTCAAGTACATTAATGTTATGTTAAATTATGTAATATGATATGTTATTTTAGAGCACAATAAAGTTTAGTTTTTAATAATTTTCAACTTCTTAACAGTTTTAAATATTATTATGCTTCAAACTGTCAAATACCTCTAAAATCTTGTCACATAATAAAACCGATATTTTATTTCAGTTTTATATAAAAATTTAGCTTCTGGTACATATATTTTAAAAGTTATCTTGCAGGTAAGTGAATTTCAGTTTTTGAATTTCTTGGGTTTTTTTGCAAAGAGTATGCTACTTTTAAAAAAAACTAAATATTTTTTTTTAAATCTAGAGTGTTATTGAATAACTTAAAGGCACAAAACATATTTTTATAATGAATTGGAAATAAGATGTTTTAATGAAGATTTTAAATCTTGAAAGGTAGTATGGCTCAAATATTTTATACCTCGGACCGCTTGCTCTTCGGTATTCTGAGACTCAAGGTAATACAAAAGTCATGTCAATCTTACGAAGAAAAAAAATATCTAGATTATCATTTACGGGAGTCATTGTATCGTAACTTTTGAGATGAAAAGTCTTTATTATAACATCCTAGTTTTTACACAACATAAAATGAAACGTTCTCTGTTTAGAATGAAATTTTCCTAAATCATTAATAAGGATCTAGCATTTCAAAACATATTTAGTTTACATGAAAGAATACATTTAAAAAAAATCATAACATATATGCACCTTTGAAAAAAAACAGAAATACACCTATCCAAAAAATAATTTTGTCATTTTGTAAATTAAAAATTAAATATTATTTTTACTCTGTGAATTTCAAGTACATCAATGTTGTGTTAAATTATGTAATATGATATATGTTATTTTAGAGCACGATAAAGTTTAGTTTTTAATAATTTTCATCTTCTTAACAGTTTTAAATATTATTAAGCTTCAAACTGTCAAATACCTCTAAAATCTAGGGTTACATAATAAAACAGATGTTTTATTTCAGTTTTATATAAAAATTTAGCTTCTGGTACATATATTTTAAAAGTTATCTTGCAGGTAAGTGAATTTCAGTTTTTGAACTTCTTGGGTTATTTTGCAAAAATTATGCTACTTTTAAAAAAACTAAATACTTTTTTAAATCTAGAGAGTTATTGAATAACTTAAAGGCACAAAACATATTTTTATAATGAATTGGAAACAAGATGTTTTAATGAAGATTTTAAATCTTGAAAGGTAGTATGGCTCAAATATTTTGTACTTCTGAACGCTTGCTCTTCGGTATTTTGGGACTCTAGAACTCCCGGTAATACAAAAGCCATGTCAGTCTTACAAAGGAAAAAAACATATCTAGATTTTTATTTAAAGAAATTATTGTATTGTACCTTTCGGGATGAAAAGTCTTTATTATAACGTCCTAATTTTTACACAATATAAAATGAAAAGTTCTCTGTTTAAAATTAAATTTTCCTAAATCATATATAAGGATCTATCATTTCAAAGCATATTTAGTTTACATGAAACAATACATTTTATTAAATCATAACGTATATGCTCCTTTGAAAAAAAAACAAAAATACACCTATCCAAAAAATAATTTTGCCATTTTGTAAATTAAAAACTAAAAAAAAACATAATATTATTTTTACTCTGTGAACTTCAAGTACTTTAATGTTGTGTTAAATTATGTAATATGATATATGTTATTTTAGAGCACAATAAAGTATAGTTTTTAATAATTTTCAACTTCTTAACAGTTTTAAATATTATTATGCTTCAAACTGTCAAATACCTCTAAAATATAGGGTTACATAATAAAACAGATGTTTTATTTCAGTTTTATATAAAAATTTAGCTTCTGGTACATATATTTTAAAAGTTATCTTGCAGGTAAGTGAATTTCAGTTTTTGAAATTCTTTTTTTTTTTTTTTTTTTTTTTTTTTTTTTGGGTTTTTTTTTTTTTTTTTTTTTTTTTTTTATTTTGCAAAAATTATGCTACTTTTAAAAAAACTAAATATTTTTTTTAAATCTAGAGTGTTATTGAATAACTTAAAGGCACAAAACATATTTTTATAATGAATTGGAAACAAGATGTTTTAATGAAGATTTTAAATCTGGATAGGTAGTATGGCTCAAATATTTTGTACCTCTGACCGCTTGCTCTTCCGTATTCTGAGACTCAAGGTAATACAAAAGCCATGTCAATCTTCAGAAGAAGAAAAAATATCTAGATTATCATTTACAGAAATCATTGTATCGTAACTTTCGAGATGAAAAGTTTTTATTATAACACCCTAATTCTTACTCAATATAAAATAAAAAGTTCTCTGTTTAGAATGAAATTTTCCTAAATCATTAATAAGGATCTAGCATTTCAAAACATATTTAGTTTACATGAAAGAATACATTTAAAAAAATCATAACATATATGCACCTTTGAAAAAAAAACAGAAATACACCTATCCAAAAAATAATTTTGCCATTTTGTAAATTAAAAACTAAATATTATTTTTACTCTGTGAACTTCAAGTACATTAATGTTGTGTTAAATTATATAATATGATATGTTATTTTAGAGCATGATAAAGTTTAGTTTTAATAATTTTCAATTTCTTAACAGTTTTAAATATTATTTAGCTTCAAACTGTCAAATACCTCTAAAATCTAGGGTTACATAATAAAACAGATATTTTATTTCAGTTTTATATAAACATTTAGCTTCTGGTACATATATTTTAAAAGTTATCTTGCAGGTAAGTGAATTTCAGTTTTTGAACTTCTTGAGTTTTTTTGCAAAAATTAGGCTACTTTTAAAAAAACTAAATACTTTTTTTAAATCTAGAGTGTTATTGAATAACTTAAAGGCACAAAACATATTTTTATAATGAATTGGAAATAAGATGTTATAATGAAGATTTTAAATCATGAAAGGCAGTATGACTCAAATATTTTGTACCTCTGACCGCTTTCTCTTCGGTATTCTGAGACTCAAGGTAACTCCTGGTAATACAAAAGCCATTCAAATCTTACGAAGAAAAAAATATCTAGATTATCATTTACAGGAGTCATTGTATCGTAACTTTCGAGATGAAAAGTTTTTATTATAACACCCTAATTCTTACTCAATATAAAATAAAAAGTTCTCTGTTTACAATACAATTTTCCTAAATCATTAATAAGGATATGACATTTCAAAACATATTTAGTTTTCTTGCATTAAGAAATATATTATTTTTTAAATCATAACATATATGCGCCTTTGAAAAAAAACAGAAATACACCTCTTTAAAAAATAATTTTGCCAAATTTTAAATTAAAAACTAAAAAAAAGATTTTTTTATTTTTTTATTCTGGGAATTCAGGTACATTAATGTTATGTTATATTATGTTATATATGATACTTTACAGCACGATACAGGTTAAGTATTAATAATTTTCAATTCCTTGACAGTTTTCACTATTATTAAGTTCCAAACTGTCAATTACCTCTAAAATCTAGGCTTACACAATAAAATAGATTTTTTATTTCAATTTGAAATAAAAATTTACTTTCTAGTGCATATATTTTGAAAGTTATCTTGCAGGTAAGTGAATTTCAATTTTTCATTTGGTGATTATTTTTTGCAAAAATTATGCCACTTTAAAAGAAAAATGAAATATTTTTTAAAGGTAGAGTTTTATGAAATAACTTAAAGGCACAAAACATATTTTTATTATGAATCGGAAATAAAGTGTTATAATGAAGATTTTAAATCTTGAAAGGTAGAATGGCTCAAATATTTTGTACATCTGAACGCTTGCTCTTCGTTATTTTTGGACTCAAGTGTAACTTCCTGTAATACAAAAGCCATATCAATCTTATGAAGAAAAAAAACATATCCAGATTATCATTTAAAGGAGTCATTGTATTGTACCTTTCGAGATGAAAAGTCTTTATTATAACATCCTAATTTTCACACAATATAAAATTAAAGGTTCTCTGTTTAGAATGAAATTTTCCTAAATAAGGATCTAGCATTTTAAAACATATTTAGTTTACATGAAAGAATACATTTAAAAAAACTCATAACATATATGCACCTTTGAAAAAATAAAAACAGAAATACACCTATTTAAAAAATAATTTTACCAATTTGTAAATAAAAAAACTAAAAAAGGATAATGTCTTTTTACTCTGTGAACCTCAGGTATATTAATGTAATTTTATATTGTGTTATATGATATATGTCATTTTATAACAAGATAAAAGTTAATTATTAATAATTTTCAATTTCTTAATAGTTTTAAATAATAAGTTTCAAACTCTCAAATACCTCTAAAATCTAGATCTACACAATAAAACAGATGTTTATTTCAACTTGATATTAAAATTTAGTTTTAGGTACATATATTTTAAAAGTTACCTTGCAGGCAAATGAATTTCAATTTTTCATTTGGTTCTTATTATTCTGCAAAAATTATACTACTTTAAAAGAAAAATGAAATATTTTTAAAAGTAGAGTGTTATTAGATAACTTAAAGGCACAAAACATATTTCTGTAATGAATAGCGAATAAGGTGTTATAATGAAAATTTTAAATCTTAAAAGGCAGCATGTCTCATTAGGTAAAACGATTCACAAAACAGTATTGTCCTTGATTTTCTTATAATAAATCTCATTCTCTATCATCAATTTCTTCTTATAATAATGAGGATGAATAACGATGTGACGATAACAGAAAGTTGCTGCATCTCGTTATAGATGACTGACGAAGCATCTCCCACTTCGTAGCAATTACACTGATGGGCTATATTAATCAGCTAAGATAGAACAGTACAAATATCGCGAATGATTCTCCAACCCATTTATCAGCAAACTCTCGACTGTGACAAATCGAGGTTTTGCTGTTATAATAGTCTCCAAGTTTTGTGTTTGCTTCCAGGGTGATAGTCGAAAATAAATATAATTTTGACTATAGACGATAAGAAAACATTGAACCCTTTCAATAAATAAGCACAAGTAGTGTTAGTCCTACTAAATTAAATGCTAGCCTAAATATTTCAAGCCTAAAAGAAACTTAAATTTGAGGAGAGTACCCTTTTTTACGTTTATAAAAATTTAGAAACCATTAAGTAAATTTCCATGGTGATAGTCGAAAATAAACATAATTTTGTTATAGACTATAAGAAAACATTGAAACCTTTCAACAAGTAAGCATAAGTAGTGTTAGCCTTACTAAATTGAATGATAGCCTAAATATTTCAATCCTCATAGAAACTTAAAATTTGAAGGGGGTACCCTTTTTTTTACGTTTATAAAAATTTAGAAACAATTAAGCAAATTTTTGACTAAATATGTAATATTCCCCTTCTATTACTTTACATTCTAACAGCAAGTTTGCTAGGAGATATTTGAAGAGATAATGCTTTGTCTTTCCCTGTGAGAACTTGTGAGCTTGGATCAACCTACTAACTTGAGTTGTTCACAAAATTCCCCGTTCATAATGTGATAAGCAATAAGTCGTTGTCTGATAAACCCTGGTATTGCAAAACATTAAGTTTTCTTCACTGAACCTAATATCAAATGTTGATATTGTGATAGAACTTATTATTCGCTATTTGTTTTGTAGCATTTCATGTCAATTTAACATTCTGGAAATTCTAGATGACTTCAAAGATACCTATCAATTAAAAAGATTCTAGAAAACTTTTTTAAAAATTTATATTAAACATTATAATGTTTAAACTTTTAAGATAAATTTATGAACTATTTTGATGTAATTTTTTATACAAAGGCAAGGATACTAAAATGGAAAATGAAAAATTTCTTTTAGTAGTTAACAATAGTAGTTACCTTATTTCTCTAATTAAAGAAGATTATAAATCTATTCTGTGAATTTCAAGTACATCAATGTTGTGTTAAATTATGTAATATGATATATGTTATTTTAGAGCACGATAAAGTTTAGTTTTTAATAATTTTCATCTTCTTAACAGTTTTAAATATTATTAAGCTTCAAACTGTCAAATACCTCTAAAATCTAGGGTTACATAATAAAACAGATGTTTTATTTCAGTTTTATATAAAAATTTAGCTTCTGGTACATATATTTTAAAAGTTATCTTGCAGGTAAGTGAATTTCAGTTTTTGAACTTCTTGGTTTTTTTTGCAAAAATTGTTCTACTTTTAAAAAAAATAAATACTTTTTTAAATCTAGAGTGTTATTGAATAACTTAAAGGCACAAAACATATTTTTATAATGAATTGGAAACAAGATGTTTTAATGAAGATTTTAAATCTTGAAAGGTAGTATGGCTCAAATATTTTGTACTTCTGAACGCTTGCTCTTCGGTATTTTGGGACTCTAGAACTCCCGGTAATACAAAAGCCATGTCAGTCTTACAAAGGAAAAAAACATATCTAGATTTTTATTTAAAGAAATTATTGTATTGTACCTTTCGGGATGAAAAGTCTTTATTATAACGTCCTAATTTTTACACAATATAAAATGAAAAGTTCTCTGTTTAAAATTAAATTTTCCTAAATCATTAATAAGGATCTGTCATTTCAAAACATATTTAGTTTACATGAAATAATACATTTTTTTTAAATCATAACATATATGCTCCTTTGAAAAAAAAACAAAAATACACCTATCCAAAAAATAATTTTGCCATTTTGTAAATTAAAAACTAAAAAAAAACATAATATTATTTTTACTCTGTGAACTTCAAGTACTTTAATGTTGTGTTAAATTATGTAATATGATATATGTTATTTTAGAGCACAATAAAGTATAGTTTTTAATAATTTTCAACTTCTTAACAGTTTTAAATATTATTATGCTTCAAACTGTCAAATACCTCTAAAATATAGGGTTACATAATAAAACAGATGTTTTATTTCAGTTTTATATAAAAATTTAGCTTCTGGTACATATATTTTAAAAGTTATCTTGCAGGTAAGTGAATTTCAGTTTTTGAAATTCTTGGGGTTTTTTTGCAAAAATTATGCTACTTTTAAAAAAACTAAATATTTTTTTTAATCTAGAGTGTTATTGAATAACTTAAAGACACAAAACATATTTTTATAATGAACTGGAAACAAGATGTTTTAATGAAGATTTTAAATCTAGATAGGTAGTATGGCTCAAATATTTTGAACTCTGACCGCTTGCTCTTCGGTATTCTGAGACTCAAAGTAATACAAAAGCCATGTCAATCTTACGAAAAAAAATATCTAGATTATCATTTACAGAAATCATTGTATCGTAACTTTTGAGATGAAAAGTCTTTATTATAACATCCTAGTTTTTACACAACATAAAATGAAACGTTCTCTGTTTAGAATGAAATTTTCCTAAATCATTAATAAGGATCTAGCATTTCAAAACATATTTAGTTTACATGAAAGAATACATTTAAAAAAATCATAACATATATGCACCTTTGAAAAAAAAACAGAAATACACCTATCCAAAAAATAACTTTGCCATTTTGTAAATAAAAAACTAAATATTATTTTTACTCTGTGAACTTCAAGTACATTAATGATGTGTTAAATTATGTAATATATGTTATTTTAGAGCACGATAAATTTTAATTTTTAATAATTTTAAATTTCTTAACAGTTTTAAAATAATATTTAGCTTCAAACTGTCAAATGCCTCAAAAATCTAGGTTTACATAATAAAACAGATGTTTTATTTCAGTTTTATATAAAAATTTAGCTTCTGGTACATATATTTTAAAAGTTATCTTGCAGGTAAGTGAATTTCAGTTTTTGAACTTCTTGGTTTTTTTTTTTTTTTTTTTTTTTTTTTTTTTTTTTTTTTTTTTTTTTTTTTTTTTTTTTACAAAAATTAGGCTACTTTTAAAAAAAATAAATACTTTTTTAAATCTAGAGTGTTCTTGAATAACTTAAAGGCACAAAACATATTTTTATAATGAATTGGAAATAAGATGTGATAATGAAGATTTTAAATTTTGAAAGGTAGTATGACTCAAATATTTTGTACCTCTGACCGCTTGCTCTTCCGTATTCTGAGACTCAAGGTAATACAAAAGTCATGTCAATCTTAAGAAAAAAAATATCTAGATTATCATTTACAGGAGTCATTGTATCGTAACTTTCGAGATGAAAAGTTTTTATTATAACACCCTAATTCTTACTCAATATAAAATAAAAAGTTCTCTGTTTAGAATAAAATTTTCCTAAATCATTAATAAGGATATGACATTTCAAAACATATTGAGTTTTCTTGCATAATGCAATACATTTTTTTAAAAAATCATAACATATTTGAGCCTTTGAATAAAAACAGAAATACACCTCTTTAAAAAATAATTTTGCCAAATTTTAAATTTAAAACTAAAAAAAAGATAATTTTATTTTTTTATTCTGGGAATTCAGGTACATTAATGTTATGTTATATTATGTTATATATGATACTTTACAGCACGATACAGGTTAAGTATTAATAATTTTCAATTCCTTGACAGTTTTCAATATTATTAAGTTCCAAACTGTCAATTACCTCTAAAATCTAGGCTTACACAATAAAATAGATATTTAATTTAATTTGAAATAAAAATTTACTTTCTAGTGCATATGTTTTAGAAGTTATCTTGCAGGTATGTGAATTTCAATTTTTCATTTGGTGATTATTTTTTGCAAAAATTATGCCACTTTAAAAGAAAACTGAAATATTTTTTAAAGTTAGAGTGTTATGAAATAACTTAATGTCACATAACATATTTTTTATTGTGAATCGGAAATAAAGGGTTATAATGAAGATTTTAAATCTTGAAAAGTAGAATGGCTCAAATATTTTGTACCTCTGAAAGCTTGCTCTTCGTTATTCTGGGACTCAAGTGTAACTCCCGGTAATACAAAAGCCATATCAATCTTATGAAGAAAAAAACATATTCAGATTATCATTTAAAGGAGTCATTGTATTGTACCTTCCGAGATAAAAAGTCTTTATTATAACATACTAATTTTTACACAATATAAAATGAAACGTTCTCTGTTTAGAATGAAATTTTCCTAAATCATGAATAAGGATCTAGCATTTTAAAACATATTTAGTTTACATGAAAGAATACGGTTAAAAAAATCATAACATATATGCACCTTTGAAAAAATAAAAATAGAAATACACCTATTTAAAAAATAATTTTACCAATTTGTAAATAAAAAAACTAAAAAAGGATAATGTCTTTTTACTCTGTGAACCTCAGGTATATTAATGTAATTTTATATTGTGTTATATGATATACGTCATTTTATAGCACGATAGAAGTTAATTATTAATAATTTTCAATTTCTCAACAGTTTTAAGTATTAAGTTTCACACCCTCAAATACCTCTAAAATCTATGTCTACACAATAAAACAGATGTTTATTTCAACTTGATATTAAAATTTAGTTTTAGGTACATATATTTTAAAAGTTACCTTGCAGGCAAATGAATTTCAATTTTTCATTTGGTTCTTATTATTCTGCAAAAATTATACTACTTTAAAAGAAAAATGAAATATTTTTATAGGTAGAGTGTTATTAGATAACTTAAAGGTACAAAAAATTATTTTTGTAATGAATAGCGAATAAGGTGTTATAATGAAAATTTTAAATCTTAAAAGACAGCATGTCTCATTAGTTAAAACGATTCACAAAACAGTATTGTCCTTGATTTTCTTATAATAAATCTCATTCACCATCATCAATTTCTTCTTATAATAATGAGGATGAATGACGATGTGACGATAACAGAAAGTTGCTGCATCTCGTTATAGATGACTGACGAAGCATCTCCCACTTCATAGCAATTACACTGATGGGCTACATTAATCAGCTAAGATAGAATAATACAAATATCGCGAATGATTCTCCAACCCATTCATCAGCAAACTCTCGACTGTGACAAATCGAGGTTTTACTGTTATAATAGTCTCCAAGTTTCGTGTTTGCTTCCAGGGTGATAGTCGAAAATAAATATAATTTTGATTATAGACTATAAGAAAACATTGAACCCTTTCAATAGATAAGCATAAGTAGTGTTAGCCTTACTAAATTGAATGATATCCTAAATATTTCAAGCCTAAAAGAAACTTGAATTTGAGGGGGTACCCTTTTATACGTTTATAAAAATTTAGAAACCATTAAGTAAATTTCCAGGGAGATAGTCGAAAATAAATATAATTTTGATTATAGACTATAAGAAAATATTGAACCCTTTCAACAAGTAAGCGAAAGTTGTGTTAGCACTACTAAATTGAATGACAGCCTAGATATTTCAAGCCTAAAAGAAACTTAAAATTTGAGGGGGGTACCCTTTTTTTACGTTTATAAAAATTTAGAAGCGATTAAGCAAATTTTTGACTAAATATGTAATTTTTCCCTTCTATTATTACTTTACATTCTAACAGCAAGTTTGCTAGGAGATATTTGAAGAGATAATGCTTTGTCTTTCCCTGTGAGAACTTGTGAGCTTGGATCAACCTACTAACTTGAGTTGTTCACAAAATTCACTGTTCAGAATGTGATAAGCAATAAGTCGTTGTCTGATAAACCCTGGTATTGCAAAACATTAAGTTTTCTTCACTGAACCTAATATCAAATGTTGATATTGTGATAGAACTTATTATTCGCTATTTGTTTTGTAGCATTTCATGTCAATTTAACATTCTGGAAATTCTAGATGACTTCAAAGATACCTATCAATTAAAAAGATTCTAGAAAACTTTTTTAAAAATTTATATTAAACATTATAATGTTTAAACTTTTAAGATAAATTTATGAACTATTTTGATGTAATTTTTTATACAAAGGCAAGGATACTAAAATGGAAAATGAAAAATTTCTTTTAGTAGTTAACAATAGTAGTTACCTTATTTCTCTAATTAAAGAAGATTATAAATCTATGCTTAAAAAATTTTGGTAAATATGAATAGCAATGCGAATTCTTGTCCCCCTTCCCCTTAGGACCTTCGTGCTTGGGGTAAGCGTAGAACCCTTGGCGCCTGGCCGACATGGTGCCACAAAGCTTCCATTTCATTTTTCTTGTCGGTGCGTTCACAAACGCCCTGCTTGACACGTTTCAAAAGTACGAGTGTCAAACAGACCATTACTGCAACACTATTGATAATGTTTTCCGATTGTTCAGCGTTTAGACACAATACCCTATAGTTAACCTTGAAAGTACTCGTCTTTACACAGACTGAGACGGAAGTTGCCTTTGTACAGCGTGTTTGCCTCTATTTCTTATGTCAGAAATTCGTCGATCTAATCAACTTAACACTAGAATTACAGCGGTCTTTGTATACCTAGAATTACGGTGGGTGTCATTTTGACCCCTTGATAAGATATCTGCATACTTTTCTATATGATATAATATATTTGTGAAAAATAAATTAAAATAACGCAAATTAGGACAACTACAGTTTGTTTTTAAAAATATACAGACTTTGCATGTATGTAGGATCAATTAAACGATTTACTACGTTCTCTCCTAAACTTTGATCACTTGGTCTCATTTCATCTTTTCCTAAATATGGAAATCCGTTTAAGATGTATTTGGTCGTAACATCTACTTCTAGCCAAAATTTTATTCCGAATTTATGGAGCTTGTTAGGCATATACTGCAAAAAACGGCATTTGTTTTTGTAGGGAATAACTGTTCATCAGACGTAATTTCATTTAGTTTGTATCAAAGCTTACAGTTTTCTATAAAAGTATTCCATACCTCGGGTATTAGTGTAAATGTATCACACTGCAAACGTGAAGACCTTGTTAGTTTATTTTCAAAACGAAGAAATTTCATAACTTCCGGAAACTTATCTCTACTCATAGTTTCATGAAAAAACTTTGGTCCCCAAGTCTTGCACCACAAACTAAGTATTGGTAAGCCCTTGGCGGCTATGCCACCTTGAGTACAACAACGCTATGAATGCTTCCAGTTCTGCTAATAAAATAGTGAAAGAGTCATTAAGAAGTTTACACTTGTCTTCAACATCAGTATATAGCCTGCAGTATTTCTAGGTATAATCATTTGTTAGGGCTAAAATAAAAATACGATTTTTCTTGAAATCTTTACTATTTCGTAAATCACAATGATTTAGGAAAAGTCAAGAAAGGATTAAGATATTTGCAAAAAAAAATAGAAGAGATGTTAGAGATAAAAGTTCGCTAGGTGTCAAAATGACCCCTTCCGTAATTCTAGAGTTAAAGATGCAAACTTTTCTCAAACACGGATACATAAACTTGCCATTTTCTTTCGTTTACATAAATACATAAACAATATGCATAAATCAGATGCAAAATGCTCCATTTCTGCAAGTTTCCGCTTCATTAACCAAAAAAGAGTTAAAGGGAAAGAACAATACTCTTTCGTCTAACTATTCTGAACGGAGTTACAGCCCGAAAGATAAAGCTTCGCAAAGGGCCTTTTAACGGGGAGAGGAAATGCATAAAAAGCTCTCTTTATTACTTTTTGGTAAAGTCTCACTGTGCCGCGGTAATCAAGAAGAGATGTAGAAATTCTTTCCCTGTTTATATACGTTAAGTAGAGAACTTATGAAGTTATCGGAAAGTGGATTTCATTGCATTTCTTGATTATTTTTCGAGGCTGGGTAGAATATTTCTCTTTAGCATCTGCTAGAAAAATATTATTTTTTGTTGGAAAATGTATTGATATATTACTGGGATTTTTCTTTTAAAGGAAAGAAACATCGACTGTTTGATTCAGTAAATTAAGTGAATAATGTGGTAATTTGTAGTATTATAACCTTTAAGATGCACATTCCTCTAACCATGTATTTTTTGTATAAATTCCTAAAATATAATTTGCATATTTAGCAAGAATCTCTCAAATTTGAGAAAATGGGTTGTTGTGGTGTAGTACATTCTGTTGTTATTTCAAAGCATTTTATAACCCAAGTTTACTTTATATCGTCTTTAATTATAGTAAAATGCATCTGATCTATATTACAACATTCGAATATGAAACAAAAGACAAGGAAATATGCTAAAAATATTTTTTAAATTAAAAATTAAAAGAAGCACTCCACGTGCTAAGCCTGAAAAAATATTTGCCAAAGTCCAAGAGAACGCTGCATTCTTTTCCTTCCTTCTTTCTACTCCAGCAACCCTATACTTTTTCCATTATCCTGTGCTGATGCGTTCGTTGTTCCATTGTCCTTTGCACAATGCGTCCTTTCCCGGCTCTGCCCAGAAGACCGGGACTCCAAGGATGGTCCTGAATCACCTCCTGGCGTCCAATCACAACTCTCCAAAACTTGGTGAAGTTTAAGTGCAATCCTTTTCACTGGCCACGCCACACGATTCCTGGAGTCGCGAAAAAAACTTGGGCATTCAACCCACAACGTGTGAGTCAGTTTAGGAAAGCAAATCAGTTTAGCAAACCTTATGTCAAACATAGCTGCACTCTCACAGGTTGTTTTTGTTTATACCTCTCTATATGTTCATAAAGGTCCTTTTGTGTCTGTCTCTGTGAATAGATAATGGATAAATCTAAATTGTATTTATAAAAGTAAAAGGGATGATGAATCTGAGCTTTTTTGGCTTTGGTGGTAAGTAAATATATGTAATACTAAAATCCTTTATTTATATCCCCTATATAATAATAGCCTAAGTTATCTGTCCGTCTGCCCTGGGATTTTTGAAGCGGTTGGGCCTGGAATGGATAGACGCCATAATTCTACATGAGTTAGGGTTAGCAAAATTCAAAGCGAGTTCTAAAACGATCAAAATCCACCCCTTTCCCCCTAAGAGCGTTTAATGCCATTATTTCAAGCCCTATTTTCCCCGGTTAAAAGCAGGCGGTTAAATTTATCCATTTACCACATTATAAGTAGGTGAAAAAAACATTTTTTTTCTAGCATTATGCCGTCATTCCTTTAATCGTCTCGTTTAATCATTTCTTATTTTAAATTATTTAAATATCGTCTGCATTAAATTTTATACATTTTATTACGGAACTTAGATATTACGTAAATAACTTTCTTTTATATTTGGCTTCAATAATAGATTAGGTACATATGTGATAATTTTAAATTGAATCATCAATTATTTTTTGTTGCAATGAAAATTTTATCACCCGTATGAACAACAAATTCTTTTCACAAAAGTCAAGGAGTCTATTTCAAGGACTAATAAATACATTAAATTATATATGTTTTAAAATTAATAAAATTGTTCGTTTGTCTTTTATACATAACCACACAGTTTGCAATTTATTCTCTAAATTTTGGGCATCATCCATATATACTTCCTAATAATCACTGTCAATATTAAAGGATCTGCTGTTTATCCTATCACGTAATATGACAATATAAATTAAGCTTGGCAACTAACATGCGGTCAGTAATGATAAACAAATTATTGATCGTGTATCAGATAGTTCTCAGCCAAAAAATAATCCATTTTTTTTACCTGTCTCATAGAGTACTTTACAATTCTGAAAATTTAAAAATTTTAATGATCTTCTCATATGGCGTGCTAGTATTTTAATATTAATTCAATAAGTTTTGTTCTTAAATTACGTTGGAGTTTGCGTGATAATTCTGATTCCCCCCCAGACAAGCTATAAACTTAATTCAAACTCTGTCTGTACTTCTTTAGCCAATATTACTTATATTATTTTATAAAAATAACTGCAATTTGCTTTTAAATCAACCTTAAAATTCATTACACTCATTAAATTACCGGTAAATAATTTTTTATATTTTTCATACGTTACGGTAAAAAGGTGTTTTTAACTGTTCCGTTCTTTTCGAATAATAAACGATCAAAACATAGTTTTTCAGAAAAGCAATTAAAGTTTCTGTTGCAGAAAGTTTTTGCCAATCATTTATTACAACTATTTAAAATTTTCCAGCTTTGTAAGTTGGAATTAAACTGAAATTATCAGCAAAAGTGTATTACTAAAATAAAAACAGAAATTTATCGATTTTTTTACATAGAAAAGATTCATTTAAACAATAATACTGGTTATTTAAATGTAACTTTTGGTGCTTCTATCAAACACAAAATATATTGTAACTACTATATCCTAGACCGTAAGGACAAAAAAAAATATTTTTTTTTAAATCTAATATTATGGTCTTTCAAATAAATTTATAAAAGAAATCTTTAAATTTCCCCTATTTTAACCTATTTGGATACCCTAAATCCATATCAGTTAAAAAATTATTTTAATATACTATTCCTAAACAAATTGCTTTGAATATCATTTTGTATTTCATGAAATTTTGTAAATTATTTATTTGTAGAAAAAATTGCCAGACAATCCAAATACCCTTGCTTGGAAAATGGCTTCAGAGTATAGATAAAAGGCTAGGAATACCAAATCAGACACTGGGTTTTCTATAACATATTCTAATACCAAAACGAAGCACAGTAACTGAATGGTAATTTTATGTCCTACTGATGGTAGATGCATGATTGTAAGAAAACAGAAAAGTTTAAAACACGATTGGTTGATTTATGTTACCTTTATATAATTTAGGATTTAAATCTTTGGGCGTAAAAAAATACACATAAGAAAGATTTTTTCATGATTTGTTAAGATGCAAAGGACGCTTCACTAGCAGCATTAGAAGGCACAATAACCAGTTTAAATTACCTTTACATGATTCCGGATTTAAACCTTTGGATTTAAGAAGAATAGAAATCAAGAAAGATTGTTTCATGATTTTTATTGATGCACAGGACGCTTCACTGGCAGCATATGAAGGCACAGTAACCATAATATATTGCCATAAATTTATATTACCTGTACAAAATTCAAGATTTAAATCTTTGAACTTAAAAAGAATACAAATCAAGAAAAAGTTTTCATAATTTTTATTGATGCAAATGAGGCTCCACCACCAGCATTAGAAGGCATAGTAACCCTTTATATTACCTTTACATAATTCAGAATTTCAATCTTTGGACTTACAAAGAATACAAATCAAGAAAGATTTTTACATGATTTTTATTGATGCAAAGGAGGCTCCACTAGCAACATTAGAAGGCAAAATAACCAGTTTATATTACTATGAGTTTATATTACCTTTACATAATTCAGGATTTAAATCTTTGGATTTAAAAGAATAGAAATCAAGAAAATAATTTTCATCATTTTTATTGATTCACAGAAGGCTCCACTAGCAGAATTAGAAGGCACAAACACCAGTTTATATTACCATACGTTTATATTACTGTTACATAATTCAGGATTTAAATCTTTGTACTTAAGAATACAAATCAAGAAAGGTTTTTCATGATTTTTATTGGTGCAAAGGAGGCTCCACTAGCAAAGTTAGAAGACACAATAACCAGTTTGTATTACCATAAGTTTATATTACCTTTACATAATTCAGCATTTAAATCTTGATGCACAGAAGGCTCCACTAGCAGTATTAGAAGGTACAAACACCAGTTTATATTACCATAAATATATATTACCTTTAAAAATTCAAGATTTAAATCTTTGGTCTTAAAAATAATACAAATCAAGAAAAAAATTTTCATGAATTTTATTGACGCACAGAAGGCTCCACTAGCAGCATTAGAAGGCAAAATAACCAGTTTAAATTACTATGAGTTTATATTACCTTTACATAATTCAGGGTTTAAATCTTTGGATTTAAAAAAATAGAAATCAAGAAAGATTTTTACATGATTTTATTGATGCAAAAGAAGCTCCACTAGCAGCGTTAGAAGGCACAATAACCAGTTTATATCACCATAAGTTTATATTACCTTTACAAAATTATTTTGTCAAGATTTAAATCTTTGGATTTAAAAAGAAAAGAAATCAAAAAAAAATTTTTCATGATTTTTATTGATGCACAGAAGGCTCCACTAGCAGCATTAGAAGGCACAAACACCAGTTTATATTACTATGTGTTTATATTATTTTTGCATAATTCAGGGTTTAAATCTTTGGATTTAAAAAAAAAATAGAAATCAAGAGAGATTTTTCATGATTTTTATTGATGCATAGGAGGCTACCACCAGCATTAAAAAACACAGTAACCCGTTTATATTACCTTTACATAATTCGAGATTTCAATCTTTGGACTTACGAAGAATACAAATCAAGAAATATTTTTACATGATTTTAATGATGCAAAGAAGACTCCACTAGCAGCGTTAGAAGGCACAATAACCAGTTTATATTATCATAAGTTTATATTACCTTTACATAATTCAGCTTTTAAATCTTTGGATTTAAAAAGAATACAAATCAAGAAAGATTTTTTCATGATTTTTATTGATGCATAGGAGGCTCTACCAACAGCATTAGAAAGCTTACACTTTATCATTCGGAATTACTTACGGAATATTACTTACATTCGGAATATTACTTACACTTTATCATTCGGAAAGGAAAAATAAGGTATAAATAGCCTTTTAGTAAAGAAATTTTTGGTCAAATCAGATTTCTTTTAGGGTTTGCATTTAATCTGACATAAATCCATAATATTTCCAAGTATACCTACTTGTGTGTGTTTAAGTACTATGGTTTTAAAATTATTTCATAAATTAATAGGATGTTATTACTGTAAGCAATGAAACATATTGAACAGTGTTTAAGTGTTTGCTGAGGAGGTATTTATACCTCCTCACAAATCATATTTTCTGTATTTAAAACATAATTTGTCATATGTAAATAATATTGAACACTCTAAGAAAATAAATACGATAATAAAAATTAACAAATAATCATAATAAATTTAATCCTAACTTAAATAATTTTGTTTGCAATGTTTAATTTAGAAGAAAAAGATTAAAGAACAAAAGTATGCAATTTAACACTAGATTTACCAAACCAGTTAAAATAACTGGT
>CM063506.1:88089937-88094937 GCA_032207245.1 Pardosa pseudoannulata
AATAAGGCCCTGCACTTACATTTTAAACATTCACATATGAAATACCGGAGAGTTTGTTAACCATTTTATAATAGGAACACCGAAAAGAACGATCAACCTCACTCAGTAAGACATCAGAAGAGGAATTCGCAGTTAAACCTCACCTAACTAACACGTTGACTTCCAGACGGATTTTCGATGGTTTGCCCAAGGCTCCAACGTAAACTTTTCATTATGCGATATGCTGAAATAATATTTCAGCATATCGCATAATGAAAAGCTTAAATATGCTGAAATAATATTGCAGCATTTGAAACAGATAAAATGAGTTATAAAGTCATGAATGAAGCAGTTTTCGTGGTAAGTATCACCGGTGACTCCTACGGTGCAGTAAACAATTGTTACGATTGCCTTTTTTTCAATCAATCATGCTTCCATTGCTAACTGATTACTTTTATTCTGTAGCATTCAAAGCAGCTAGGAAGACTAGAGCAAAGAATTTGACTAAAAAAGTGGTGGCAAATTTTTCGGATTGCGTTGATTCAACTTTTTTTTGCCTTGAATGTTTCAATCTGACTCATCGCAATATGCACTGATAAAATGTATATTTTTCATGTATTAATAAAAGTATTTTTGTTTGTTCTATATTGCATTAATTTCTTCAAACCATTATAACAACAATGGTATTATTGAAACATTTATCAGTATCCATATTTACTATAATTATGTACTTTTATTATTTGCTGCGTCGCCCCACGACTCTCAAGAAATGTTTAAAAAATTATATTTAACATTTATAATGACATAGATAGAATTCATAAATCAATTTCAGTGAATTCCAAAATACAAACTGATAACAAAGCCTTAAGCGAAATTCGAACATACACACTACAGTGCGTTAAGCGCTGAACAATGTCTGAATCGGTAGGGCACTTTTAACAGACTTTGTAGGCTCGAAACCCACTGCTGCCATGGATATTTGTAGGCGTTTGGAATCGTATTTATGCAGTAGGTTATGGTCTTATTATCTTTTATGTAGCAAAACATTGAACATAGCGCTTCAAATCAAACCCGCATAATAGGTAGATGCTATATATTTATGCCGATCTGGCAACATAATTGCATTCATAAATCGATATATTTTTAAAGAAACGTTACCTGATGTTTCTAGTTAATACAAAAGAGCCTTCATATCTTGCATCGGAAATTTATTAGGAAGTCAATAAAATCTAAGTTTATATAACTTCAAGAGTTTTCCTCAAGCATTTAAAGATGGGAGAAATTCCTAGATCTCTGTTTGGCTACCGCAGCAAGATAAAACTTGCACAAAAGCTAATAAAAAAGTTTTTACGCCTTTCCAATACCCTCTAATATGCATCACTTTGCAAGACACTATCTTTCGGGCCGTGAGATTACTTACATAAAAGACACGCTGAATTGCTCTTTCCTTTTTCCACTTTTGGACTAATGAAGCGAAAACTAAGCAGAAACGAAATATTTTGCATCTGATTTAAACATATTGTTTATGCATTTATGTAAACGCGTAAAAAAATGCAAGTTATTGTATTTATGTATGCGATGAGCTCTCGCTGCGAAGAGGAATTGTTTCATGAAGTTTTGGCATAACGACAAAAAGAGAGGCAAACATGTTTCCTAGAAAAGAAAGCGGAATTTTAAGAATTTTATATCTTCCTATGCTTATTATCAAAAAGTAAATAAAAAGGAAACTAATTTTTAACTTAAAATACACATTTTGAAACTATTTCATTTTATATTCTACCATCAAAAAGATGTCGAATCAGATAAGGTGTCAGGTTGCAGTACCAAGACATGTTATTTTAATCCCACTACTTATTCCTAGATTTTTTTAATACGCTTTTCTAATTGAAGTGCAGTACTTTCACCAATTTACTATATGTTAAAAAATTTCACTTTATCGCTTTTCTATGTTTTTGCCACACTAAGTTAGCATCAAATGGCCACAATACAATTAGTTGTTTTCGCTTTGAAATACACCTGTTTAAATGTGCTTTGCGTAGAACTTATTTTTTCTTGATTATGACTCCCAACTAAAAATACATACCAAGCAACACTTATAATTTATTCGTTTGTCCACGTATTACATCATTTTAATAATAATTATTCTTTTTTAAATTACTGAAATTAAATATTTTAAAATGTATCATTTTCACGCTGCTCAACGAGAAGTGTGCATTTGTTCTTCCCTCTAGAACCAAGAAAGAAATTATATATATATATATATATATATATATATATATATATATATATATATATATATATATATATATATATATATATATATATATATATATATATATATATATATATATATATATATATATATATATATATATATATATATATATATATATATATATATATATATATATATATATATATATATATATATATATATATATATATATATATATATATATATATATATATATATATATATATATATATATATTATATATATATTTATATACATATATATATACATATATATATATACATATATATATATATATATATACATATATATATATATATACATACATATATATATATACATATAAAATATTTTACTTTAATATCTCTTTAAAAAAAACCTCTCTTCCATTCGAATTCCTCAATGTATATTTCCGGCCACAAATTATCTTAACCAAAGGAGCGTCCT
Source organism: Pardosa pseudoannulata (assembly GCA_032207245.1). Classification (NCBI taxonomy): domain Eukaryota; kingdom Metazoa; phylum Arthropoda; class Arachnida; order Araneae; family Lycosidae; genus Pardosa; species Pardosa pseudoannulata. The sequence continues at coordinate 88,092,618 of CM063506.1, forward strand.
AGACTTAAAATTCTTCCAACCCATATTCCAAAGCATTCTATGAAATAGATGTAAATTTTCTGTCTGTTCAACACGTATTCCAGCTGTCTCAATAAAATAGCTCACTCCTACAATGATCTAAGCTTTTTGTCTCATGGGAAAATTCTATGCTTCTCGCTCTGGGGTACACCTTTGTTCCAGCACGTTTTTTCGTGTACATTGTCTCGTCTGCCGCTGACTAGAGATGTTGTCCTTTCTTAGGAGCACATAAATAAAATTTTCATTTGACTTGGACTTCTGTGCTGTGTCTCTTTTAATTATTTTAATCCCACTACTTATTCCTAGATTTTTTTAATACATTTTTCTCATTGAAGTGCAGTACTTTCACCACGACGCTATATGTTAAAAAATTTCATTTAATCGCTTTTCTATGTTTTTGCCACACTAAGTTAGCAAAAAATGGCCACAGTACAATTAGTTGTTTCCTCTTTGAAATATACCTGTTTAAATGTGCTTTGCGTGGAACTCATTTTTTCTTGATTATGACTCCCAACTAAAAATACATACCAAGCAACACTTATAATTTAGTCGTCTGTCCATGTATTACTTCATTTTATTAATAATTGTTCTTTTTTAAATTATTGAAATTAAAAATTTTGAAATGTATCATTTTCATGTTGCTCAACGAGGAGTGTGCATTTGTTCTTCCCTCTAGAACCAAGCCCTACTAACCCCTCAAAGAGTTTTTAAAAAATTGTATATATATATATATATATATATATATATATATATATATATATATATATATATATATATATATATATATATATATATATATATATATATATATATATATATATATATATATATATAATATATATATATATATATACATATATATACATATATATACATATATATACATATATATACATATATATATATATATATTTATATATATATATATATATATATATATATATATATATATATATATATATATATATATATATATATATATATATATATATATTCATATATTTATATTTATATAGATACATATATATATATATATATATATATATACATACATATATATATATACATACATATATATATACATATATACATATATATATATATATACATACATATATATACATATAATACATATATATATATATACATATACATATATATATCCATATATATACATATATACATATATATATATATCCATATATATACATATATACATATATATATCCATATATATACATATATACATATATATTTATATATATATATATATATATATATATATATATATATATATATATATATATATATATATATATATATATATATATATATATATATATATATATATATACATATATATATATATATACATATATATACATATATATACATATATATATATATATATATATATATATATATATATATATATATATATATTTATACATAGATATAGATATATATATATTCATATATTTATATACATATGTATACATATATATACATATATATATATATATATATATATATATATATATATATATATATATATATATATTTAAATATATATATATATATATATATATATATATATATATATATATACATATATATATATATATATATATATATTTTCATATATTTATATACATATATATACATATATATATATGTATGTATATATATTTATATACATATATATACATATATATATATATATATATGTATGTATATATATGTATATATATACATATAAATTATTTTACTTTAATATCTCTTTAAAAAACCCCTCTCTTCCATTCGAATTCCTCAATGTATATTTCCGGCCACAAATTATCTTAACCAAAGGAGCGTCCTAGACTTAAAATTCTTCCAACCCATATTCCAAAGCATTCTATGAAATAGATGTAAATTTTCTGTCTGTTCAACACGTATTCCAGCTGTCTCAATAAAATAGCTCACTCCTACAATGATCTAAGCTTTTTGTCTCATGGGAAAATTCTATGCTTCTCGCTCTGGGGTACACCTTTGTTCCAGCACGTTTTTTCGTGTACATTGTCTCGTCTGCCGCTGACTAGAGATGTTGTCCTTTCTTAGGAGCACATAAATAAAATTTTGATTTGACTTGGACTTCTGTGCTGTGTCTCTTTTAATTATTTTAATCCCACTACTTATTCCTACATTTTTTAATACGATTTTCTCATTGAACTGCAGTACTTTCACCACGACGCTATATGTTAAAAAATTTCATTTAATCTCTTTTCTATGTTTTTGCCACACTAAGTTAGCAACAAATGGC
>CM063506.1:88104937-88114937 GCA_032207245.1 Pardosa pseudoannulata
CAGAAACGGAATATTTTTCATTTGATTCATAAATACTGCATAAACATACAAGCTCAATAATGCAAATTCACTCGTGATCAAAGTGTAAATTATAGCATTCATGTATGCTAGTATATTTTATCGTCTTAAATTGATTCAACCGACGATAATGAGGAAAAAGGAAAGACAAAAATTTCCTGTAAGAAAATTTTGTACATTTTACAGATTTCTATACCTGCAGAAATAAAATTTAGGAAAAAGCAATTTTTCAATTAAAATTCCATTCTTAAAAATTAATTCTTTTGATATCTACTAGTAATTTTATTACTAGTTGATCCGATGGTTTGGGGTGTAAACGTAATTTTTTAGTTAGTTGGGGAAGACTTCAATTCAACATTTTAAGAAATTTGAGACTATTAAATAGTTATGTTCATAGTTAAATATCTATAAAGAATTCTTTTTTTTAAACCTGTACAATTCATTGTAATCATTAAATAATTTAGGAATTATTTAACTGATATTTCATTCTATCTTCATCAAAACTTTAATTATTCTTTAATATTTCTCTTTAATTTTTCTTTAATTATTCTTTATCACAACCCATTTAATTTTGTTCAACCTTTTATTGATAATATAATGTAGCATATTACAAACCAGCCATCCAGATTATATAATGGTTATCGTAGTCTGTTCCCACCCCATGACTTTGTCCGATTTCCGAGTAAGTCTTCTATGTATCTGCATTGTCCCTTTATAGGGAGGGAAGTCGGTCTATCCACATAAAAACCCATATGGGTCTACCCATATGGGTGCTCTCACAATAAAAAGGACAGCAAGAATCAGAGGCTTTGTACAGTGAATGTTCTTAATGTAGAAAATTGCCCCTCATTGACAAAAAATATTTTTTAGTCCAAGCAGTTAAAGGCCTACATTTCCAATAAGGGTAATAATTAAGCTTAGTCATGATATTGAATCCTGGTCAAATCGAGTCAACTGTGTGGGATTTTCCGGGTTTTTTACGCATATAACATGAATAAGAGATATCTATCCATAAAATACCTCCAGGAACAAAACACCTCAAACCCCTCAAATAAATTCCCCTTTTTTATCCATCCCTGTGGTGATCACAAAGCAATGACAAGCCAGCAAAGAATCCTACAACATTAGTTCCTCCCTCACCAAAAAGAATCTGTAGTACTCCATTATTGAAAAAAAAATAAACTCAGCAATTATTGAACTAAAAGAAAACTTTAATCACTATTGGATAATAGATTTGCTTATCATTGATTGATTCCTTCGATTTTATGGTATCACCAATCTATATTCCCAAAAAGGCATTATCGATTTTGAGCACGAGGATCAACTATTCCTGAAATTGTCTTTCAAGTTAAGAAGCGTTCCTTTCTCTATGTATCTATGTTATGACTTTCTATTAAACTTAGTATCTCTCGTACAAACACTGATAACAAGGCACCTATACTGATAAATATATAAGGTTTGGTTTGGTTTCGTTTGGAGCGCTACGGTCTACTGTTTTGCACACAAGGGCTAAGATAAATATATAAGGATGTATAATTTTATAAAATTTTCATTTTTTTATTGTAAATCTCGTAAAATAAAGAAACTTTTTGTTAATAATTCAGGTAACAAATCATCCTAGATTCAAAGTTCTTTCATTAATCTTCAACTAACTGTCGAATTAATAAGATAAATTACTGGCTTCTCAATAAAATAAGAGTATAAATTGGAGTTTTTTTTATTTCTTAATATATGATCAATAGCTAAAAAGCTTAAATAATTGCTCTTTAACAGAACAATGTTTCAGCTTAGTCCAGTTTCATTACAGCTAAATTCGATAAATAGAACTTCATTGGGTTTCTATCTTTTTTCTTTGTTATATTGAGGGTATTTGCTACCCACTACATAACCTTTAGGGATGTAATCCCTCACTCTCAAAGGGATCTGATGGGAATCGACACTTTTTCATACAAAACAACGCTAAGAAAGGACAAAGAAACAAAATTTTTAATATTTTTGTCTTGTACGAGTACAAATCCAAATTCTGCTTAAGCTATTCTAGCAATAAACATTGCTTGGACGAAGTATCTGTTTTAAATTAACCTCAAAACCTAAGAAGACTATTTACTGTCATTTAGTGCCCATTAAAAAACTGCAAACAGGTGAATAAAGTTTTATTTATAATCAGATATAAACCCAGAAAAACATGTCTTATACCTTCTAAAGAAGTCTAAGTGCATGCGGAAAGTATATCCGTTTATAAGAACAAAAGTTCCTATAGACTTAATAAATGGGTGCTACATTTTGGAAGATATTTATAGTCTGTTTCAATTATTACTATTAAATTATAAGAATAATTTGTCTTATTGAGTTATAATGAACATTTTAATATAACATAACACTTAATACAGCAGAGATTTGAAACAAAAATTGTACAGCATTGGGATCAGCAAGATAATTTAATTTACAACATAGAAAGAAGCTAACAACTTAAACTAAAATAATCTCAAATATTTATTCTGAAGAAGTTTTGAGGTTATTTAATTTAAGAGGCAAAAGTAAATATGAGGTTATTTAATTTCATAATACTGATTTTTTTTTTATTTAAGAAGTAAAAATTCCCACAAATTTAGAGAAAGATAGACGGTTGATATGGTTACTAACTTCTTCTTCATGAGCATAACAACCTATTATAGGTCCTAGCTGCCTCGACAGCACGCTTCCTCCAACTCAAACGGTCTAGAGCAACTCTTTTCCAGTTTTTAATCTTCAAGGATTTGAGGTCAATTTCAACATCGTCTAACCATCTTGTAGGTGGTCATCCTCGGGTACGGGATCCCTCTGGGTTTTTAAAAGTATACAGTTTAGTAGGGTTGTTATCAGGGGTTCTCCAGATATGTCCAAGGCATCTCAGTCTATTACTACGAATGACTTGCGTAACCCGAGGCTCTTCAAAATTAAATCTGGTTCGCCAGCACCCCTGATCGTTTACAGGTCCGAAGATAGCTCTTTTAACTTTTCTTTCAAATGTATCTAGGGCACGCTGGGTGTCCAGGTTTAATACCCAAGTTTCGCTGGCATATAGTAGCACAGGAAGTATAAGAGTCTTGTAAAGTCTGTGGTTACTAACTAGTCAATAAAATAATCAAAATGATTAGTTATCAAATTGTTATTAGTTTATTTTATGTATAGAACTAACTATGCCCCAGTGGGTAGAATGCTACTCATCGATACTAACATTCGGGGTTGAAATCTAGGTGAGATGATGGATGGCTGTACCCATTCGGAATCGGCTTTAAACAGTAAGTCTTAGTAACAGTTGTATAGCAGAAAAGCATGCCATAGTGCTTCAAACCAGACTGTTATATAGATATTACAACTATGTACACATAGAAATCAATTAGTGTTATCAATTCAGAAGAATGTTTCAAATCTTATATATCCTGATATATAATTTTAAAATATTCTACTTTTATTCTCAGTGATGAGGGCGCGACCTTGCGAGAATGCACTGCACTAAATTCCCACATCTTCAGCCATCCTGACAAACATGGCGTCCTCGACATGCACTGTGAAATTACTAACAGAACAAACACTATTAAAAAAAGGAATAAAACATGAAATACAAATATACAAAATGAAAAAAAGTTATTTGCATGAATTAGTCCTTCATGAGTCATTGGGCCATGGCTTCATGGAATCAGCAGCTGTTGAAGTTATATTTGGCCCAGGGTGTACACCAATTTTCTTCATGAGCATAATAACAATGCCCCAGTGGGTAAAATGCTACTCATCGATACTAACATTCGGGGTTGAAATCTCGGTGAGATGATGGATGGCTGTACCCATTCGGAATCGGCTTTAAACAGTAAGTCTTAGTAACAGTTGTATAGCAGAAAAGCATGTCATAGTGCTTCAAACCAGACTGTTATATAGATATTACAACTATGTACACATAGAAATCAATTAGTGTTATCAATTCAGAAGAATGTTTCAAATCTTATATATCCTGATATATAATTTTAAAATATTCTACTTTTATTCTCAGTGATGAGGGCGCGACCTTGAGAGAATGCGCTGCACTAAATTCCCACATCTTCGGCCATCCTGACAAACATGGCGTCCTCGACATGCACTGTGAAATTACTAACAGAACAAACACTATTAAAAAAAGGAATAAAACATGAAATACAAATATACAAAATGAAAAAAAGTTATTTGCATGAATTAGTCCTTCATGAGTCATTGGGCCATGGCTTCATGGAATCAGCAGCTGTTGAAGTTATATTTGGCCCAGGGTGTACACCAATTTTCTTCATGAGCATAATAACAATGCCCCAGTGGGTAAAACGCTACTCATCGATACTAACATTCGGGGTTGAAATCTCGGTGAGATGATGGATGGTCGTACCCATTCAGGTTCGGCTTTAAACAGTAAGTCTCAGTAACAGTTGTATAGCAGAAAAGCATGCCATAGTGCTTCAAACCAGACTGTTATATAGATATTACAACTATGTACACATAGAAATCAATTAGTGTTATCAATTCAGAAGAATGTTTTCAAATCTTATATATCCTGATATATAATTTTAAAATATTCTACTTTTATTCTCAGTGATGAGGGCGCGACCTTGAGAGAATGCGCTGCACTAAATTCCCACATCTTCGGCCATCCTGACAAACATGGCGACCTCGACATTCACTGTGAAATTACTAACAAAACAAACACTATTAAAAAAAGGAATAAAGCATGAAATACAAATATAAAAAATGAAAAAAAGTTATTTGCATGAATTAGTCCTTCATAAGTCATTGGGCCATGGCTTCATGGAATCAGCAGCTGTTGAAGTTATATTTGGCCCAGGGTGTACACCAATTTTCTTCATGAGCATAATAACAATGCCCCAGTGGGTAGAATGCTACTCATCGATACTAACATTCGGGGTTGAAATCTAGGTGAGATGATGGATGGCTGTACCCATTCGGAATCGGCTTTAAACAGTAAGTCTTAGTAACAGTTGTATAGCAGAAAAGCATGTCATAGTGCTTCAAACCAGACTGTTATATAGATATTACAACTATGTACACATAGAAATCAATTAGTGTTATCAATTCAGAAGAATGTTTCAAATCTTATATATCCTGATATATAATTTTAAAATATTCTACTTTTATTCTCAGTGATGAGGGCGCGACCTTGAGAGAATGCGCTGCACTAAATTCCCACATCTTCGGCCATCCTGACAAACATGGCGACCTCGACATTCACTGTGAAATTACTAACAGAACAAACACTATTAAAAAAAAGGAATAAAACATGAAATACAAATATACAAAATGAAAAAAAGTTATTTGCATGAATTAGTCCTTCATGAGTCATTGGACCATGGCTTCATGGAATCAGCAGCTGTTGAAATTATATTTGGCCCAGGGTGTACACCAATTTTCTTCATGAGCATAATAACAATGCCCCAGTGGGTAAAATGCTACTCATCGATACTAACATTCGGGGTTGAAATCTCGGTGAGATGATAGATGGCCGTACCCATTCAGGTTCGGCTTTAAACAGTAAGTCTCAGTAACAGTTGTATAGCAGAAAAGCATACCATAGTGCTTCAAACCAGACTGTTATATAGATATTACAACTATGTACACATAGAAATCAATTAGTGTTATCAATTCAGAAGAATGTTTCAAATCTTATATATCCTGATATATAATTTTAAAATATTCTACTTTTATTCTCAGTGATGAGGGCGCGACCTTGAGAGAATGCGCTGCACTAAATTCCCACATCTTCGGCCATCCTGACAAACATGGCGACCTCGACATTCACTGTGAAATTACTAACAGAACAAACACTATTAAAAAAAGGAATAAAACATGAAATACAAATATACAAAATGAAAAAAAGTTATTTGCATGAATTAGTCCTTCATGAGTCATTGGACCATGGCTTCATGGAATCAGCAGCTGTTGAAATTATATTTGGCCCAGGGTGTACACCAATTTTCTTCATGAGCATAATAACAATGCCCCAGTGGGTAAAATGCTACTCATCGATACTAACATTCGGGGTTGAAATCTCGGTGAGATGATACATGGCTGTACCCATTCAGCTTTAAACAGTAAGTCTCAATAACAGTTGTATAGCAGAAAAGCATACCATAGTGCTTCAAACCAGACTGTTCTATAGATATTACAGCTATGTACACATAGAAATCAATTAGTGTTATCAATTCAGAAGAATGTTTCAAATCTTATATATCCTGATATATAATTTTAAAATATTCTACATTTATTCTGTTGTTATTATTATTATTGTAAATAATTAAGAACGATAATTTTATAACTTTGTCAACAAGCTTTAAATGGGTCTTAAATATCTCATTTAATTTTTTGTATAATTGTATTATGCCTTCGTAAACTTATGATAAGACACACTTTTAGTGTACGCCAAAGCTAATTAAGAAGGTATGAAATCCTTTAGTTCTCAACAAAAAGATTAATTTAAGCTATCATACTTAGTAGCTTTCAATCAACACGTTTTACCAGTAAAGGATATCCGTAAACACAAATTGCTCTTAATTTTAGTTCATACAAGGTAACTAGCTGCTAGATGGATATTTGCCCTTTAATACCTGCATAGTGTTTGCCGGTCCATTAAGAGTTCAATATAACAATTTATCTCTACAATAGGATCAAATAGATCGGAATCGATGATGTAATCTAATTCTAGTGAAACACAGAGTACACGTATGAGAAATGCATCAACGTAATTGATCTAAAATTTCATTGCCTAATTTTACAAATTGTGGCATCAACAAATTGTGTTTGCACAGCTATTATTTCAGTCGGTAAATTATGAATTTTCCAATCATAAAAAAATAATTAATTTTATTTGCAAAACGTTGATGCATTTCAGGGTGGCAATGATTAATAATAGGATTGCTAATTTATGTCTTTGTTATTATGAGTTACATAATATAAGCAATGAACATTATGGATTATTCCAGTTCATTTTTCGACATAATAGTATTCAATAAAGGCAGTGATAGCACAGATGTAATATTTTATCTTGAACCTTTATAATTATTCTTAAGTAGCACTAAGCCTTTATGTACAAATTTCTTAAATAATAAAAAATTCTGCAGCAATTTACATTTGTTTGATAAAAGGTCTGATTAGTTTTTAAATTGTTAAATTTCAAGATTTTAATTCCTTTTATCACAAGTCTGATTTTAAAAACAATATTGTTAATCATCTTATTATATTAAATATGTTATGCTCGAAAGTTAATCAAGAAAAACATGTTAATAATCTAAGTTGTGTATTACAGAATAATAGTTATTCTGGTTATCTTATAAAATAAGACATAATTAATAACTTTCCATTTAACGAATAATTTATTAATAATTAAACAATGAGCACAATTTTTTTTAAATATCTAAATCATAAATAACATTACATTATAATGAATAATAATATTACGATAAAATACTTAATTCAATGTCACTAATTCTATGACTGAGTTTTAGAATAGTGCCATACTATAGGTTTTCAGTCACAGTATTTCACCTTGTTTGTTGTTCCTGGTATTTTTAACATCCTTGTTTTATTTTTCCAATTCACTAACAGTACTAGCGGATAGGCAAACGAATTGTTATTTTGTCTAGCTGATCTATCATTGGTTTTGTAACATGACATGTTGCTATTTGTGTTATTTTTCTGATAAGGATTTATAGTACCAATAAGGATTTATAGATGAATTTATTGATAAGAACTTATGTTTACTGTATGGTTCACGTTTTTCATAAACAATCGTTAATGATATTTGTCGATACCGGTGATGAGACACAACATAATTAAACCTTTGTATTTAAGTTCTATGTTTTACTTTGTTTTTATTTATTTTGAATAATAAATGTATTTTACCTACACGAAATACAATTCATTCAATGGTTCAAATATATTGCCTGTGATAATTCTTCCAAATTATCACAGGCAATATAGGATTATACAAACTTCCGTAAAAGTATACGTTATTTTATCACTTTTCTGTTCAGTAACAAAAACGTGGGAAAAGAAATGGCGTCCCATATTTTAAATGTGCTGTCGGATCAAGTCACCAATATGTCTAAGGGGCGTTTTCAGAAGAAACACCCTCTTAAACCTTCTTCTAAGAGTCTCGTGCTAGAAAGATGGCTCCCTCAGGCTTTATATGACCAACAACACGAGTGTACTCTAGAAAAAAAAAAGATTTCTGAGAGGGAAAAACACTCTCTTTAATATCAAATCTTTAGAAAGAGGAAATTCTTCATTTATTTCGAATATGCTTTATTTTTTTTAGAATTCTATTTTCTTTTTTTTTTACCTGGCAGAAATTTTTCAGCATGAATGGTAGAAGATATTTTCTTAAATGTGACAAAGAGGTTAGTAGAAATTCACTCAAAATAACACTTGTAGAAGGTACTTCATGTAATATCCTCATTTTACATACATATACATATATTTATATATATATAGATAGAGAAATATAAAGATAGATATACAGATACATCGATTAATTGATAGATAGATGGTTACATTGATAGATAAATTAATAGATATACAGATGGATAGATAAATAGATAAATAGATGGATAGATAGATAGAGAGAGAGATACATTGATAAATAGATAGATAGATAAATAGATAGAAAAATACATGCATTCATAGATAGATAGATTAATTGATAGATAGATTAACAGACAGATATAGATAGCTAGATAAATTGATAGATAGGTTAATGGATAGCTAGATAGATAGCAAAAGCGAGAGAGATAGATACATTGATAGATATATAGATAAAAAAATAGATACATGCATACATTGACAGATAGATTAATAGATAGATAGATTAACAGATAGAGATAGATAGATAGATACATTGATAGATAGATTAATAGATAGATAGATTAATAGATAGATTAACAGATAGATAGTGATAGATAGACACATTGATAGATAGATTAATAGAGAGATAGATTAACAGATAGATAGAGGTAGCTAGCTAGATGCATTGATAGATAGATTAATACATAGATGGATGGATATATAGATAAACATATATATAGATACATTGATAGATAGATAGATTATTAGCTAGGTACATTGATAGATAGATAGATTAATAGATGATACATTGATAGATAGCTATATTAATAGATAGATAGATGGATGGATAGATAGATAAATACATAGTTTCATTGATAGATAGATAGATACATTGATAGATTGATAGATGGATAAATAAATAGATAGGTAGATAGATATGCTCTTTATTATTGCCAATTTTATATTTTTTGCATAATTTACCTTAATTTTATTTTCATATATAATAAATTTATATATGAAATTATTCGAAAATAATAATTTTTTCCCACTATATGTGAAGAATAAACTCTGCATTGCACTGGACAGGGCAAAGAATGAGTGCAACTTTATTAGCCACTTATATGCGTTTGATAGATTGATTCAGTCAGAATTATGCCTGATCCACAAAATTAACAGACTGACTTCAAATTTAAACTAAATATACTGAAAGAATGATGAAACTAACTGTAGGACATAAAAACTAATTGCACAGTGTACCAAAAGATGCCCCTGTAAGCAGCATAACCAAATCGGATTTTTGGCTGCAAGTCACGTTTTGAATCGACCAACGACGGTTTTTGCCTCAGTTGCACAGTAAACAAACCGTACTGTTTGTTCAATGTGCTTGTGCTTGGGTGTTTTGGTTGTTTGACGGAAAGCATGCTAAAAATACCACGTTTTCTTAACCTAAATGTTTATTGTGTAAGAAAGTCTTTTAACTTTGCATGTATGCAACCAATAGCGACATCTATTGATAGATTTTGGAAATAGTTTGTAACATATTACACGCCTTTGACGTCACTGTTAACTTTAATATTTAATGTTTATGATTTGTAATTTTAAATTTGGCAACAAGTGAGTTGTTCTA
>CM063506.1:88119937-88129937 GCA_032207245.1 Pardosa pseudoannulata
CTCCCATTCTAATTCCTTAAAATATTTTTCCCAGTCGCTAAATATCTTAATCAAAGGAGCGTTCTCGACTTAAAATTCTTTCGATCCATTTCCCAAAGCGTTTTGTCCAATAGATGTAAATTTTCTGTCCATTCAACACATTTTCCAGCTGTCGCCGGCAAATAACTCGGCGTTTCTCCTGATCTTAACAATTAAATTCGTTGACTAAGTTTCTTGTCCCTTAGGAAAATTCTATCTGTCTTCGCTCTTGGGTGCACCTCCGATCGAGCAAAGTGATCTTTGAGCCTTTCTCTTATTTGTGGTTGACTAGTAAAGATATCCGTTTTTAACAGCTCTAAAATGAAGCTTTAATTAGACTTGTGCCGTTTTCTTCAATGTGAGACGACTGCATTGTTAGTACTGCTAGCTAATTAGGCTTCTCCTTGTGCAGCATTTTTATAATTCCTAGATTATATACATACATATATATATATATATATATATAATATATATATATATATATATATATATATATATATATTATCTTTATCATTAGTACCTTTATAATGTAATATATATATATATATATATATCATCTTTATCATTAGTACCTGTAACAAAGAGTTTAAACGTCTACAACGCAATCTTGAGACTGACCCAAAGGCGAAAATAATGTGAGTGACCCTCCTTCGATCCCATTTGTCGAGAGGGGTTGCTAACCGCGGAGTAGATATCTTCGGCTCAGGCAACGTTGTCCATCGAACTTTTTTAGAGAGAGATGCGAGATCCCTCAGAGAGACAGCCAGGAAAAAGGAGTGTGCAGCTCAAAATCTTCTGCGGCAGTTTTAACACCATTTTCTTTCTTAACCTTTTATAGACCATTGTTCCCAGTAGGGAACATGATAATATTAAAATTATTTAAAATTAAATTTCAAGAATATTTATACAAAAAAATTAGAAAATGTAGTAAAAAATCTAGTCAATTTTTTAAAAATTGAAGCTATATTTCTATGATTAATAAGAAAATGTATAAAAAATCATAAAAATGACCCTTTTCATTATTTTCTATGGAGCACAAATTAAAAATTCACATAAATGTAAAAAAAAATCATCTAATGATTCTAAAATCCGATTGGTATTCTTAAGACAACTGTAATTTATTAAAAAATATGAAATTCGACATTTATAATCAGAAACGTACCTGGAATAATTTAATAACTATTGATGTTCCCATTTGGGAACAATGGACTGTTGCCGCTATACTGCGACGAAATAATTTCCTCTATATTGTAGAGAATTTCTTGAAAGGGGATTCCCCTTTGTTAGGAAATGGAGGGGAATTTTCTAATTTTATGAATGGGCATTTCAATTCTATTAGCAGTCTAGTGAGTTAGCTTTTCAGATATTATTTCGAAAGGGGTTAAATGTATTTTGTCTGTGAACTGCCAGTTACAACCGCTCTTCTTAGAATTGCAACAATGAAAGTTAAGCCTCAACCTGGATTCAAATTTCACGGCCCTATATCACAGAGAAAAAGTGATGGTTATTTACTTGTACAAACAACACAAGGTATATGTGCATACTGCACATTAAATGCACGATTAGCTTACAATGAGTGCAAAAAAAAAATCACATCTCCATTGCTTTATAATGTATCATGGCATAAAGGTATAAAATCATGTTTTTGATATTTAAGAAAACGTTGTTTTCATTTAAATTTATTTAAAGTTTTAAACTTTATTGATATCTGTGCTTAGGTTTAAAAAAAATTTTTAAATTCCTTATAATTATTTTTCTTATCTAATATTTATTATATACATCATTCTACCAATTTGTGAATCCAGTGTATAGCCAGAAGTGGCCAATGTTCCCAATTGGAAACATCATGAAAATCGTAAAACGAATTTTTTTCCACAATTAAATGACTGACATACCTTAACTGAAGCATTAGAAGGCAAGATATGCAATAAAAATAATTTAAAATATATCTGGATCTGAATTCGGCCTGTAGAAACTTTAATCCAAGACGCCATGTCGAGCAGATTTTTGATCGAGTATGGTCCCTTTGGAATGATGGCATAATTAGCATTGTTATTGCTTATTTTCACCTTTATTTATATTCAAAATTTAAAAAAAAATTAGCAGGAGGAATTAGTTCTCATTCAAATTTGTAATTTCTCTCGAGGACTTTACTTATACGTGCGGCTGGCCTAGACGCTCAGTCGGTCTTCACCTCAACAGTAATGTAATATATATCTATATATCTATATCATCTTTGCCATTAGAATCTTTATAATGCAATATATATATATATATATATATATATATATATATATATATATATATATATATATATATATATGACGTATTATTCATATGCTAGCTGGACAAGTCTCGATTTGTGGCAGTAGCGGGGTAGCAACTGTCCGAAATGGAAACTCTAATTCCTTCTACCGCCCTTTGCAAGGTTCGGTCGGTGATCTTGAATGCACAAAGCATTGCGCCAATTGAAATTCATCGTCAGCTCTGTCAGGTCTACGAGTCGAAACTGACACCCGAACACAAAATTCAAAGCTTAGGAGCAGTGCTGACATTTCTGCTGCGGTATCACGATGACGGCGACGAGTTCCTCGACAGGATCGTCGAGGGGCAATGAGACTTGGATTTCGCACTTTTACCCCAGAAACCAAGCAGCAGTCAATGCATTGGCATCATAGTGGATATTCGGTCAGGACTAAATTCAAACAGACGCTGTCAGTACGGAAAGGGATGTGCACGGTGTTCTGAGACAGGAAGGCTGATTCCATTCACAGACGTCAGATTTCTACAATAGAGGTGCACAAAAGTTGATCCCATAATACGACAAGTGTCTCAATTCTGTAGGTGACTATATTGAAAAATAGCTGAAACATTGCTGTTCTTTTTGCCAATAAATATGTCCGTGAAAGTATGAGTTCTTTTTTTTTCTTTTAAATAAAGAAACTTATTATCTGGATGCGCCTCGTAAATATTTCACTGCTGAAATAGAAAGATAATAAAATCATAGCAATGTTAAAATACAAGGCAGATTTTCAAAGTTTGAGATAAAAATTATTAAACATCACAAAAATTGCATACCTATAGTTTGTTTAGATTATTTTTCCCAAGAAAACAGAATTTTAAAGTTATCTGTACATGCAATCTTCGCATCAGCGAAACTGCAGGCGATATCATTGACCTCTTACATTTCTAAGCGTTATTGGTGAAACAGAAATATAATAATACCGTATCAATTTTAAAATAGAAGGCAGATTTTTTATGCTTGCAATAAAAATTATTATACAGCTCATTTAAGAGTAAACAAAAACTATATAGCTCAAGTTTGTTTCGATTATTTTTTCCAATTTCACAAAATAAAAAGAAAAACAAAGAATCTCAAAGTGTTCCTCTACATGCAATCTTTGCTGGAGCAATGCTGCACGCAATATCATTGACCTTCCACATTTTTTTTTCAAATATTGCCCTTAAATCACCCTATTGAAAACATATTTATTAAAGAAAAGACAGTTTGAAATCTAAACTCGAATCAAGTATATTTTTTGCTATGAAGGCTATTGTATAACAGATTTATATTATTTTTATTATTTTTAAGTTTTTATTAAAAAAAACTTGATTCATTAACAATAATACATATCAAATTTTTTTTGTCTATATTGAATTTTAAGATTTTAAAACGTAAGAAATGTAATGCATAACAGAGAATAATCAATATACTTATTTGCTTTCTACTGTTGAGTTTTTCTTATTCCTTATTTATAACCGAACGATGGGCTGAATGATTAGAGCGCTTACTTTCGGTTCCAAGTTCGCGTGTTTGAGTCCCCCTATGGCATGGCTGTTCGTAGCCGTTCGGAATCGGCTTTAAACAGTAGGTCCCGGTCTCATTAGCCCTCGTGTTACAAAAGAGTAGACCGTAACGCTCCCCACTAACTTAACCTATTTCTTATTTATGCAATTATTTATACAATTTCTCATTTTATTCATCTTATTTTATTTCTTATCATCTTATTTCATTCATTATTATTTTATTCCTTATTTCATTTATTTGTCTCATTCTAATTGTTAAAATACAAGTTTCATTCAGTTATTTCAATTGAGTTATAGTACCCAGTTTAAACTAATCCTAATTTTATGCAACAAAAACACTTAAAATGTTATATTCAGATGAATTTAAGGCGTTCATTCATTTTGCCTCATATGTTACTTAGAAAATAACTGTTTCTCGAATATATAACAGACAATTGTCCATCAAGTAACATGATAAAGACATTTATTTAATGTTTACCTTATGGTAGTGTTTTTTTATTTCAGCTCTTTACATTTTAATAACATTTTGAAATAATTAAAACAAAAATAGAATTGGAAAGGAGTAGAAATTATACATAAATAAATCATTGTAAGTTTACATTGTGAAAAAAACACGTAAAAACAGTTTCAGTCGGACGAGGAAGTGCAGGTTGGGGTACAAAATGAACTCTTGTAGCAACCGAGAACATTCTTTGAGATTGGAATATCCTACCTAGTACTACAGGAGAATAAATGCTTGAACCTCCAGGGTCGATGTCTTAGAACAAAAAGGATTTCTGCTGTCATATTTTATTATAAATCTTGTAAGCAACACATACGATGTATGTTTTTGTGAGCAATTACCGTTTTAAAATTTAGCAGCTGCAATGCTATGGATGCAGTTCCACGTATGCACATTGAGAAACTGCATCTGATGCTAAATACAGACACTATTTCAGAAGAAATCGATGTTTTTGTCGAAATTTGCTTGTACGTATTTAAAACTAATCAGTCAATTGAAAATTCCGCTGACTTGGTGCTCTTTCATTCGTTTATTAATGCAAAAGATGTGAAGGAGGCTGAAATTCTACGGTTGGTGAATGAAATGTATAGAGAATATGTTGCTCTAAGGAATGCTGAGACTTCATGCAAAAAGGGCAAATGTCCAAAAGAATAGATGCTTTATGATTTCATCTATATTAAAATATTTTTCTTAAGTTTCAAAATGTGTCTTGTATAGAATTAAGGTACAAAACTTAAAGTATCTTAAGTGCGTCACACACTAGGAACCGAAAATATTAGAATGGAATTCAAAAGATAACTTTATGGTAAAAAAGTGCTTTAATATTAGAGAACATTATGTTTAAAAGTAGATTATATTACAAGTTTTCATGTAAAAATTAAATTTATAAAAAGACACTTTTAGGATTTTAATTTCTAAACAGTACTTAATTATAAAAAAAACACGTCTCGTACTTACAGAAAAGTTGCTAAATCAATCGTTCCAATGCATCATTCCAATACTCTGGTCGCTTCGTATCTATGAGATGCATAATTGACTTTTCCCATTTACCTATTTGAAAAGTATGACGTATAGATTGTAGTGCTATTTACCTATAATCACTTTGGGATTTGGGAGTAGATAAAATCAAAAGGAACTCTATAAGGTGCATATATTAGATAAATTGCCGGAGGAAGTTATATCAAACTGAAGTTTTTAAATTTCGTCCTAGAAGAAATGTACATTTTGTAGATTTTTATAAAATTCTGATCTGAAATGCGTTTAATGTTTTCATGCTCTGAAATGGAAGCATCATAGGAAGATCAACGAGGTAATTTCAGTCGAACGATGAAGTGCAGTTAGGAGCTCGAAATTCATTCTTTTAGTAACCGATAACTTCTTGGGAGGTAAATTATCCTACCTAGTACTACAGAGGGATACTTTTTTGACCCTCCATGGTCGATATCTTATAATAAAAAAAAATTCTGCAGTCATGATAAGCACGGTTTATTATTTATTGAATGTACCTAATATAATTTTAAATAGTTGGTAATGTGACAGCTGTTTGATTAAAAATTAGAAACATATAACTTATGACATAAAATGAAAATCTAAGAAATATCACGTGAGTATTACAGCGTTAAAAGAAAGAAATCGTTTCCAACCCTTACTTGTAAAATTAATCTGAAATACTTGCAATATGTTTTCAAAAATTTCCCGTCAGATGATAAAATGATAGAGGGAAAATGTGAATATGAGTTCATGATATCTTTAGAAAGATTTTTCTTTGTAGAATTATGGTGTTGTTACAAAGAAATTGAACTGTTATAAAATTTGATATTTTACAGATATTATTTGTATACTGTGTAGATATTAAATAACATTTCGAAAGCTATGAGGATTTCTTATTTTAATCGTAATCTGAAAGTAAATTTTGTTTAAAAATAAAACCTAAATTGGGGTACTCCAACAGCAGAAGAACTATTCTTGGTATTAAAAAGTACGAACACAAACACCATAGAACTCATTTCTCATGTTTCATTTTCTGATCTACAATCTAAACCTTGGAATCATTTCATCAGTGAAGTGTAGTAATAAAAATATCGTCAACAGATAATAATGAAAATAGAATGAAGGAAAGATAAGTTCCATTTTTTGTTAATTCAACAAGACTAGTGCCCGATTTGCTGTACAAGTAATAGCATTGCGCATTTTTTGCTCCGTTTGATTTATCTTTATTTCAATACCTAAGTAATATATTCATAAAAATCCCAATTTACTAATGAATAAGAAATAACAAAATTAAGATGTTTAAGGTCAAACTTCAGCACTAATAATAAACATTTCAAGGCATAACATACTAAAACATTATTAGTCTCGTCTGATGCTGTGAGAACTATTTTTCGATTGTATGATGCTATGATAATAAAACGATCAACATATTGCCTGTTTTAAAAAACAAGTACTTTCTCCATTAGTAAAAAAAAGTTTATTTCCTCAATATCTCATAAGTTTGCTATTTTGCTTATCTTTATTTCACAAGCTATCGTAGTGGGTATTATTTTAGAAGGTTGTCATTGTGCTTTGAGTATTGATTTCTTTGATATTGTTATTGCAATATCGTAGTAATATAACGTTGTTATAATTATTCAAACTCTCTAACTATTGATATATGCCATATTTATCAATATAATCAGCAGATTGATATGTTACTTTATATCTCCAGCTCCATTAATTTCAAGTAACTTTCACCTCATAATTAACCTTTTACATTCCAATGTTCCCAATAGGGAACATAATATTAATAAAATTATTTAAAATTAAATTTCATCAATACTGATACAAAAAAAATTAGCAAATGTAGTAAAAAGTCTACTCAATTTTTTAAAATGGAATCTATATGTTTATGATTAATAGAGAAACGTATAAAAATCTTTAAAATGACTCTTTTCATCATTTTCTATAGAACACAAATTAAAAATTCACATAAATGTAAAAAAAATATCTAATGCTTCTAAAATCAGATTGGTATACTTAAAACAACTTAAATTTATAAAAAAAATATATAACTCGACATTAATAATCAAAAACGTACCTGGAATAATTTATTAATTATTGATGTTCACAATTGGGAACAATGGACTGTTGCCGCTATACTGCGATGAAATAATTTCCTCTACTGTTACTACTTATGATTTGATGAAGGACCTTTCTGATAGAAAAAGAAAAGCTATTGGAACTAACCTTGAACATCACATAAAAAATGTCCACTGATGCTCTTAAAACAGATGAAAAAACTAGGAAAAGGTTCATTTGATTACCAATATGATGGATCGGTATTTTTATGACGCTGGAATGACAATTCTGTAGTGACGGTTTCTTCAAATTTTTGTAATCATCTCCCAGTGCAGCTAACGAAAAGATATTCAAGAAAAGAAAAAAAAAGTGGACATACATCAGCCAAATTTAATACATAAATATAATACTGGAATATGAGGAGTTGACCTTCTAGATAGAATATTAGACAGCTACCGCCCAATGCTTCGTAGTAAGAAATGGTAGTGGAATTTATTTGTTAATTCTTTAACCCTCTAAGCAGTTCGCACGTACAATTCCGAAAAACCGATGATAACTTCAAAACATACAATTTTCAAACTCCAAAAACGTTCCGAAAATGAATATAATGTACATTTTTGTCAGTGCTTTCCCCCTTGGAGTTTTGGGGTAGGAGGGTCAGGTCGATCGTTTAGAAACTGCACCCCTCTTTCACTGACATTTCTTGAGGGATGCACCTATACCCCCTGAGGCACAAAGATGCTCATAGCTTTTCATGGCTTTGTAAATCTCTCTTTCGAAGTATTTCGAAGTTTGAGGTACCAGATGCATCTCTGATTGCACCACTTAAATATTTTGTATGACTTTCGTAAAAAATATGAATAAGTCTCTCAAAGAATATTTTTATTTATACTTTTAGAATCCATTATTTCTTATGGGATAATATTCCAGACTTGACGAGCTTTATGGGTATTAAAAATTAACAATCTATAATATCTATTTATATATCTATATATAACCAGAAGTAAAGGGACAGAACGAGGTTGGGTTTCCCTTATTTCATTCTTGTCGCCAAAGGGTGAAGGAAAAAATCATAGAACGCTTTGGCCACTGACACAGTAAACCTTTAGCTATTTTTTGGAGATATTTTTCCTCGATGTGTTCCACTCGGAGGGTTAAACATGGATGTTGTTGCTGGTTGGATTTTACATTCAGCAACGTATGAAAAAATAACAAGCTGACCCATCTGGAGTTTCGGCGACAAGTTACGACCGCTCTTCTAAGAATTGCACGAAGAAAAATTGGGCCTCAACCAGGACCCAAAGTTCACAGAGAAAAATTGATGGTCATTTTCTTCTACAAATAACACAAGGTAGATATGCACAGTGCACATTAAATGCAAGATTAGCTTGCAATGAGTGCAAGAAAAAACTGCATCCATTGCTTTCCAATATATCATGGCATAAAGATATAAACTCATGTTTTTGATATTTGTTTAAGAAAATGCTTTCATTTAAATTTATAAGTTTTACACTTTATTGATATCTCTGCGTAAATTTAAAAATAAATTTTAAATTAATTCTAATTATTTTTTTATTATTTAATATTTAATATATACATCATTCTACTCAATTAGTGAATCCAATGTATAGTCAGAAGTGGCCAATTTTCCCAATTGGGAACATCATGAAAATCATAAAAGAATTTTTTCTACAATTAAATGACTAACATACCTTAACTGAAGC
Source organism: Pardosa pseudoannulata (assembly GCA_032207245.1). Classification (NCBI taxonomy): domain Eukaryota; kingdom Metazoa; phylum Arthropoda; class Arachnida; order Araneae; family Lycosidae; genus Pardosa; species Pardosa pseudoannulata. Next base: position 88,129,043 of record CM063506.1, read on the forward strand.
ATTAGAGGGCAAAATATGCAAAAAAATAATTTAAAATATATCTGGATCTGAATTAGGCCTGTAAAAGTTTAAATAACGAAGTGTTCTGTTGTCACAAACTATAGAGAAGAATCTCATTACCAACCAAAGTTCTTATCCGAAGTTTTCTTATAATGTTGTAACCACTTATTAACTTCTAAAAATAATATTTCTTTTTTTTTAATTCTCTTCCAATTATATTTGTTCATAAAATCAGAGCCCTCAAAGAGATATTGAAATTTATTTCACAATTAAATGTGTTAAAATATGTTTCTGTTCAAATGTCACGTACTCTGGATTTCTTAAGGGCTATGTCGAGACACGAGTAAATCTTGCCTAGGGTAAACACGAATAATGTTTACTCCTTTCTCTAGATGCATGGGACACTCTTTAGGTTATATTCCGTAATAAAAAGCGCAAAGTTAGGAAGAACGTGATTCAAATAAAATCACTCTTTCTTGCAATTCGCAAAAAGAACTCGGAAATATCAAATTGATGGAAACTTAAAAAAATTGGGTTAGGTTTCACAATTTTTGTCTTCCCTATTAGCTCCCGATTCATTTTGTTTTTTCGAATATATAAGGTAGTTCGAAAATTACTCAGAGCATTTCATGTTTGATGGTTTTTTAAATGAAGTACGTACATATGTTTTGGAAAGGTAATTTAAAACAGTTTTACACTAGAACATTTAAAACTTTAAAATATCTCCCCATACTTTGACAGAGTACGATAATATTTCCAGAGGAAAATTAACTAATTGCATCAATTTGCATATGGCTGCAGTACAGAAAAGAACAGTGTCAGATTTGTGGTTTAATGAAAACTAATCAGTGGTATCAGTTCAAAGAGTTTTTCGTTTGAAATACTCAAATTATCG
>CM063506.1:88137437-88182437 GCA_032207245.1 Pardosa pseudoannulata
TGAATAATATGAAGCAAAAGAAAGTGGGTACACAAGACTATATTGGCAATGGAGATATTAGTACGGCAAAGGAAAAATTAGATTAACTTATTTGATATGGTGCAGTGAAAAAAGGAATGAATCTTTTTGGTTCTTTCGAAAACAAAGTGTACGTAGAGAAAGTATTTTAATCTTTAAATCAGAGGTTTCCAAACTTTAGGGGTTCGAAGGGATCACATTAAAAACTTTACGCATATTTCCGGGCCGCACTTCTATGATTGACCAATTTTTGTAAATTTCTACCAACAGCACAAGAGTACCAGTATGAATTAATATTGTGAAGCCCCCCCCCTTAGTTCAGTACTAACTACCGGAATCAGCTGATTTGAAGCCTCCTGAGAATTCGGCTAAAAAAACTAGCTGTAACCTTAACTGGAGTTCCCCGGGTAACTGGAACCGTAACTGTCCCCGAGATATAAAAAGCCTAGAATTTTTCGATTCGGGGATTGGTTCTTGTACGGATGTCCTTGGCCGCAAAAATATATGTGTTTTATTTCTGTCCCTAAACTTTCTACTCTCTAGTTTGGGTGTCATGAACTCACGAATCCACCGCCCTATCCCCTCTTTCCTCTTTTAGTTGTTTTATTTTCTGCTCGTTGTTATTTTATGTTTAGTGTTAGAAATCTCTGGATTAGAAGGCTCGGCCCAGGGAATCCAGTTGACCCATCACCTTGAAGGTCTTGAAGTAGTCGGGGATTTTCGACATTTTCCTTACATAGGTGCTTTCTAGTGATTAAGTTCGGAAGATTCTTAAAGTTCGCTCATATAGGGAGCGGCAGAGTCTCAGATACCGAACGGGGGATGAATTGGGTTACCCTGGAAAAGCGTCCCCACTTGTGTGAGATTATTTAATCTCTTTTCTTTTGACTGTGATCGTCGCAGGGATGTTATGCAGGCGACAATCCTTTGCATTTCGACTTGTTTTGAGAGATTAGAATCCCGTTGTATATAGCCGCATTTACTCAAGAAATAAAAGGGATTTCCAATTTTATCGTGACTGTGATCCTTCTTCACGCTACCGCTTCACTCGAGAACATTGAAGTCACGATATGCATAGCTTAAATTAAAGCAAGATTTAATATAAGGATTCGTTTTAGATCTAGTAGCTTTTTAATTCTCTTTTCGCTAACTTTATCCTTTTTCGCTTACTTTAACACCAGTGGCGTGCGGTCCATATGTGCAGGGTGTGCACTGCACACCCTGGCAAAATTATGAGGAACAATAATTTTCTGCACCTATGTCTACCTATCTTTATATGGTATATAATAAATATTATTTATAATATATTCAAATATTATGACGATTTGCTTGCTTGTATTCCCGCAGTGCGTGAGGAACTAGGTGCTGCACCACGTAGCGCGTTCAAAAGCAAACGAACATAGGAAGTTCTGATGTGTACGCACTGCGCACTAAATTAAAAATCACGCTTCATATGTATGGGCTACTGGAGCAGAACAGCATACTATAACAGTGAGGCAAGTGCAGCTATTTTTTCTGCACTTTGTATTCAGAATCATAGGAAGGTACCGTTTATTCAGCGTTGTATTAGAGCGGGGACTTAGTGCCGAAGCGATTTTGGTATTTTAACTGATTAACTGGCCATACGATTTTGCAGAGGGTTAATGTGTGCATTTATATATTGCAAGATTTTGTTTTCATGGAAATATAAAAGAAGTATTTCATCAATATAAAGGGAAATGTTTTAGTTTGGTAAAGTAATTTCGGTGATGTATTATATTTATTGAAATAATTCTTTGAAAAACAATATTGTTTTGTTTTAAAGAAACGAATTTTAACAGAACAGTCCAAATTTTACCATTCATTGTGTCTTACAGACAGTGTATAAGTTATATCTGTAACACCATATCCCTGGTTTTGTTTTTAAAAATTGTCAAGATGTTTTTAGCAGAATATATGATTTCCAAATGTTACAAACAATTAATAAATATTATTTAATCCACTGACCGAACAGGAAACAGTTCATGCGATTATGCCAGTGTGCAGCGAAATCTTCTGCACGTGGAATAGACGTGCGGTTTGTTGGCACCAAAGAGAATATCTGGATGAGGCATCGCAGCAGCAGGCGCCATGTGGTGCTACGTTTGCTGAACATATAAGTTTTTCGTGGAAGCCCGAAGCGTTGCTTTTTCGATGCCGAAATGACACCATACAATAAAAGAAATGATTTTTGCTTCAGTGATAGAATTCTCATAGGTTTAGCTGTTTTTATAGCTATAACTCGACTAATCGTGGGTAAATATTTTATTTATTGTAATCTTTAAATTTATATTCATAATAAATAACCCGTTTCTGAATGGAGAACTCAGATGTCTCTAATTAAAAATTTATTGGAAAATCCCTGTTCTCTGCACACCCATCATAAAAACCTACCGCACGCCACTGTTTAACACTATTAATGGCTAGCATAATACTACCTTCTTAAAGGAATTTGTTTTAGATTATTTTAAATATTGGACATATTTAAAAAATAACCCATAATTATTTTCTCTTTCTTTCTCTCTCTCTCTCTCTCTCTCTCTTTTTTTTAACCGTGTTGGAGTGAACTGTTTCGTCGTATGTACACTATATTTTCAATGATGGGCGGTCACTTGCGATATTAGACATTTTGTTTAATATCTAGAGGGATACACGATTATCCTGAAACCTCAGGCATGTAAAGAGAATGGTATACGTCATATATTTCGGATAAGAATTTTTCACGAAACCCCATTGGGAACCGTCGACAAATTGAAGAAAAACGATTGTGTTTTGGGTAATCTTGTAAAAAGTAATGTATGTAAAGCGTTGAAACTTTAGCACATGATTAGGATTCTTCTTGCAATAATCTTTGTTCATTGTTATGAGGATAGCATGTATACCCGTGTAGAAATTAAGGTTTTAATAAAAACAATCCCAAATTCCTCCAGGTGTTTTACTTATAATTTACTGAGTTCTCAATATCAAAGAATGTTATTTTCAGGACGCATGACAAACAACATTGTACACAATACCCTGCAATCGGAATTTAAAAAAATAATAAATATTGGATGTAAAATGAACAGGTTTACAAAATAACGTTTCACTGCGCATGCGTGATTGCAATAAAAATATAATGTGCATAATGCATTATGTATTATGATTGTCGAGTTACTCGGTCTTTTGTTGCATTATTTCGTCTTCAATCAAATTCCTAGCTCCAGAAAGTATAAGTCGTGTTTTGTCAATTTCAAGCTTGGTTTTTTATTGTTGAATCCAAAATTGATAAAATGAGCCGTTGTGATAAAGATAGTGATGAAGAAATTGGCGCTCACAGATTATCGAACTTTCATTTTAAAAAATATTTTGTGATTTCGTAAAAATATTGTTGTTTTTTTTTTGTTAAATAATCATACAGTATATATTAAAGTGTAAAATAAAAAAAGTTTCGTTCATAAAACAAAGTAGTTTTCGATTTACTGCAATTTTTCTGAACAACTAAACTTTCGCGCGATTCATGAAAAAACGCCAGCTGCAAGCGTAAGTTGGAGGTGAAGTATACCCGCATGCCAAGTGTTAACAATATAAGGAATATGAACATTTTTGCTAGTGGAATATATGCCTTTTTGCCAATAAATTATAACTCTGTGTTTAAAAGTTTTAAACTTTATTTTTTACATTTTTGAAATAAAGCATTCTAACATTTTAGGAAAATGCATTTGAATTCGGTGTTTCTCAGAAAAAAAATTATTAAGAGTGGTGGTCATACATTTAATACATTTAGTTATTTTAAAACAAAATTTGTTTATTTAATTTCGATTAGTAAAAAAATAGATTGATTTAAACTATCAAAATTTCTGTTACGATAGGATAATAAATATAAATTCCTATTTTATCGTCTACTATAATATCTCTACTCGGCACATATTTCTAGGGAAAAGTTGAGATCATTGAAATTCTAGTCTATATTGACAATTTCAGGTATTTTCCCATTTATATACGCCTTTTTGCCAATAAATTCTAACTTTAAAAGTTGTTTAAAAGTTTTAAACTTTTTTTGTGTTTTTGAAATAAAGTATTCTAACATTCTAGAAAATGCATTTTAATTCGGTGTTTCTCAGAATAAAATTATTAAGAGTAATGGTCATACATTTAATACATTTAGTTATTTTAAAACAAAATTTGTTTATTTAATTTCGATTAGTAAAAAAATAGATTGATTTAAACTATCAAAATTTCTTTTAGGATAGGATAATAAATATAAATTCCTATTTATATTTATTATCTTATTATATTTATTATATTTATTATCCCCGAATTAAAATGCATTTTAATACAGGGTTACTTAGAAAAAAATGATAAAGAGTGATGATCATACATTTGATATATTTAATCATTTTAAAACAAAAATTTCTTTATTTAATTCCGATCAGTAACAAAATAGATTGATTTAAACTATCAAAATTTCTTTTACGATAGGATAATAAATATAAATTCCTATTTCATCGTCGCAATAATATCTCTACTCGGCACATATTTCTAGCGAAAAGTTGAGATCATTGAAATTCTAGTCTATATTGACAATTTCAGGAACGTTCGCATTTATTACCCTCTAAAGTCAATGAAAACCGATTCCGGAATTTTAATATTCAGTGGGATGAAATATCAATATGTTTTAGAGGTTTAATTTTAGCTTTTATATCATAAGCATAACTACTCATACTTTAACTATTAAATGGACTCGGGAGCATTAAAATGACAGAATTGAACTGAAAATAAGAAATGTATTTGTGTCCCGAAAATGTCGAGCTATTTATAGATTTTTATAATCTTGTTCACTGCTTTTCAATTTTGGGGGGAGGTTGACAACAAACTAAACGTATCTCAAATTACATGTAAAAAAATGATTAGAACCAAAAACGCAGGGGGAAAATTTTGAAACATATTTTTAAGAAACCATTCTAGTAATTATAAATACCATTTCAAAGTAACAAAACCAATAGTAGTAGAGTTAATAGCAATATTTGTAAAGCAGGTATGACGATTATAGTAATTTAGCATCCCGGTGTGAAGCTCCCCCCCCCCTTTATTCAGAATACTAACGACCTGAATCTCTCCTGTTTCGACCCGAGTACAATAGCGCGGTGACGCAGTGTCTAGGATGTTGATAGTTCGGTTGAATAGGCGTCATGCCCCTAATTGGTCGCGGTAATGATTCCAGAGGATTGCCTCGAGAATTCCCGAATCGGTACATCTAGCAAATGAGAATACAACTAAAAAAACTAGCTGTAACCTTAGCTGGAATTCGAAGGTAACTGGAATCGCAACTGACCAAAAAAAGAAACGGTTGGAGGGACCGTAACTGACCACCAGGTATAAAGAGCCTGGAATTTTGGGACTCGGGGCTTTTTTGACATTTTTCTACGTATTTGCTTCGACCGCTTAGAGGCTTTCGCGTCTTTTGACCGGAACCAGCTTTTTAGTGATTACTTTCGGGAAACTCGTAAAGTCCGCTCATATAGGGAACGGCAGGTTCTCGGACAACGAAAGGGGGATAGATTGGGTTTGCAATGCACCCTGTAAAAGTCTCCCCATTTTGTGAGAATATTTCATTTTTTTCCGGCTGTGATCGATGTGGTAATATTATGCAAGCAACAATCCTTTACATTTCGACTTGTCCTGGGAGATTAGAATCCCTTTGTAAATAACCAGTATTTACTCCAGAAAATAAAAGTGATTTCAAATTCTGTTAATTCTGTGATCCTTCTTCACGCTACTTCTTCACTGAAGAACATTGTGTCATTATGTTATTCACCCAAGATCGTTTTTTTCAGGGTGTATTTTGTTTGTTTTTTTATATTATCAAAATCCTAAGGCTTTGATTGCAGAGGATTTTTTTGTTTTCTTTTACTACTAATATCTGAGATTTTACCTATTCAGAAAAAAAACTTTAAGAGTCTTACTTCGGTACATCTTTATAATAGTGGCATCTAACTTCTTTCAAAACTAAAACACTGAATCAAAACATTTCTGGTGCTCTCGCAGATATAAATCCCATTCAAAGATATTAACCCCTTCCGGTATGATTTAATAATGAAAAACTGTGCATGAAATAACCATTTAATTTTTATTTAAAAAACTTGTTTCATTTTACATTTCTTACATATTCTTAGTTAAAATCCACTTTTTACATAGTGTTAAATAATATCAGAAACAGTAAAATTAAGAAAATATCAAAGCAAAACATTAATAAGGTATACAGATAATAGTCTTCAAGCTAGTGGTACTTTTCAAAACAAAGTGCAAAGGAATTCTTAATTGTTTACACCGCCAAGTAGTCTCACTTTCAATTTGATTCTTGTAACACACACGGCATTTCTTAGTAGGTTTTCTTTTATTCTGACTCATTCATTTGGCAATGACTTGTACCAAGTAAACAATATGCAATAGTGACTTGTGATTTTCACAAGTGATAAAAGTGTTGCCAAATTCAGTACACTAGAAATTTTAAACTAAATTAATTATCATATTTAACAGTAACTTTAATCGCATGACTAGTGTAGCTCGTCATTGTGCGGTATGGAATGAAAAACTATTGACGAGCTAGACTCGTCATTTTACCGGAAGGGGTTAAAGTCGAATGCCTGCTTGTCGAGTTGAAATAAAAAATCATAGTGTGAAAAAAAAGCGTGACTCCTACAACAGTCATAGAGTAACACGTTCCAAACACTGATATAGGAAAAGAAGTGAAAAATTAAAATGGCACATGATAAATTTAAAATTTGAATGAAATTTCAAATTTAAACAAACAAAAACATGTAATTTTCACACTAATGATACAATATCAAGTTTTTAAAATTATTTGCAAAAAATTATTCTTTTCAGCATATTTGAAAACTTCTTGCGTCACAGAGGTTAATAGTCATAGATAGCAAAGCACAACATTTTGAACATAATTTATAAAGATTGAGTTTAAAGGGAATTTTAATCCCCTATATAATAATAGCCAAGTTATCTGTACGTCTGTCCTCGATTTTATGAAGCGGTTGGACCTGGAATGGATAGAGGCATCCATATTTAGCAAAATTCAAAGAGAGTAATATTTATCTTCTCCTAAACTATAGATTCGATTCTAAAACAAATTGGTATAATTATGTTTCATATTACAGCGAAAAATACTGCCTTCTTTTAAAGGTTCGAAATCCATCCCTTCCCCTCTTTTCGAGCTTTTAATGTCATTATTTCAACTCCTATTTTCCCCGGTTAAGAGCAGGCGATTAAATTTATCAATTTATTCCATAATAAATAGGTAAAAATAACATTTTTCTAGTATTATGACGTCATTCCTTTAAACATCTCATTGAATCATTTCTTATTTTAAATTATTTAAATTATTCCTTAATTTCATACGCTTTATCATTGAACTTGGATATTATGTGAATAATTTTCTTTTATATTTGGCTTAAATAATTGGTTAGGTACATATGTGATAATTTTAAATTGAATCATCGATTATTTCTTGTTGCAAGATAATTCTCAGCCAAAAAACAAACCATTTTTTTACCTGCCTAATAGCGTACTTTACAATTTTTGAAAATTAAAAATTTTACTGATCCTGTCATATGACGGCTATATGCTAGTCAAAAATAAAAAGTAACAAAATTTCATTTTCGACATGAAGCGAAATCATTTCTTCCAAGAGAGCAAGGAGGTGAGTACGTTCTCATAAAAATTTTGAGTAACCAACGCGTTGTCTAATTGAAGGATAATTAGACTGGAACCTTGACTATGACCAGTAGGTATGGTAATTAACAATATATAGCAGACAATGCAACCTGAAGCTTAAAGATTAAAAATAATAAAAAGAATAAAAAGTTACAGGGACTATAAAAAATGGCAACCTGGTGTCGTGTAGTCCTCGTTTATATTTGAGTATTAACCTGTGATCAAATGTATAGTGGTGATTTTATTTTGATTGCGTTGTGTAAAAGTATTTTTGTACTAAATTTAACCACAGGTTCTGAGAAACTACAGACATAAGATATGAAACTAAACTAAAAGCTAAATTAACAGCATCCGAAACTAGCTTAATATAAAAAAGTAAATTTATTATAATATATATACATCTATGTACATACAAAACTGATGCTAATTTTCATAAAATAAGCTTTCTCAACATTTTCTAAATTAGTTCTGACAATTTTTTAATACTTAAGCTATTATGTAAATATAAGACAGAGGACCTAATCTCAATTTCAAAATGGATGTAAAAGGGGGTACCTTTGGGGAGTGAAAATGGTGTGCCCGGAACACTGCTGGTTGATGGGTATCTATGGATCTTTCGTCGGTCTGGTCAGGGGCTTCCTCCTGAGTGTTTGGGGTGCGGCCGTGCTATTTGATGCAGGAACACTTCCTGTCGGACTTGGCTGGACTCTCGAACTCGTTCCGTTGGACTACTCTCTTCGTCTGGACTACCGAACACCTTCCATCGGACTTTTCAAGTCTATTCGACTCCCGAACCTCTTCTGTCGGACTCCTCTCTTCGTCTCGACTATCAAACACCTTCACCTTTTCTTTTTTTCGGTCTTTCTTATTTTATTAATTTCATCCTTGTCCCCTCTTCCTCCAATCGGGATAGTTGTAAGAATCCAATTGGTCTGCTTAAACCCCGCCTTGAGACCTCCAATGTGGAAAACCTTATCCCTTCTAATTGGGCACTGTCCCTTAGGAATTCATAAATAACTCCACAAAGGTACATTCTTGTTTAATGTCAAGTACGGAGACGGGATTCTAATCTGGGACTGGGATCAGAACCCCGCCCGAGACCACCGTACAAGACAACAATATCCGTTGAATATAAATATATGGCCCTCTGTCTTTTTACAAAGATGTGATGAGGTCAGATTTAGATCCCGAGAATTATACTTCTTGTATGAATGAATAAATTATATAACTGATCTAAATCGCTTCATCACACCTGGTACAAAACACAAAATCTCTCATGCAGCTTATATTCTCAAACAGCTCTAGGAGAACCAATCACTATGCTCCACAGAAATTAGAATATTTTGTATACTGCGCCATCTGGTGGGAACCTAGAAATATCTTTTTTATGGGTATGATAAAATATAGAAGAAAAACTCCAAGCATTTGTCATCCAAAAGGGAAATCGTGAACTAAATCCGTTACTTTTTCAACGTGTAGATATTGACGTGTGACAAGGCCTCAACTCAAACTACCAGTATATAGAATCACTGAGATCGCTGTAACATTAAATGTAGGTAGTATCACTCTCTAAGTAGACCTTTTCCACTTCTACTAAATATTTTGTTGCTGAAAAAAATTTTTAAATGTGCATCATCTACTGATCACTCAGATTTTATTGAGTGAGAGAGTTTTTAGTATCATGAAACAACAATAAAAAATTGCTATAACATTGCACAATTTAAGATATTTGTTTCATATAAATTTAGCCATGACTATACCCATTCTTGCTACCATGCACATTTTACATATACAGAAGAAACAATTGGATTATATACAGTGCACCAGGGATATGTTTAATGAATGTTGTTGCTGGACTTCTCTATGCAAAACTTTTATTTTTTCCAGAAATTCTTTTCTTGTAGACTATTTTCTTGTATTTTGTAATTTATGAAACAACCTATTTTAGGATATGTTAGTACGGTTAAATAATTTAAAAATCGAGATTCCCTTGTTCCTTTATGGACCATAGTGCATTTCAAGACATAAACTTTTTTATAATAACATAAAATCACTCATCATAAAATAGGATGTTCTGCTACTTCCAGAATAAAGTTTTCACACGTTCTTAAAACCACTCTAGTTTTTTTTAAAAAAATTACTAGTTTTAGTAATTGAATGTAATATTGAATATAATAAATATTTCTTAATAATTTAAATATACACAAAATGAAAAAAAGAAAAAGGTTTCCCCGCAAGATAACTTTAGAAATATGTACCGGGTGATCCAAAAGTCCGGACGGACTTTAAAAATGAATAATTCGAAAGCGACTGAAGATACAAAGATACGATTTGCATTAAACGGATGGAAAAAAACCGGATTTTGTGTGTCAACGAAAAAAAGTAGTTCTGTTGGTGACCAACAGATGGCTCTGTAGTGTTTTATTGCCCCAAAGGATGGTTTACAAATGAAAAAAAAATGTGGACAAATTACAAAATAAACTTAATTACAGTTATTTAGTACTACAGTAAACGTTCAGTGTGCTGTCCATCATTCAGTAGTACAGCTGTGATGTAGCCTCCACACTATGGCCAGCTGTTCACCACTTCCTGATAGTGACCTCGAACGATGGTTCACGGGTCACATCCACACGCTGGGCCACTAAATGAGCTGAACGCATTGATTCGTCCATAGGGTCTACTGCGCACTTTAGTTGCGCATCTGGCTGCCTTTGATCTTTCGAGAAAAACCACCTCCGAAGCCATCGTCCGCAAAGGCTATTTTATCGTCTGCCGCCATCGGCCACGATAAGCCAGAGCCCCTCCAGACGGTGGTGATAGCTTGCAGTGGACCATAGTGTGGAGGCGCCTTGAGACGAGTCACCACACTACCATACCCTTTACGTGGCAATATGATAGCAGTGCCGCAATGGCACTTTCAGTATACTAATATTACAGTTTAACTAAGAGGGCTCTCTCAACTATGGGCATCATTTCGATGCATACAAGCTTCGACTATCATTACCTGCTGCAGTTTCTCCTTTTTATATCGTTTGTTGCTTTGTATAATCCTACATAAGGAATTAGACAGCGCCAAAACTATTTTTTCGTTGACTCACAAAATCTGGTTTCTTTTCCATCCATTTGTTGCAAACCGTATCTTTGTATCTTCATTCATCTTCGAATTATTCAATTTTTAAAATTCATCCTGTCTTTTGGATCACCCGGTATATGAGAAACTAAATTTTTATAAAAAATTGAACTGTAATATATATTTTATTCAGTAAGCATACACTATAGAAATATCTGGCATTTTAAAACTTGGAACAAATTTTGAAAATTTCAGAAATTGAAATTTTCAAAGAAAATTAGCTTTTACCGCTAGTTAACTTTTGTAGACACTCCCACAGGTTTTCTGACTCATTGACCAGTCTGTGTAAATGTTAAATTATTAAAATATATATATATATAATTGGCTGTTACGGAGTCAAAATATTTTAGTGAATAATGTTAAGTACTTCAACTTTTCGATAAATGTTTTCTATGTAAAACGAAAGTATTTTCTGTGTCATAATGTTAAACATAAATAAATCAAGTCTTCTTTGTGCTATGTAACAGCATTATTTATGAATCATTACAAGGATACTCTTAAATGTTAAATATTTTAAAAACTAAAATTCAAGGTCCCTTTTATCATTAACAGGAAAAACAATACTTTATTCAAACACCGAATTAAAAAAAACCTGCTAATATTTCTTTGAAGAAAAATATTTCAAATAAATCTTTGAGATACTTTTACTTTTTAGACATTTGACTCCTCTTTCTAAACGCTATTTAATCATGTTCAAATTCATTGTAGGATTTTTTTATGAAGTATGCAAAAAAATAAGAATAAAATATTATTTTCTGCAACGTAAGATTTTTTGTACACTAGCAAAAGATGGCTCTGATTTTTTTAAGCAGTGCATTCATTTGAGAAGCATCGATTTATCAAAAGATGTGGGCTCATTAGATAATAATTTCATAATATTTTGACAGCTTTTGAAGTCTGTTTTAAAAGGGTTTTTTATAAATATAAGTGCAATCCAATATGTGTATAAACAGTAAACAACGCAATTTGACCCTCTTGAAATTCAGTTGCATTATAGTTTTATAAAAACAACGTTAGAAATAAGTATAAAATAGTTCTCCTAGGTATAGTGTTTATTTTTAATGTACAAGAGCGTATTTTGTATATTTTTTATTTTTAAATATTATTTCTATAAGAGAAATATTTTTTGATTTAACAGAATCTGTGCTCATTAGATGATTATTTCGTAACTTTGATAGAATTAGTTTTTTTAGTTGGAGGTTAAGTTAGTGTAACTAAGGTTAGAGTAAGTTAATGTTATACAGATAAAACAACAGTAAACAATCGTTCTATTTTAAGAATGCATCTCTTAAATGATAAATATTTTAAAAACTAAGATCCAATGTCCCTTGTATCATTAACAGGAAAAATAAATAAAACTTGATTCAAACACCGAATTGAAAAAAAAAAACCTGCTAATATTTCTTTGAAGAAGAATATTTCAAATAATTCTTTGAGATACTTTTACTTTTTGGATATTGGACTCCTTTTTCTAAATGCTTTTTGATTCTGTTTGAATTCGTTGTAAGGTTTTTTTTATAAAGAATGTGAAAAAATAAGAATAAATTATTATTTTTTGCAACGTAATGTTTTTTGTACACTTGCAAAAGATGGCGTTGGATTTTTTAATCAGTGCATTCATTTGAGAAGTATCGATTTATCAAAACATGTGGTCTCATTAGATAATAATTTCATAATATTTTGACAGCTTTTGAAAAGGGTTTTTTTATAAATATAAGTAGAATCCAATATGTGTAAAAACAGTAAGCAACACAATTTGGCGCTCTTGAAATTCAGTTGCATCATAGTTTTATAAAAACAACATTAGAAACTAAGTATAAAATAATTCTTCTAGGTATAGTGTGTTTTTACTAATTTGCAAGAACGTATTTTAAGTATTTTTAAGTAATGTTTTCATAAGAGAAATATTTATTGATTTAACAGAGCGTGTGTTCATTAGATGATTATTTCGTAACTTTGATAGAATTAGTTTTTTTAGTTGCAGGTTAAGTTAGTGTAACTAAGGTTAGAGTAAGTTAATGTTATACAGATAAAACAACAGTAAACAATCGTTCTGTTTTAAGAATGCATCTCTTAATTGTTAAATATTTTAAAAACTAAGATTCAACGTCCCTTGTATCATAAACAGGAAAAAAACTAAAACTTTATTAAAATACTTTATTGAAAAAATCCTGCTAATATTTCTTTGAAGGAAAATATTTCAAATAATTCTTTGAGATACTTTTACTTTTTGGATATTTGACTCCTTTTTCTAAACGCTATTTGATTCTGTTCAAATTCGTTGAAGTATGTTTTTTATGAAGAATGTGAAAAAATAAGAATAAAATATTATTTTCTGCGACGTAAGGTTTTTTGTACACTTGCAAAAGAGGGTGTTGAATTTTTTAAGCAGCGTAGTCATTTGAGAAGTATTGATTTATCAAAACATGTGGGCTCATTAGATAATGATTTCATAATATTTTGACAGCTTTTGAAGCCTGTTTTATAAAAGGTTTTTTTTATAAATATAAGTGCAACCCAATATGTGTAAAAGCAGTAAACAAAGCAATCTGACCCTCTTGAAATACAGTTGCATTACAGTTTTATAAAAATTATGTTAGGAAGTAAGTATAAAATATTTTTCTAGATATAGTGTGTTTTTTTTCTAATTTACAAGAGCGTATTTTGGGGTATTTTTAAATAATGTTTATACATGAGAAATATTTATTGATTTAACAGAACGTCTGCTCATTAGATGATTATTTCGTAACTTTGACAGGATTAGTTTTTTAGTTGGGGGTTAAGTTAGTGTAACTTGGGTTAGTGTTATTGTTGTTGTTGACTTATGCCACTTGGTTAAACCAAGCACGATTGAACCGGAGGCTACTCGTATTAAAACAAAAGGGTGCCCCTTTCCCTTTTTTAATCCTCAAATGGTGTGATGAGGCTATTTAGATCAGTGATATAATTGATTAATTAATACGAGAAGTAAAATGCTTGGGATCTAAATCTGACCTCATCACATCTTTTGTAAAGGAGAAGAGGGCCAATAAAAATTATTTCAACGTCGTGTGCGGGATCCTCGGGCGGGGTTCTGGTCCCAGTCCCAGATTAGAATCACGTCTCCTTACATGACACTAAATAAGAATGTACCTTTGTGGAGTTATTTACAAGTCCCTAAGGGACAGCGCCCACTTTCAAGGGATAAGTTTTTTCCACGTTTGCGGATCCTCGGGACTGCTTAAAAGGGACCGATTGGATTTTTTAGTTCTCCTGATTGGACCAAGAGAAGTAAGAATGGACACAGATGGAAAATACTTAAAATAAAGAGAAGTCAAGAGGGGGTGTTTGGCAGTCGAGTCGAATCGAGTAGAGAAGTCCGACTGTCTGAGGTCAGAAGTCGGAGGAGACGACTGTGACAGTGAGACTTCGGGAGTCCAAGGAGAATAGCCTTGAGTTTGAAAACGTTTGGAACCTCTCGCGGCTAACAGCAGTATTCCTGTGTCAAATATTACGGCCGCACCTCAAAGTACTCAGAAGGAAGCCTCTGACCAGACCGAAGGCAGATTGAAAATTGCTACCACACCTACCCAATCCTGGATAATTCCCAACCAGCAGCGTTCTTTGCACACCAAATAGATCCACAAAAGTACTCATTATTATATATATTTTGAAATTGAAATTGAGTCCTCTCTCTTATATATATATATATATATATATATATATATATAGTATTATATATTATATATATATATATATATATAATATATATATATATATCCCCACCCCCCCCCCCCCAAACCCCCCCCCAAACCCCCCCCCCACCCACCCCCCCCCCCCCCCCCTCCACCCCCCACCCCCCCCCCCCCCCCCCCCCCCCCCCCCCCCCCCCCCCCACCCCCCCACCCCCCCCACCCCCACACCCCCCACCCCCCCCCCCCCCCCCCCCCCCCCCCCCCCCCCCCCCCCCCCCCCCCCCCCCCCCCCCCCCCCCCCCCCCCCCCCCCCCCCCCCCCCCCCCCACCCCCCCCCCCCCCCCCCCCCCCCCCCCCCCCCCCCCCCTCCCCCCCCCCCCCCCCCCCCCCCCCCTACCTTATATATATATATATATATATATATATATATATATATATATATATATATATATATATATATATATATATATATATATATATATATATATAAATATAGTTAGCTAAGGGATAGGAAATTATTATAGTCAAATCTTAATTAGTGTGGCACCTAAATTGATCATGTTGAAAAAAGTAAATCTTATGAAACTTAATCAAAATTTTGTATATCAGTAATGTATATATCAGTTATAATGTATATATGTTTTGCATATATGTATCAGCTATAATGTATATATGTTTTGTTATACGTTACATAGACGAAGTACTTCCGAATTGTGTTAGTTTTTGTTGAAACATAATGAAGAGCCGCAGATCGCAAAACACCTTTTATTAAAGACACTGAAATAATAACAATAATAAGGTAAAAATATATTTGAGGGTGCCCCTTGGCGAAATTGGCAATTTTTGTTTGGCGCCAATCCAAAATAAAGCAATTTGTCACAATGTCACGAACTACTTTAATGCCTTTCCCATTCATTTTCATATTTACAACAGCCAATAGACAAACAATAAACTGCCCTTCCGTTTGAAACTAAAGCCAGAATTACCATAATTTGAGAATATGCCCTACTGCGTAAAATTGCCTTATTAACCTTACCAGCTGATATCCAACGCAGAACTAACTGACCTTTGAAATTACATATACTATTATACATTCAAAAATAGATCGAAAATCTAGATCAATCAAAATCAAGATTGGGTTTTAAAAAAAACTACAGACGTTTCCATAAATAAAACAACATTGGCGCTTGGCGATCAACCGCGATCACAACTTGGCGAGAATCAAGGGGCACCCTCAAGTATAGGCTAACCCAATAATAATAATACTGATAATAATAAAAATACGAGGTTCATTGGGCTTTTATAATTTTATAAAGATCAATGCCAGCCAATCAAATTACTGGCACAAGACAAAACTAATCGAACACAACCAATGAAAGCACAAATGGATCAACTCAAGAAAACCTCGTACGTCCGAAAAAGCTATTACTTAAGTAATAATAAGCAGCCAAAACACCAAGTCGCCATGTGCGATTACATATTTCAACAGTTTTTCCTTGTTTCCAGGTTCTGTAGATCTTGGATTCATAGTCTTGGATTATAATTCGATTTGTTACCATGCTGTAATAGTGGACGACTTCCTTAAAAGTAGAAATATCCAGTGAATGCAGTAAAATATTTGTGAAAAGTAATTACGTTACCACTCCCAAAAGACGTATCCCACATTATCAATTTAGTTACAAATAAAAAAATGTATAAATGAACTGTAGCTTCTGTCAACATTGTTAATGAAACCAAACAAAAGTCAAATCAAGCTGCCAACCAAGATGTGACATAATCAAAATAGATATACATAAATAAGACGGTGTCTCCGTTCTATGACGACTATTAAAGTTAGAAACAGAATTATGTCTATCCTTAAGTTCGTAGTGTCTTCAATAACTAGATTTCTTATCTCTAAGCTGGATCTTAATTTAGATACTAAGAGATTCACATGTCATCAGAGATTCTCCCCAGTTCACAACGTGTTTCAAAAGAGTGATAAAATAAACACGACAAACTGAAATGCAAACCAAATTTCTAAGAAGAATGTCAGATAAATATGAGTAACTGTGAAAAGGACTTGGTAAAGAATAAAAATTAATAACTGAAAGTTGGATGCAGCGACATAAATACGTATATTCTCAGAAATTGTGTACAAAAATATATAAAAACAAGAGAAAAATCTTGACTTAAAATCATTGAGAAAACATATTTAAACATAACGCTGTATAAAACAGTCATCAACTATGTAAAATATTAGCCTGGTTTAAATTTTTAATTAGATTTTGGTTACAACGTATTATGCATTTTCGCGAAAGTGACTCAATGCTCAAATTGGGTAATTAAGTTTGCATATGAAAAACTCGTATTCTTCCTCGTGAACCAGGCCATACATAAATCTTCCCTAAATCACCCTGGGCTGTATCAGAGTATTACTTGAGAGTAGAAAAAACGAAGAACACATGCTGGTAAACAGTGGTGGGTGAATAGATGTCGTAAATGTTCCTGGGCATGTAAGAGAAATTAATGGGATTCGGAAAGAGCAATTTTACCTCAAGCGACCAGGACTCTGAAGAAACATGGCTGAGGGAAGAAAGTGATCTTGTTTTTTTCCTTATTCAAATTATTTTACTCACATAAATCAGTTAAACGGTTTCTATTTGTTATTTTCTAACTCTAGTACATTTGAGTATGGTTAAAGCTTTAATCAAGAAAAATTTGAGAATTCTTCACTTTAAGGGAATGAATGATCACGGCACGTTCATTTAGACCACTTTAAAAAAAAACCTTTTTCGTTTGAATCATACTATGAAACCCTTCAATAAAGTATTGTAAATAGCATGTTTTGTTGATGAAGTGTATATAAAGAATTGTCTTCGTTATTTACAACATCTTGTAAAAGAGTTATAAGATGAGAAAGAGAAACTGAATTGCAAACCAAACTTCTGAAATGAATGTCAGATAAATAATTAGGTAAAGAACTTAATAAGAATAAAAATAAACAAATTTAAGACATCTGTACCGGCACAACCACGTGCATGTGAAGGAACTATTTCAACTATCTCTTATAAAAAAAAAAGAGGGAAACGGCAATGGTTTATAACCATAACAAAACCATTGAGTTTTTAGATAGATTACGAGGTAAAGGAATCCAGAAATATCGTTATAAAGGGCAAAGTTAAACAAATGCAAGATGTCCTTATCGGCACGACCACAGGAATGAAAGTTTTTCATAAAATCTCCTATAATAACAGGTGTGACGGCCATGATTTGTAACTAAAATAAAAAACGCAGTATCATGTTCTACTCAGGAATTATTGATAATAGTTTGGGATAACGTATTAAATTACCGCCTTCAAACTAACACACTGTTTAAATTGGGTAATTAAGTTTACATATGAAAAACTCTATTCTTCCTCCCAAAACAGGTCAGCATAAATCTTCCTCAAATCACCAAATCTTGAGAGAGAGAAAAAAAGAACTCAGGCTAATAAATCGCTAAAACTAGCTAAAAATGGCGGTCGTAAATACTCTTGGACTTGTAAGAAAAATTAATGAATTTCAGAAAGAGCAATTTTCTCAAAAACAAGACTTAGAACATAACCGAGGTTTTATTGGTTTTTTCCTGTTGCAAACGGTTTTGCTTACACAAATCGGTTCAACGATCTCGATTTATTTTTTTGTATCCATACTGCCCTTGTGCATATTCAATGCTTGCTTGATTGAAATTTAAAAATATCTCAAAGGATAAAGTCTAAAAATTTTTGTAAAAAGTAACAAATCGTTTCTGGTAAAGCAATAACATCGGGAACATATCTTCGTTATTTACAACTTCCTGTACAAATCTGATAAGATGAGATCAAGAATTGAATTGGAAACCAAAGAACTGAACAGAATTTTGAAAAAATATATAAGTTATAGAAATTAATAAAGGGCAAAATAAAAGAAATACCCTTAGCTGTCTGTATCGACATGACCAGGTCAGCATAAACTTACCTAAGAACCTAAGATACCTTGGGAAAGAAACTTTTTCAAAAATCTGTTTAACAGCAATTGAAAGGGTTATGTTTAATAACTATAGGGAAAATATGACGTTTACAGATTAATTATAAGGTAAAGAAATAAGTAAAAATAACTTAATAAAATGGAAAAATAAACAAATGCAAATTATTTGTACATGACTAACTTTCTAAAGAAGGAAACTTTCTCAGAATCTACTCTGTTACAGCTCTCTTTCTATAACAGAATTGGTGATTTGTAATTGACGAAATCTTGCCGAAACCTAGGTCAGCATCAATGGGTTACCAACTGTATAAAGTGTGAGTCTTGTTAGCAATTATTATTAACCTTTTTGGGTGTAATATATTACTCATTCTTTCCAAAACGACCCAATGCTTAAATTGAGTAATTACGTTTGACATGAGAAGTTGTCATGATTTGTTACTATTACTAAACACTATTACTAAACCATTTTAAAACCTAACGCAGCATTTAGTTGCAACCATATACAAAATGTAAAACTTGTTATCAATTTTAATAATAGTTTGGGTATAACATCTTGCATCTTTGCCTCAAAAATTACCCAATGCTCAAATTCAGTAATTACGTTTGACATGAAGAACAAGAGAAATTGTCATGATTTGTTACCATGACTAAACCATTTCAAAACCTAACGCAGCATTTAGCTGCAACAATATATAAAATGTAAAACTTGTTATCAATTTTAATAATAGTTTGGGTATAACATCTTGTACCTTTTCTCCAAAAATGGCCCAATGCTGAAATTGGGTAATTAAGTTTGCATACGAAAACCTCACATTCTTCCTCCCAAAAACAGTCCAAACATAAATTTTCCCGAAATCACCCTGGTAGTATCAAAGATTGAGCGTGGAAAAAAACAAAGAACTCGTGCTGGTAAACGGCGGTGAGTGACTAGAAATGGATGTCGTAAATGTTCCTGGGCGTGTAAGAGAAATTAATGAGTTTCGGAAAGAGCAATTTTACCTCAAGCGAACAGGACTCAGAAGAAACATGGCCGAGGAGAGTTACCTTTTTTTTTTCTTTTGCAAACGATTTCGCCTACACAAATCGGTTCAACAGTTTCGATTTATTATTTTCTACCCAAAGAGTATTTCTGTATGGTCATTGCTTGTGTCAATAGAAATTTAAGAATACTTTACTTTTGCGGACCGGATCACAAAATTCTCGAAAAAATAGTTTTCTAAAATGAACAGTTTTACTTTAAGGAAACATAGTACCTCTCAAGCTGAACAGTCTTTATTATAATAGCTTTTTTCTGATTCAATAGAAAATATAAATTTCTAAGTTCTTTTTCGAAATCATTAATAGGGTTCAAAATTTTATGGAAATTTTTTAGTTCCTTATAATATGTAATACATTTTGTATTACACTAAAAACATAAAATGCGTACACAATGCGAAAAAAATTAGAAATCTGCTCAAAATAAATTATGAAATTTGTATAATAAAACCGATGTTTTATATTACATACGAGCCAATTATTTCTTTTTAGGGGGGGAGAAATTCTCAATAATATTAATACAAGCAATATATTTTATTCTATAGCATGATAAATTCTGTTTTTAATTTTCTATTTCTTAAAAGTTTTTAGCGTCCTTATTATATTAAAATATCAGATACCCTTAAATCTCCAAGTTAACAGAATAAAATAATTATTTTATTTAAATTTGATATTAAAGTTTAGTTTCTAATACACATATCTCAAACGTTATCCTTCGGGTAAGTGAATTTAATTTTTTCATTTTGTTTATATTTGTGTTTGGAATTAGCTTATTTCAGTTAATACCCTTCTCAAATCTAGAGCAAAATTAAAATTCTTCCAAAAAACATTGTAAAAGAAGTTGCACTTTTTGTTTCATGATGAGTAGGAGAAAGCTTTTAGTATTAAGATTTATACACTGAATACTATATATCTCAAAATTTATTAGTTTTTAGCTCACCAAATTTCTTGGTGTTTTTTTTTTTATTTTCAGTAATCTTTTAAATTCAAACTCTAACAGTAAAAAAGAGAAACCACCAACATTTAGAAGATTGAATGAGTTGGCGAATTTTGGGGAGGCTACAAGTACGTCTCAAGTCCAGATATGCGAAGAGTTTAATTTAACACACACCGTGTGAAACTTATGGCAACAGTTTCAGGATACAAGATTCATCGAGAGAAAGCAGCCTGAGCAAGGTCGATCGAGACCCATGATGGCCTGAGAAGATCGTCATTTGTCCATTATAGCGTGGAGTAACAGGGTTGCTTCAGTCTCTGAGCTCTCTCCTGACTTGTATGCGGCCACAGAAACCCGACATTCGAAAGTAGATTGTTTCCAGAAAACTCCATGCAGGAAGATTGTTTGCAAGAAGACCAGCTATTTTCGCCTCGAACACTACTACGAACAGGAAAGTTCGTTTAGCATGGTGCAGAGAGCATAGAGATTGTAATATGGGCCAATAGTCGACCGCTCTCTTCACTGATGAGTCCCTGTTCAGCCTAATCACTGATTCTCGTAGTATATCAATATTGATAGAATCAAGGACCTGTCACCTGGACTCCAATGTCACAAAATCGTCCATTGTGGAGCTGGAGGTTTAATCAGGCATCATTTTGAATGGCTGTATACCCCTCCATATGTTTGAAAGAGACACTTTTACTACTGAGAGGTAAAGGAATGAGGTCTTGAAACTCTATGTTCGCCCTTTCCGGATGGCCCTGGGTTCATTTTAGTGAACCGTAACGCAAAGTCACATAGAGCTCTTCTGGTCAATGATTTTCTATAAAGTGAGGATATTTGCCAGATTGACCAAGCCAATCTTCAGACATCAACCTTATACATTATGTCTAGGAGGTTCTGGGGAGGGCAATTGCAACTCGACCCCCCCTTCTACGAGAACCATCCAGGGCCTGAAATCAGCATTTCGGAACAAGTGGGATCAATAGCCACAGGAATTCAGAAAAAGCCTTATTTCAAATTTGAAAAATCACAGTGTGAGGCCTGTATATCTATAAAAAGGACCATATCTCATATGAATATCTCTTTTATATCCACTTTTTTTGTTCTATTCTGCAACTGCTATTTCACACCTTTTGACTCCAACCAGGGCTTTCAATGATCATGCATGTGTATTATAACTGTAAAATGGTTATTTGTTTTCTATTGTATTAATGTATGTGCAGATAAAATTTTATTAAAATCAGTCCAGTAGTTCTTGCGAAAATTGACGAAATCTGAAATTTTTCTTAATTTTGAACATGAGTGTATATAAATTTAAAACAGTAGTAATAGATTCTAAAAAGTGTTTCAACAAATTTCTCGAACTTTCTTTGGATAAAGGAATTTGTCGCCAAGAGTCACCAAATATGTTTTTAACTTCTCCAAACCTGAATACTGACAATGTCACAAATTGGGAAAATTCACTAAGCATTTTGTATTTCTGGTGACTCTGTCCCTTTAGCATCGAAACCGGTTAGTATTTGGGAAGTTACGCTTTTACAAGTGCACAATTTGTAGTTGTAGCGTATTTGTAATAAATTGTGTATGTTTATTTTGCTATTTAAGTTTCAGATTAATTATGATAGTTAAAATGCTATAGTTCGCATTAATTGGTGATTTGCCTTTGCACTCTCCTAAACGTAAATTATTTGCTTTTGATGTAACATAGTTATGTTCCATTCCCATGATGCTTTCGTTAAAAAAATACCACTTAAAAAGCAAGGCCAGGCCAGTGGTGAAGATTAATAAAAATCATTTTTGAAAACCATATTTAAGTAATTAGTTAAAGTCCAAAATTATTAAAGACTGCAGCAACGTTTTATTACCCTAAGCGCTGGTAAAAATACTTTTAAAAATTGCAAAATCAGCTCCATCTTTAACAAATTACACAAAGAAAAACTTTTCCCCGAGCTATTTCAAACTCCGGAGATCGTCTCAGTTATTTGAAGAGCCATTTTAATCTTTTACTGTTTCTAAACCTCCTTCTCATCGTAATGAATTCTTAGATATTGGTACGCCCATTATATGTGCTTGTAATAGATAAGGAGAAACAAAAAGAAAAAAAATCTGTGTACATTTACCACTGCATGCAGAATAAACTCTTTAACGAAACTCATATAATTAGTATCCCCGGCATCTCCTTCTTAACTCACAGACTGAATTTAAAACTCTCGCCTTCATTTTATGCTATGGAGATTGTTCTTTAGTTTATGCAGGACATAAGACGAGCATGGGTAATTTTTGAGAAACTTATTTTCCAGGTGTTTTGGTTTAAAGGTAAAATAAATCCATCTCCTCCTCGCTAATTGCCCGAAATAATTTTGGTTAAAATTTAAGGTTTCTAGTTTATTCTAAATTTAACTCGAAAAGCAAAATATACCTGGCGTTTATCAGCTCTAACTTAATTGAGTGACATACCGCTAGTCGTTAATATTTAACTTCTTTAAGAAACTGGTAATTTAAAAGCAAATTATCTTAAAATAAAAATATGAATATAGTTTTACTTAAATTATTTTTTGAAATACTTTCAGTCGAAGAAACAATTTCCTTTCAAATTATCGATCTTCAACTCGGTAACAGTGGTGCCATCTGCATATTATAACGTTTCACGAAATTATATATTTTAATTTCAGATTTCAAATACACGATTTGTAACGACAGAAATTTTTTATTTGATTATTTAATAAAATGGCGGTCGCTGACGTCATTTCATAGTCTAGGACGACATTAAATATGTTAACGAACTCTTTTGAATGCACATTTGATATCCAAGACAGCGATGACAATCATATGAGATTCTACTGTGTACCCACAGTGTCACATAAACGAGTAATTTAAGGTGACAGCATAGAAAAATGTCAGAACGATATAGATCCTGTGAGAGAGGTTATGGTAGTATGCTGCAGACAATGCCTGAGCGTATACTGCTGTTGGTACATCTGCGGTGCTTTTGCTCTTTGCCATCTTCTCAACAAAATATCAAATGTATATTACCGCATACTTCTTTCATGTAGGCAACCATCTCGGTAATCGTTGTTGTTATTGTCTTGTGACTATTGGTCAAACCAAGCACGATTTTAAGGCAAAGGGTTGAGCCTTTCATTTTAACGAACACATTAAGGATGATAGTACGACTCCTTGCTCACGTAGGTCCTCGTAAATTTGAAGCAGGGACCAAGCAGAAGACCCATAGGTAGCTAGATTGTTACATTACTTTGCTGAATATACTTTATTTTAGTTTCTATAATCAAACAAGCATTTAGACAGTCATATGACGGGATCAGAAAAGTTTTTAATTTTCTAGAATTCTAAAGTACCCTATGATGCTGGTAAAAAAATATTAATAAATGTTGTTCCATTTTACAATTATTCAAGCTAAAAATTACTCGTCTTAAACTTTACTCACTTTTGATTTTGCTAACCCTAACTCATGTAGAATCCAATATGGATGCCTGTATCCATTCCAGGTCTTTTGACTACCTTGGAATGTAATTGGTTCAAAGATATGGGTTCAGGAAAATCTTCCGAAGTTTGCAGAAGTTCAACAGCGATACTCGGAAAGCGAGGTCTTATAGCGAGGGGTACAGTTACACCAAACAGTGAGCAAGCTTGATCAGTGATACAGCGATCAGTGACTGTTTGAATATCCTCGATAGTTAAATGTATATTGATTGAATCAAAGAAATCTTTGATATTGAAGATCCGTTTATGTCATTCCGGTTCACTGCTAAAAGACTGTTTCAAACATAAGATACGAAAGCTATCGAAATAAACATGATCTGTCAAACTATTGAAATGGCTGTATGAACTATTTTCCCTATATTTAATAAACATTGTTCGATTTTACAATTATGCACTAAAAGTTATTTGTTTTAAACTTTACTCGTTTTGAATTTTGCTAACCCTAATTCATCAAGAATCCAATATATGTCTCTATCCCTTTCAGGTTCAACCCCTTCATAAATTTGAGGACAGACGGATAAATAACTTAGTAAACTATTATTATATAGGGATTGTTTTCTTTTCATTCAAATTTAGTCTTTCTTTTTTCAATCATAACATAATTCCTTTGACTCTGTATCTTGTTTGGCGCAGTTTGTCTAGAGGATTTAGCGCCAATAAACTTGAATAACTTCAACCAACCAACCATTGACTCTGCTAATTTTTAAATTGTTTTAGGCATAAGGTATATTAGCCTTGATGCTTACTACCAACCCTCTGTTTATAGGTCTAATTGCAGAACACCCTTATATCTCAAGACGTAAGGAATTCGAGAATCTTCAAATTGCCGAAGCCCGCACTTCAAGATGAAATTACTAGCATATATCCTGTCATATGACGGGATTTAAAATTTTTTAATTTCTCAGAAATTATCCTGTTCACGCTCAATAATTTGTTTATCATCATACTCCTCTAAAGTCTCCGATAGTTGTGAATGCAGTTTAGAATCACGTTGAATTCAGTTCTAAAGATAATTCAAAGTTTTCTTAGCTACGTCGAAATTATCGTTAAGTTCTTTCCAATTTTTTTGACACAGTAATTAATGGAAGTAAAGGAATGAAACTATCACTTCCACTACACCCTGGAGGTAGATAGAATTTGTTGTTAATACCGGTGATAAAATTTTCATTTCAACAAAAAATAATCGATGATTAAATTTAAAATTATCACATATGTACCTGATCTATTATTTAAGCCAAATATAAAAGAAAATTATTTACGTAATATCCAAGTTCAGTAATAAAAAGTATGAAATTAATGCAGACGATATATAAATAATTTAAAATAAGAAATGATTATGAGATGATTATAGGAATGACGTCATAATACTGAAAAAAATGTTATTTTTATCTATTTATTATTTGATAAATTTAAGCATATTTATACGAATTTATTTTAGAATGAGATCGATACTTTAGGAGAAAATAAACTTTACTCGCTTAGAATTTAGCTAACCCTAACTCGTCAAGATGAACTCGTCCAATATGAATACCTCTATCCATATCAGGTACAACCGCTTCATAAATTCGAGGACAGGCGGACAGATAACTTAGACTATTATTATATAGGGGATAAAAAAAGGTGTTCATTCTACAAACATTTATTAGATATTTTTAATTTAAAAAAATAAATAAAATTACTTTAATTTCAAATAACTTTATTACACATTTCTTTATAAAACTCATTTTTATTTGGAATCAGATCAGGAAAAGATGAAAATAGACTATTAGTTTCTCCCCTTTATAGCCTATTCCTTGATCGCATTGATTTAGGCGATTAACCCTTTGATCTAAAGAACTCATTACACAGTTCAAATGAAGTTTATTTAATCTAGTGAAGCACATTGAAAGATCATGCCACTAGAAGCTACATTAAAACCGTATTAGGTTTCCAGAAAATTTTTATATGTTTACCAGTGTTTCACTTTTTGCTAAAGCGTAATCGATTTCTACAAGTATTTATTGCAATCATACATAGTCACCATGATACATTTATCAGACTTTAAAAGGCAATTTTATGGCTTTAAAACAAATCAAACATTGCCTAAGGTTACATAGTACCTTTTGACACTGAAAACATTAAAAGAGCCTTTTTTTATTTATCAAAAAATTTATTTTTTAACCTTTTAACACATTGTGTACAGGTGCATTTCGCAGCGGAATTGTACCGGGAGCGGGCGTTTTGAGCTTAAATTTAATTATTCAGTTAAATCTTAGTAGATCGAAAATTATTTAATTTTTAACCACCTTTTTTTATTTTATATTGAAATATATAAACAAATATATAAGTAGAAATATATAAATAACAATAAGATTTTTGTATACAAAAAATGTATTTTTAGTAATAATATATTTTGGATAAATTTATAATAGTATCATAAATATGGAAAATCAAATAGAAATAGTAGTATATAGTTTTAATTTTTTCGAATTGTGTTATATATAATCATTTTTACATTATAAAAAAAATGAAAAGATCAATCATAAAACTAATAATACGGGTATACATATAAAAACTAGTGTTTATTTATCTAAATTTTTCCAGAATCTATGTAGTAGACAAGAACATTCGGCTTCGTTTTCCTGTATATACCGTTATTTTTGTAGCCATGTTGTTACACTAACCCGTACTAGTACGTGGCCCAGGTTCAAATATCAATCGTCAGAAAACGTACTAGTACGCGTCTGCGTTCAAGTATCAATCGTCAGAAGTTGTACTAGTACGTGTCTCGCATACAATGTGTTAAAATAAATTTTTGCAAGTATAAAAATTACATAGTTTTGTCGTTTCAAGTAATGTATTTTTATATTAACATGAATGCATAATATACACCAAATGAAAAAATAATTCACGTCATTTACTCTCAAGATAAGTTTTGAAATGTATATATTAAAATTTTCTTTTGTATTAAGCTAAATTATCTATTTTGTTCTGTAAACTTCAACTTTAGAGGTATCTAACATTTCAAAATATGAAAACATTAAGCTGTAAGAAATTCAAAAATTAAAAATAAGCTTTTATCATGCTATAAATTAAAACATACACTCAAACCTGTTTTTGTGCGGTGGATAGGGACCGCATAAAAAAATTAAACAAAACTTCACAAATAGCTATAAAATATAGTTTTTGGAACACAATTTTTTAAAAAAAAATTTTTTTAAATTAAAAAAAATTTTTTTTTAATTTTTTTTTCGGTGAATAGGGACCGCATAAAAAAAGTCTCACGTTTAAAATAACTCAAAACCTTACGAAATAACTAGTACATACCTGGAATTTTGCCAAAGGTTTTGGAATCTGATTTAAAAAATACATTTGCGAACATTTTTAAATATTTTATTTACATATGTGATTATTTTATACATTAAAACTTTTCAAAACGTATAAACATTATCCTTCGCAGTCTGACAATACGTGAACTTTCCTGTGATAAACTGGTTCAAAATCGCTTTCGTCACTTGAAGATACTATCTCGCACTCGTTTAGAGTTGACTTTTTTTCAGGTACCATATAGTCAGTGATTAGTTTTTGCGACAACTGTTGTTTCACTAGACGATTGTATATGTCCCGGTAGCCAGATATGCTCGACTGAAGCTCCTTTTGGAATTTTGAAGTTCTTTCAGAATTGGCATCGATTCCAAAAAATGGACATTCTAATTTATGACAGAGTTGAAGTCCTGCATAGATTTTATCTGCTGTCATATGATCGGGTTCTTCTTGCCCATCAGTAACATCTGTTACGTAATTTATAATTTCATCTTCCCTTACGGTGTCATCCTGAATCATTTCGACAAGATCATTTTCACTAAAACTATTAAACCCATCTCCGCCGATGTCATTATTGATAACTTCGATAACTTCGTCAATTATGTTCAATTTGATTGAAATTTTTATTTACCGCACAAAAAAAATCGCATAAAAAATCGCACAAAAAAAGACCGCACAAAAACAGGTTTGAGTGTATTGTTCTTATTAATATAATTGAGATTCACAAAATTAAAATGATAACTAAATCCTATATTTCTATAAAAAATTTAATAAAAGAGTTTCTAATTTACAAAATTTCGCAGAGGTTTTTTATTAGATAAGTATGTTATTATTTTTTTCACTTCTATAAATTTTATATTTTTTAAGTCTTGTTACAAGAAAACAAAATATTTTTTTTCGAAAGTTACACCCTTAGTCATGAAGTAGGAAAACTTTTATTCGAAATAGAGCAAAACTTTTTTCAAAATGTTGTTGTCTATGATGTCCGTGGTTAGACACTTGTTTCCAAACTACAAGTACCCACTTTGAACAAAAAGTCATTCTTTCACCCCTAGTCAACTTTTCAAATTAAACCGAAAATTATTTGTTTTGGCTGATTCAAGTGGCATTAATTAAAAACATCTGCTGAGTTAGCTGTAGAAGGCTGAAATTGTGTATTTAGAGCTGTTATAATACGTAGATATGAATCTCCTTTCTTTATAATCAAAAATTTCAATATTACAAATATTGACACTGGAGATAGCTGTCAAATAACAGAACCTGAGCTCTGCTTATACAACACAGTTACCATGAGAAACAAAACTTACTTTCAGTCTTCAAGAAAACTAAAAAATATATAATTCTGACTATCATATAGCCCGTCATATGACGGGATCAGTAAAATTTTTAATTTTTCATAATTGCAAAGTACCCTATGAGGTAGGTTAATAAATGGTTTGTTTTTTGTCTCAGAATTATCTGAAACACGCTCAATAATTTGTTTATCTTCATACACCTCTAAAATCTTCCGATACTGTGAATGCAGTTGAGAACCCCACTGAATTCATTTAGAAAGATAATTCAAAGTTTTCTTAACTACGTCGAAATTATCGTTAAGTTTTTCCAATTTTTTTGTCCTAGTAATTAATGGAAGTAAAGGAATAAAACTATCATTTCCACTACACCCTGGAGGTAGATAGAATTTGTTGTTAATACCAGGGATAATATTTTCATTGCAACAAAAAATAATCGATGATAAAATTTAAAATTATCACATATGTACCTAATCATTTATTTAAGACAATTAAATAAAAAATATTTATGTAATATCTAAGTTCAGTGATAAAACGCATGAAAAAAATGCAGACGATATTTAAGTAATTTAAAATAAGAAATGATTAAATGAGATGGTTAAAGGAATGACGTCACAATGCTAGAAAAAATGTTATTTTTACCTATTTATTATGTGACAAATTGATAAATTTAATCGCCTGCTCTTAACCGGGGAAAACAGGGCTTGAAATAATGGCATTAACCCTCTAAGCGGTTCGCACGTACAATTCCGCCAAACCGATAATGTCTTCAAAGCGGTTTCAATTTTCGACCTCCAGAGATGTTCCGAAAATGGATATAATGTACATTTCTGACAATGATTTCCCTCGTGGAGTAGATAGGAGGGTCAGGTCAATTGTTTAGGAACTGCACCCCTCTTTGACTGACATTTATTGAGGGGTGCACCCCTCCTCCTTGAGGCACAAAGACGCTGATAGGTTTTTATGGATTTGTAAATCTTTATTTCGAAGTATTTTATTTGCGGTAACAGATGTATCTCTAATTGCACCACTTAAATATCTTGGATGACTTTCGTAAAAAAATATAAATAATTCTCTTAATATTTTTATATGTACTTTTAGAATCCATTATTTCTTATGGGATGATCTTCGAGACTTGACGAGCTTTAGTGTATTAAAAATTAACAATCTATAATATCTATTTATATATCTATTTATAACCGGAAGTAAACGGACAATAACAAGGGTGGGTTTCCCGTATTCCATTCTAGTCGACAAAGGGTGAAGTAAAAAATCAGAGAACGCTTTGGCCACTGACACAATAAATCTTTAGCGTAATTTTGGAGACTTTTTTTCCTCTGTGTATTCCACTCGGAGGGTTAAATGCTAGAAAAGGGAAGGAATGGTGGATTTCGAACGTTGCTATCCCTAACTCTTCAAGAATGCAATACGGAAGCCTCTATCCATTCCAGGTCCAACCGCTTCATAAATTCGAAGACAGACGAACAGATAACTTTGGCTATTTATATATAGCCGATGATGCAAACTTTTACAAAATGTCAATAATTAAATATGGGAATAAAAAAGCAGTCTTGTACACATATCCGACATTTTATATAAGTTTCATTTGTAATAATACATCTTTTCTGTAAGTTTTCTAAACTGCTTTTATGTAAACAATTACATATATAAGCATCTCACTTTTTTTAATTTTTTGATTTTTTATTTTTATTTATGTATTTATCCATTATTCATGTTCATTAGATGAAATACGTAAAAAATATTTTGAATTTGAATTTAAAAAAACATAGGTACACTTTTTTCCTAATTTTGTGTTTCATAACCTGTATAACAGCAGCATTAGCATATTTTCGAAACAAACTTTTTGCTGAGAATATATTTTCTAATTGATTTTAAATTTCGAAACTAGAGAAAACTCCAAATAAGTTAATAAAGAAATATTAATGTAATCCTTTTTAATTTCTTAGAACATCTGTTTATATTAAGTGTTTAAACTCTTAATTCTTTTGGCATTTTATTTGTGTTTTAGTGAGCTGCTTTTTATGTGTCTTCATTGCTTACTTTTTAAAAATCTATCTGAATGATGAATCTGAAAAATCTACTTCTTTACTGATCATACTTTGTTTGCTTTAGTGCACGGCTGGCTAAAGTGCTTGCAATTCGTTAACATGTAGGAGTTCAAATTGAGTGTGTACCGAGGTACTTTCTCACGGTGAGTTGCACGTGCATGCATAGCCATGGGAGGATTTTCCTTGACGAATTTAAGACCCCAATTATTTACGTCATGTTTAGACCCTGCAGAGAGGATACTTCACGAATGGCAGCATAACGATCAAGCTCGCACAGAACTGTAAGCGTGAATTATGGGAGCAGGGGCTAAAATGTAATATCAGCTTGAACAAAAAGGGGCTACTTTAATGTGCCCACCTGCACTCCCGAAGGGCATGTGACGTGGGGAAATTTCCCAAAGAGAAGGGATTGGATGACAAGAAAAGGATTGGGACCTAGGTGAAGTTTTTGGAAACGGAGTGAGAGCTGAAGGCTGTTTAGAAGTCAGTCGAGAGGAGTGGAACAAGGATCCACTAGCACCAGCTCGTCCTGTGCGCCCGGACCGAGACCACCCCGCTCACCATCACCAACTCGTCCGTATGCCCGTGAGGAAATCCCCTGCCTGTTGTGACTTTAATGGACTTAATTTATAAATAATATTTACAGTCCTTTGACTTAGGCCTCTGTTAATAATAATAACTCCTTATAAAGAGTTGTGGGATAATAACAGTGTAAATAGAAGATATAAATGATTGATGATTATGTTAACCAAGTATTTTGTAAATAAATGTATAGAATAAATGTCTGAATCTATATAAGGTATTATATTCATTCTGTGTTTCCCCCTTGTAACGAACACTGGTGTATATGTTGTATGTACATTACAACAGAGTGATTCATTTTACAATTTCTTTACCCGATTTAAGGTCTTATCACAAGTCAACATGTACGCGTTAAAAAGGCAGCAGATTTAGTTTAGGATTCCTCTTTCCAATGAATCGCACAAGATCTCCACGCATTATACATAGGTAAAAAGAATCGCAAACTAAATCTGTTATCTTTCAGCGTGCACAAGTTTACAAGTGATAAGACCTTAACGCAATAACTTATTTTACTTTTCTCGAACTCATTTATAACAGTTGAATGTTGGTATTGCCCATGAATTTAGTTAAGAAGAACTGCCGAAAGATACCCGAATGGTAGATTGCTGCTCTTTGGTACCGTAGTTCGCACGTTTGAATCCTGCTGCTGCCATTGATATTTGTAGCCGTTCGGAATTGACTTTAAACAGTAGGGCTCGATCTCATTAGCCCTCGTGTAGCAAAGAAGTAGACCGGAGAGCTCTAAACCAAATCAATTGAATGAAACTAAAAAATTACAGCTACAAGCACGTAGCAATTGTAAGAATTCGAAGTGATTCAAAAATATCTTACCCATGTATATTTCCGTATTGTCGTGTAGTCCTCCTTTATATTTGAGTATCAACCTGTGATCAAATGTATAGTAGTGATTTATTTTTAATTGCGTTGTGTTAAGTATTTTTGTACTAAATTGAACCACATGTTCTGAGAAACTACAGACATATAAATGAAAATAAACTAACAGCTAAATTGACAGCAACCGAGACTAGCTTAATATAAAAGAAAGTAAATTTATTATAATATATATATATATATATATATTTACATACAAAACTTTTTTTTAAAATTAGTTCTGACAAAATTTTTTATCTACTTAAGTAATTTTGTAAATAGATAGAGGACCTAATCTCAATTTCAAAAATGTATTTGAATTTGGAGTACCTTTGTGGGTCAAAAATGTTGGGCCCGGAACACTTCTGGTTGAAGGGTATCTATGGCTGATCAGGAGAGGGAATCTATATATCATCCGTTGGTCTCGTCAGGGGCTTCCTCCTGAGTCTTTGGGGTGCGGTCGTACTATTTGGTGCAGGAACACTTCCTGTCGGACTTGGCTGGACTCCCCTAGTCTGGACTATCGAGCACCTTCTCCTCTGGACTCACGAATCTCTTCCGTCGGACCCGACTGGACTCCCGACTTTCGAACACCTTCTTTTGGGGACTCCCGAACCTCTTCTCTGGGACCTCCGAATCGTCCTTCTCATCTTTTTGATTTTTCATATTTAATTATTTCAACCTTGTCCCCTCCTCCTTCTTGTCTTCCAATCGGGATAGTTGTAAGGATTTCATTGGCCTGCTTCAACCCCGCCTTGAGACCGCCAACGTGCCAAACCTTATCCCTTCTAATTGGGCACTGTCCCTTAGGGAGTCATAAATACTCCACAAAGGTACATTCTTATTTAATGTCAAGTACGGAGACGGGATTCTCATCTGGGACTGGGATTAGAACTCCGCCCGAGACCACCGTACAAGACAACAATATCCGTTGAATAGAAATTTATGGTCCTTCATCTATTTACAAAGATGTGATGAGGTCAGATTTAGATCCCGAACATTTTACTACTTGTATGAATGAATCAATTATATAACAGATCTAAATCGCCTCATCACACGTATTACAAAATGTGGCATACTTTTAAAATACCGCAGTGCCTCAGAGAATTAAACCTTTTGCTTAGGGCTACAGTCACAGTGAGAGGACTAAACCGACCTAAACCTTCCCTACTTTTCCCAATAAAAATTTGGAGTTTACTGAATTACATTTGAACACTGAAAACAAAACTATGTTTTTATAAATAGATTTTAAAAAATTGCACACTTAAAATCAAATTTTATTTTTTCAAAACTTGTCTACTTTTTTACTCCATTGTATAAGGTAAAAGAAATGCTGTTTTGCTACACGAGGACTAATGAGATGTGAACCTACTGCTAGAAGCCACGTTCCAAATTACTACGAACATATATACTACAAGTGGGAATTGATCCCATAAACACCCATACCCAAGACTAATACCGTACCCATTCGGCCATGTTTCGATTACTTTTCGGCACATCTATACGTACAGAAGTCACAACGAAACTAGTCAAAACGCATTAAAGGGATAGTCGTAATGGATATTTAAATCTTCGGATATTTAAAGTTTCCTTATAGGTACGTCTAGAAGTACGTCAGTGATCATTTTTCGAGCAAGCCGAGTCAGAGGGGTTTCGCAGGGTGGGCCAAATTTCAGTTGCAATGACTCTTGAGTGATGGTCCCAAGACCCAGGGTTACGATTGTCGCCTCTCAAAATTTCCTGTTCTTTTTTCGGCTCCCTTCTGTTTCCCGTCTTTCTTAGTGCAACGAGCAAAACTCCTTCAATCTTGCTTTTTTCTCCATTCTCGACCCTCGTGGTTTGCTCCTCTTTCACTAATTCCGGCTTTAAGAGGTCCACAAAGCATCCAGTAAGTATTCCAAATTCTCTCCTCAGTAGTTCTCGTCTTCTGCATTCATTCGATTGTGCCTGCAGCGCGACGCGTTCGATCCGGGTACTTCGAAGGGTTTAGAGCAAGGTTGAGTGGCCCGATACTTGCGATCTGCCCACCGCCGCCGGGATGAGAGTGGAGGGCCTCAAGGCCATATGGGCCCGGTTTGGCGCTCGATTGTCTAGAAGTAAAACTGAAATCGGTGAAAATTCATTCAGGAAATGGTCCAAATGAGTATTTCCTTTTGAATCTAAGTACTGAGTTTTTTGCAATTGCAATACTTTCTTTACTCATACAATGAAGTAAAAAGTACAATAACAGTTTCACTTACTTTCACACTGTTGTTAGCCGTAACCAGCCTTTACGGTGTTACAAATATATAGCATTTTACAGAACATTTTTATTACTTTACCTCGTAGTGATAAACTAAAATGAATATCTATTGCTTCTTCTCTTTTTTATATTCAACTCTATCCCTGAACTTTTTAAACTGTACTTATGAAACATATAATAAGTTCGCTAAATTTTAGTACGCCCATTAATTCCTTAATATAGTTTTCGATTAAAAATGGGACATAATAATGAAATTAGTTACGTAACATGCTACACTAAACAGCATTTAAAACACGTATAGTAAAGTTTCTTCTAAATCCGGCCTTATTATTAATCTTCCCTTTTATTAAACTTGGAGTATGCACTATTTTAATGAATATTATTCTACTTGTACTTTTATGAGATAACCAGGAAAGAATATCTATTGCTTCTACTCGTTTTTTATCTCAATCTCACATCTTTAAACTGCATTTATTAATATCTAATAAATTCATTAAATATCGGCACATCCATTAATTCTGTAATCTAGTTTTCGATCAAAAATGTTATATAATAATGCAATTAGTTACATCGGGCACTGCACAAAAAAAAGTTTAAAACAACTGCTTTTAAAACAACTTATGTGGATTACAAGGAACAAAGCATAAAAAACGAAATTAGCTATTCCTGATTAAATTCAAGTTTTCTCACGAATAATTAGATTAAGGAAGGCAATTATAAAAATATTGTTGTTTTTGTTTATTTGCTTGTTTTTTATCAGCTCTGATACAGCATGAATTTTTAACTGTTTATCGATTCCACATACTGGACTTCAACACAGAGCAAAGATTTAGAGGTTCTACCACATACCAATCTGTAAGTATTGAAAAAAGCAACAATCCCAATAGGTTCCAGTCTCATTAGCTCTCATGTAGCAAAACAGTTGAACGGTTTCAAATAAGTTACGAAAATTATACTTTGATGATCTTAGCACCAAAAAATATTATTTACATTATTTATATGACGGTGGTTCTGATGTAGTATAATTCACTTTCATAGAACAATTTAGAATAATGCAATTAGGTTTTTTGTGTTTCGTGTTTTTGTGATTAAATAGTAACATTAAATCATTGTCACACGGTGAGCCTACTCAATAATGATCACTATACTCCATTTTTTTTATTCACATGTATGTACTTTAACTAATACACTGTTACCAATCAGTATTTGGACATGGATAGAAAAGAAAAACTAACTTTATTCAAAATCAATAGTGTAAAGCCTCCACGAGAGGCAATTACAGCGTGAACTCTCAAATACTTTCCACAATTCTTTGTATTTCATTACAACTAGTGGCTTGTTTCATTCGGCTTTATAATACAATTATTCAGATTTTATAATGCACCCTTAATGATTATCGTTAAATTTATTACATTTTTCAAATATTACCATAATTTTAAAAATAAAACTCATTTTTAAAGTAAAATCCAACCAGTAAAATCCACAAATAGGAAACATTGTCATAAAATATTTGGCATCTTGTTTTAGAAAACCAATCAGTCCAAAAAACCCCTACATAATTCCTGCAACTTGTCACAATGCATTTGGCAGGAGACGTTTTACAGACCCAGATGACATCAACGGTAAATTGAACCTTGAATTCGTCGCTCCAAAAACATTTTTATCTAGTAATTTCGATGTGCTTTCACCACATTAACCGATCACTGTTACTTTGGATCAAACTAAGAGCAGAACGACCAAGAGAACCAAGAATGTTAATTATGTCCAAACACTTATTTGACAGTTTAGTTCAGTTTTGGTATTCTTATGAGTTACTAGGCTAGAGTGAAATTTAATAAAAAGGGAATTTAATTATTCAGCTAAAAAGGAATCAAAAGTCTAGATATCTACAAAATGCGATAATTTGAGCTTTTTCTAAGTATAGATTTCTATATAATCAAATAATCTTCCACACAATGACCGTAGTTAAAAATCAACAAACAAATAAACTAGGATCATTTCAGAAATATTTATCTAAGATTAAATCGTCAATCTTACATGTTGAAAAAGCAGAAAATTCTATATAATTCCTTTCCGAATGTTAGATGTATCTCTTATAAAAAGAAAAATTTTTACCCGATTTATTTAGTTTGTTGATTTGTGATAAAACCTGTATCAGTAAATGTTTTCTGTCACACAAGAAATGAATTTTTCATAAAGATATTGTAAATTTAGTTCATCGCTTTTTCAATTTAATACATAATCCATTCGTTTCTGATTAGATAATCCAAATGAGCTACTTTGATCAGAAAACTATATTATAATGAAGGAGGCGTTTTTGATATTCTGAGAATTTTGAAGTTGATCCTCCTCAGAAAACGATTTTTCTATGATATAGTAAATACCGAATAGCGAGATGAGTGATTTATCCTACATGAACTGTATACATGAAGAGTTTTTAGTGACATTAAGAAATATCCAGAAAAATTTAATTCCGCTTAAAGTAAGCCATCTCAGTAAACAATTTATCTACTTAAAACGAATCCCATTACAAACATCTTCCGTCAGCCATTTGAAATTCTATCTTCAGATATATAAAAAGACAGTGTTTCCATAAGATGAATTCAAATTTTATTATTAATATCTTATAAATTTCTTAGTAAATTTCGCATATTATTTTAGTGTTGCCATAATATGAAATACAAAATGTAAACCAAATTTTTACAAAACAATACATGTATTTATTTCAAATACACATTTCTCACTGTTTCCTAATTTAGTATTGCAATACCTTTGAGTAAAATTTATATAAAATCTTTTTTTTTAATTTTGGCTCTGTAGTCAGTACATTAAAAATTTCTTGATGTGATTTATTAATCGGTACTCATTTCAGCAATGAAATCCCCAAAATCTATAATTTGTCCGCTGCAATTTTCTTGTTTCACAAATATCTGTTTGTTAGAGATGACTTTTATCGCGATAGCAGCGGTAAATTCCTTTCGCTCCGAAGAACATGGCTTATTCGTCTGGTCATCACCATTAAAACTCGAAATGCACTGTTTACATTCACGGAGCGAAACTATTCTTGAGAGATATCTAATTCTTCCGTAGCAATTTATTCCAAGAATTTTAGTAATAATTGATGTCCCGCTTATCAGTTTAGCAAATTCCTTTATAAGAACATCTAGATTTCTAATTTTAGAAGCATATTCTACGGCTGTTGGAATAGATCAGATTTTAATGTTACACATTTAAATAAATAAATACAACATTTGAGATTTTGAATGTTTTTTCACATAATTTTACAAAATGTTTGATAAGTTTTTATTCTCTTAATCTATTATATAAAGAATCTTGCTTTTAGACTGAAACCAGTTTATCCATAAATCCCTTATGAATAGCTGAGTTGTCATTAAATGAAATCACAAAAATATTAAATTACAAATCTTGTTTTTAGACTGAAACCAATTCATCAGAAAATATCCCTGTCAATGGGTAAGATGTAATAAATGAAATCTCACAACCGTATTAAATAATGAATCTTGCGTTTCGGCTGAAACCATTTTATCAGTAAATATCCCTATCAATAAGCGAGATGTAATAAATGAAATCCACAAAGATGTTAAATGACGAGTCTTGCGTTTAGACTGAAACCAGTTAATCAGTAAATATTCTTATAAATAAGTGAGGTGTAATAAATGAAATCTCAGAAACATTTTACATGACGAATCTTGTGTTTAGACTGAAACCATTTTATCAGTAAATATCCCTATCAATAAGCGAGATGTAATAAATGAAATCCACAAAGATCTTAAATGACGAGTCTTCCGTTTAGACTGAAACCAGTTAATCAGTAAATATTCTTATAAATAAGTGAGGTGTAATAAATGAAATCTCAGAAACATTTTACATGACGAATCTTGTGTTTAGACTGAAATCAATTTTATCAGTAAATATCCCTATCAATAAGCGAGATGTAATAAATGAAATCCACAAAGATCTTAAATGACGAGTCTTCCGTTTAGACTGAAACCAGTTAATCAGTAAATATTCTTATAAATAAGTGAGGTGTAATAAATGAAATCTCAGAAACATTTTACATGACGAATCTTGTGTTTAGACTGAAACCATTTTATCAGTAAATATCCCTATCAATAAGCGAGATGTAATAAATGAAATCCACAAAGATGTTAAATGACGAATCTTGCGTTTAGACTGAAACCAGTTAATCAGTAAATATTCTTATAAATAAGCGAGGTGTAATAAATGAAATCTCAGAAACATTTTGCATGACGAATCTTGTGTTTAGACTGAAACCATTTTATCAGTAAATATCCCTATCAATAAGCGAGATGTAATAAATGAAATCCACAAAGATCTTAAATGACGAGTCTTCCGTTTAGACTGAAACCAGTTAATCAGTAAATATTCTTATAAATAAGTGAGGTGTAATAAATGAAATCTCAGAAACATTTTACATGACGAATCTTGTGTTTAGACTGAAACCATTTTATCAGTAAATATCCCTATCAATAAGCGAGATGTAATAAATGAAATCCACAAAGATGTTAAATGACGAGTCTTCCGTTTAGACTGAAACCAGTTAATCAGTAAATATTCTTATAAATAAGCGAGGTGTAATAAATGAAATCTCAGAAACATTTTACATGACGAATCTTTTGTTTAGACTGAAATCAATTTATCAGTAAATACCCCTATCAATAAGCGAGATGTAATAAATAAAATCTCACAAATATATTAAATGACGAATCTTGCTTTTCGGCTGAAACCAGTTTATCAGTAAATATCCCTATCAATAGGCAAGATGTAATAAATGAAATCACAGAAACATATTAAATGACAAATCTTGTATTTAGTCTGAAACCAGTTTAACAGCAAATATCCCTATCATTAGGTGAGATATATAATAAATGAAACCTCACAAACATATTAAATAACGAATCTTGCTTATCAACTGAAATTAGTTTATCAGCAAATATCCCTATCAATAAGTCAGAAATATAGAAGATAAATAGGAGATAAATGAAATCTCAGAAACACTTTAAATGACGAATTTTGCTTTTAATCTGAAAGCAGGTTATCCATAAATTCCTTACAAATAGATGTGATAGTGAAATCTTAGAAATACATTAAATGATGAATGTTTCTTTTTGACTAAAACTTGTTCATCCGCATTAGTAGACAAGAATCCTATAAATAAAATCTCAGAAACACGTTAAATAACAAATCTTCCTTTTAAACTGAAACCTTATTAACCGTAACTTCCTTATAAGCACACAAATTATTAATAAATGTAATCTCAAACACATGAAAGATTCCTTTATTTTAATTAAATATAAATCAAATATAACATTTTAATTAAATTTGTAGGTATAAATGCTGAAAAGGTAGAACTGATTTCAATAGATGGTTAATCACTGTTCTGTGAAAAACGTTCAAATATTTTTTTTCCAACCTAGCAGTTTTACAGAACAAATTTTCAACAATA
The DNA here is from genome assembly GCA_032207245.1 of Pardosa pseudoannulata. NCBI lineage: Eukaryota > Metazoa > Arthropoda > Arachnida > Araneae > Lycosidae > Pardosa > Pardosa pseudoannulata. Next base: position 88,177,291 of record CM063506.1, read on the forward strand.
AATTTTAAATTCTAACTGTGTTTGTTCTCTTCAACTTTTCTCGTGAAGCCCCTTTATTATGTTTCTTGTTAAGCTAACTGTTGCAATTATAAACTCGTACTGTAAACATGTCATCTTCGCCAATGAATACCTTTATTATGTTAATCGTTATGTTAACTATTATAATTATAAACTTTTATTGTGTACATACCGTGTTCTCCAATCAAGTAATTTTTATGTTTCGGGTTATATAAACTGCTATATGTATAAACACGTACTGTGTTCACGTCATATTCTCCAATGAAGTAACTTTTTATGTCTCTGGTTATGCTAACTGTTATATTTATAAACTCGTACTGTGTTCACGTCATATTCTCCGATGAAGTAACTTTTTAGGATTCTGGTTATGTTAGCTGTTCTATTTATAAACTCGAATTGTGTACACGTCATCTTCTCCGATGAAGTAAATTTTTATGTTTCTAGTGATGTTAAAAATTATATTTATAAACTCGTACTGTGTTAAATCATCTTCTCCCTGAAGTAAATTTTTATGTTTCTAGTGATGTTAAAAATTATATTTATAAACTCGTACTGTGTTAAATCATCTTCTCCCTGAAGTAAATTTTTATGTTTCTAGTGATGTTATATGTTAGATTTATAAACTCGTATTATGTTACCTCATTTTCTCCGATGAAGTAACTTTTTATGTTTCTAGTTATGTTAACTTATATTTATAAACTCGGATTGTGTGCACGTTATCTTCTCCTATGAAGTAATTTTTTATGTTTCTAGTGATGTTAAGTGTTATATTTATAAACTCGTACTGTGTTACGTCCTCTTCTCCCATAAAGTAAATTCTTATGTTTCTAGTGATGTTATATGTTATATTTATAAACTCGTACTGTGTTACGTCATCTTCTCCCATGAAGTAAATTTTTATGTTTCTAGTGATGTTATATGTTATATTTATAAACTCATATTGTGTTACCTCATTTTCTCCGATGAAGTAACTTTTTATGATTCTGGTTATGTTAACTGTTATATTTATAAACTCGTACTGTGTTACATCATTTTCTCCGATGAAGTAAATGTTTATATTTCTAGTGATGTTCGGTACATATCGATGTTCCCCCCACCCCTTAAACGCAATGGTTGTATCCAGCGCGTTCTTTTCCTCTTCTTTTGTATCGTAACGAGTGTTAGCGTTCGGACCCCGTCTAGGAAGGTCGAACCGTTGTCCGCGTCTCCCATGAGAATGCGTATTTAGAGCCCATTGCTCTTTTATATTACTGATATATATTTTTATTGTCAGAGCCCATGCTCTTGTATGACCCTGTCATATTTTTCTTAATTAAAGTTTTTGTTAAGTTTTTAAATACAGTCCACTTTATTATCGTCCTCAACAAGTGATGTTAAGTGTTATATTTATAAACTCGTACTGTGTTACGTCCTCTTCTCCCATAAAGTAAATTCTTATGTTTCTAGTGATGTTATATGTTATATTTATATACTCGTATTGTGTTACCTCATTTTCTCCGATGAAGTAACTTTTTATGATTCTGGTTATGTTAACTGTTATATTTATAAACTCGTACTCTGTTACATCATCTTCTCCGATAAAGTAATTTTTTATTGTTTCTAGTGATTTTAAGTGTTATATTTATAAACTCGTACTGTGTTACGTCATCTTCTCCCATGAAGTAAATATTTATGTTTCTAGTGATGTTATATGTTATATTTATAAACTCGTATTGTGTTACCGCATTTTCTCCGATGAAGCAACTTTTTATGATTCTGGTTATGTTAACTGTTATATTTATAAACGAGTACTATGTACACGTCATCTTCTCCGATGAAGGAAGTTTTTATGTCTCTGGTTATGCTAACTGTTATATTTATAAACGCGTACTATGTACACATCATCTTCTCCGACGAAGGAACTTTTTATGTCTCTGGTTATACTAACTGTTATATTTATAAACTCGTACTGTGTTACATCATCTCCTCAGATGAAGTAGCATTTTATATTTCTGGTAATATTCAGCGTTATATTTCTGAGTACACGTCATCTTCTCCGATGAAAAACTCTTTATATATCGGGTTATTTCAGAGTTATATTTATAAACTCATACTGTGTTACGTCATCTTCTCGATGAAGTAACTGTTATATTTCAGGTTATATTAAGTGTTATATTTATAAATTCGTACAAAGTACGCATAATCTTCTTCGATGAAGAAACATTTAGGTTTCCGGTTCTGTTAACTGTTATAATTAAATATTATTTTGAACGTGTCATCTTCTTCATTGGAACAACTTTTACTGTTTCTGGTTACGTTAAATGATACAACTCTCCGATCTGGAGAACTGAATCCTCATATAGTAACAGAAAAAGCCTACAGTAGATTAAAAATAAATGTTTGGTGCGCATTGGTTGCAGTTGAAACTTTCGGACCACTTTTCTTCATCAAACAGACAATGGCAAGCTTTACATATCTGGATTTCCTAGAGTGTTAAGCTTTTCCTCTATTAGAATGCAGTCAGCCTCAAATTATCTTTTATCGTAAATGGTGATTCATCATTTTGGGTTCCATAGTTTGAACGGAGCTTGAAAATATTTTCTGGATCGTTGAACATGTCATGAGGTAATCCCTACCATGGCTACTAAAATTACCCGACATTAAACTCCATAATTATTTCTTTTGCGATTTATGTTAAATATGGAGTGTACACAACTCCAGTTCCGGATATCATAAACCTAAAAAAAATGAATCTATAAAACCACAGGAAGAATGCCTGCTGAAATGCGTGAAAATTTTCTTCAGCTAAATATTTAGCTTGACACAAATGGTGCTCATGGAGACATTATTGTTTGAAATTGTATTGTTTATAAATGTCTAAAATTGCCTTTCCAAAAGAACAATATACACTCAAGAGCCGAAGCATTATGACCACCTGTCAATAACGAGTTGGCCGCAAGACAACCTCAACCCGCTTTGGCATGCATGCCACAAGTCCTTGATAGATGGTCGGAGACAGATTGTACCAGATGTTTAAGCAACGGTTACTCAAATCCTAGATATTGCGAATTGGTGGTCTTTGAACTCTGAGCTGCCGTCCCATGACATCCTAAATGTGTTCTATCGGACTGAGATCCGGTGAATAAGGCGGCCAGTACATTAACTGTAATTCAGCATCATGTTCCTGTAAACACTCCAACACAATTTTAGCCTTGAGACAAGGGGCATTGTCCTGTTGGAGCATTCCATTTCCAGCTGGAAAAACAGAGGCCATGTAGGGTGCAACTGGTCCGCAATGATGTTCAGATACCCTGTAGCATTCATGGTCTGCTCTACCACAACCGAGGGTCCCAGAGACGCCCAAGAGAACGTCCCCCATAGCATAATACCGCCACCACCGGCCTGTGTATGACCTACTGTTCATTGAGAAAGCAACTGTTCGCCAGGAAGATTGCGTATCCTGACGCTGCCATCGGCGTACTGGTTTCACCATCATTCATCCACTTTGCATAAGTACTAACAACTGTAGATCGCGAACAGCCCACGAGTCGTGCAGTTTCGGAAATACTTGTTCCGAGCCTTCGAGCCATTACAATCTACCCTCTATCAAAATCGCTTAGATCTGCAACCTTTCCTATCACACACAGAAGTAAGTGAAAGAATGATTCTTCCAACTCTTCAGCAGCAGTTAAATATAACTTCCACCTGATCATGTGCCTTCCACGTCATTCAGGCGAGTTCATTGCAAAATCTAGGGGGTGGTCATAATGTTTTGGCTCTTGAGTGTACATCTACGTACCAGATTTGGTCTTTTGTAATCATGAAATTGGCCGAATAATTTTGGAGCACTCTGTATCTTGTTAAGGATAGACCCAAACGATATGTTTCCGATATCTACAAATAAACGTAAATATATGAATACATGAACATTTGCCACAAGAAATAAGCTTTATTTCTATATGCAAGTAAAACATTTTTCTGGAAGAAGAAAAACTGTGATATTATTGGATGAGAAATTTGCTCCGATCTTTTTGAAAATGCGGGTACAGTATTTGAAAACATTTATTGCTTTATGTGCGTAACCTCTTTACGTTTCAGATATTTGTGAATCGAAGCATTTCTAGATACACATGTGAAGTAAAATTTTCGGATTTCAGAGAGCGCCCTGAAAAAAGATTTTGGGTTTATTTTTCCCCAGCAGTTTCGAAAAAAAATTTCTTATTTGATTTTGCAAATTGAATATTCTGAATTTTAGGATGAGCTGCTCGGGATAAGTGAATATTTGAAAATAAATTGCATTTCATTGTTTCTGAAAGAAAATTTCACTTTGAGGCACTTTCTTTGGATTGTTTTGATGCGTTTATCTTTTTTCTCTTGTGGGAAAGTGACACAAGCGGTTTATGCAAAAGAAGAATCTTCCAGAATAAAAGTAATTTCTATTTTTAGGTTCAGGAAATATAATGGTGTATGAAGCTAAATTTGGCTAACTACTTTGCTTTTTTACCGGTACCTCATGCGGGTAAAGTTTTTTGTGCACAGTATGATTTTCCCGTACGTGATGTAGGAGTCACATTTTTAAAGCTCGTGTTTCTAATGATTTCATCTATTTTATTCTAATTTATTTTTGGCTTTAATAGAGAGCATTATTGATCCCTAGAACATAAGTACTGTTGCAAATTGAGTATTTGTAAAGATTTGACTTTCTGAAGTGTAATCCTTTTTGGCGATAAAATGGACTGGCTTAGCAGAGAAACAAACATTCTTGAAATTTTTCCCTATTTAATGACTTTGGTGACATTTAGTGATATTTTCTTAAATGCTCAATCGCCCCTAGGGGGCCAAGGCTTACTGTGCCAATCTCCGTTTGCATGACCACAGGCCATGGGGTGCGAAGTTCCGATTAGGTGGTCAATCTTAAGCGGAACCCCCAGTGTTTAGTTCCCAAGCATGCTTGGTCCTCAATTTCTCTACCCACTGAAGGAATGAAAGGCTGAGTCAACCTTGCCCAGCCCGGGGATCGAACCTCGGACCTGTGTCGTGGGAGCGTGAAGCGCTACCCCAACGCCACTGGGGGGGTCGACATTTAGTGATATTTATTGTAAATTCGGAAACTTTTTGACAATAAAGAACGTCAAAAAAGTCTGTAGTAA
>CM063506.1:88187437-88204937 GCA_032207245.1 Pardosa pseudoannulata
AATATTCTGGTTTAAAAGATAATAAAAAGTACTGGGAGGAATTCACAAGAGAAATAAATAACCCACGAAAGGGTTAAAAAGATTGCTCAGAAGCTTCATACGATTGGAAATCATTATTCTCAAAACGTTACTGAAATTTATTTATTTGAATCTGTTAAACTATATTTTAGCGTAAATGTAAATTTCCTCTAAAATTTCATAAATATTGTCTATATTTTGAAAACTAATGAAATTTTCACTTTAATACTTTATATCAGTTTGTAGTAATATATGTTATTTTAAATATTTTTTTTTAATTTTGAGAGTTTAAAGAAGCTATTTGAAAAACAGACACAACTCAGAACTATTATTGTTCCCATTAAATTTACCATGAAATTACAAAATTATCATGGTTAAATTACTAAATTATCTAGGCTAAAAATATTGAAATACTTTTAAACAGTTACAGACAAGTTACTGAAATATAAGTTCGTCTTTCTTTTACTTTACGGGCAGTTTATCTTCCACCTGTCCAAACGGTGTCGATAAAATAGCGCCGTAAACGTTAGCTTTTGATACTATGATGGCATACAATTTCAAACATATTTCCAATATATTTCTCTATCGCCCGAATCACGGCCGAACATAATACAGTCTTTATTCGGTTTATGTCACCCGCTTTTATGTTATTTGATTTCGCTGCGAGAAAGTTAGTGTCCAGCGCATATAAAAGGTACGCTTTCTCTCTGTTAGGATTCAAAACGTTTAGTTTATATAATTTCCTGTAGAAATAAAATCATTTTTCACTTCACAGTTTTCAACCGAAAGAGGATAAATTTGACGTTTGACGTGTTAAGGAAAGATTTATAGAAACATTAAATATATCATAAGTAGACAGTTATATTTATTAGGATATTTCCATATTTATTTCCATTATGAGATGGTACCAGCTGCTTTTCGAAGTTATTGTAGCAAATTACAAGCAATAGAATAGAATAAGGTAGGTTTCTCGAAGTATGTTCCGCGGAACCCTAAGATTCTGTAACGACCTTAGAAAAATGTATTTCTCAAGAACTTTTTAAATACCAGGAATATATATATATATATATATATATATATATATATATATATATATATATATATATATATATCATTGACGTGCGGTAGGTGTTCATACAGGGTGTGCAGAGAGCAACAACAACAATAATAGTAAAACCATAAAAATGTACATTAAACACTTCCTTAACATTTATTATTCATTTGTACACAAAATCGTCTATCCGTATTACTAATAAAATAACGAAAAGCTTATATTTCAACGAAAAACGTATATTTTCAGCAAAAGTAGCACCAAACGAACGTGTATTCCACGTGCAGAGGATTTCACTGCACGCTGTCTCAATAGAACGAACTGTTTCTTGTTCAATCAGTGGATTAAATTATATTAATTAATTGTTTTTAACATTTGGAAATCATATATTCTGCGAAAAACATCTTGACTATTTTTAAAAATAAAACCAGGGATATGGTGTACAAATATAACTTATATACTGTCTGTAAAACACAATGAATGGTAAAATTTAGACTGTTCTGTTAGAATTCGTTTCTTTTTTGTCTAACAAAACAAAATTGTTTTTCAGCGAATTATTTCTATAAATATAATACATCACCGAAATTACTTTACCACACTCAAACATTTCCCTTTATATTGCTGAAATACTTCTTTTGTATTTCCATGAAAACAAAATCTTACAATATATAAATTTAAGCATTAACCGTCTGCAAAATCGTATGTCCAGTCAATCAGTTAAAAAACCAAAATCGCTTCAGCACGTAAGCCCATTCTCTAATACAACGCTTAATAAACCGTACCTTCGGATGATTCTGAATGCCAAGTGCAAGAAAAATATCTTCACTTGCATCAGTGCCATAGTATGCTGTGCTTCTCCTGTAGCCCATACATATAAAGCGAGATTTTCTATTAGCACGCAGTGCGTACACATAAAAATTTCTTATGTTGGTTTGCTTTTGAAAGTGCTATGTGGTGCAGCACCTAGTACCACACGCACTGCGGGAATACAAACAAGCAAATCAACATAATATTTGAATATATTATAAATAATATTTATTATATACCATATAAAGATAGGTAGACATAGAAGCAGAAAATTATTGTCTCTCATAATTTTGCCAGGGTGTGCAGTGCACACCCTGCACATATGGACCGCACGCCACTGATATATATATATATATATATATATATATATATATATATATATATATATATATATATATATACTATAACAATAAATGTTCCTATTTTTATTTAAAACTATCAACTTTGTTATGTATTTATTTAAGTGAGTAATATTTGTTTTAGCAATTTTTAATTAGCATATTAGTCTGTAATCTCTCGGAACTTGTGGTTAAATTTAATATTTGAATAATCTTCACAAAGAAATACAAAGAAATTTAGTCTTAGACTAACCAAATATTGACCATTATAATTGATCACAGGTAAAATATCTAAATTTAATAAGAGCTACACGACATCAGAATCCTGGTGTCGTTTGAAAAGAAAATATCTATGATTATCAGAAAAGTTCTCTATGTGCTGTTTTTTTCAACGCCCTGTATATACAGAACTGGCTTTTCTACATATGCTTTGAGAAAAACCAATTATCAGAATATGTTTGATGCAGAGCATAATATGAGAATAGCATTTTCTTTAATAATACATCCAAACTTTAAAAGAATTGGTGACAGTCAGAAGCAAAGCCAATCCTGCCATAGATAATTTTCCTCAATGTATGATTTTAATTGTATCATTTCATTAAAAAATGTCCAGCTTTCACGTCCCTTTTTGTAAGTAGCATCTACATTTTTATATTGCTTTATATTATTTAGTTTTATGCTTATGTTTTATCAGAGATTAAATAATAGGCTCTTAGTTTCTCAAGAATTATTTATTCAAGAGTTTCGATATTATGTAGTATGGGGTAAAAAAAGAGCTCTGCGGGATAAAAAGCAAGAGAGCCATTGGAATAGAGGAAAAAGTATTGTCATAAAATCATACACTATTGCAGCCTTTTGCTAGACAGGTGTTTATTTAAGATACTATATAAAAACATTTTTATATATAAAATTATTTTTTCACATAGAACCATGGTAACAAAGCAAGTTACTCCCTTCCTTCCGTAATAAAACCGGCATTTAAAAGAAAAATTTCAGCTCTCTTTTAGAAATACTTTATGACGTTTTATATCCTAGTTTAGGCAAATATATTAGTTATATATGGTATGAATATAATGAAATATATTTTTTTAAATTTTTTAAGGGAAGGTTTAATGTAAATGTAAATTTCCTCAGAAATTTTCTAAATATAGCCTATATTTAAAACAACTAAACTTCGATTAATAGTTTACACTAGTTCATAGTTTTATATATAGTTTTTAAATTTAAATACTAAAAATTAACAGAATTTAACGCAAAAGAGGGCATATCTCTTAAAGATTTTTGGAAAGGCAATTTTTGCTGTGAAATTAGCTGTAAAAATTTGCTGTAAAATTAGAAAATTCTAATAGTAAAATTGCTACAATCCCAAAGCTAAAAATGTTAAAATATGTTTTGAATTATTACTAACATGCAACTGAAATGTACTTTCTTCTATTTTTATATTTTGAGCAGTTTATTTTCTTTCTATCCAAGCAGAGTCGATAAAATACAGCCCTAAATGTATGCTTTTGATGCTATAATGGTATACAATTTGAGTCATATTTCCAATATTTTCCTTTATCGCCCGAATCACAGTCGATATTATAAAGCCTTTATTCGGTTTATGTGTCCCTCTTTTATGTTATTTGATTTCGTTGAGTGAAAGTTATTGTCGCACCGCGTATAAAAGGTGCGATTTCTCTCTGTTGGAATTCGGCATATGTTTGCTTTAGATTATTTTCTGTAGCATGAAGAGTATTATTCACTTCATACTTTTGATCCGAAAGAGGATGAATTTGACGTGTCGAGTAAAGTTTGTTTAAATATATGTTTTAAATATTCCATAGGTAGACAGTGATTTTAGGAATAATGTTTATGTTTTGATATTTATTTTAATTTATTATAAGATAGATACACCTGTATTTTTGGAACGTTGGAGCCATTGTAGAATTTTATGAGGAAAGCAATGAGAGGATATGGGAAATGAGGCATTACTTCATTAAATTACTCCGCATATTATTTTTGTCTTTTTGTTCTTTTTGAGAAAAGGAATGGCATGATATGTGTTGTAGAAAAAATAGACTGCTTCATTGCATTGCCCCACAGATGACTTTTATGTCAAGAAAAGAACTGTAGGTAATGTATTGTAATAAAATAATAGACTGCTTCATTGCATTGTTCCACAGATGATTTTTATAACAAGAAAAAAATGGTAGGTAATGTGTTGTATTTAAATAATAGACTGCTTCATTGCATTAAGCTACCGATGACTTTTATATTAGGATTAGGAAGAAATGGTAGGTAATGTATTATAATAAAATAATAGACTGCTTCATTGCATTGCACCACAGATAACTTTTATAACAAGAAAAAAATGGTAGGTAATGTGTTGTATTTAAATAGTAGACTGCTTCATTGCATTGAGCCACCGATCACTTTTATATTAGGAAAGAATGGTAAATAATGTATTATAATAAAATAATAGACTGCTTCATTGCATTGCACCACAGATGACTTTTATATCAGGAAAATAATGATAGGTAATTTATTGTAATAAAATAATAGACTGCTTCATTGCATTGCGCCAAAGATGACTTTTATATCAGTAAAAGAAGGGTAGGTAATGTATTGTAATAAAATAATAGACTACTTCATTGTATTGTGCCAAAGATTTTTTTAAATAAGGAAAGGATGGCATGATACACCTTGTAGTAAAATAATGGACTCTTTCATTGCATTGCGCAGCATATGATTTTTATATCAGGAAAAGAATAGAGGGATATATATTGTAATAAAATAATGGACTGCTTCATTGCGCCAAAGATATATTTTTACATCATTAATAGAATGACATGATACACATTGTAGTAAAATAAAGGATTTCTTCATTCCATTGTACCACAGATGTTTTTATTTCAGGAAAGGGATGATATGATAAGCATTGTAGTAAAATAAGGGACTACTTCACTGCATTGGGCCACAAACTTTTCTTTTCGTATTTTAATATGAGGAAAGGAATAACATACGTATTGTAGAAAATAATGCACTCTTTCATTGCATTGCGCAACATGTGATTTTTATATCAGGAAAAGAATAGAAGGATATATATTGTTGTAAAATAATGGACTACTTCATTGCTCCAAAGATATTTGTGTGTAAAGGACCAAAATTGGCTTGTGCAGCTGTAGTCCGGTATATGAGAAAGTCTGAGTCGTTCGTCATGAAGTGAGTAGCACGTTATAAAGCGGCACAAAATGTTGACGATATACTGGAACGGGGTAAACGCCGCTCAACGTCAAAATCGAATGATAAAGTGATTCTCGCATAATCGATAATAATATGGATTGGACAACTTATTAGGTGAAATAAATTTCAGTTTAATATGTATACTACACGATACAAACCGAACGATAGCCGATTGGTTAGGGTGCTGGCCTTCGGTACCGGAGTTCGTGGGGTCGAATCCCACTGTGGCATGGATGTTCGTAGCCGTTCGGAATCGGCTTTAAGCTGTAGTTCCCTGTCTCATTAGCCCTCGAGTTGCAAAAAGTAGACCGTAGCACTCCAAACCAAACCAAACCATACAAGGTACAAATGTATTTTTAACTAATTCGTTTCTATTTTCAGAGAAATAGACGACACGTTCTTGTGGAACAGACTGTAGCTAAAATATTGCTAATTATTGCCTATAATTTAAATTTTAATGAAAATATGTATCAATTCTTAGTTTTACATCTTACTGTAATTAAGAGTTTAATCTCCTTTTAATTGTTTTCAATTGTTAATCGTTTTCTAAAACTTTGAAACTTTAAAGAAAGCACTCAAAAAGTACGCACAACTCTTAATTATTCATGTACTCACAAAACTGCAAAATACAGAAGGTAAAATTACAAAATTATTTAGGTTCAAAATATTGAAATGGATTTAAACTGCTAGAGACGTTGCTGAAATATACTTTCATTTTCTTTTTATTTTATAGTTTTTTCTTTCGATCTATTCAAACATTACCGATAAAATACTGTCATAAAAGTGTATTTTTATGCAATAATAGATACAATTTCAACCACATTTTCAATGTGGTTTGATTTCATATATGAAAGTTATTGTAGATCGCATAAAAGATACAAATTCTACTTGTTCGGTTTTGGTATATGTTTGCTTAAGATTATTTTCTGTACAATTGAAGAGTATTTACTCTACACTTTTGAACCGAAAGAGGGTAAATTTATTGAATCGAGAAATGGTTTATATGAATCCGTCTTTGAACTATTTTATAGGTAGAGAGTAATTTTGGAAATGATATTTCGAGATTTATTCAAATCTGTTATGAGATAAGACAGCTGTATTATCGGAGTGTTATTAGCACACATTGCAAAATTTTATGGGAAACGGAATCAGGAGATATGTATTGTGGTAAAACTAGAAACTACTAAACCGCATTGCGGCACAGATGTTTAAAGCAGATAGTAGACATTGTAAAATGTTTTAGTATATTGTTAAATTAGATTTAGGAAAGTTTCTGCATATATACTTTAAAGTATAACTAAATCAATCGCATTATAGTTTATTTGATAATCACATATTTTTTAACTTAATTATAAAATTATTTTAAAAAATTCCATACTTTTTAATTATTATTTTTTTCCACTCTTGTCTCATTGTTACTTAAAACATGTAAAACTCAATTGGACATTATTTTGTCTATGGATTTATCAGAAACAATTTATGTGTGAAATTGCAGTTTTGTAAATAATTCGGATTTGTATAAATTTAAATTTTATTTTTATAATCTACATAAAACTGAAACTTAAGACGAATTCAAAGAATAATTTCAACGTATATTAAAAGTGTTTTGAAGAAACTTTTATAAATCATTGAAAATCTAAATCATCTGGTTCATTTTAAAATTTAACGAAAATATTTTAACTCATTAAAGAAAACATTGTATCTTTCGAGCTGAAAGATTTTCAATAAAATACCTATTTTTGATTCAATAAAAAATAGAATATTCTGCTTTGTTTAGATTATTTTTTTCCTGTGATAATTAATAAGTCTCTAACTGCAAAATACAGAAGGTAAAATTACAAAATTATTTAGGTTCAAAATATTGAAATGGATTTAAACTGCTAGAGACGTTACTGAAATATACTTTCGTTTCCCTTTTATTTTATAGTTTTTTTCTTTCGATCTATTCAAATATTACGGATAAAATACTGTCGTAAATGTGTATTTTTATACAATAATGGATACAATTTCAACCACATTTTCAATATCGCCTGAATCACAGCTGAACACTGTAAAGTCTTTATTCAGTTTATGTTACCTTCCTTTATGCTATTTGATTTCATATATGTTATTGTCGATCGCATAAAAGATACAAATTCTACTTGTTTGGTTTTGGTATATGTTTGCTTAAGATTATTTTATGTACAATTGAAGAGTATTTACTCTACACTTTTGAGCCAAAAGAGGGTAAATTTATTGAATTGAGAAATGGTTTATATGATTGAGTCTTTGAAATATTTCATAGGTAGAGAGTAATTTTGGAAATGATATTTAGAGATTTATTCTAATTTGTTATGAGATAGGACAGCTGTATTATCGGAGTGGTATTAGCAGACATTGCGAAATTTTATGGGAAACTGAATCAGGAGATATGTATTGTAGCAAAACTAGGAACTACTACACTGCATTGTGGCACAGGTGTTGTTTAAAGCAGATAGTAGACCTTGTGAAACGTTTTAGTATGTTGTTAAATTAGATTTAGGGAAATTTCTACATATATACCTTAAATTTTAACTAAATCAATCGCATTATAGTTTATTTGATAATCACATATTTTTTTAACTTGATTATAAAATTATTTTTAAAAATTCCATAATTTTTAATTTTTATTGTAGTAAAATTAGGAACTAATACACTGCATTGCGGCACAGATGTTTAAAGCAGATAGACGACCGTGTGAAATGTTTTAGTATGTTGTTATATTAGAGCTAGGAAAATTTCTACATATATACCTTAAAGTATAACTAGATCAATCGCATTATAGTTTATTTGATATTTATATTCTTTAACTTGACAAAAAAAGTTATTTTAAAATATTCCATACTTTTTAATTTTTAATTTTTTTACACTCTTGTCTCATTGTTACTTAAAATATGTAAAACTTAATTGGACATTATTTTGTCTATTTGTAACAAAGAGTTACAGTTCAACAACTCCAATGCGAAACTGACCTACAGGCGAAAGCAAAGCCAGTGACCCTCCTTCGACCCCGTTGGTTGCTAACCGCGGAGTAGCCATCTTCGGCCAAGGCAACGCTGTCCAACGAACTTTTTCGGGGGATCTGTGGGCCCTCTGAGAAAGAGAGGAAGGAAGAAGGAGTGTGGAGCTTAAGGTATCCGTCTACGTTCGGACAACTTTTTTTCTTTAAACGTAGAGAAACGTAGAGACTAGTTCATGTTTTTTACATTTTTAGATTTATTTTTTATATTGTCATAGAGAATTGCACTTAAAAAATTTATTCCAGGAGAAATTTTTATAAAATTTCTAATAAATGAAGAAAATTTAGTAAAAAATCAGGTTTTTTTCCAAAGGTCTAATTTTTTAATAAATTAAATTGTTTCAATATTTTTTGATTCAACACATTTCTTATACACTGGTCTAGTGAATCACCTAAAATCTTAGCTTAATTTACATTTGGTAAAAAATTTTGGTCCTTCAAAATCATACACATTGAATTTTAACGAATTTTCATTACCTTTATATTTATTTAACTATGAGTGTAACATCATTAAAAATTATCCAAATTTAAAGCTTTTAGGTCATTTACTAGTAAATACTATCAAAAACATTCATAATAATTTTCAAGAAAATATTTTAAGAACTGAGAAATCACATTTCAAGTTTCCACATTTTATTAAAAATACCGTTCTGAGAAAAACGCATTTGAAGTTTATGAAAGCAACTTTAACTATTAAAAAATTAAAATACATGTTTAAAATTCCCCACACTTTCTTTCTTCAAAACTTTCTAATTGCCAAGTTGCTAATTATTAAAAGTATTAGAAAGATGTTTAAACTAATCTTCATGAAAATTTAAAAAGTTTTGTCGAAAAAAAGCTCTTTAAAAGGCTTTAAATTCACAACTTCCGGTTCCAAAGACTTTACTTCCGTTTTGTTTTGACAGCTGTCACTGATGTTTAAACACTGTAACTTTTCTTTAAAAAGCCGTAGAGACAAAACAAAAACAAATTTTGATGCCTAAAAGTTGAAATTTTACAATAGAGAAATAAAAAAAAATTATGATTTGGGGCAAAAAAAATTACGTTTTCATCGTAGACGGATACCTTAATATCTTCTGCGGCAGTTCGAACACCATTTTTCTTTTTTAGATCAAGACGCCATATTGGCAAAATCTTTGATCGAGTATGGTCCCCTTGGCCGTAGGCAGGGGAAGGGATTTGGGGGACTGGTCCCCCACCCCCGAAACTTTGAAAGACCATTTTGTAGGTAGACAATGTCCCACGTTTGTGTGTTTATGTACTATCTGCCTAGCTGTTCATGAACAAGGACAGTTATTCTCTTAGAAAAAAAACCGCTGAGACCATAAAAGTTTTGCTAGGCCGCTGGCCGGAAATACAACATTGTATTTCCGGCACTGTATTCTGGAATTACAGTGCTTTCTCTTACATTAATTGAGGTATTCACAAATAAAGATGTCTTTCTCCCTTGGTCCCCCTCCGAAAATAATTTCTTGCTAAGGCCCTGATGGTCCCTTTGGCATGATGGCCTAAATAGCATTTTATTTCCTATTTACACCTTTATTTATATTCAAAATTCAGAAGTAGGAAGTAGTTTGTTCTTTTTTTTTTCAATTTTGCATTTTCTCACCAGTATTCCACTTGCGGCTGGCCTAGACGCTCAGTCGGTCTTCAACTTAACACTATTGATTTATAAGAAACTTTTTATGTGTGAAATTGAAGTTTTGTAAATAATTGGGACTTGTAAATTTAAATTTCATTTTTATAATCTAAATGAAGCTGAAACTTAAAATGAAATTATAGAATAATTTCAATGCATATAAAAAGTGATTAGACGAAACTTGAATAAACCATTGAAAATCTAAATCATCTGGTTCATTTTAAAATTTAGCGAAAAATATTTAACTCATGAAAGGGAACATAGTACATTTCGAGCTGAAAAATCTTCAATATAATACCTATTTTTTATTCAATAAAAAATAAAATATTCTGTTTTATTTATATTCTTTTTTTGTGATCATTAATAAGTCTCTAACTGCATATTTTTTTTAATTTTGTTATATAAAGCAATATTTTCTTTAAAAAAAAACATAAAATATGTATATCAAGTGTAAAAAGTAGAAATTCACTTATCCGCAAAATAACTAATAGAATTTTTAAATTAGAAAATATTTTTATATAAAAGTTAATTGTCTTTTTTATTCTGGGAATCTCACTTACATTAATACATGCAATACATTTTATTTTATACCTCAATGATGATTAAGCATTTTTATTTTTATTAATTATTTTTATTTTTACTTTTTTACATTTTTCAGCTTTCAAAAGAAATACCAAATACCTTGAGATTTTTAAGATTACAGAATAAAACAGATATTGTAATTTAATTTGAGTAAAAAAAATTTGTTTCAAATACAAATATTTCGAAATTATTTTGAGTGTAAAAACTTCATAATTCCATTTTGTGTATTTATTAACATTATTTTAAAAAGTATTTTACTTGAAAAGAGGAAGATAATAGATTTTTTTTTTCAAAGTTAGAGTAACAATAAAAAACTAGTGAAAATTCTAAAAGGTGCAGAACTTTTTTGTTTAATGATTAATCGAATAAACGGTATTATAATGAAAATTTTAAGTCTCGAAATAATGTCCTCTTAAAATTAATCTATTTGATTTTTTAAAGCTTTATTTGGTTGAAAAACAGTTAATACGTATTTTTTAGTTAAAAGTTATATTATATTTGTTCAAAGATTCATAAATGGTTGTATCACTATAATCTAATAATTTTCAGAAACACTTTACAAAACTTCATTTTCACTTAATGTGTGTATACAACGATTTTTATGTTTAAATCATTCGGTATAGTCATCTATTGTGAGGAAACGTGTTATTACCTCCATCTAATGTTACAAACGTTTAAAAAACGATTACAAGATCCAGTGCCAGAAATATCTGCTGAATATAATCTTACTTTGCCAATCGTAAGGGGTGTGGCGCTATTTGACTCCATGCGTGTATCTTAAAAATAGAGTATATTTTAATAAATAAATAACATTATTCAGTAACCCTCCCTCCGGTTATCTAAATAACCGAACTGCCTTCAATAAAACTGTTTCACATTTTTCGATTACTTTACAATTGGCTAATTTTGTTAAATCTTGAAGCCCATTAGTAGTGTTTCCCTCACTGAAATGCTTGCTTTTATATGACAATGCAATCTCGCAACTTACCTCATGCTAATTAACTCCAGTAAAGCCAATGATTTCAGCATGACCGGTTTTGAATCTCTCGACTACTCGTCACGCTCTTTACTGTTATGAAATTTAAATTTTATTTAGCAGAATTATCTGCCAAATATCTGGAGATAATTACAAAAACAATGAGAGAAAGGTCATTTATTGCCACCAACACAACAATGTAAATGAATGTGGGACAGAATTAAGTGGAGCTATTTTTCGTCTATTTTTCCTCAATATTTAAAACGTGGCTGATCAAAATCGAGTCAGACTCTTGTCTCATTGTTACTTAAAAAATGTAAAAGATAATTGGTCATTATTTTTTCTTTTCATATATGACATTTTTTATGTGTGAAATTGAAGTTTTGTAAATAATTCGGACTTATGTAAATTTAAATTTTATTTTTATAATCTAAATGAAACTGAAAGTTAAGATGAATTCATAGAATAATTTCAACATATAATTAAAAGTGTTTTAAAGAAGATTGTGTAAATCTTTGAAAATCCAAATCATCTGATTCATTTTAAAATTCAACGAAAAATATTTAACTCATTAAAAAGAACATCGTACCTTTCGAGCTGAAAAATTTTCAATATAATACCTATTTTTGATTCAATGTAAAATAAAGTATTCTGCTTTGTTTAAATTATTTTTTTCTATGATCATTAATTAGTCTCTAACTTCATAATTTTTTTAGTTTTGTTATATAAAGCGATATTTTCTTAAAAAACATAAAATATGTGTACCTAGGGCAAAAAGTAGGAATTTTCTCATCTGCAAAATAACTTTTTAGTAATAACTAGTGTTTAATCTTTCGACTCCTTGGCACTCTCTTTACTATTGTAAAATTTAAATTTTACTTAGCAGAATTATCTGCCAATATATTTTCCAAATATCAGGAGATAATTACAAAAACAATGAGAGAAAGATCATTTATTGCCGCCAACACAACAACGCAAATAAATGTGTGACAGAATTAAGTGGAGCTATTTTTCGTCTATTTTTCCTCAATATTTAAAACGTGAATGCTCAAAATCGAGTCAGATTCTACGATGCTCTTTGAGACACATTACAACCGTGTATCGAGTTTGCTACCAACTGGTGTAAATATGACGACTTGTACAGCAGACAAACATTTCTCTGGCACTTTGCAAAAATTCAGTTCGAGCCAACACAAAACACCTTAGCCGTTTAGTAATAAGGATTATTATAATCAATTTCTTCAAATTTTTGTTCAAAAACAGGTGCTATGTTACAGAAACCAAGCGGAAATCTTGCCTATAATATGACAGCTATGATTATTCTTGAAAGCATTTCCTGTGTTTTATAATAATACTCATCTAATACAAGACTACGATAAAAGATTTATTCATTTTCAAAATGCTATGAAAAACAATAACACGCACAAATATGAGTGATATACAGAAATAACCACAAACATGAGTTCTCTGTGACTCCTTATTTCCATGGAAACAAGATGGTAGTTAAACTCTTTCTACACATTTTTTAACATCATCGTGTCCATGGTCTGCACTGCAGCACTGATCCGTACCCTGGGTTATTTATTCTAATATCTTTTTAGTAGCTGTGGGCACATAAACAAGATCCTTGTTGTGTTCTTAAGGAAAGAAGTCACAATTCATTAAATCAAGTGACCCGGTGAGCGAAGAAACAAAGCGAAGTCATTTTCACCAAAACACCAAATTTAGCTATTCGAATGTTCATCTTTCGGATAATGACGCGAACATTAAAAAAATAAAGAGCTGGAGCCTGTGACGTCGTCGAATTTTTAAAATTTTAGCTGAAAAAAATTTATAATTTTTTAAAGATTTTTAAAAATGCAGTCAAAAGACATTTTATGTCTACACTTTGAAAAGAAGGCATAAATAGATGAAGAACGAGGTGTAATAAGATTTCTGACAGCAGAAAGATGTGGATGAACGAAAATTCAAATACCTCTTGTTTAAGGCGAAACTATATGCTGTACGTCTGAAATTTCTGTGGGAGGTTTACAACCATCCCCTTAACAGCTCTGAACTGTTTCTCTTCAATTTTAAGATGTGGTTTGTACAGTACAAGTGGGAAAGATTTGGTTTGGCTTGGGGCAATACGGTCTACTTTTTCGGTACGCAACGACCAATGACCTATTGCTTAAAACCGATATCGAACGGCTATAAACATCTATGCCAGCAGTAGCAATCACACCCATGAACTCCAGTACCGAAGAGCTTAACCCTACCCATTCGGTCGTCTTTCAGTGCTTCGTTTTACAGTGGAATAAATGCATGAATCTCAAGTTTCGATATCTTTGAATAAAAAGAATTTCTGCTGTCACACGTGCGCTAGGCTTGTTATTTAGTAAGTACTCCATACAGCTGTTAATACAGACCGATAACTTTATGCCGAACATTTATACGACACTGTTACTCATTTGGTATCACCCTGGAAGTCTAAATAATGTAAAGAATGCTAGGGACGTGAGTAACACTGCCTTTTCTGGTTTTTTGTCATTTATTTAGAAACAGGAACCAAGGAGAAAACCCCAAACTTGAAAATTTGCTACCTCCTGAGAACTTGGAGGACATTGGGACTATTTGGGAACCTATTTTACGTGCTCTAGTCGCCACTGATGAACACAGTGGATCTTTACCCGGATCCAGCCTCGAATTCACAACCTTCAGGTATGAGATCGAAACCTCCGACTGAGATACCTCAACTCTATATATTGAATGTATCTTATAGACAATGGAGAACGGGGCACATAGAATATTTGTAGAATGTGCAGAAAACTTAATGATTTAACGATTACTTTCTTATATCACTTATATTTAATCATGTAAGTATATAACAATTTTTGTAATAACATTGTATATTAAAATCTTTTAATTCGATTCATGCAGGTCATCAGTGAATAGATAGACACAAAAATTTTAATAATTCAGACAATAGTAACATTAAAATTATAATCGAATGAAAATGTTAAAAAAATAAAAAGAAAGCTTTTCAGAAATTCAATTTAAAAGTTTTTTAATGAACAACCTGAATAAAACAACAGTTACCCAAGTTTTATCCGACTTGCCTCCCATACTCCCATTTAGTTCAATAACAGAATTTTTTTCTGAGAACTGTATCTTTTCTTTATGAATCTTTTGAAAGTAGTGGGTTTTCTAATACTAAAACCAATTATTTTTTATTACATTTCCTAATATCGAGCAAAGCAAATGCACTCTAAACGTTTCTAAACCTGACTCCTCACGCACACCCTAGTTCTAAAAGTTTCCCCTATCCCCTCCAAAATACTTCCTTCTAAACTCAGAAACTTTAAAAACGAAACTTCGCCGATTTCGAACAACTCAATTTAAACAAGGGGATTTATCCGATCACTTTTATTTCTTAGAGGTTGCGGTTGTTCTTATTTCCTTCTATTTTAGACGTTTGGAATTTCCAGATAAAGAAGCAAAATGTCATTAGAAAATGCCTTTGAAATTTTTTAAAGGTTTAGGTGTATTTATAAAATACAGGTAGGATAATGTACCTAAATCACGGAAGATAGTGATAGAGTTTGTATTTTTAGAATTAGGGAACAGAACGAAAAATTTTGTTCTGTTATGATTCACTTGATGTATATTTTGCTATTTGAAGGACATATATTAACTTTTAAGATGAAATTCTTTATTAAAACAGCCTATTTATGATACAATATAAAATAAATTCTATTGCGTTTAGAATAAATTTTTCTAGATAATTAACCCTTTAAATGTCACCTACATGAATTCTATTGAGTTTAATGAAATTAGTTTAAAATTATTGTATATGAACCTTATAAATGCAAAATGTAAGTTTTTCTTTATAATCCTGAGAGAGGTTTGCATTAGAGGATATAGGAGGAATTGAGAGGGGTTAACTCTCACACCCATCCCCTTGTATAGCATAAACATAATACTATTTAAAATTTTAATTATATTGGAAGAACAATAAATAAGTGTTCTTAAAAGAGTAAAATAAATAAATAATTTAACAATTTATAAGTGTTGTTTGAATAGATACTTTTGTTTGGGGTCATAAGTAAAAAACAATTTCATTACTAACTTTCCAGGTACAGCAATATAAATACATATATTTCAAAAGAAAAAAATAAATTAAATGTAGTACTGTCATTTATTGTACGTGTTAAATGTCAAAAGCATAAAAAAATTGAAAAAAATTCATATTTCTCTATAACTTAGAGAAAAAAAAATTTTTTATCAGGAGGTTTCGCTGCGAAACCATTGTCCTCTAAAGGGTTAATAAGGGTCTGAATTTTTAAAAATTATTTATTTTTGTCATAAAAACCAACATATTTTGAAAACATAAAATATTGCCGAATTGAGAAATTCTCCGAAGTCTCCATAGTCGATTGGTCATAACACTAGTCTTCATAGTTGATTGGTCATAACACTAGTCTTCATAGTTGATTGGTCATAACACTAGTCTTATAATCCAGAGGTCGTGGGTTCAAACACCAGTAACGACGATAAGATTTAAAATCTGTGTAAATATTTGTTTATTTCCTTTATTTATGTGTTACTTTATTTCGTATTTCAGAAGATTCTGGACCTTTCTTTAGTTTGCCAGAAAAGTATTATACAATGTTCGCCATTTCTCTGTGTTGAGCAGTAAAACTTTCATCACTTTCCCAGACAGATTTCTGGAACTTTCCCTGGTGCTATAAAAGCTCAGTCACAGAGAGTTCTGAGTTCAGGGTTTTAAGAAGAGCTTGCAATTGTACTTCGCTCTTTCAGTTGAGTTAATAACGTAGGTTAACTCTACTTCCTGTGTGTGTTATTGTGTTGTACCTTAAGTCATAACGTGACAATATGTGCAACACAGGAAAATAATTAAATTCTACTTACCTGAAAAATAGCATTTCAATTACGTAAATTAGAAACTAATTTTTCATACAAAATAAACTTCTAATTATATTTTTTATTCTGTGAACATCATTATTTTTAACACATTGTGTGTGGGTACAATTCGCAGCTGAATTGCACCGGGAGCGAACGTTTTGCGCGTAAATTTAGTTATTCGGTTAAATCTGAATAGATCGAAACTTATTTAATTTTTTAACCAACTTTTCGTATTTTATATTGAAATGTATAAACAAATATATAAATAGACAAATAAACAAATATATATATAAATACTAATATATATATAATATATAAATACACACACACACATATATATATAATATCATTTTCGCAAGGATACATAAAAAGTTAATTTTAAATCTAAATTGATTTTTTAATCAACCTTCCCGTTCTGTGGTTCCGCACCGACTGATGTAAAAACTAGTTTTTATTTGTCTAAATTTTTCTAGAATCTATGTAGTAGACAAGAACATTATGCTTCGTTTTCCTGTATATACCGTTATTTTTGTACCCACAAACAAACCATATTGTTACACTAACCCGTACTAGTACGTGACCCGCGCTCAAGTATCAATCGTCAGAAAATGTATTAGTACGTGTCCCGTATACAATGTGTTAATACAAAAGATATATTTTATTTTATAGCATCCCAAATGCGACTTTTATCTGTAATTTCAATTTATTAACTCTTTTATTTTTTTTAATTTTAAAAAATCAGATACTTTTAAAATTTTAGATTTATAGAATAAAAAATATAATTAGCTTCATTTTGATATAAACATTTAGTTTCTAATATAAAAAATTATGGTGATGGTAAATGAAATTCAGATTTTTTTTCATTTGGTGTATATCTGATATGTTATTTTAAAATACATACTAATTGAAATTAAAAATCTAA
>CM063506.1:88209937-88297437 GCA_032207245.1 Pardosa pseudoannulata
GATACTTCTGAAATGGTCCTTAATTTATTTTGAAAGTGTACAGTTTTAGTTTAGATTTGTTTATATCGTATCAAACCTAAACAAGATTTGAAACTTATCTCACGTTGTTTTCTCGTTTATCCGTTTACATTAAGACTTATGAGCCTCCAGATGGAGCAATAGCTAGGTTACTGACTTTCGAAACTCGGAAGTTTATATAAGTGGTTTGGTTTACAGTGGTACGGTCTACTTTTTTGCAACACGAGGGTTAATGAGACCGGGACCTACTGTTTAAAGCCGTGTACTACCTGTAACCAGCCACCCACCCGAAGTCGGGTGTAGGGTGTTGAATTGCTGGTTCGGTCTGACCGTCCGGCAACAATGAGTTACGCAGGGCCCAAGTCAGCATTAAGTCAAGCAAGCAAGCCCATAATATTTAAAATAACAAAAGAAAAAATATATATATATATATAATATATATATATATATAAATGTAGAAAATCTATACAATTAAGTACAACTAATGCAGTTTACGAAAGTGCGGGGGTACTCCGCAGGAGTCCTGCCCAAGTTAAAAGTCCGGTTGACCCGGTGTACTACATGAAACTTTCTGACATGAGAGCAGGTGTTTGCGAGGGAAGCAATATCTGCACAGGGCAGTTGTGGTGCCCATTCGTGAAGGGGTACTTTGACATTTGCGGTGTGGTATTAGGTTAAATTCATGGCCGCACGATGGCGCCTTGGTTAGCGGTGAACCAGTCAACCAGGCTCCCGGCCTTCCTTACCAGTACCGGGTTTTTGATTAGGCTCTCTGCCCAAAGTTCCTTGGATCTGTCAGAGGTTTTCTTTATATGCAAGTCATGTGTCAAAGCACAGTCGTACAGATAGTGATTGGAGTCACCGAGTGCGCCGCAGACACAATCTCCCGATGAGCTATCTGAGACCTGGAATCTGTGGAGATACTGAGGGAAAGGTCCATGGTTCGTAAGAAGGGCATTTTCTGTCGCATTTCCGCTCAGTCTAAACAATTTCACTTTACTTAAGAAACCATAAAGAACCCTGCCTGTAGTGGCCGAGTCACAGTAGTTTTGCCACTCGAGGAGCATCTCTTGATCTCTTGCTTAAGTTTTAGTTTTATGTACGAGCTAGTTAATAGGAGTTTTATTTCTGACTCACGAAGTGTCGCTTCTTTAGCCAGCTTATCGGCCGCCTCACTGCCGTGGATGCCACAGTGAGCTTTGACCCAGCCGAGGTCAACTTTTTTGTTGGTTATTTCCAGGTTTTTCAGGGTTGTCTTAAAGCCGATTCCGAACGGCTAGAAACATCCATGCATTAGTGGGATTTCAACGCACAAATTCCGGTACCTAAGATCAGCTCCCTGACCATTCGGCCATCGTAAGACCCTTAATTGAAGAGTTCCCGTAAGATCCCAGACCCATCCCTTATCGCGTCCGTTCCTGAACACGAGTAGTTTTATCGGAGTAAATACTCAATTTACATCCTTGTATACTAAATTCACCACAACATTTATTAAATAGGAAAAATCTGATTATTTCTTAATGTATGTTTGACACTTATGTAATTATATTTATAAAATTAAAGCCAACTAATAGTGTAAGTAGAAATAATAGGTAAACATATAATTAAAAATTATTTCATTTCGAGACAAAATATTAGTCATATTCATGACAGTTAACTATTCCTGGTTGAATGATATTTACAGGATGTTTCAAAAATGACCGTTATATTCGAAAAATCAATAAAAACTAAATGGGCAGTGAAAGAAATACACAGTTTGTTGCAATATGCTTGAAACAACAGTAAATTTTCAGGCACACAAGCTTTACAATTTTCAGCAACAGATGGCGTTGCAGGCGAATTGAAAAATATAGAAGAAAAGGCAGTCTATGAGTTCGCAAATAAGTAAGTCGTCTTTCTGCTGTAAGCGTATGGTTTTCACAGATTGCAAGTTGGCTATTAAAAGATGGTTTATTCCTTAGAACAGAAGAATGCCTGGCCTGAGACGTTTACACGGGTTTCTGAAAATTTTGTTCTGAGACTACGCCATATTATTGCAGCACATGTTGAATATGTAAAATATATAGTATTTTCAGTTTGCAGCGCCATCTGTTGTGAAATAATGTGACTAATTTTGAAAGTTTGTCTGCCTGAAAAATTATTGTTGCCCCAAGTATATTGCAATAAACGGTGTATTTCAATCGCTGCCCGTTTAGTTTTTATTGATTTTTCAAATATACCAATCATTTTTGAAACACCCTGTATATAGGCATATATTACAGAATCAGGTTTAGAGCTATGGATAACTCCGTGTTACAGGGATATCTTGCAAGCCTCAAGTACATTGAAACACACTAAATAACACTCTCAAGTTCATCTTACCGCATAAACACTTGTTAATTCCTTTTATTGGAATATTTTTCAGCTAGCGTTTCAGTTTCATTTTATTACCAATCGAACTTTATTCAAGAATTAGATACCTGTGATAAAACAAATGGTTAATTAACTTAAATATCCCCCAGTTCCATGCATATGTTTTTATTTTTCCATTAAAAACCAAATAGAAACGATTATGTGGTTTCATAAAATATTTTCAAGGCATAGCCTAAAAAATAAGCTTTAGTCTGTTGCAACGCACTGCTGCGAAATTTTTATAAAATGTTCTTGCTACAAACCTGTCTCATCACTTTTAACCTTTAACATCTTTTTTCACCTTTAACATATTTTGAGTCTGCCAGACATGATTTTTTTGCAGCGTCGGTAAAATCATTTTTACTTCTGCAACTATTATTTAAATCTGGAATATCATTTTAAAAAATATGTAACCACCATATGACTTCCATATACGCCTATTAAATTATACATCTTTCGTATGATGATTCAACAGAATTATTGTTTGCATATTAACTTTAGGGTTCAAAATTAGTTCCATTTCTCAAGGTAACGGTGTTGTTCGAATAAAGATAAAGTTTCTTTATGTAAATTCTTCGTTTTAGAAAAAAATCTTTCGCTGTTACAATAATTCATTTTTTTCATCACTATTTCCTTTATTTATTAAATTTTTATTTATTTTTATTCTTTAAATTCGAATTTGCCTTCGAGTCTGGAGTAAACTCCTCCATAGTGTTGCACATGCAAACCGTGCACCCACTAGGGTAGGCTGCTCCCTGAAATGCTCGATAATTCCTTTACATCGTACCAGGAAGTAGTTGGTTTGATTTATAACGCAACGTTCTATTATTTTTCTACCGGACCTACTGCTCAAAGACGATTCCGATCATCAACAAACATTCATGCCATTAGTGGGATTCTAATCCATGAACTCTGGTATTGAAGAGCAGGGCCCTATCCATTCAGTTATCGTTTAGCATCGGGAAGTCGTAAACTGTAGAAATTAAAAAAATATTCTCATTAAATAATAGATTTTTTTTAATTTTTCAAAAAGCATTTTTTAAACTATTATTTTTTGAAACGTTTTTAAGCTACTTCAACTGTTTAAAAAGTATTGTTACAATTACATGTTAACACATCGATATCTTAATGTGGCTTTGTTTTAGATCAGCAACGTTAATTTTCGTTCTACTGATATTTTTCATTATATATAATTCTATAGAAAGCTGATTGCGGATTACAATCACAAATGGAGATTTACACCTAGATTTTACAGCAGACCATTAAATACAAAATTTTACCATTTTACAGTTAATTATTTTTGATTCATGGCCAGCAGTATTAATACTTTTTAAACTGAAGTTCGATAAATAAGAGATTTGAAAAAAAAATTTCAATTTTACAACTCCTCTTCAACCTTCACTCAAAATACGTGTTCTGCAAAGATCGGTCGATTTACTTGAAAAATTGAAATAAAAAATAAGTATCTAACGTGTTCTGCAAAGATCGGTCGATTTACTTAAAAATTGGAAAAAGAATTTACCAAGTATCTAACGAGTTCTATTAAGATCGCTCTATTTACTTAGAAAATAAAGAAAAATTTATATAAAAATATACCATTCAAATTTAAAATGGTTAAACAGAAAACAGAAACTCAAAAGGCTGCTCGACTTCAAAAACGTCGTGAACAGTATAGAGCTAAACGAGAAAAAGAAACTTCTGAAGAGCTTGTCATTATTCTGTTTATCTGGGAGAAAAATTTTTTTCAAATCTCTTATTTTAAATTAATTTTACAATTTACACTAAATCACAAATTTGTGATGAAAATCACACTCAGTTTATTTAATTTGTGATTAAGTGAATGTTTCAGTCTATTTAGTATGAATGTTATGTGTTTCCTTTGTATTTTCTTTGTTAATTCAATTAGATTTTAAATATTCAATTTTTGTAAAATTTTTCCTCAAAATGTTGTTTTTGTTTATGTATCAATTTGTTGAGTTACGATCCCCTCGCCAGATTTCAAACGCCACGCTGCAAGCACGCCACGCACGCAAGCTGCAAGCACGCCAATTTCGCCAAATGTGGTTGAAGCACCAACAAGATCCATGATTAGAAACAGGAGAGTGGGCTAAGAAGAGGAGTTGAAAAATAAGAATAATCTCGTTTTATAGAGGGCTCATTGCAATGAAATAAGGAGATGCACAACTAAAAAGTATAATAGCCCTAACTATAAATTGCAGGATTTGGTTTAGTTTGGAGCGCTAGGGTCTAATGTTTTGCTCACAAGAGCTTATGAGACCGGGATCTACTACTTAAAGTCGATTTCGGATGGCTACAAACATCCATACCAGCAGCAGAATTCGATACCGAAGAACAGCGCTCAATCATTTGGTCATCGTTCGCCAAGTTGTATATGTGCTTTCTTTCAGAAACTGACATTTTGCAGGGAAGAATTGATTGAATTTACTTTTGTAACCTTTCAGTTTAAAAAAAAAGTTTTCTTAATATTATAAAAGAGATTCTTTTTTAAAACTTTGTAACTGTAAATATTCAATTGTTAATAAAGTTAGGATTAAGGATGGGGACAACCTGCTTTGTCCTTGGCAGCTATAAGGCCTCAAGGTTGGCTGGGGGTGTGAGCTTTTAACAGTCCTAACTACACAATTTCAAGCTTCTACGGCTAATCATGCGAGATACATACGATATATATATCCATATATACAGACGTCACAACCAAATCAGTCAAAATGTGATCCGGGTTCTTCAAAATGTACATTAACGTTTTCTTACACTTTAGTACAGACGTAACACTGAAACTTGTGAAAAGGAATTTAGGTGTGGTCAAAATGCTTATTTCCCTTGATTGGTTGGTTGTTTGATTTAGAGCACTACGGTCTAATTTTTTGCAACACGGGAGCTCATGAGACCTGGACCTACGGCTTAAAGCCGATTCCGAACGTCTACGAACATCTACGCCACAGTGTGACTCGAACCCATGAACTTCGGTTAAAAAAGGACAGTGCCCTAACCATTCAGCCATTGTTCGGCTTTATTACACTAGAAATTTGAACGCTGATTGGTTTCGTTTGGAGCGCTACGGTCTACTTTTTGCAACACGAGGGATAATGAGAACGGGACCTACTGCTTAAAGCCGATTCCGAACTGCTACGAACATCCATGACACAGTGGGATTCGAACCCACGAACTGCGGTTCTGAAGGCCAGCACCCTAACCATTCGACCATCGTTCGGCTTTACTTCACTAGAAATTTGAACTCGATTACAATGAGCGATTACAACGCTTCCTTTAGGTTGTACGGAGAAATAAAAAATGAAAGAATGTATCTTCTGTGTTTCTTCGAAACTTTCCCACTCTCAACGTGTAACAGCATTCCCAGAGGCTTTTCTTGTATCGAAATCCATAAAGATAAAAATAGGCAACAAAATCCATTCTTACAAAAGCTTTACGATAGACTTCTATAATAAACTTCTCTAACCCCCAACCTTTCGCATTAGTATTAACGGCATTTTTGTGACGTCAGCCGAACGTCAGGATGACGTCACGTGAAACCTGGATATATCGATTTTTCAGAAAATTTCTCTCAGAAGTGCTTTTCCCGTGTTCTATCAGAAGTGGGATCTCTTCCCTTCCTCCCCCGTCTTCTTTTTTTTTTCTCTTGTTTTTAAGTCTCGTCACAAGACCCAAGAATTTTCTTTTTTTTTATATTTTCATTTCTCTTTTTAAATCCATTGTTTCTTAGTCACCAAAGAGTTCCGAAAATCATATTTTTTTCTCTTTTTTTATTTATTGTTAGAATTGTTATTCGAAATATTCGTGGAACGTGCTAAAAGCGTGACAAAACTGGAAGCGTAAAAAAAAATTGTTCTCGCAACTTCTCCAAACTTTGGTAACTTTTTTAAGAATAAGTGCTCAGGAAATCAGGGGAAGAAGAGGTCACTTTTGTGTGTGTTAACCAAGTCATGAATTTTCGTTTTGTTTCCTGGGAATTTTCTATTTTTTATTAATTCTTAAGCGAGGTAATTACGCGGTAACGAAGTGGTATTATGTATCATAAAATAAAAGCATAGCTTTTTTAGATCATTAAGTACGAAACAAAAAATATTTTTTCGAAGCACTTTAGACCTATATTCAAAGTCTGTTTTTCAAGAAATATTAATTCGTCAATTTAATTGAAATTCTAAGCTGTGATTATTCTGTGTGGGGTATAATAGACTAGAAAATCATGTCATAATGAGTGAATTGTCTATTCCCACGAGAGATTTCTTTCATTTATCGATTCATTACCGACCCAAGGTTAAACCCCGTCCAACCCCTTAACAAAAGTCAAGAATTTCATGCTCTAAATTATTTACCAAGCATTTAATGAATCATATAAATGAAATTAAAAAATCAATTTTTATAACTGGACTGAGTGAAGTTTAAAATATTACTCCCATTTACCGATTCATTACCATGATTGCAAGGTTCACATTAGCATTGCAGTTCTTCACACTCCTTCACACTTCTTCACACTACATTGTTCATCACTTCTTCACACTAGCTTGAAGACAGCTTCCGCTTAGGAGCGTAGGAGAAATGTAGTTAAATCTCTACTGCCAAAACTTTCTGCCATTTTGTAAGAAGTGGTGAGTAGTCAAATCAGAGATCGAATGTGAAGAAACATCAATGAAGATGATTTAAACATGATGAACATATATATGTGTAATCGCCGGGAACCAACCAGTCCTGATTTTTTACTTGAAACCCCTATTAATTTTCTCGGCCCAGGCATACTGGACTGCTAAACGTCCCGCTAAACGCCTGTCTTGAAGAAACACATCAGTCGTCTAGGCCGAACATAATCTTTATTTCATCTTCTCAAAATACCACAAAATCCAGAGGCATCTGAACCGGAGGGTGTCAGAAGGCTCTCTCTAACGCCAACCTTTTGCGAGAGACGACCAAATACGATGTGGGGTTTAGTGTCGTGGGAAAATGCTGAGGCAACAGTTAATTGCTTAAAGAGAGTAACCTTTGATTAAAAACATCTGCCAAAGTGTGGCGTTTCAGATGAGTATTATTCTGGATTTCAAATTGTTTAGAAAAAATATTTTGATTTTTCCATTTCTTTTATAGGGAACAAAGGTATGTGATAATGGAAAAATATTCAAACTGCCCTTGCTCTTTAAAATTCTCTTTTGATAGTATTTATTTTGAGTTGTACTTTTATATGAACTTTTGCAGTATCCAATATTCTTGTAGTAATGTAAGGTAGTTTCAAGTTAATTTCTGTGTATCATTTAATACTATACCTGCAAAATAATTCCGCGACTCCGAATATTTTATAAACAAACTTAGCATGAGAAATATGATTATCTATTAGGTAAATATACTTTATTTTTCAAACTTGTGCAGCTCTGAAGAAGGGTCTTTAATGAGTGCGTGGACTGTAGGTAAATCTAGCTATTGATGTTACGTGGTCATTAGAAATTTTGCAGGTTATTTTAATTTCAGATAAACTATAATGTATAAAGTACTATATTTGGAAACATTCAGGGATTTATCTTTACATTCTACTAACTAAAGAGGTCCCGTTTCTTTTATATAATAATCACATTCAATTCCCTTTATGGGTTTTATGTATCAAAACTAAAAGTACAACCCATTCTAATGTTAAACCACAATAATATATGAAAAATTTAGTACATTAAATATACCAATATTTGATGACAGTTTGTGAAGAACTGCCATCTAGTAACTAAACTTCCATTTAAGCAGTTGATTTGGCACAACTTTCATTTTACTACTTAGAGTAAACTGTTTCGTGGTAAACATCTCAAAGCGTAATCAGTATGATAGGCTGTTTACCACCAAGGGTTAAAAAAAAAGTAAAGATCCACCACAGACTTTGCTGTTAGTTCAATAGCCCGACTGCAAACTACATCAGTCTTCTTATTGCCCTGCAAGCCCGGGATATTAAAAATAATAGTGGCTAAATTTAATTGTACTGGCGGATGTAAATTCCCCGCGTTTTATACATACGTATATATATATATATATATATATATATATATATATATATATATATCTGTAATGAGACTGACTTCTCGATGGGGGGTTGCAGTCATAGCCATAAAAATGATACCGTTTCAGCTATAGACCTTTATTAAGATAACTTTGAAAGACGGGTTCCCACTTCATCATAGGGACAAACTGAAGGGTCAACTTGCATGTACAAGACACGTAACATCTGGGTCAACATCTGTGTGAAAATATCTCTAGAAAAATCTGTCTCCGCTAGCGTGTATCTCCTTTTTATTTGGAAATTTCCTAAATTGTCCGCTAGGGTCATGTAGGTTTATAATTGGCCAGGCCCCTTCTCTGAGGGCGTAACCTGTAGCCCCAGTGGTCAATTTAGGTTAGGGGTTAAAAAGGGGAATGGAAAATGACGCGGGAATTTTTACCCTTGATTTAAGTTTTGAAAACCCCTGAGAATTTTCTTTACATATATATATATATATATATATATATATATATATATATATATATATATATATATATATATATATATATATATATATATATAATGTGTGTATACATATATAAACATATATATACATATTTCTATGTGTGTGTGTGCGTGTGTATATAAATTATAATCCTTCAAAACCCTTTTCTCTTTTTTGTTGTCCCACTCCTAAAAATAGCTTGCTCAACATTCGACTATGACGAAATCAATTAAATTCTTGAGAGATTCCCTTGAGCATCAAACATACAGTCGCGCAAAATTAAAACAGATAGTCCTCAAATAAATAGAAGCTGATAATTGGATGGACTGCCCTTGAGACTTTTCTACGAAAATAGAAAACTCCAGTGGCTGCAGGGCCTGCAGTCTTTTAAAAGTAATACAGAAATCTGTCGTGATCTAAGCTGCTTTCCCATTTACCCACTGCACTTACGATAGTTGCTTCAGACACTTTCGGCAGAAAATTCTTAAGGCAACTGCATTACACAATCGTGTTGAGACCCCTTAGCAATAACATGGGATGCACAACTTTAAGGCTGCAGTGGACTATTAAAACCGTTTTCGTTTTAAGGCGATAAAGAATCTTTAAAATGACGTAATTTAACCAAATATATAAAATAATTCTTTGTTCTAAAAAAAAAATCAAGTTAAGTGTACGTTTCATTATTAAAAGACATTATTTGTATTTAAAAAAAAATGATTATTTTATTCAACTAAAACCTGTTCTCTTTTTTATGTACAATATTTACAAATTAATACATCAATTGACTAGTTTTTAACATGACCTGCAATTATTTGGTTTTGCTATTAATCAATACCCTTGAAATAGTATTACTTATCAAAAGATTATGAGACCCAGGTAATAATAATGTATATTATTAAGTTTACCTCCAGTAATTACAGAGGAGCAGGCTGGGGCTGTCAACAGGCTGGACGGTGAGGGCGTGTGGCCGTTATTTTGCTGGACGTTTATGCTGGCGTGCCGATCATGCGAGTTCGGGAATCGATTGCTGGCCCGGGCTCGCTGGCTTGCTCATGGGATCTCGATGTCCAGCAACTCTTGAAACCCAACATCGAGTCTTTTTCCCACTTTGCTTTCATAACTTTACACACCTCGGTTCAACGCCCCTTCTTTCTCTGTCCCAGTCCCTTGTTGGTGAAATTTTTCCACATCTGATTGATGGCTGATTAAAATGGCTCCTTTGGTGAAAGTTGACATTATTGCTTAGCCCCCGCCCCATATCTCACGGCTACATCCCTGCCTTGGCTTGACCGTTACACTTGTGCCACTCCGTGAGCTATAACTCCTCCTCAGAGGTCCCACTCAAACTCGAAGTCAACAGCTGCACCTAAATTCTTCTTGGAAATTTAGTCCACAGCTGTGTATGCACGTGCTGACCATCGTGGGAAAGTACATTGATACAAACATTTTTCAGTTTGACAATCTTTTTATTGAATTAATAACTTCAAAAAAATTTTAAGTGCATTTCATTTATGTATTACTTATTCAAGATACTGGAGATCGACTATTAATGTATTTGTCATAAAACTAGATATGATTTTTAACTCGTTCATTTCTCGGATTACAGAAGATTTAATATCGTGAAACTGCAAAATGCTGTTGCTAAAACATAGTATAACTTGAAATAATTGTGTTATATAAATAATATTTAACCCCTTCCTGGTTTTTCCCGAGCTGAAGTCGGGCAGGCGAAATATACCATCCTTTATCATCCCGAGTGTAGCTCGGGCAATGTGGAATATTACACTGTGCAATCAGTCTTTCCCGAAATATTTCACATGGTTTCGAATGCTTTTGTTTACTTTTCTGGCTACTAGATTATTTGCTGCTCAAAGAGAGACAGTAGAGGGAAGAAGGTAAGGAAAGAAACAAGGTTCTACTGTCCTAATTGCGATGTTGGACTCTGCAGTACGGTGTTTCCGATTGTATCATATACGACCAAATTTTGATTAATAATTTCATAATCATTTATGAAAATGCATATGGATATAAGTAAAATTTAATTAAAGATAAAAGCTAGGTATTCTAAGATTTATATTTATAGTTAGTGTGAATTGACTCCAAAGTCTAATGATTTCTGCCGTACAGAAAGCCAACTATACTGGTAAATTACTCATTTATTTAAATTGATTTTTTTTTACATTAATTTTTAGGAAATTTGTATGCGAATAATGAAATTACGTTTAAAAAGATATGTATGTATGAAAATAAGCATAAAAAATTGACATTTTTTGACCCATAATCCTAAAATAAAAATGAACCTGGAAGGGGTTAAAGTAAGAATCAATACTCAATTTTGGTTTGGTTTGGTTTGGTGTGCTACGGTCTACTTTTTGCAACATGGGGGCTAATGAGACCGGGACCTACTGCTTAAAGCCGATTCCGAAGGGCTACGAACATCCATGCCATAGTGGGATTTGAACCCACGAACTCCGGTTCCAAAGATCAACACCCTAACCATTCGACCATCGTTCGGCTTCCTTATTTGTTTCTATAAAATTGCTAATGGTAAAATAAAAGTAAAAAAACAGTTGGTTTGTACGAGAAGCTTTTATAAAGATATATATTTGTATATTTGTAATTAATTTTATATATTTGTAAGAGGACTCAATTTTTGTCAGTCTCACATTTTAATAAAAAAGTATTTTTTTTTATAGATCTTACATATTTCATGCTTGTGTCTTACATCTTACATGTAACAGTATTTTATATATTCTCATTAATAATATCGTTAAAAATTAAAATATTTAAAAGTTGAGATTCAGCGTCCTAAGTTAAAATTTTAATGTCCCCAAATTAAAGTTAAAAAATTTTTATATTTTATATGTATAAAATTTAAAAAACAAAAAAGTTCTGCTTTTTTTAGAATGCAATTTTTACATGTGTTATAAATAACACTCTAACTTCTAAAAAGTTACTTAATTTTGCTATTTCAAGAATTATATTTTTTAAACTACATTGGGTATATACGCCAAAAGAAAATAAGGATATTTACTTGCTTTCAAGATTAATTCTGAAATATTAGGTTGGGGAAAAAGAAATCCATTATTTTTTTCGGTAGATGGCTATAGTGATCTATATCTCGTAAAGTATCAATCAAACAATTTCAAATTTATGCTCGTTGTCAAGGTGACATTTAACACTAAAAAATTTTTTTACTGTTTTTTGTTTGGTCCATACAGTTCTGAGTTACAGGATAAAAAATGGAAGTCAACAAAGAAAAAATTCGGTACATTTTATTGTTTTTCTTTGATAAAGGCGAAAATGCAAGCCAGGCGGCTGAAATTATGAATGGTGTTTATGGTGCCGATGCTGTAACAGGTAATTATGTGCAATTTTGGTTTCGTCGATTGCACTCAGGTATTTTTGATGTTAAAGTTGCACCTCGCACAGGCATTCTCGTCTTCGAAAATGACGATAAAATCACAGAAATAATCGAAGTTGGCCGGCATGTTAGTAGTCATAGCATCGCCCATAAGGTAAAGATTGACCATAAAACAGTTTTAAACCACGTACAATTCCGCCAAATTGATGATGACTTCCAAAACGTACATGTTTGGGTCACACCAATTAACACTCCAAATGGATGTAATGTACATTTTTCCGTTCATGGTTATGAAGTAGGAGGGTCAGTTCTATTGAAATCGATCTTTACTGACATTTCTTGATGGATGAACCCTAATGAGACAAAGACGATAGCTTTTCATGGTGTAAAACAAAATTTCGATTGCTGTAGATGTATCTCTAATTGCACCACTTAAAAGTCTATGTTCGTAAAAAATATAATAGCTCTAAAGAATATTTTTATTTGTACTTTTAGAATCCATTATTTGAAATAATAACCAGACTTAAAGAGCTTTATGTTATTAAATTAACAATCTATAATATCTTTTTATATCTATATGTACCAAAGTAAAGGACAATAACGATGGCCATATTCCATTCTAGTCGACAAATGGTGAAAGTAAAAATCATAGAACTCTTTGGCCACTGACATTAGCGTACTTTGAATATATTTTCTAGATGGTTCTCGGAGGGTTAAACCATTTGCGCAAGGCTAGATTCCAAAAGAAGCTCGATGTTTGAGTTCCACACCAATTAACACCAAAAAACATGATGGATCGAATTTCCGTCTGCGAAGCCTTGGCCAAACGGAATGAAATCGACCCATTTCTTAAACGAATGGTGACTGGGGATGA
Organism: Pardosa pseudoannulata; assembly: GCA_032207245.1. Taxonomy (NCBI): domain Eukaryota; kingdom Metazoa; phylum Arthropoda; class Arachnida; order Araneae; family Lycosidae; genus Pardosa; species Pardosa pseudoannulata. The sequence goes on from CM063506.1 coordinate 88,223,073, forward strand.
GAAATGGGTCAGATACGACAATATTGTGTGAAAACAATCGTGGTCAAAGAGCGGTGAAGGAGATCAAGCGGTGGCTAAATTAGGACTAACAGCCAGGAAGGTTCTAATGTGTATTTGGTGGGACTGGAAGAAAATCATTTATTTTGAGTTGCTTCCGTATGGCCAAACACTAAATTCAGATCTCTACTGTCAACTACTGGACAGTTTAAAGCTTGCGATTGACCAGAAATGGCCAGAATTGACCAACAGAAGAGGTGTTGTGTTCTATCAAGACAACGCCAAGCCACACACGTCTGTAGTGACTCGTCAGAAACTCAGGGAGCTTGGTTGGGAAATTTTAATGCTTCCACCATATAGTCCGGACCTGGCACCAAGCGATTACCACCTTTTTCTCCCATTGCAAAACTTCTGGAGTGATAAGAAATTGGGATCAAGAGAAGATTGTGAAAATCGATTACTAGAGTTTTTCTCCGATAAGAACCAAGACTTCTATGAGAGAGGCATTATGAAGCTACCTTTAAAATATCAACAAATTACAGAACAAAATGGTGTATATTTGAACCAAATCGGACAATCCGAAACATGTTAAATAAAGTCATTAATTTCAATCAAAAATAATGGATTTCTCTTCCCGCAACCTAATATGTACGTTAAAAACTAAATTTTATATCAAATTGAAAAAAAAAATAAATATCAGTTTATTCTGTGAACAAAAATTTTAAACTATATCTTGAATTCGAAATAAAAAAATAAATAAAAGCTATTAGGATATTAAAAATATAAAAAGAATTACCGTTTATCATGCTATAAAAGGAAATATATTCCTTGTATAAATATGCTTTGAGTTCAGAGAAGAGAAATAGTAATTATCTTCTCTTTGATGTAAAGATTAATTTCTAATTTAAATATTTCGAACATTATTTTGCGGGTAAGTAGATTCCTGTTTTTTGTATTTGATATATATAATTAAAGTTTTTCATGTGTTTCTTCATATAACACAGCTAAATATTTTTATGAAGTTACAATTTTATCAATCATCTAAAAAAAATTATTTTACACAAATAAGAACATTTTATTTTATATTGAATCAAATATAACCTATTATAATAAAAACTTTTCTGCTCCAAATGTGTAGTATTCAATGAAATCCACCTGCTTTAAAAATTAGTATGTTATTAGTGATATATTTATGTTAAAGCTGTTACCAAATGATGACCAAATAATTAGGGCACTGATCTTCGATACCGGAGTTTATGAGTTCGAATCCCACTGTAGCATGGATATTCGTAACAGCTCGGAATCGTCTTTAAGCAGTAGGTCCTGATCTCATTAGCTCTTGTGTTGCAAAACAGTACATAGCTCCAAATCAAACCAGTGCCAAAGTTGTTACAACTACGAGGTAAATTACAAATGATTTTAAAAGCCGTTAATTGTTTAAAAGGTAGATTTATGGAAAATGTTCCACATTTATCCATTTTACATATAATACGACTATTTCTATTTATAGAATACATTTTTGACATTAGATTAATTCTTAGATGTTGCAGTAAACATTAACGAAATATATAAAAAGATAAAATATTAGTTAAAATATTCCCATCTTCACGTACAGAATAATAGTAATATATCTTTTACGTTACGAATGAACAGGTTTTTTGATGTTCGAAAAATATTAATATTAGCTAACTTTTACTTTAGGCTCTATAATGTCAAGATAAATTTCAAACAAATATATATATTTAAAAAAACATCAAGAGTGTTTCAAATATTCTTAAAATATGAAAATTTATGCTATAAAAGATGTTTAAAGTAGTCCTAAGTGATAATTGATTTCGTTTGGAGTGCTACGGTCTACTTTTTGCAACACGAGGGCTAATGAGACCGGGACCTACAGCTTAAAGCCAATTCTGAACGGCTTCGAACATCCTTGCCACTGTGGGATTCGAACGCACGAATGTCGGTTCCGAAGGCCAGCACCCTAACCAATCGGCCATCGTTCGGCTAAGTATCAATTCAGTTTATTGTAACGGAAATAATAATATTATTTTTAAGGAAATAAATATTTTAGCTTTTCAATCCTAGTTATATTTCACAACTCAGCAAAACAGATATCGGATTTTCAGCTAAATTTCACAAATATGAACGATATTTCGATTTTACGAAATTGGCCGTTGAGTACAAAGATTTCCGCCAATAAGTTGCATCAATAGATGGGAAGTAATTTAAAATATTTTTTATTCTAGTAAGAGTTTCTGAAGCTGAATTATTCAGTATATGTGTGCTGCATTTGCAAGACATCTTTCAATTCTAATAAATTTAGTTCTCCCAGTCTCTTTTTCAGTAAACTTTATTTCACAAAATGATGATACACCTGCAATAATATCGCAATTGAATAGATTTACAAAATAAACATGAAATAAGTACTAAAATAGAAGAATCCCATCTTTTTACACAGTCATATCTCGATATCTAAGTCAAAGGCAATGAGGAAAATATTCATGATAGCCAAAGTTATTCTGAGGTATCTAATACTTACGGCAAAAATATTCCTCATTTGCCTGCTTTTTTCTTACTTGATGTGGGAGGGTTAGAAAAGAATAAAAAAGCAATGACACAAAATAGTCCATGCGAGGCAATGGACCAGGACTGTTGAAAAAATATGGATACTCAAGTAAAACAGACACAAGAGGATATAAATGACAGAAGACTTAGCGTTCGTGACAATTTATTTTAAAATTTAACTTCAAACTTAAACATCCTTACAGATTTATTTGTAATATTTTGTCTATTTGGCCAGTCTACGTACTATTAATTCTTGACTACATACTGCAAGTTTAGTGTCATGGAATCAGGGAAGATGATGTCTAGGAGCCGCTAAAATTTGGTTATTTGCTTTTAAATGTCTGCATTTATAAATTTTCATAAGATTTCGTAAACACTAAGAATGTGGGTTTGAGGAAAGTTCTACACGAAGACAAAGTGTAACTTTCATGATAACAGTGCAACAAACAAAAATACAGATATATATTGTTGTTTGTATGTGCGTGTGTGTGTGTGTGTGTATGTGTGTTACACATCTAAAATTCAATTTTGAAAATGAAAGTAGTATTGCTTATCAACAAATATAATAGCCAATTCGATAGAAGACATTTTCCGAAAAAAAGATATAAGATTTTTAGATCAATCGATGAGCCAATTGAGAAAGAAAATTAAAGTAAATATTACTTCTAACAAATTCAATAGATGATTTGATAGAGGATTCTTCCGAAAAACGATATTTATAGCAAATTTAGATAAATTATTGGGCCAATTGAGAGAGAGAATGTGAAAGTCAAAATTACTTCTAACAAATTCAATAAATGATTCGGTAGAGGATTCTTCCAAAAAACGATATTTATAACACATTTAGATAAATTATTAGGCCAATTGAGAGAGAGAATGTAAAACTAAAAATTACTTCTAACAAATTCAATAGATGATTCAATAAAGGATTCTTCCGAAAAACGATATTTATAACAAATTTAGATATATTATTGGGCTAATTGAGAGAGAGAATGTAAAAGTAAAAATTACTTCTAACAAATTCAATAGATGATTCGATAGAGGATTCATCCAAAAAACTATGTTTATAACACATTTAGATAAATTATTGGACCAATTGAGAGAGAGAATGTGAAAGTAAAAAATACTTTTAACAAATTCAATAGATTATTCGGTAGAGGATTCTTCCGAAAAACGATATTTATAACAAATTTAGATAAATTATTGGGCTAATTGAGAGAGAGAATGTAAAAGTAAAAATTACTTCTAACAAATTCAATAGATGATTCGATAGAGGATTCGTCCAAAAAACTATGTTTATAGCACATTTAGATAAATTATTGGACCAATTGAGAGAGAGAATGTGAAAGTAAAAAATACTTCTAACAAATTCAGTAGCTGATTCGGTAGAGGATTCTTCCGAAAAACGATATTTATAACACATTTAGATAAATTATTGGACCAATTGAGAGAGAGAATGTGAAAGTAAAAATTTCCTCTAACAAGTTCAATAGCCGATTAGATAGCGGAGTTTTTCCAAAAAACGATATTTATACATTTTTAGATCCACTGTTAAGCCAATTGAGAGACAGAATGTAAAAGTAAAAATTTCCTTTAACAAGTTCAATAGCCGATTAGATAGCGGAGTTTTTCCAAAAAACGATATTTATGACATTTTTAGATCCATTGTTAAGCCAATTGAAAGAGAGAATAACAATTACAAAAACCCATTAGTAAAATTTGACGAATATCTCACTTCTTTGTACTGAACAATAGCCGAATGGCATAGCGGTGCTCTGTGGTACAGGAGTTCACAGATTCGAATCCCGCTGCTGTCATGGATGTTTACAGACGAAAGGAATCGGCTTTAAGCAGTAGGTCTTGGTCTCATTAGCCCTCTTGAGCAAAACATTAGACCTTAGCGCTCCAAACAAACCAAACCTCACTTCTTTGTATGAAATAAATAAGAGTCATAATCATGAAAAACTTCAGATTTCAAAGGAAATAATCTTTTTGGCCTTATTTAATTCCATTTTGATTAGATCATGCGTTACGTATGAACAAATGTACAAAGAATTTTAACTTTAAATATACAGTTTGACTAACTTTTAATAAATTTTGACTAGTTCGTCTGTACTTACGCATATAGGCATCTCGTTTGACAAAAACAAATGATTTGACGTAGAATGTTGAAGTTTTAGATGAAGGACTAAAAATGTCCACAGCTGCGACCTCCTCCAAGAAGTTTATGGTCACACGAAAACTGGGTTTTCTTGACATAAGAACTGAACAGCGCGATCGCGCTGCTTGGGACTCAAACTGTTAAATCCGATTCCGAATGGCTAAGAACATCCTTGCGATGAGTGTAATTTAAGTCTATAAACTTCAATACCGAAGAGAAGCACTCTACCCAATCGGCCATCGTTTTGTCCTAAAATTAAGAACTCAGTAACAGATTAGATGTCCCCGATTAAATCAGAAAATTCTCTGAACTAAAAGTTGGCAAAAATTCTCGTCTGAATTATATTTACTTTACTGGTTCTAAATAAAGTATTTTAAATGAAAAATAAGTTTTTGTATCAATCACTGAGTTGCATTGTCTTATGGACCTTCACTATAGCATGTAAAAAAGTCTATGTACCATTTTTTAGAATGCTTTCATTGTAGTTTCATAAGAGTGCCATTTTTTTCCTTGCAAAACAGATCAAATACTGTATCCTGTCTGATCCTGTCTTTTGTCTTAACGCAATAGAAATTATCAAGATTTTTTTAAGGTATCCGTCTACGTTGTAAACGTCATTTTTTGCCAAAAATCATAATTTTTTTGTTTCTCTGTTGTAAAATTTCAACTTTTAGGTTTCTAAATCTGTTTTTGTTTTTTCTGTACGGCATTTTAAAAGAAAAGTTACATCTATTTAAACATCAGTGACAGCTGTCAAAACAAAACGGAAGTAGCGACTTCGGAACCGGAAGTTTTGAATTTAAAGCCTTTTAAAGAGCATTTTTTCGACAAAACTTTTTATATTTTCATGAAGATTAGTTTAAAGATTTTTCAAGTATTTTTAATAATTAGCAACTTGGCAATTAGAAAGTTTTGAAGCAAGAAAGTGTGGGGAATTTTAGACATGTATTTTAATTTTTTAATAGTTAAAGTTGCTTTCATAAACTTCAAATGCGTTTTTCTCAGAACGGTATTTTTAATAAAATGTTGAAACTTGAAATGTGATTTCTCTAAAAGTTCTTACAATATTTTGTTGAAAATTATTATGAATGCTTTTGATAATACTTACTAGTGAATGACCTAAAAGCTTTAAATTTGGATAATTTTTAATGATGTTGAACTCATAGTTAGATGTAAAGGTAATGAAAATTCGTTAAAAATTCAATGTGTATGATTTTGATGGACCAACATTTTTTACCAAATGTAAATTAAGCAAAGATTTTAGGGGGTTCACTAGTCCAGTGTATAAGAAATGTTTGCATCAAAAAATATTGAAATAGTTTAATTTATTAAAAAAAATAGACCTTTTGAAAAAACCCGATTTTTTTTACTAAATTTTCTTTATTTATTAGAAATTTTATAAAAACTTCTCCAGGAATAAATTTTTTAAGTGCAATTATAATATAAAAATCTATGATAATATAAAAAATAAATGTAAAAATGTAAAAACATGAACTAGTTTCTACGTTTAAAGAAAAAAGTTCTCCGAACGTAGACGGATACCTTGAATACGATTCCGAATGGCTAAGAACATCCCTGCCATGAGTGTAATGTAAGTCTATTAAATTCAATACCGAAGAGCAGCACCCTACCCAATTGGCCATCGTTTAGTCCTAAAATCAGGAACTCAGTAACAGTTGAGATGTTCCTGATGAAATTAGAAAATTCTCTGAACTAAAAGTTAGCAAAAATTCTCGTCTGAATTATGCTTCCTTTAGTGGTTCTTTAAATGAAGTATTTTAAATTAAAAAGTTTTTGTATCAATATTACTGAGATGCATTGTCTTATGGACATTCACTATAACATGTAAAAAAGTCTATATACCATTTTTTGGAATGCTTTCATTGTAGTTTCATAAGAGCGCCATTTTTTTCCCTTGCAGAACATATCAAATGCTGTATCCTGTCTCATTCTGTGTTTTGTCTTAATGAAAATTATCAAGATTTCTTTTTGACTCTCAAACCAGATGTTTCATTTAAAAATAACAGGAAATTACAGTTTAAATAGATTTTATCTATAAACAAAACCATTAAATTTTAGTATTTAATTTTAAGATTGTACATCTGCCAATGAATTCAATTTAATTCCATCTTATGAAGCTGGAAATTTCTAAATGACTGCAATAAAGATATATAAAATAGAAAATAATATTGAAAAACTTTAATTGCATTTTCTGAGAAACTATATTTTGACTTGTTATTGCTCACATATAATAACACATCCCTTACGATTGGCAAATTTAAATCTGAAGAAATTTCTTCAATGGTTTTTCTTGTTTAAATAAAATCAAGATTTATGAAAGTATTCCTTTTCATAAGTACCATCTTCAAAAACTCATATCAATTCGCTATTATTTTAAATCCTCTTAAACCTTAAAATCGATCACTATACTCCGGATTTTGTACATTCATTGGCAACTTACCGTGATGTCTAGACGATATTATCAATAAATATAAAGCTTTAAAAATATAATATAATCCTCAGTAACTAATTTAGAATGACTTTTGATCTTCCTCTTTTGAATTTCGGCTTAGACTTGTTCATGTATAATAATAAGACATCGAAACAAAATTATAAGTTATATTTATGTCGAAAGTGTTTAAATCTCTGGATAGAATTTGATTAATAATAAAACAATAAAATATATACTAGAAGGAAGCAACTGTGTCATAGAATGGCATTAATTTTTATAATTCCTAATTACTAATCCCCTGTATAATAATAGCCTAAGTTATCTGTCCGTCAGTCCTCGAATTTATGAAGAGGTTAGACCTGGAATGGATAAAGGCATCCATATTGGATTCTTGATGAGTTAGGGTTAGCAAAGTTCGAAATTCACCCTTTCCCCCCTTTTCTAGCATTTAATGCCATTATTTCAAGCCCTATTTTCCCCAGTTAAGAGCAGGCGATTAAATTTATCAATTTGTCACATAATAAATAGGTAAAAACAATATTTTTTTCTAACATTATGACATCATTCCTTCAACCATCTCATTTAATCATTTATTTTAAATTATTTAAATATCGTCTGCATTATTTTCATACGTTTTATCACTGAACTTAGATATGACGTAAATAATTTTCTTTTATATTTGGCTTAAAAAATGGAGGTGCATATGTGATAATGTTAAATTTAAGCATCGATTATTTTTGTTGCAATGAAAATTTTATCACAGGTATTAACAGCAAATTCTATCTACCTCCAGTGCGTAGTAGAAATGATGGGTGCTACCATATTACAATCGACATATGTCACTGGTGACTTCTGCGTCATAATGCTGTCAGAGAGGAAAATTTATGTCACCAAATTCCCATCTCTGGCGATTTCTGACGTCATTATGACGTAGAAGTCACCACTGACATATGTCGACTGTAATATGGTAGCAGCCGATATTTTCATTCCTTTACTTCTATTTATTGCTGTAGAAAAAAGAAAAAAAATGGGAAGAACTTAACGATAATTTCGATGTAGCTAAGAAAACTTATCTTTCTAAATGTATTCAATGTGATTCTAAGCTGTAATCACAGTATCGGGAGAATTTAGAGAAAAATGAAGATAAACAAATTATTTAGCATGTACCAGATAATGAGGAATTTGCACATGTGGGGGATTCGAACAACTTAGTGTTTTTCTGATAATTTCAGACTCGTAGATTCCAAAAATGTTCTCAAAAATGTAAAAAACTGGGTCCATCATTTAAAAAATTAATTTTAAAGTTAAGCGAAAATCACGTGACATCAAAACGCTCCGTGATTGGTTGTGATGTCATCGTTCATGCAGACCAATATTTTTATATTGCTTTTAAGCGCGCACTATTTTCCGATTTTGTTTTTGCAAGTTCCTAAAATTTTCTAGCTATCAAAATTTATTTTTATTTAAACCTGAAGGTTTATTTTATCGATCTCGATAGCTTAGTTATCTCAATTTGTTATAAATGTCTCTTCTACCTGGATTTACCAAAGGACAATCAGACAACCTCCCGAAAATTGACAGCATGTCAATGTTTTCTTTCTTGGCAAAAAACCCGGATTTTATGGGAGCAGAAATACGAGGAATTAAAACCCAAAGGTGTGTAAAATCATTTATATTTTTTTCCAATTTTACTTAACATGTATTAATACTTTATTCATGCTAAACACAGCTCTTTTGTTTGTAAACACAAACAAGTCAAATAAATATACGTATATCATATACACACACATTTGTAGTAGCATCGTTTTTTATAAATAGAGACGGATGTAATATTAAAATAAAAATTAGAGGAGGTATTTATTGTGAGACCGGTCTCATTAGCCTTCGTGTTGCAAAAAGTAGACCGTAGCACTCCAAAACCAAACCAAAACTACACCAATTCTTAGATATTTTAAATATGATGAAAAGAAATTTAAAATCTTAAAACGGCTTTACTTAAATATTTATACATTTTTAAATAGCAATACAATTTTATTGCCTTTAATATTAATGTCAAATTAAAATATGTATAAAATTTCTCAAATTAAATTTAATTTTTAAAGTAATATCATTATTAAGTATTTTAAAAATATTATACTTTTTTTCAAATTAGTCACCAATTTAATCGAAAAATATCACTGTGATTTGATACACAAGAAAGTATGCATCTCTGAAGAAAATATTTATAATATCTTGAAAATACATAACCTTCCCCTCCCCCGAGTTATTTATTAGATAATTATATGCTTTAGATATTTATATGTTTTTCGATATTTATATGCTTTATAAAATATATATTGTACTTGAACTCTGTGATAATACTCGAAAATGAGCAGTTTTAAAAGTTAAATAGCAGTGGTTAATCAACAATCCTTTTAAAGGTATAGATGTATTTTTATATACTTGAATTGTTCTAAATTAGTAATATTTAAACAAATGCAAGCATTTATTTACCGAAAAGTGGTCTTCACAAACCCATAGAGATAATTTATATGATAATTTGGGGTTTAATTTCTCATCCCTTTTCATCGCAGTTGTCCAGATTTTACGTGTATGTGGGTCTTTCGGGACGCTGAAAAATATCTTCTCATTGCAATTAGTTGTTGTATTTTTACAGAGTGGCACAATACAATATTTAGAGTATGATTTTTTAATGCCAGACATAACAAAAAAATTTCTATTATATGCGATACTTTACACAAAAACAAATTTAAAAGTCGCCTTTTAATATGTAAACAGCATAGGCGCTCGGTGTCTACATGAACGATGACGTCACAAACTCGGTGGAGAAAAAGTATCGTTTTTGAGAGACGTTAAAGAGTCCGCTATAAAACCCATTAGAAATCACTCATTAGGCCCCCAAATGAAAGAAAAATAGCTACTGTCTTGCTTACTTTTTTGTCTTCTATCATTTAAAATCAAAATTAGAAAACGTGAAAATTCCTCATTATCAGCCAAAAAACAAACCATTTTTTTATCTGCCTTATAGGGTACTTTACAATTCTGGAGAATTAAAACTTTTACTGATCCCGTCATATGACGGGCTTTATGCTAGTGCTTAGAATAAAGAGATTCAAAGTGGAAAAATTTTGAATTTATTTTCTATAAAATAACCAGTTTTTTAATTACTGTCTACTATTTGGAGTATTCCTTATTTAGAAGTAAATGTGTAGAAACTATAGATATTGGGAGTGTAAGTTGTAAAAATGTCCTTTATTCGGAGGTATACCTTATGGATATTTTACTGTAGAATATTGTTTTTATTATCATTATTATTATTTGTTAGCTATATTTTGTTTTATACAGCGAGTGCAGCACCATTTACTTTGCCTGTAAATGTTGTTTCTCTGCGACCTTCTTAATCTGTAGGACAAGCCGACGGAGAAAGTTTGGTTTGAAAAACTGAACATCAATTCTTTCTACGTTTTTTAACTCGGTAATACTCGCTCGTTGTATGATATACCACCCATCGACTTATTTTCTGCAAAGTATTTTCACATTCCTATTTCAAAAATGGATAATTTCCCTCCTAACTGACTTTTAGGTCATAACTTCTTGACAGGGAGGATCTGTCTAGAAAATCTATTGATATAAGCTCCGAAATTAGCCTTGTACATGCATGTATGCCATACCTTGTGCAAACATTTCAGCTACATTTCGTGAGTGAGAAAAAAAATTAAATAATTTTTTATTAGGACGTGTTATAAAAGTATATGATGAGGAAATGCAATATTTAAGATCAAATATTGTTGATTTAGAAAAGAGTCTAATTATACATTTTAATATTGACGCCAAAAATATTAACAACGATATTAACGTAGATAAAAACACAAAACCAATAAATAAAATGGAATTTAAAATAACGGTCAATTTTTAAAATTTTAATAAATCTCCAGGACTAGATTTAATTGATCCAAAAATTGTTAAACTGCTGTACAAAGCTAATTAAAAAATAATTTTGAAAATATTTAATAAGTTATAAATTAGGCTATTTTTCAAGTTGGTGGAAAAGAGTCTGCGTAGTGTTTTTTCAAAACCTAATAAAAATGTTTTGCTATCTGGGTTTCATTGACCGATATGTTTATTATCTATAAGTAAATTGTATCACAGGCAATATATTAAAAATGATTTTAAATCAATACCGATTTAGGTCAACAAAGAAAAATTTATTTTAGTTACTTTTTATCAAATAATTACAATTAATATAAACTATACACATATGAAAGAAACAATATTAAATGGATAAATAGAAAGAGAATGTCCTTGCAATTTTCCATTTTCCTTTCTATATATGGTGTTGAACTATTATTTTTGTTTGCTACTATTTATTCACTTTCTACTTTTTTTTCATTTCTAATTTATGAAGCTGATGGTGGTCTCATTCTATCCATGTCTTGTAATGCTTCATTATTGCAAGGAACCTTTCCAATGAGTTTTGAGCAGTCTAGTTCTTCAATTAATAGTCCATCCAATGATTTCACACGACAATAAGGCAATATATGCTTGATCTGCTGCAAAGAGTTTTTGTCCTAGATACAGGGTATTTGCTAAAATAAAATTTTTCAAATCCATGACTTTCCCTGATTTAGCAGATCATTTTCCATGACTTTAAAAAGCTTTCGTTAAAAGTATATATGAATAAAACTTCTGGTGTACATACAAATAAAATATATGCTTTTAGAGAATTTGCATGAATTTTATCATAAAAATACTATAAACTTACTTTATAAGTGTTAATAAACACATATAAAAAATAAATTGTTGTATCTACATACCTAAGTTTAATCATATAGCAATTTTTCAATCAAAATGTTTCCAATTTGAATTCAGAGTACTTTGGTATTATTCAGGAGACCATGAATAATAGCCAAATATAACCCTATAATGTTTATATACAATATCCCTAGAGATAAACTTATATTTTGTGCATAAATCTTAACTATTTTTTATTAAAAAATAATTATTAATTGTATTAATAAAATTTTATTCTACAATTTAAGAAAAAAAACCAGAGTAATATACATTTATCCACCCATTAAGCTTTCTTGCTTTGAGTTTCCTTGGTGAACAAATTTTATTTGGCAATAGGGTCAATAGGATAATACATAAATACCAAACTCAGTAACTTCAGTCAAATGGCAAGTAAAAATAGAATTAAACAATTCAATGCATTTTTTTTAATCGGTGGTTTAGCGGATCCATGACTTTTACTCATTTTGCTTGAAAAATCAAGATTTTCCATGACAAAATTAATCCATTGTCTAAATCCATGATTTTCCATGACTTTCCAGGTGCGCAGAAACCATGTAGATATATTGCTGCATAATCTACAGTGCTAAATTGAATCTTATGCACTGTTGATGCCTATGATACTATTAATGGTTACATTCTTCGTTCAGCAGCAGAGTAGCTGTGTTTGGAGGAGAATTTCACTGATATTGGCTCGATTCTATGAACACTATCATTGCCAAAGTTCACAGTGATTGATGGAAATTAATTTAATTTAATTAATGAATTAATATTTGAGAAAACTGTATTAGCATCATCATCCACTACAAGTTTTAAAAAATGTATTTGAACTTGAATGGATGAAAGAAAGGATTCTATTAATGACTGAAAATTTGAGCAAGCTATATAAATATATATAGGGAGGGTGTGGACTAATAATAGGAATTGAAAAAAAATATTGAAAGTTTGCAGTCAGTAAAGAAATAATCCCGACTACTGGAATATCATAGACCAAACGACTCTCACCTCTTTCTTTGCTCGAAAGCGTATCTCGGAGGCTGTCGCTTCAGACGAGGTAAAACAGTTCGCGAAAACATGGCTGAGCCTTCAAGAACAGGATTTTTACCCAGTGAGAATATTGAAAATCATCTCACAAAGTGATAAGTTCCTAAACCAATATGAAAACTTGAAGAAAAATAATCTTCTGTATATACTATCAGTTGACTGTACGAAATGAAATTACTGTGGGTTTCATAGCCTATTTTTTTATCCCCCCTCGTAGATCTTTTCCTTATTGTAGTTTGTTATAATATATATATATATATTAATTTCCGGCGGGTCAGACAGAATAATCAGGCATGTTAAAGTTTTCCCATCCCTTTCCTAGGCAAAACTTCTACCCCTATTCCTATTTTCCAACCCCGACTGCAGGGTCTCACTAAAATACTTTTGTGCCCAGGGCACAATCCAATTTTTATGCCCTCCACCCCTTATAGCGACAAGTTATAATCATAATTACAGTCCTACAAATATTATAACCTTGAATTAGCAAACATATTTAAGAAATTAGCATTAAAGTAATATTCAAAATCAAAAACACCAAATTTTCATTTTAAGTAATCATTATTATCTCTATTTAGCCATGCTAAAAATTAAGGACTTTTAAAGACCTAGAGTAACCCACTTTTTTTTATATTTACCTTGTCACACTCACAAGCTCTGTGGTGCAGAAAATAAATAATAATGGAATTAAAAATAATTTAAATTGATGATATGATTTAATGGTTTATAGTGGTACGTTGCTAATAATCTGTCTTATAAATATGCAATAACCCATAAGATAAAAAGAGCACCAGGTTTGTTGAGGGAATTATCAGGTAAATAACAGTAAAATTAAAGTAAATAGGAAACAGTATAGTTCATGTCAAACAAAATTACCTAGTACAATAACTTATTAAAACTTAACTATAGTAGCGTAAGTTTGCAATTTTTCCATACTTAATATGTATTTCACGCACTCGACTAAATTTTCGTGCCCAGGGCACGGGCCCAAAGTGCCCGTGAGATAATCAGGCCCTGCTCAACCGTCAATGTAAGAAGGTAGAAAGGTGCTTGAATTTATGGCACATGGCATGCAAAAGGTTAGCCAACACCCGCCATAAATAAATAATAAATACAGATAACGAAAAAATACACAAAGCAGAAACACTCAAATTTTTGTTTTAATTAATGAATTTTCTTTTCATACAATCATATTTCATTTTCGCTTCAACACAAAAAAATATATATGTTTATGAACAGAATAAGTTCAGAAGATTCGAATCAAAACAAGAACATTCAACACACAGAAATATCAGGAAAGACACAGTTCAAAGTTCACATGAAGGATTTTATGGATTAAGTTCATAGCATGTATGGAAAAACTAAAAACACAGGGATATTTGTTGATAAAATATGGGGAAAATGCTGAATAAATATAAAACACTACAGTATTTTTTAACTTCTATTTATACATAATTTCATTTGTAATTACATGTAACTTAGATAATATATATTTTTATTGCTTTTTTAATAATTAAATTCAAAGCAACATTTATTTTGATCAATAAATATCACTCTTAATAGTACACTTGAATTTTTTCTGTTCACATTATCACACGTGAATACAAAATACATCGACTGAAGACGGAAAAGTGGTTCTTTTTCTTGCATATTAAAGAGTTACTTAAACATTCTTTCATTTATATTTTATTAATTTGTCTTTTACACATTTAAATTTCAAATTTATGCCTAATTATAAAGATTTCTTAAAATTAAAAAAAATGTAGTTTTTAAGAGCCAAGATTTCTCATGAATAAAACAAAATCATACTTGCATACCAACAAAAAATCATCATACAAAAACTTACAGCTTAAAGAAAAAGTTCAACACAAATTTCTCTAAAAAGCAATATAAGAATTTTTATCCAGTCTAAGAATGTTGCACACATTCACTTGAGCAGTAGAGTGCAACATAAATTTTCCCCAAGCAAAATAACTATCTTTAACACATATTTTATGGCATATTTTTATTTTGTTATTCAAACTTACAGGAATTAAGATAAATGAATGCACTAGTCTTCTAGGGTCTAATACTCTACAAGAAACTAAGTTCACAAAAAATACTAAATATATCACTTGTGATCCATGAGAGCTAACCATGAGGTCCTGTACTGAATCCTCCATTACTCGTCAAAAATAAATTCTAATGTTATTTACTTAAAATAGTTGTGATCTTTTATTGGAATAGCTAAGGAGAGTTTCTTCAATTACTTTAAAATTCAGTGCTAATCGTAGAATACCAAGAAGTAGCAATAAACTGCTTGTCAAACTGTCAACCATTACCTTTTTTCTTTTTTTTTTTTTAATTTACCTTTTACTTTTAACAAGAAGGCACAATATTCAATATTCACAAATACTCAACTATGAATAAAACAATTTTTTTTTTTATCAAAGAATTAATTTGGTATGTAAGCAATAGATGTTTTAAAATTTTTTTTGACAAAAATGTGGCTTGTTAGCCTCTACCATCAGTCCACTTAACTAACAACCTGAAATTGGATTGCCCAATTATTTTAGAAATAGAGAAGGGTTTATCAGAAATTCCAGAGGATGTTACTGCCATTTTCTCAAAGGTTCAAAACCTATTTCACAAAAAAAGTTGATACATCACTTAGTTTTCAAAATTTAAACATAGATTACAGTACTAGAATAATATAGCCAGCAAGCTAAATTTCCCACAAAATCATAATTTTTCATGATTTATTTCAATAGCATAAAAGCCAATTTTCTCTTTATAATCACAGAGGTTTTAAAAATTTTATATGTGTGAGTATATATATATATATATATATATATATATATATATATATATATATATATATATACATACATAAAATTACTGTGAGAGAGTAATCATACATAAGATTAATAATCGAATATTTAGTACATGGCACACAAAAACAAATTTTTATTTACAAATTAATCATTAAAGACTTGCTTAAATACTTGTAATTTAATGAAAAAAGTTTCAAAATGAAAGAAAAAATTGATTTAAATTTTTGATAGGAACTGCATTTTCTCACCCCAGTATTAAAAAATAAAAATTAAGAATTATCTCTGACATATTTTAGCTAAATTTCTAGAATCTGATAAGATCAACACATTTTCATTTAATTAAAAGTAATCAAACAAAAAATTAAAACATTTACTACAAAACAGTTTCGATGCAAATCAAATTGTAAGGCACAAAGTAATGCATTGTTTTAACAATAGAAGAACGTCTGATTTCCGTAAATTAAGTAACAAGTTAATATGCAAGAATTTATTTCTGTTGATTGTAGCGATTTTATAGGATACAAGAAAATGGTAGGAATACAAAAAATAAATAAGTATCTGTATTCTTAACAAAAAAAAAAAAGCACAAATTTACTGAAGATGATGTGGTGGAATAATCAAATGGATTGTCTGAATAAAAATATTTATCATTAAAACAAAAATTGTAGCTGCATATTCATACAGAAAGTTACAGAAAACACACAGTTCAAAAAGAAAATAGTCATAGTTATTATATCACAAATTTAACACAGAGCAACAATATATGACACTTTAACAGTAAATAAAAAAAAAATTGTAATGAAAAACTTTAACAGAATTCATTACACTTTAAATGTAAATAAACTCTACATAGTGTTAAAAACTAAAATTCAGTAAATAGGAACAAAAAATATATATGCAAGAGAAATGTGTATTATGTACATATGTCACCAGATACATTCATAACTTTTAACGAAAGGAAGAGAAACTGATGACTTCAATCTGACAGAGTGATACTTTTAATAACAAAACTACAATGTCTTTCTAAATGTATCTATAACTTTTCTTTTCAAGTGAAATTTCTGTGCAAGGAATATTTTTTCTGACTAATAGAGATACAGTTGCACAGGAGTAAGAAAAATTAGGATTAAGAGTAAAAGAAATGGTATATAATTTTGAAAATATACCATCAAAGCTTTTCCAGTAATATGCAGTATACATTCATATGATATCACAATATTTCATTCTACATGCATGTTATGGCCAAATATAAAACAATGAAACATGTTTGTAGCAATATGATAAAATCATTATATACTATATATAATTAACATACCTTGGCATGCAAATCCTCCCCAAATAAAAAACCTACTGAAATATTTCTGTATAAAACTATGTAAAATTCAACATTATTGATATCTTTTATATGCTTTAACACAAGTGACAGAATTTTAGATATTTAAATAAAGCTCGATTTTTGTGCTTGATGATTCCTGCTGAGGAATTTTTTATGGAATAAATGACCATATAAAACATCAATTGTTTAATTGCAATTTTACAGCAGACATAAATATAATGCCCAAATGATAAATATAATTTTACAAGGCAAGTTGACTGAAGATAATCAACTTCAAAATTATTAATTGAGGACTCCCAACCTTTTTACTGGATCGACCCCTCTTAAGAGAATAGCTTTCTTCAGTGACCCCCTTGCATTTTTCTATACTGTGTGCAAGATAATATAAATAATTTAACTTAAATAACATAATTACACACAGATAAATTTTAAAAATTATGAACAAACAGGCTTTTTTAAATGATTTATTATTTTTCTATTATTTAATTTTAACTTTATACAAAATATTAGACACACACAGACTATAATTACAATAATGTTAAATTTTAATATGTGATAGTGCACTTTATGTATAGATTTTTTTTTTAAATAGTTCATCTAAAACAGCTTAATATACTTCTTAAATTACCTCCTTCCAAAGTACTCAACCTGTTTCTTGTTTTCCATAGTAAGTTTACTGAAGCTCACTACTGATCATGTGTTTATTCATCATTTAGTACAAGCCTGTCCAACCAGAAAATATCTGCAGGCCACATTGGGAATGTATTTTGTTTCAGCAAGTTGGATTTTATATATAGATATATATATATACATATAAAATATTTTAGATGAAAATTTAAAACAAATATTATATAGCTATATTATATAGTTATATAGTATATTAAACAATATATAGCTATAATTATAGTTATTATACAAGCTTATAACAATCATTATTATACCTTACACTTTTAGATAGGCTGTACCCTCTTAGCAAGTCAAACATTATTATATTTTCTATTTATCATAAAACAACAATATAACTGTTAGCCACTTATTAATGCATTAATTGTATCAATAATAATCAATAAAGCAACAAATTGATAGAGTCAATGTCACACTGTGTCATTTATAAATTTTGTGGACAGTTCACAAAATTTTCAAGGTGGGCCACATGCATTCCATAGCTTGTCTGCCCTTGATTGTAGTGCATGGTCAATGTAATCGCTGGTGAATAATTGACAATCAACTCTCAACTGACCCCTTGATCATCACTGATCCCTATAAAATTTCATCAACCTCAAAGTGCTTATGGCACTGGTTTCTAAGGATCTCCAGAAGTCCATGTTACCATTGAGGGGTATGTGACGCATAAAAACTAATTTGGAAGTGCCTGGCCTACATTTAGGGTTCCACTAAAGGTTTAACATAAAATAATTGACTCATTTTTTTAAAGTTAAAACAAATTAACTGGTACCCATTTTTTGGCTGTTCACTGGAAATGAGGTGATTTGCTTGCTTATTATCAACACTTAATTGGAAAATAATGTTATTATTCAAAGCACAATTATTTTAGCAAATACTTTAACTATCAAAATTTTTATTTATTTTATTTTTAAATGATGCACAGATTATAGTCTTTTCTGACATAACCCAATAACATCTTTCTTTCTACAAATGAAACAGTTTGAAAAACCATTTTCCATTTACAATGTATAATTTTGTTTGATTTTTAAAAGTTTCATTAAAAAAACTTTGAATATAATTGTTTTAATTATATTTCTCTAAAACTATGTACAGTAATGAATGACTGTAAAAAAAACCAATAAAATATAAAAACAATTTTCTTGTAATTATTAAAAAATCTGTCATTTCAAATATACTACAAAATAAGGTTCAAAACTAGAAGAATTATATAAGTTTTCAATTTTAAAAATGGAATATCAGGAATAAATATTTATAGTTCTATGTTCCATTTGCTTAAAAAAGAATACTTTACAGGGAAAATGATTATTGTAAAGTTACCTGTTTTGTTAGCTGGAGTTTTAAAATATTGAGTTACAAGTAATGATGACCTTTATTTGCCTATAAATAATCAAAATGTTACAACTTCATATGTTTAAGCATCCTTTACATTCAATATTCTAAAACATCAGTATGACTGCAGCACAATGTTTAATATATCATTATGTTCAATAAAAATATTTCTGCATGCTTTGTGTTAACTTCTCCCGAGCCATAATTTATTTCAGAAAAGTAATAAGATACTCTTGTTGTTTTTTTATTTAAAGAAAAACTCATAACTAAATACACATTTAAAAAGTTGCACATAAAACATGAATGATAACAATTCAGTAAATTCACATTAAAATAGTCGCAGCAGATAACAGAATTTACAACAAAATGCTACTTTAAGATCACAGGCACATAGATCAGCAAACTTGTACATATACAAGAATAAATTTTACAGTAAATTAAATTTGAAAATTCATTGTTCACAGCTATACATTTAACACTGATTGAATTAAAGCAAAATGAAAATTTGACCCATACAAATTTTAAAGATAACTACAACTGATTAAGAATGATTAAAATTATATATTACACATTCTTTAGTAATGAACTTAACAAAACAATTTACAAAATATTAAAGATATTCAAATTATTAAATTGATTTTAATGCCATACACAAAAGCTATGTTAAGGCATTTTAGATTGCAGATTTAATTCATTTTTTTTAAATATGGAATGTTAATACGTAATATTAATGTTCAAAATAAATCGCAATGATTCACTTTAAAAGTTAAAAATATAAAGAAATTATATGCTGTTATAATTTTTAAATACCCAAGAACAGTAATTCTCAACATTTTCTAAACTGTATACTTCCCAAACCAAGCTTTTAAAAATATTTTGTAATGATTTCAAACTTATACACTTCATAGGGTTTAGGTTAAATAGAACAGGTTAAGTAAGGCAAAAACTGGTACAGAGAACATTTTAAAACTTAATTAAATAAAGAACTAATAATTGTAACTAATTCTTGTTTGGGGTAAATTAAAGCTTGAACACTGGTGTCTTAATTAAAATATCAAAATACAAAAAGTTACAAAAGACTTAAGTTATTTTTAAGTGTTCAAAAATCAGAAAATGTAGCATTGTAATACTAAATGAAATTTTAGCTTAAACTTTTTATACAGACTAAAAAGAGATGCAAAAATGTAAAAGATACAAAAATAGAGTGCTCAAACTGGACTGTGACCCCACCTTCACCACCACCAATGCTTCCCTATTTTTTTTAACTAAAAAAACATTACTAAAAAATTATATAAAATGTATTATATTAATTATATTTATTTTTCAAGCACAATCTTAATATTTAAGTAAATGTACAAAACAATGTGGCACAAAAATATTGAAATAAAAAAGTAAATTAGAAATATTAAAAATTGGAATTTCTATTTTAAAATTAAACTAAGTATGCAAAGCTAAAAAAAATTTATACTGGATTTTATATAACTTTTAAAGGGCAATCCAGTAAACTTTAGAATTTTATGGGGAGAAGCTCAAACCCCCTCCCCCTTTCTGGCTATGGCCTTGGTTTCCAATGTAATGAATGGGGAAGTATAAAATTCAGACGGCCAACTATCTACACAACAAATACAGACTTAAAATGCAGAAATGTAAAATCTGCTCAGCTGCCATATGTACTGCTACATATTTTTTAACATACTAACACAATTATCCATCACTAGTTGAGAACCACTGTTTCTGAATGTCTTTTCTATTAAAATATTTTATAGGCTAAATACTATCATTTAAAATGATTTGCATGCGACGCTTAAAATGGCCTAACATGATGCATATAATACACAGTCAAACCTTAACATACAGCTTTACACAGAATGCTAATTATGAAGACATTATTATATTCTGTAATACAGGCTTCACATTTTTTTTTTTTTTTTAAATCAAAGACATCTCATCTAAGATTATGTAAGATTGCTAAGGAAGCTCGATTCATAATCTATGAAAGAAATAAAGAGATGACAAGAGAAAACAGTAAAATAAAACTGTTAGTGATCAAATTTACAATAGTGTGATAATGAAATTTGATTTTGTACACCTAAAATATGAATAAAGTAATTAATATCACAATGTTGCTTTTAAAAAGTTAATGTAAAAAAAAAGTTTTCCATTGAACATCTAATGCATACTGTAAAATACATAAACAACAAAGAATAAAATTACATAAATTCTTGGAAGCTCTGGTACATTATATATATAAAATGTTTATTAATTTTAAAGATAATCACTTTTTATATTTTTCTACAGATATTTTTATTAAATTTTAAATTTAACTACAGAGAAAATGGAATGTGTTAGATTAAACATAAAATAATTAAACATAAAAAATGCTCTATTTGCACAATAAGAAATTTTTATAATAATGAAAAAGAAAAGAAAAGCAATCAAAACTTGGCACATTTTGTGGCAAATTTTGTATCACCATATGAATGGAATAAATAGTAAATATTTAAATGTTTGATAAATATTTTTTTTTAATTTCATAAAAGAGATCACAAAAATAAAATTCACAAACACATAAAGCATATAGCTTTGGTTTAAAAAAAAATCACAAAATATATAAAATAATATGTATGTATCTCTAAAATCAATAAAAACAGATTTAAAAAAAATAAAATAATTTAAATGCTAATTGATTTTGCATCATTTATAAGAAATCAAAAAGCAATGATATGCATTAAAATTTGATCTCAATGTAATAATAATGTATAGGGATATCAAAAGCAGAAATAAGATGTCTTAAAAATTTCCACAAGCACTTATGAAATGCAATTTTTAGCACAATATAGCAAAAAATGATCACATTTAATACACCAGAAACACTCACAGCTCTTATTGACCATCTAAGAATGATAACAGCAAAAATATCTTAAATGGCAGTGTAACATGTTAAGAGCTCTGAAGCCAATTCAATCAGTTCACAAGTAGTATGAGCCATGAAATTAATGAAAGTTGCATTGATAATGTAACAACACATCAATAAACAAGAAGCAACTGATAACACAGCAGTGCCTCAAAAGCCATTTTATTACTCACCATGCTTACTTAATGGGAATTAAATAAGAGAACACAAAAACTATTAAGCTTATTCCTGAACAAAGGGAAGCTTTCAGAAAAATAACTTAATGTATTCATCTTTTCCAAAAAGGCAGTTCATAAATATATTATACAATACAGAGTTTTATTATAAAATGTATATCATAAAACTATGTTTAAAATAGCATATTTCATCAAATATATTACATAGATACAAAGATAGAATATTCTAAAAATAAACCACCCAGATTTACTACATCCCTAATAAAGTAAACATGGTGTCAAATAATGAAATTCACGAAGATACATGCACTAGAGGAAAACTTGCATAACAAGGAAATATTAACTGCAGTTACCCCATTTTTCTAAGATTTAACAACAGACAATTTATTTTAACAAGATCTATCAAGTATGGTAGATTTTATATTGCACAATGACTAACATCAATATATGTTAATACAACAATCTATATCATCAGCATCAAAGGTTAAAGTCAAAATTCCAACCAATGATTCATTAGAACTATTTATCTTAATGACATACAAGATTTGCTTTAAAATATCAACAAGTTATAATTTAAATGCATCAATGCATACACTCTGACAATTAACAGAATCCAAAAACTGGGACATTCAGGAAAATAAAATTCTAATAAAATATCAGAAAAGTTAACATGTTTTTAAAAACACATAAAAATTAAGCACTGTGTAGGAAATAAATGACTTTACACATAACTATATCATAAAATAACACACACATAACAGAAAAACAAAGAGCATTCAAGATGCTAATCTGGAATGTACATGTGTGGCAAACAATGTACATGCAACAATCTTAAACAGCTATTGTTACACATTGCATTCGCCTTAATCACACATGTTTTTCTTCCTAAATGTTTGCAAGAAACTTAGAGGCAGTCCCTTTTACTCAGTAGGGGTCTGAGGATCAACAACTGATGAGGTTTTTTTGACAATCCACACTTCATTCCTTCGGTTGAATGGCTTGAAAGGAGGGTCATAACCAGCTCGGTGATATTCAGAGAGGTCAATGTCGTCATGATTTTCAATCTTTGATTTCAAAAATTCAAATTCTCGTTTCCAATCAGCATCCTTAGCCATCCCACCGAATGTTCTACAAGTGGAAATAACAATCTTGGTAAAAAAATAAATACACAAAGTTGTTAAACTAATAAAGAGTATAATCCAATGGCAAGTTGTAAGACCCTAATTGGTCCAGTACTAAGCACAATTCTTACAACAGGAGATACAGTTATGCAAAATTAAGAGGAATTAGAATAATTGAAATGTGTAAAATATCTTATGTTTTCTTTTCTAAATATTTAATTCATTTTTATTTAAACATATCCATTATCTCATTCATCTTATTAGCATGGCAGCCATAAGGTCTATAAATTTAAAAAAGCAAAAATAACAACATTCCAACATCCATAGAGAGTGAAAAGTTAGCTTTAGAATATATTAATAGTGAGAAAAAAGCAAGTTTTAGAACAGAACACCCCCATAGTGAGGGAAAAGTGAGTTTTAGAACAGATCAATAATGAGTAAAAAGTTACTTTTAGAACATAAAAGTGGGGAAAGTTGAGTTCCATAAAGATAGTTATTTTCGTTTTTCATCCAATTAGATTTTTTACACACACAAAAGGATAAATTGTTTTCCTCCCATTCAAACTGGTAATAAGTTATAAATTACGAAAGCTAACAAAACTTATAAATAATTTAATATTTTATAAAATAAGTTTTAAAAACACAAAGAATAAAGTATTTTTTTATAGAGACACAGTGAAGCAAGGTAAGGCAGTGGAAGTTGTTAATAATCATGATTATACATATGCTCTTAATGGACAAAGTGATTTTTAAAACATGTCTATTAGAAATTTCAGATATTTAACAGATGATTTCATTTCAACTAATAAAATTTTCTAGCATCACTGTTATAGCAAAAGAGATCAAAAACATACTGATTTAAAATGAAGTAATTTATAACACTCAAGGTGAAATTTGGTCTGCAATTAGATAACTATTTTTTAAAAAAATGTAAATTTGATATTTTTATTTATTCTAAAAAATTTTGATAATCAGAAAGAAAAATAATTTGATTCTCAATAAAAATTTCTTTAATAATTTTTCCAGCTATAAATGACTGTTAATAAAGATAGATTTACTGATTGATGCAGTTGAAAAATACCAAACTCCTTAAAAATAAAACAACTAGTAATAGTGTTTTATAGTTAAAAATAGTATTAATAGTTAACCAAGAACTCTTTTCAAAATTGTTAATTTATTACTACCTGACATAAATTTCTCGTGATCCTGTTTCAGACAATGCAAGATCAGTATCAGTAGGGTTTGGAGGATTTTCTAAAGTTGCTGGAAGGAAGAAAGACACTGAAAAATCTTTTGCTTTTTCTTCTACTGGACTAACATGGTAGACAACAGGCACAGTCATATCAATTGATAAACCTGCATCAAGATAAAATCAAGATGCAATATTTTTATAAATAAATACACTAACAGTCATTCATATAGTATATACAGGGTATCTGCCAAAATAAATTTTTTCAAATCCATGACTTTTCAAGACTTTCCCTGATTTAGCAGATCATTTTCCATGACTTTAAAAAGCTTTCGTTAAAAGTATATATGAATAGAACTTCTGATGTACATACAAATAAAATGCTTTTAGAGAAATTACAGGAATTTTATCATAAAAAAAACTATTAACTTACTTTATATGTGTTAATAAACTCCTATACATAAAAATAAATTGTTGTATCTACATACCTAAGTTTAATCATATAGCAATTTTTCAATCAAAATGTTTCCAATTTGAATTCAGGGTACTTTGGTATTATCCAGGTGACCATGAATAATAGCCAAATGTAACCCTATAATGTTTATATACAATATCCCTAGAGATAAACTTATATTTTGTGCAAAAATCTTAACTCATTTTTATTAAAAAATAAATATTATTATATTAATAAAATTTTAATCTACAATTTAAGAAAAAACCAGAATAATATATATTTACCCACCCATTAAGCTTTCTTGCTTTGAGTTTCCTTGGTGAACAAATTTTACTTGGCAATAGGGTCAATAGAATAATACTTAATACCAAACTCAGTAACTTCAGCCAGATGAGAAGTAAAAATAGAATTAAACAATTCAATGCATTTTTTAATCGGTAGTTTAGCAGATCCATGATTTTCCATGACTTTTACTCATTTTACTTAAAAAATCAAGACTTTCCATGACAAAATTAATCCATTGTCTAAATCCATGGTTTTTCCTGTCTTTCCAGGTATGCAGAAACCATGTATATAACAAATGCAATGAATTTTTAAGAGATGATATATAACAAAAATACAAATTACAGATTAAATACTAACAAATTTAAGAACTATTTCCATAATCCATTTAAAAATATATAACAATATGAAACTAATATTACCATCAATCAAAATGTATAAAATTTAAATACACAAAAAAAAGAAATATATTTAATTTAATATTAAATTTTTAAAATTCTGTACACATTTACAAATTTAGACATAAAACTGATTAAAATTAGAATTCATAAATGAAAAAAATATAATAGTTTACTAAATTAGCAAATATACCATCTTAAGCATCACTCTTAAAAAAACAAGCAGATATAATGTTAAATATATTACTATTTAAACTAGTTATCCTAATAGTTTGATATAATGTTTAAAATCCTAAATTTTTTAATAATTTCTTTTAATGAAAACTTCATAGTTACCCAAGTGAATATCTGAATAGTAATGCATTTTCCACAGTTAATTTCTAAACATACATTTAAAAAAGTTGTTAATAAATATAGTCCATGATTACATCCTTTACAAAATATCAAAATTACTATCTTTTTTAACAGAATAAAATCTTAGTGAAGTAATATATAAGAATCCATAAAATTAGAACTTTATTTACATTCAATATATTATGACTGAAACAGAATATGATTTCACTTTTCATGTTTTCGATATTTTTTAATAACTACAAACACACAACCTTTTGAATTTTCCTCAAATTTCTTTAAGTAATTTTTTATGCACCAAACTCGTTTATTAACTTGATATTTAATTTGTCTGCTATCACACAATTTTATTCCAAATTCATACAAAAATTATATTTTTATGCACCTAATGTCCTACTGAATTAAATGGGTATTTTAAAGAAAAAGTGTTATTTCAAATTAAAATTCATAAGGTAGATATTTTTACTTAATATCTTTGATATACCATCCTCTATATAATAATAGCCACAGTTATCTGCCCGTCCATCCTCAAATTTATGAAGAGGTTGGAACTAGAATGGATAGAGGCATCCATATTAGATTCTTGATGAGTTACGGTTAGGAAAGTTCGAAATCCACACCTTCCCCTTTTCTATCATTTAATGCCATTATTTCAAGCCTTATTTTACCCATCTAAAAGTAGGCGATTAAACTTATCAATTTGTCACAAAATAAAAAGGTAAAAATAACATTTATTCTAGCATTATGACGTCATTCCTTTAACCATCTCATTTAATCATCTGTTATTTTAAATTATTTAAATATTGTCTGTATTATTTTCATACTTTTATCCCTAAACTTAGATATTACGTAAATAATTTTCTTTTATATTTGGCTTAAATAATAGATTAAATACATATGCGATTATTTTAAATTTAATCAGCGATTACTTTTTGTTGCATTGAAAATTTTATCATCAGTATTTACAACAAATTCTATATACCTCCTAGGTGTAGTAAAAATGATAGTTTCATTCCTTTACTTCCATTCATTACTGTGGTAAAAAAAATGGGGAAGAACTCAACGATCACTGCAACTTAGCTAAGAAAACTTTGAATTATCTAATTATCTTTCAAAACGAATTTGACTCGATTCTAAATTGCATTCACAGTATCAGGAGACTTTAGAGGAGTATGAAGAGAAACAAATCATTGAGCATGTACCAGATAATTCTCAGCCAAAAAACAAACCATTTTTTTTATCTGCCTTACAGGGTATTTAACAATTCTGGAAAATTAAAAATTGTACTGATGCCATCATAAGATGGGTTATATGCTACTTTAGAATAAAAGAATATTGGTAGTGCAGTCCAAGAACGTAATGTACATAGAAGGTATTGTACCTTTCAACAATAACATCATTAAATTTGCTTAATAATAATATACTATTCAATAATTTAAAGAAATATTAGCCTATTGATATATAAATTACGATAATGTAATTACACTCCACTAATCAAGTAATTCATTGACTAATCTACAGGTAGACATAGAATGATATACATCAATGTTTATTGGAGCAGTAATGGGATTCAGACAAAATGCATCAATATACAATTTACAGCTTCTTAAAATTCCATAAGTTTTAAATACCACTACTTAAAAACATACAAACTTTTTTAAACCTAGAAATTTCACATCCTGGAAAGTAGACAAAAATTTACATTATAAATTACAATTAAAAATTTTATCAGATAAAAATATTTATGTATCTGTAATCAAATTTAATTTTAGAAGCAAGTATATCATTTTTATTTTAAATAATATGTATTAGATTTTTAAAATTTAAAGTTTTATTTTTATTTCTTTAATTAATAGTATTACTTATTAACCAATTGAAAGGTTTTGCAATGTTTTATTAAACTTATAAAAATTACATAATCCCTATAGAAATTCAGAAGGCTAAAATTTTGAAAACTGTTATTTAAATTCTGCTGAAGCGGCTGTAGATCCATAAACTTGTTTTACACACAAAACAGATGCATTGACAGCAGCACTGGATTTAAACCAATTGTAACCAACTGGAACTTATGCTGGGGCAAGGGCAGCCCAGCACATTTGAATGTATATGAAATTATAATAATTTTTAAAATGATATATATTACAAGGTTATATTTATATTATTAAATATTATATTTATATTGTTATAAACACCGCAAATATTTTCATTTAAGAGCTACTGTTTAAGGATATTGATTTCTCCTCTACTTATAACAGCTGGTCAAGAACACTGACAGACTCAGATCTTAATAGAATGCGCATGTAGCATGCTAATGCTCTAAAAATTAACTTTACACTGCATAATGTCTTTTAGAATTATAATTTTAAAGCACATATTTGGGTCTAGACAATGTCAAATTCTGTTTAAATGAAAATTTTTTTAATAATAAACTATGTGATGCATATATGAATTTAATATGCAAATGCAGTTGATAATTATATGAAAAATATCTATATAAAATTAAAGATATTGATCAACTAAGGAAAAATATATTTTGGTTCAAGAATTAAAAAAAATGCCAGCAGAATATGTAATATAAAATAGCAAAATAATACAGATTGCAACACCACACCCAATTAAAATTTATTCTTAAAGATATAATACTTAATTATCCCCATCTAGACAAGAAAATCAGAATGAAATGAATAAAAGGATTGATTGATATACAAACTAATTTGAAATAAATGAAATTTTTTAGAAGATATAATATAGGATAAAACTTTGATTCATATATACACCACTATGCATTATAGGGTTAATAATAGTTAGCATGAATTTTTAAAGGATATAAGCTTAGTAAAAGTCAAAATCCAAAGAAAAAGATGTATACATTATAGATACCAAGGATAATATTAAATGGTGAAAGTCCTATTATTCAAGACTATTTTCAAGTTTGATTAACTTGCAGCTCAGGAATATTTAAGTTGATTTTAAAAATACAAAGTTATATCAATTAAAAAATACGATCATTATGGTACATAGTTTTTGCAGGATACCCTAGCTCTATTTAATCTATGTAGCAACATAACATAAAAATATACATTTATTAAATAACATATCTATTTAATTAATACAACCCAGAGGTTATTTGAGATTCAAATTTTATCATAGAATAGAAATTGACATTAAATGAAACTTAAAGAAATTTTAAGATACATACCAGTTTTACAAAAGAAGGGATAAAACTACAAGAAATTAAGATAATAGCAAGATGTTTAAACTTTATATAATAAAGTTATAATTAATAAATAATTATAGTTATTAAAATAATATATGTTAATACTTCACATATTTATATGAATTATCTTTTATTTTATTTGCACATTAGTATAAAGAATTTCTATATATGTTATTTACCGGCTTCATTTTTTCCATTGATATAATCAAAAAGACGGCGGAAATCTTCTCTGGAGAAATCCTCAGGCAACTTGTCATGGATTGAAAGAGTAACCCATTGGCATTCGGGATATGAACGAAGTTCATAATCCTAATCAAGTAAAACATTTCTTTATTGATATAAGAATTCACAAATATGTAGCACAAATATGTAGTTTCTTTTATTACAATAAATTTCATCTTCCTACAACCAATAACTTGTATGCATCCTTGATAATATCATAAATTTATTTATAAACTCTTATTTATAGTCAGTACCGGCTATATAGTCACCCGCTTATAAGGTCAGTTTTCTAAAGTCCCCTCTAACTTAATAGGGAACATGTGTTAAAGTGCAATGCATCGCTTATATAGTCATTTTTTTTCTTGTTACCAGATATATGGTCAGTTTCATGTTTTCAACAAGTTTCCTTTTTTTTTTTTTTTTCCGTAAAGAACTCTGTGTTAAATCGGAGGACCTGAATTCAAGCCTTTATTTCCCTCCCTTTCCCCTTTTCTTGTTTGTATAGACAGCACCTCTCTCAGTTCTCTTGCCCCCTAACAAGAGGTGGACATCTGTCCATTTATTGGTTGAAGTTATCTCTCCCTGCTTAAGTTGAAATTGAGATGAAACAAGTAAAGGAAAATTTTGTTGCATTTGGATCATACGTCAAACATAGGAACGTTCATTTTTTAATTATGGCTCCGAAAAGAAAGAATTTATCATTTGCTGCATAATATGAATTGATTGAAAATTTTTAAAAATCTAATCCTTCAAAGGCTAAAGTAGATTCGATTACTTGGACAACATTAAACAACATTTTAGCTGCCAAACTTTTAGTCCTCAAGTGTTGAAATCGGTGATCGAGAAAGAAAACGCCAGCACTTGTCACCTTATGGGAATGTGGATAAGGCTCTTCTGTTATGGATTAAAAATTCACAGTATATGCACAATAGGGTTGTAATGTTCCAAATATATGGTCACCCCACTTATGTGGTCTGATTTTTCTGGACCACTGACCATATAACCGATACAGACTGTATAATTATGTACAGCAGCACCTTGATCCATAGCTTTTTATAGGGATGGAAATCAGGACACTATGAATGCAGAAATATGATGTAGATTTACAGTAAAATGTATAAATATGTATGGAGTTCCCAAATTAAGGTTATATTTACTTCAAAAATCAAACTAGCATTAAGATTATATTGCAATGACAATATAATTAACTACAAAAATGAAACAACTCATTTTCATATAACAAATAATGCATTTAATTAAATTGTTTACCATGAATTTAAGAAATATAAACAAAGCAAGTAAAAGTGTTACAGTTGGTGATATTTAGCAATTTAAATTTATCCTTGCCTAGACTAATGGTAAAGTGAAATTTATTTACTAAATCAATAGAGAACCAATGTATCTATAAATTAAAATAATCACCATGTGAGAACAAACTGTTACAATACTTTTAATTTTCCAAAAATTATAACATAGTAACAGAATAATTAGCATATAAACTGGATTAAAAAATGGTACATCTGAATTTGAAGACATTATCATTGAACTGAAGACCAAATTAAAATTGATAAAATTAAGTAAATCAGATAAATATGGTTAAAAAGAAAAAATGTATCACCTAAAAATACATTTTAAATGCTATCAGATGAATTAAGTTACTTAAAAAAGTTTCGAATATTTTATGTCATTGAAAAAAGTAAGAAAGAGAATTTAAGGTATAAAATAGCAATTCTAAAGATAACACAAAATAGAAAAAAAAAAGAAAATGAAGAATGAAAAAGAATTTAAATTTTAAGTAATAAAATAGCTATTTAAAGATAACACAAAATGGAGGGGAAGGAAGGTATTTAAAAACATATCTCCCCTCTACCTTGATCTAGGATTGATTTGTCAACCCTAGAATGTATCTAGAGTTTACCTCAATCACCATGCAAAATTTCATCAAGAGCAGTCCATCTATTTAAGAATGCTTAACAAATATGCACACACATGCACAAATACAGAAGATTATATACATATAGATTATTTACAACATTAATTGGAGATACTTAACATTTTATAAAAATTTAAATGATAATTAACAGTTATAAAAATCTTTTGTAATTGATATCAGTTTTGTGCAAGTAAACCTGAATGCAAAGAATAAACTTACATTGTCGACATTTCCTAAAGTACTGTCACTCTCATTATGCATGTACATAGC
Organism: Pardosa pseudoannulata; assembly: GCA_032207245.1. Lineage (NCBI taxonomy): Eukaryota > Metazoa > Arthropoda > Arachnida > Araneae > Lycosidae > Pardosa > Pardosa pseudoannulata. The sequence goes on from CM063506.1 coordinate 88,254,769, forward strand.
AGATTTTATAAATCACATATAGACAAAGCTTCATGGCTGTAGAAAAAATTCTATATTGATTCTGATTTGTTTACTTTTTCCTGCTCCTTTTATTTATCTTGCTACTTGTCTCATCATTAACCATCACAACTATCATCCTGCTAGTTGTTAGATTATTATCAAATGCAACATTTTCTTTCTTCAGCTATCACCTGATTTGCAAGAAAATCCATTCTCAGAAATCAAGAGAATGATACTAAAGGGAGACCCTGCTGTGTAACCTAGTCCCAATGAATCTAACCAGACAGACCTTCTCTGCAAATTTTAAAATTCTGACGGGACATGATTATCTCCAAGAACACTTGCACCAAATTGATCTGAAAAACAGTAACTGCCCTCTATATCTAAAGGAAAAGGTTATGAATTTTAACCACTTGACAGTTTGTGCTTCCTTAGCCAGCATTGATTGACTTTTTATCCACTGGTAACTTTTCTGCAAAGGCTAATTTCTATTGGGCCTATACGGTCTAAATGGCCTATACAGCCCCCTCCCTGACATATTTTTAAAAAAAATTCTTTGCATATATAGGTCTAACTGTTCTGATACAAAATGTTATTTTGTATCAGAATATTAACCCACCGAACAGACGTGTCGACGGGGGTTCGACAGAGTTCCTGTTCGAAAACGGACCTGTCGACCCCTTCTCATTCGCACTCGTATAACTCGTATCGCACACTTTTGAGGAAAAAAAAAATATTGCAAAGCGATAATAAATGAAAGAAACTAATTTTGAGTAACGGTACTCCTTTACCTTGCAGGGAAAATAATTTAAAAGTAGCCTGACAACTTTTAAACTGGCAACTCTAGTATGGTACGGTAAGTTCCGTCTGGAATTTATGAAAAGGGTGACTGTTTTGAAAGGGAAAAAGGTGGGGAGGGTGGCCGGTGGATGGGTTAAAGGAACATTAAAGGAATAACATTAAAGAAATGACGATTCCTAACCAAGTCATCATGGCATTTAAAGGAAATCGCTGGTGATTTGAAAGTCCCTAATGAGCAAAAAATCTTTTTACTCAATGAATTGCATGACCTAAAACATTTTTATTAGTGAAAAGGAATTAATTTATCCAAATTTCCTTATATCCATAAAAACAATACTTCTGGGAAAACAATGAAAAAGGATTGAAATCTTTTAATGAATGCATAAAACAAAGGATTCAGGAAAAAATAACATTTCTTTAGGAATAAAATGGAGATCAAATGAATCAAATAATCAATAAAGGAAAACAAATTATACAAATTTTGGTTTGGTTTTGGTCTACTTTTTTGCAACAGAAGGGCTAATGAGACCAGAACCTACTGCTTAAAACTGATTCTGAATGAATTTAAACATCTATTCTACAGTGAGATTTGAACCCACAAACTCTAGTATGGAGGATCAGCACCATAAAACTATTCAGCCATCATTCGACCAAATGACACAGGAGCAATAAATGGAGGTTGCACTGTAATATATTTAAAATGATTTTTTTAACAAAGAATTTTTCAAGAAATCTAATATAAGCAATACATATGTATTTAGATTATTTACAATTTATTTCTAATTTAATTGCATGGTAAATTCATGAAATAAATAATAAAACCAATTTCAAATTGTTAAACTCAAACATTTCTCATAGCTAATAGGTTGTATCCTCATTACTTATTTAAATAAAATAGTTTAAATAACCATTTAAATAAATTTTAAGTTTCTTCCTAAGAACACTTTAATGAGAACTTAATATTGTTACTCAGTGACATAGGAATATAATTCATAATAAATTAAATATGCTCTTAAATAATAAATATATTCTAAAATTCTGAATTAATTTTTTTAATCAAAGAAAGAAAATAAATTTCAGTGTTATCTCTCTATTGCTATAAATTAGCATTATTAATCATATTATAGGATTAAAAACTGTAACGTAGAAAGGAAACAGTCTATGACAGATATACAAATAAAAGTTAACCCCCCTCCCCTACCAAAAAAAAGTTTATATAAATTAATATAGAATTTCTTATAAATTTCTATGATTTAACTACAAATTAAAAATTTAACTGAATCTCAACAATTTAATTTCAAATAGAATTTGGAGTAAAAATTTAATTTTTGAAATTATAACTCATTCATTCTGTTAATTCAGATAAGTATTTAATGCAGTAATCATCATTTCATTCACTAAAGTACATCTCACTTTAAATATTTTAATAAAAATAGATTTTAAAAAGTTTTTTGTTAAAGTATCTGTAGCAAAATCATTAAATATTTGTAATAAAGTTTATGAAAAATGAGAACAATATTAGTAACTGCAGTAAAAAATTAATTTAATAATGTATAATTAAAAAAATGCTTTTATTGTTGATATACAAATAGTTAACTTACAGTTAATAACAAATAGTCATAATCTTAACACAGGGGTAATTGTGCTTCTAAGTAAAAAACCCTAAAATTTATAGCATTCAAAATCAAAAACCCAGAACTAAAAAAGATTAATTACATATCACAAATAATTACACGTTAATAATATTAAAGTACTCTAAGAAAACTTCAAGTAGTGATTTTAATTATTAGTAAATTAAAGCAATGACTGCTTTAATTTTAACAATTACAATGAAAAAATTACCAAACTTCTTTTGGAGACTCTCCACATAGATATTAAACAAATTAGCCTTCTTAGAATTTGATTTTTAAATCTTGAATATCAAATACATTTTATTTACGATAAATATGTTTTCTAGTACAATAAGTGCTAGATTCAACTATAACCAGGCACAGAAGTAAAACATTACCCCCTTCCCTACAAACACCGGCAAAAGTCGCAAGAATGTGTCCTCACAACACTACAATTGAACTCATTTATAACAAGCTTGGATTTAACAAGAACTTGGATTTAACGAGGGAAGCAAGAATATTTGGTTGCATCAATATTAAGTATATGAAACAGAAGTCACTTTTAACAAGCAAGACTGGTTTTAGCGAGCAATATTTTTCTGTCTTGCAATCTTTTTTCTCATCTTTCTGTCTTTTTTTTTTTTTTTCTCCACGATTTAATACTTTGGTAGGAAAAATTCCTCCAGCATTCCAATGTCAATAGGGAGGGTTCACAAATCCAGTGCAACAGGTGGGGCAGAAATTTTTTGCTCGTTGGGGGGGGTTAATTGTCATTAAATTAAGAAAAGTATTTAATTAAATTAATGTAATTAAAGTATTAATTAAATTTTAAGTAAACTCAATGATTTGACCTCCCAAGTACCCCCTTCTGGTTGCACGCCTGCCTTAATGACCTGTTTATTACAAGCACTCAGATTTAACGAGTAAATGTTACAGTCACTTTGTGCTCGTTATAAACAAGTTCGACTGTACTCTTACACAAATCAATCAGCACCCATTCGAAGGTTGAAGCTTATAGTTCAGCAAATCACCTCTTCTCTTCTATCCCCCATAATAAATACTGAATGTAGTTGAATACTCACTCTGCAGCCAAAACACAAAACAGAAGCCTTAACAAAATTTTGATAAGAAGCTTTTTTAATTTTTTTTTTTCTTTCTTTGAATTTAATCTACCATGGTGGAAATTTTCATCCTAGAAGATATTTATTTCCAAACCCAGAAGGATAATTGAAAAAAAAAAAAAACTGGGATTCCAGAATACTACTGGAGCAAAATTACCTTCATTTACGTCAAGTAAAGCTATATGCATTATTAAAGATATGAGCAACATTAAAAATCTTGTTAAAAAACAAGAATAATTTTACCATGTATTCCAAGATGTCAACTACTTTTCTGTAGATTTCTATGGCCACTTAATTTTTTTTTCTAGCATATAAAGGACAACATTTTGTTTGACAAAAATAAAAATGTACATACAGACAACAGGCATACATGTAAGTCTAAGCAAAAAAAGCAAAGCAAAAAAATGCTATAAAATACTGTAAAAAATACAATTTTTTAAGCTTTTATGTATTGTCCCACCTCTATTTCATTCTAAAATAAATGTTTAGAGACGGTTAATATTTAATACCAGAATATCAATCTTTTTTTAAAATTTGTTTGGCTTTATATCAAGTAATACTTCTAATTCAAAACTTTTCTATTATTAAACATTGATCCTGTTCTCTAAAAATGACTGCCATATGATTTGATTTAATTATTCCAATTTTTAATAGAACTTAGGATGAAAATTAGTTTTTAGGAAATATTTTGCAGAATACAGAAAATGTTTATAAAATAAATACTGTTATATTTAAAAAAAAAACTAAATAGTATATGCTGAACTCTCCATTAAAAAGAAACTATATTTTTTCAAAGTTCATTACACATTAAAATCTAAAATTATTAAATTGTTTGAACAATTCTTATAGCTTTCATCATACAAATACTTTACATACAGTACAATTAACTAAAAACTATTTTTGTTAACCAAACCAAATTTTGTTAATCTTTTGTTAAGGTTTTCAATGCAAAATTAAATACTAAAAATGAATGGCCTGCCAAACTGAACAAGCGTCAAGCACCAGAAATGTGTCTCTATTTTAAAAGAGTTCTCCACCTACATACTGACTTATCTTTTGTGAACTTGGGAATAAAATTTCAGTTGAGGTACTTAGATAATTTCATTAATCTGTTTGGTACTGATTAAATATAAGGCTAAAGCAAGTTTTGGTCACTTTTCAATCATTGGCTACACTCTTATTGACAATATTCATTAAGGCATATGAAAATGACACTTTTTTCTTATCCCTTTTACAATTCTAGGAACTATTATAGGACTTAGAGACATTATTAGAAAGGGAGGACTTCAGTTGGAAAATTTGACACACCATTTGAGTTTATTTAAATGCAGAACTTATGTATATTCTAAATATATTTCTCATAAACAAATTTATTCACTTAAAATTTAACTTCAGCATTTATTTTTTGTTAATACCAAAAAAAAAAAGGATAAAAATAAAAAATAAATAAAAGCATAAAAAATAAGTTAATTCTCATATAATTTTACAAAGGAACACCTACACTTTACACTCTGTTCCATTCAATAAATGTCTATACCTAGCATATAATCAATTTTGGACAGGTAAAACTAACAATACTATATTATTACTATATTTTTAAATAAGGTATATATATATATATATATATATATATATATATATATATATATATATATATATTTAATATTTTTTATATCAATGTGAACTTTTTTTGTTTTATCCGAATAACAAATTTATAGTACTTTGTCTTATTTGTACTTTGTTTATCAATACAAGTGTCATTATTGAGCAACTGTGTGTTATGACACATTAGTTAAGCCAATGAGTAATACGAGTTATGTGAATGGTAATATGGGTTAAGTCAACTATGGGTTTCAAACATTTTAAGTCAAGGTAATATTTAATACAAAGTTTTGGGAGTTAACTCAAACAATACTAATATTGAACTGAAATAGTTTATGATATAATAATGCATTAATTACAGTTTAAATCTGAAATGATAGGATAAGATATATGTAAGGTCAGGAGACAAATTCAATACAATATGGATTCATTTAATCTTAGAAAATCTAGCATAGGTTAAAAAATATTTTTAAAAAATTACCTTACAATGAGCTTTATTAGAATAGTACTCTCAAGTTAAACTTTTTAAATAAACTTTTGTTTCTATGAAAATTAAACTGAATTTTCACAAAAGCCTAAAATATTTATTTAAATCAGCATTTTTTCTTTCATATTTTGCATTGTTCTTACATAACTCTAACTTAACAGCTAGAGTACAAATACTTCCATCTCAAAGTTTTACATTAATAAAATCATCTACAATGTGAAAACTTACATCTGTTTTGGAAAGAACTTCATATTTAGGTTGCTCGCTGCCCACGATGGCACCTTTCATGAATTTTATGAAAGCCATGTTTGATAGATCCTGAAAGAAAAAAAACCAGGAACATTCAATGAATATCTAAAAAATAGCTAAACAAAATAACTTAATCTAGTATAAGAATTTTTGTTTATGGAAGAAAATGTAGTATAATACATAAAATTTTCTTTTTTTATAGGTATTTATTAATAGCTTAAGATGAAACATTTTTCGTCCGTAAATGTCACTTTAAAATACTCCACAATACGGAACATCTGTTACAATTTTTATTGATTTCAAAATATGCAAAAATAGATAAAAACTTTGAGGGCTTTGTTTTGAGATGAATAAGTACTATAGAATAAATATTTTTTAGAAGAAACATTTGATTAATTTCTACTAATTAACATGATATACGATTGTGAATGCACACGCCTACTTTACATCCAAGTGCAGTATAAAACCACGTATAGAAGCTAAATTTAAAACTATATTTACTTTTGGGCTGAATAAACGTCTGATTAATTGTATGTAAATTACCCTGAATCTATGAGTATATATATAAACCTTACTAATCGCAATGAAATACTCAAGGATGTAGTATTCTCTTCTCTTCGAGCCGTCAATCACCTGTCGATGCTGTTGTAGTAAAAGTGAAAGTTGTGCGACAAATATTTTACGGTAACATTCAACAGTTGCACATTATACTCATCTAAATTAAATGTATCTAAAACCTATATTTGAATATTTTTTTTCTTCCATAATGACTAATTAAAATTTTCCTTTATAATAACCATCAAATAGTTTTTGTTATTTCTTAAACACTTTATTAATGGGAAACATCTGGTTTCTTACTTAACCGAAACTCCTAGCGGATGTTATTGTTTATGGGTGGAAATTTAGCGTAGTTTTGAATTCAACATTGCTATGGGTTTTAATGACATTTGACTATGAATTTTATGTGGTATCTAATTTTAGCGGTTTCGTGTTCAGTTTTAGTTTCTGCAGAAAACTCTTCAATTTTTTCTAAAGTAACTTATGAAATTTTATATAAAGCAGGTGTAGACGCGTACTTAGAAAACCGGTGGGAAGATTGCGTGGGCTTAATAGAAAAATCTATTGAAGATTATATTTATTTCAGAACAGTTTCTGTACAGTGTAGAAAACGCTGTGATGGAAATGAATTGGAGAATATCTTTACTTCGGACCCAAATAATTCAGATGTATGGCATTTACAAAATGTTGTTACAAATAAAGCTTTGTGCCTTATGAAATGTCAAAATTTATATTTCCCTAACCGACCAAAAACCTCGAAAGAAACTGATGAAGAATTTGAGAAGAAAGCCCCGTACAACTATTTACAACTTTGTTACTTCAAGGTAAGCTTATAATTTATTTTCAAATATACTTTTAGGTGTAATTGTGTTGTATGTAGTCAATCATAAATCCACATTTTTATTTTTTTTTTCTTTGGGGTGAGGGGATTAAATATTTTCCTCCTCATTATGTTAAAATTCCATTGAGTGAAATAACATATTACCTTAGAGTCAAAGAAGATTATATATATTTAATTTTTACTTAAATTGTCATTTTTTTTTCATTTTAAAATGCCTTAAATAGAGTCTAATAAAAATGTAAAAACTTTATCAAGTATTATTAGAAACAATACATATTATACATTGACTGTTGTAAACAAATTGATATGTCTATAAAAGTGTATCATATCTAGTTAAAATTTGTGTATTTTATGTAATTAGGTTGATGAACCTGAAAAGGCTGCTTCATGTGCTTACACATTTTTGATACATAATCCAGGGCATCAGGTTATGCAAACAAATTTGCAGTATTACATGGCAATGCCAAACTTGAATATAAATAAAATAAAGTATCTAGAACCAAAAAATTATCAGGTAAGATTTCTTTGCTTTTTAAAAAATATATATCTTTTTAAAACTTTTCAGTTTAATGTAAGTTTTTCTGTATTTTGTTCCTTTGTTGAATGGTAGGTAAATTTGTGAATACAAATTTAACAAGTTCATTATAAAATTTCTGATTATTTTAGATATATCTCATGATTTTATAAGTAATTGTTTAAATTTGCTAGTTCTCAAAAGATCATAAAGCTGTAGTTCAGCATTAAATCTACTCACTAAAGCTTTAATCAGGGTTGAAAAAAAAATCATGATTTTTTTTTAAAAATCAAAAAAATCAGATTTATTTGATTTAAATCAGATTTTTTTTATTTTTTCCTGAATACTAATTTTAATTGTTGTTTTTATGTTTTTTGCAATATACATAGAATAGTTCGTTATAAGAAGTAACATCTTATCTATCTAGTATATCCTACATACTGATTACCTAAAATTAAATATATAAATTTTAATGTAAATACATTTCATTATTTTGTAATTGAATAGTGCAAACTAAATAAGATGTAAATTTAAAGAACAAATCAAATATTCTTTTAATGTAAACTATTTATTTAAAAAAACAAATCAGAATTATTTCAATATTTTTTAAGCACTGAATTATGAATTTAACTGTTTCAATAAAAACACTAGCTTTGATGCTTTATCCACTCCTAATTGATTATGAAGGCTAGAATGAACAATAACAAAAGAAGAAAACTGTCTTTCCATTCCAGTTGATGAAGCCACGGCTGTTGTTATTTGGTAGACAAACTGGATTTCAAGTTCTGTAATACTCTCTTTACCTCCCATTACATAAAATGAAATTCACCAGTCCATTTTCATCAGTCATTGTAGCTACCCTTACTACATACTTTTTGATGACAACCCCTAAATTCTTGGAAAGCACATGCTATCTATTTACACTTATTTACTTATTGGTATTATTGTGCTGACAAATTCCCAATTCTCCTGTCTTTAGAATATAGGTTTTAAAAGAAGTGAAAAAAAATGATTTAAATCAATGATTTTTTCAAAAAAAAAATCAACTGACTTAAATCATGCCAACCCTGGCTTTGATTATAAAATTTGCACTAGTAATTATTAGTAAAAATTTTAGTAATTTTTTTATTCATATTTTTATTAAGAGATAATTCTTTCTATAGGCAAGTTGTGTTATCCTTGAATGTTATTGAAAATAGAAATAGTTTATATACAACTATAAAAAATATAATTATGCTGTAGAGTTTTTGTTGCTCAATCTTATTTATATATATTTATAAATATGGTTTAATTAGATTATTTTGATTATACAGGATCTATTTTTAAAAGGTGCTCAACTATATACAGAAAATCAATATAAAGAATCGATAGAAATAATGGAAATGTCACTTAGTGAATATTTAGTTGCTGAAGATGAATGTCGCTACCTATGTGAAGGCCCTGCTCTCCAATTATCGAGTGAAGAACTGTATATTTCAATTACTAGTAATTGTTTAATTTATTTTCTTTTGGCTTGACTGAACATGTGGGTGCCCCCCTGCCAATGGTTGATAAAATTTAAATATTATAACTCTTAAATTTAAAACTATAAAAAGCACTTACATTTAATATACTTAATTATTTATCTGAGTTTATTTTATCTATTGAGTAATTGATTTATTTTTAAATTAAAATTTTTTATTTTAAAGTGATATTTTATGTCCTTTCTATAACTCTCTCACGTGAATTAGAATGTTAGGTGTTTCATTTTTATGCCCGGGGCAGAATTCAGTATTTTCTGTAGCTAATGTGTTTTAGTTTATTTTGCTTATTGATACAATTCAAAATATTATAAAATTGAAAATAAAGTTAATATATTAATTGTTACAACATTCACAGGGGGTCAAGGGAGGGCCTTGGTTAAAAAAAGTGTTTAATACTATAAATTCCAAATGAATCTTTCAATGTAAAAAGTACTAATCTTTTAATGCTCTTTAAAAATTTGAGCTATATTTTTGAGATAGTTTTTTATCTATTTATTATTGGTTTTATATCATATAAAATGAAATTTTTTGTTGTTTTGTTTTGAAAATTCAGGAATTGTTTTACAAATTTAAAAAAAAAAAAAAAAAAAAAAAAGGTATATTAATGTGTCAAAATTAACTTCCTTAATTGCATTAAATATTCACAAACAACATATGAATAAACAATATTTATAAGAATTCAAGTATAACTTAACTCTTAATTTCCTGCTTTTGTTGGCATTAATTGCAATTATATTTTTTATTTTTCATAGCTTACTATAACTAAAGCCACATTATTCCCATCGAAAATCTGCTCCCGCTCATAACACAGCCTTTGTTCACGCGAAAAGGTTGGCGCCCTTTAAAAATCGCCAAAAAAGGGAAGGGGCACCCAGTTCTTCAGTAGTACCAACAACTTTTTTATGTAATCTCATTTGGCAGGATTTTTTTTTTCTGTGTATGTAAAATAACTTAATAAAAGTTTTATGTGGAAAAAAATAACTAGAATCCTGTTGTACACCTTTTGTAGCTTCTATCATGTATATATAGCTGTAAGAAGTATTTAATGTATAATCTGAATTAACTTTTTATGATGGCAAGTCAAAGCTGTATTTTAAATTTGTCATTAATTTTATGTTGTAGGATAGAGGAAATAAATGTACAATTGTTTCAATTTAACTTACGGCATGTTTGTTAAGGTATCCATCTACGTTGAAAATATCATTCTTGACCAAAAATCATAAAAAAAAATTTTTTATTTCTCTGTTGTAAAATTTCAACTTTTAGGCTTCTAAATCTGTTTTTGTTTTGTCTTTACAGCATTTTAAAGAAAAGTTACAGCTGTTTAAACATCAGTGACAGCTGTCAAAATAAACAGGAAGTAGCGACTTCAGTACCGGAAGTTGGGAATTTAAAGCTTTTTAAAAACATAATTGGACAAAACTTTTTAAATTTTCCTGAAGATTAGTTTAAGCATTTTTCTAGTATTTTTGATAATTATCAACTTGGCAATTAGAAAGTTTTGAAGCTAGAAAGTGTGTGGAATTTTAAACATGCATTTTAATTTTTTAATGGTTAAAGCTGCTTTCATAAACTTCTAATGCATTTTTCTCAGAATGGTATTTTTAATAAAATGTTGAAACTTGAAATGTGATTTCTCAAAAAGTTCTTAAAATATTTTGTGAAAATTATTATGAATGCTTTTGATAGTATTTACTAGTGAATGACCTAAAAGCTTTAAATTTGGATAATTTTTAATGATGTTACACTCATAGTTAGATATAAAGGTAATGAAAATTCGTTAAAAATTCAATGTGTATGATTTTGAAGGACCAAAATTTTTTACCAAATGTAAATTAAGCAAAAATTTTGGTGATTCACTAGTTCAGTGTATAAGAAATGTGTTTCATCAAAAAATATTGAAATAATTTAATTTATTAAAAAAACAAATTTTGAAAACCCTTTTGAAAAAACTTTTTTTTTTTTAAACTAAATTTTCTTTATTTATTAGAAATTTTATAAAAACTTCTCTAGGAATAAATTTTTTAAGTGCAATTCTCTATGATAATATAAACAATCTAAAATGTAAAAACATGAACTAGTTTCTACGTTTAAAGAAAAAAGTTCTCCGAATGTAGACGGATACCTTAAGGCAAATGGTACCTAGTTGAAATAAACCATTTTTTATTTTGTGTTTTTGTTGTTATTGTCTTTGCAATAAAGTAATATTTAGAAATGTAAAATATTTTAATTAATATCTAAATAGTATTTACTATATAATATTTTAATCTACTGACCTTTTTATTTTTGTTTCAGATCAAATGACGTTCTCTTTGCGATGCAAGTTAAATTGTCCAAAAAGTTTATCATTTATGTATGGTCAAACCCATGACAACCTTTTTTCTAGTCACTACCATTACTTACAGTTTAATTATTATAAAAGTAAGTATGCTTTTGAAGTAATGGTCTAATTTTTTTCTGATTATTTTAATTGTTAATAAGATACATAAAAGATGTGTATTTAATGAAAGCTTATGGCTGTAGAAGATACATGGTTTCCGCGCACCGGGAAAGTCATGGAAAATCATGGATTTAGACAAGGGATTAATTTTGTCATGGAAAGTCTTGATTTTTCAAGTAAAATGAGTAAAAGTCATGTATTCACTAAACTACCGATTACAAAAAAAGGCATTGAATTGTTTAATTCTATTTTTACTTGTCATTTGGCTGAAGTTACTGAGTTTGGTATTTATGTATTATCCTGTTGACCATATTGCCAAGTAAAATTTGTTCACCAAGGAAACTCAAAGCAAGAAAGCTTAATGGGTGGGTAAATGTATACTATTCTGGTTTTTTCTTAAATTGTAGATTAAAATTTTATTAATATAATAATAATTATTTTTTAATAAAAATTAGTTAAAATTTTTGCACAAAATATAAGTTTATCTCTAGGGATAATGTATATAAACATTATAGGGTTATATTCGGCTATTATTCATGGTCACCTAGATAATACCAAAGTACCCTGAATTCAAAATTGGAAACATTTTGATTGAAAAATTGCTATAAAAATATAAATATGATTAAACTTAGATAATATGTAGATACAACAATTCATGTATATGAGTTTATTAACACTTATAAAGTAAGTTTATTGTTTTTTTATGATAAAATTCCTGTAATTTCTCTAAAAGCATATATTTTATTTATATGTACATCAGAAGTTTTATTTATATATACTTTAACGAAAGCTTTTTAAAGTCATGGAAAATGATCTGCTAAATCAGGGAAAGTCATGAAAAGTCATGTATTTGAAAAAAATTATTTTGGCAGATACCCTGAAGATAAATAATATTTAAAAGATTTATTATCCACTCTCTTAATTTTTTTCGACCAGTTTTACTAAATCACAACTGGAAAATTTATGATTTGCAGTGAAAATTTTTATTTAATTAAAGTATACGACTATGTTGGACACCCATTTTTTTAAAACAAGTCAAATATAATTTAATGTATATTTTTCCATGTGTAATTTAATAAAAAATCATCTTTTGTTGATGAATAATGTATTTCATTGTAATTTATTTTTATAATTTTTAATTTTTTTTAGAAAGAAGTACAATATTTTTCTATTACTCTTATTCTCACAAAAATATTTTAATATTTCCCTATTTTTTAATATTTTAGACTACTAAAACTGTAATAAGTTACGATCAAAGATATAATCTGGGAAATTCAAGAGATATACTCATTTAAATAATTACAACTTTTCAAAAAGTTATCAAATACTTTAACCCATAGGATATAACACTCTAAGTGTCACATATAATGTATATAAAAAAATTCATAACAATATGTATAACCCATGATTTGTAAAGTTATCATCTGAGCTGTAGGTACATTTAAAGTTTTATTTTAAATGTACTTCTGGTTTATAAACTAATATAATAGTAGTAAAAAATGGGATTCTAATTAATGTAAAGACAAAAAATAACCTGTTTAGGATAGCTAAAAGCATAATCTGCCAAATAAACCAATAATAAACCAATAAAGCCAAATATGTCAGGATTGAAATTGTAGATTAATTTTAAAAGATTTTAATTAAGGATTCTTTACTGAGAGTGATGCGTCATGAGGAGTTAGCCACATAAATACGGCTCACGCGCAGTAATCTAGAGCAGAGAGCAGTGTGCACATTCCACGGACAGAGCTGTGGCTACCCGAAGCAGCTAAGCCTGCCTTTGTTAAAAGTTGGGCACCAATGTGTGACGCCATTGAAGATGATTGAAAAGTAGTGTGCTATGAGATTTGAATAAAGATATGAAAATGATGTCAGGACTCTAGTGTCGTTTAGTGGGAACCTGATATATATACATATATATATATAGATATATAGATAGATAGATAGATAGATAGATAGATAAATAGATAGATAGATAGATAAAAATTGGCTATATAAACATTGTTGGATACCTTAAAGAGGTTTAAATATTTATTTTCTCTGAAATTATTTCTAAGGATTTTTTTATAACAATAGATTTTATAAATATTTAATTACTCCATTGTTGTGCATTTTATATAGATTTGGTGAATTTATTCATATTTAATTTTAGCCAAGAAATTAAAGGAGACTTGTGAAGCAGTAGCATCATTTCTACTTTTCCATCCAGATGATAAGACAATGCTGTCAAATAAAAAATTTTATTCCAAGCAAAGTGGTATCTCTGAAGATTGGTTTACTCCTAGAAAGGTTATTTCCCTTTCCATCTTGTTTAAATAATTAAAAATATGTGACCTCATTTTGATCAAATTTCATAAATGTGAAGAAGTTATCTATTATTATAAATTTTATTTTATATATTTATTAGTTTTACATAATTTAATGTTTGTAAATTTCTTTAATGATGTTAATTTATTTCTTAGCTCTATAGCTAGTTATAAATACTGTCAAGAGCTAAATATAAATACAAGCTAGAATACTGCCAAGAAGAGGTTTTTTTTATTTATTTTGTTTATTTTATATCATTTATATACATTTAACATATTTTCTTAATATTCTCAGAGACTTTAAGGATAACAAAATTTCTAACATTCATATGTACACAAATGTATGTATATATAAACACACACTCGGGTTTGTCAAAATTATAAAAACACCTGTGAGTAAAAATGACATTTGAGAATGGGCTTTGTAAGTATTAAAATATAACCCTAGCTACTAATTTGTTTTTTAATATAAAAAATATATATCATGGTATTGTGAGATAGTTTTAGTGAAGACGTATTATGCCTAGGAATTGTGTCAAACTTCACAGACTTTTTTAAAGAGACCAAATTATAGAAGCCCAACTAACTGGAACAACTGGATGATTTGAGATGGAGTGATTGAACCATCCCAGCATTTCTATAGCAGACACTGTAGCACTTCTTTTTTTTCCTTATTTCACACCATTCTTTTTTTTCAGCCATTCACTCCTTTTATTCCTTTTTTCTTTCTCAGCCTTTACAGAGCTATGTAACTGTGAAACAGGTAGCACACACCATTTTCCCCATGTTTTGATAGCACGCTTCTCTGATTTTTTAACATTTTGTTCCATTGGGATATCCAAATCCCTTCTTCTCGCCCCCCCCCCCTCCCAGAAAAAAAAAGTCTAAGGTTACTTATTGAAAGTTGAACCAGAAATAACAGTCAATTAAAGTGTCAAAACTGAAGGGGGGGCCCAAAGTTTATGTCCACTGTAGTGTCAAGTTATTTGTTTAACCCGTTTCTGAACCCAGGAAGGGTGAAAGGCTACTCCAGGTCTGTTTGTTTGTGAAAATGGAGAGCCACATTGAAAATTGAATTATTTTTCAGATTAGGCTTTAGGAACTGAACCAACTGAAACACTGGATTGTCATTTATTAAACAATGCTTTAACATTTCCTAAGAAATTAATATTTAAACATATACTATTTCACAGGAAATGTATGTGTGCCTGTAAAAACAATTACACCGAAACAAAAAGAGTTATATATGATAAGGATTTTTCATGACACTGTGGGAAGCTACTTCATACACCTTTTTCAAAAATCAAATTAGGGTTTGTTTTATGTTTCAATAATTGATTTATTTTCATGGATTTTTCACACATTTTCAAGCATTGAAAGGGTTATAGCATGGTCCTGATGAACATGTCATATAAAAGCTCAGAAAAGTTTCTTTTTAGATACATTTTCGAAAAATTGTAAAACCCATGCCGTGCCATGGTATGATGCAAAAAGGTGAAACCTTGAGGAGCAGAATTTCGAAAACTTGCGTCAGAAAATCTATCAGAATCTAATCTGTGTAAAACACATCACTTAAAAAAAATTCCTAATTAAAAAAAGTAGCCACTGTTTGGTTCTCTGGTCTACAAATCAACTTTTTACCAACTTCAGCTGAACAGGTTTGTTTATAATGGAAAATTAGCCATGAAACCCACTCAAAAACTAAAGCCAGTCCATTATTCTCAGAGACTAATCTTCAATACATTATATCAAAACTCCTTGTTTAATGTCATTTAGTCATGTTTAAAATTCTTATAATGTATTCCAAAGTTATGTGACATAGTTGAGTACACTCATCACTGAGATTTTTGCTTCATTTCCCTGCACAATGCTGAACCATAAAAGGAGTAAAATTGGGGCATAATAACTGCATGAGTTAAGTGTCAAGACTATTGGGAACCCTAAACTTTAATGTCCACCACTATAATGTCAAGAAGTACCTATAAAGAAAGACTTTAATTGTATTTCAACCTATATGAGATACAGTATTGAAATTGAGGTATGGCCTTAAATTGTTTTTATTGTTCCTGCTTAGCAAAATAATAATAAAAACACTATTTCCAATTATGTTTATGTTTTACATTTATCTGAAAAAATTTCCAGAATGGTTTCAGTTCCCTAGGAAGGTTTTTTTTTTTTTTTTTTTTTTTTTTTAAATTTAGATTTGTGATGTTAGACTAAAACCCTGTTTAAAATGGACAATATTTATCTGAAAATCTGATGCATGTTGATGAGAGGAATATGAAATATAAACTAAGCATTTAATTTAAAAGCAAATATTGTTTTATATTTAAAAATGCCCCAAAATTGAAGTTTATTTTTTCATAAATGATTTATTTGGTTTTATCTCTTAATCTGTAAATAAAATAAAATAAAGTGTTATACAATCAATTAAGTTTTTATTTCCATTTTTGGTACAGTATCCTACTGAGGCATGGATGTTCATAGCCATTCAAAATCAGCTTTTAGCTGTAGGTCCCGGTCTCATTAGTCCTCGTGTTGCAAAAAAGGCACTCCAAACCAAACCATTTTTGGTTCAGAACACTAGTCTCTTTTTTCCCTCTCCCAATACCAGACAAGGGCAAATAAAAGCAGTATTCATTTCACCAATTCCACTCTTAGGTATCAAAGTTTGTGGGCTTGAATCTTTCTACTAACATTGATATTTGTAGTGTTCAGAATAGGCTATAACAGTAGATCGCAGTCTCATTAGCCCTTGTATAGCTAAAAATGCACCATAAAACCCCAAATCAAAGACAGCTATAATAGGACATTAGCTGAATCGGCAAGATTCTGCCCCAGGTTTAAATCCCATTGCTGGCATGATTGTTTGTAACCATTCAGAATCAGCTGTAAGTGGTAAATTTCATAGACCCTAGTGCTCCAAAACCAAACCAAATTGTTATAAACCTCTAAGTGAAAAGTATGATTCAAATCCACTGTCTCAGATATTAAAAGGACGCATGCTCTATCAATCACTGCCTAGAAATTTTACTTCTTAAAAATAATACTATTTAAAAAAAATATTTTTAGTAGTTCTTCACTGCCCTTTTTTCTTAAATATTTGACTTCTGTGTCTGCTAGCGATACAATGTTTCAAGTCTTGAAACAGATGCACAATGCTGCAAGACAAGCAGTTTGTAATGTCTAAAAAGAAAACAACTACAGTCGAAGTGACCACAGAGCACAATCAGCATCTGAATTTTCCAGTGTGAGTAATTATAGGTAGAAGGCACTTTATAAACACAACATTTATTGGGGAGTATCAATTCCCAAGCAACTTATCACAGATGTTAAAGGCTAAACATTGTCTACAGCAGACAGTAACCATAAAACTTGGTTAATTGATAAGTAGAGGACATTTATATGATCACACAAATCAGATTTTTTACTTTTTCCCTAAACAGAACAAGTGCAGGTTTGGTTGAACAAAGTGTAACATCATGATTCTTTTCTAACTTTCAAGCATGGCGATAATAGATATGTTGTGGAATAGGTGTTCATCCACATTAGGGTTTTCAGCTAGTCCAATTGTAAGCCTGAATGGAAGAATGAATGGGAAGAAGTATAAATAAGTTTTAGCTTAACAGGTCCATCTGAAATGCAAACTTCATTACCTCCAAGATATTTAATTTTCCCAGATTATAATGCTTGTATTCATACAATAAGACTTGTTCAATCAGGGTTTGATGAACATGGAAATAATGTGGAACATCTAAAAGCTTCCTCCCCAAACCTCAATGGAACTATTGTGGTCTATTTAAGAACTTCAATCTAGAATCAGTATCCTCCTTTGGCATCTCTCCTGGAACTTTCAAAATATTTCCATCAAGAATGGTACAATATTCCTCTAAACTTGTATGATTTGATTCCCTGGTGAATCCAAGTAAATAGAAAATGCCAATGGAATACCTACACAATAATTGTATGGTTCTTCACAAATCTAGGTTTTTTTCCATTATTTTGAAAACCACCAGTATATATACACATATAAAATCTCCCTTTGTGTATGAATTTTCTTCTAAATTATTGGTGTCTATGAACAGTTCTTAATGCTAAAATACTGAACACAAAATAGCTTTGTCATAAATATTTTCATTAATATGTCATTATTAATAAAATAATATGTAATAATATGTCATAAATATTTTCATTAATATTCATTTTGTCATAAATATTATTTGTTATTCAATTGCTAACAATCATAAAAGTTTAAAAAAATTATTATTTATGAAGTTTTTTATGGTATATATGGTAGTACTCTTTTAAAGGATATTTTCCAAGTTATATATAAGTAATTTTATTTTTGTTTTGTACTTTACTAGGAAGCTTTGGATTACTATCAGCGACAGCAAAGAGAATTTAAATTTTTAAAAGCTATAGAAAAAGCTTTTCAGTTTGATAAAGCACAGGTAATTTCTTTTTACAATATTGTTACTACCTTAACTGCTTTTATCATTTTTAAATAATCTTAGCATTTTTTTTAATATATGTCCAGAGATATTTCCTGTTCTTATTTATTTTTCCTTTTTAAGATTCATTATAAAAATGATTTGGTCTTTTATTAAATAATCTTTTATAGAGCAAATAGAACTATTATTTGTAACTTTTAATTAAGTGAAGAAAACATAAAATTTGTAATTAGTTATAAAATTAAAGGAAAATAAATATTAATTGTTCTGGAACTTCTATTTGCTCATTTAGACATCATTGAAGTCACCAACACCACCTCCAGGATTACCTTCTAAAAATGCTGTTTACAAGCGAAAAGTTGGAAGAAAAAGGGAAAAATTAGACTTAACTAAAACTCAAAAGTGGTTTAAAGGATCTGGTATTGACACAATTTTAGAAGAAAAAGGTTTAAATGGAACTCAAAGAGTCCTTTTTTCGAATCTAGCAACTCAAGCTGAATGTGAGCAGTTAGTAGATTTAGCAATGGTAAGTCTATAATCTCTATTTTTGTATTTATTTTGAAGCAAAATTAGTAATTTTAATTTAAATCTAGTATCTCAAACTTTTTTTGACATTGTATCCAGTTTGAGAACTGCAGATATATAGGATCAGTTATACCGTGAGACAAATACAAAGATGATTTTTAGCATATTTTGTTAGTGGCAAAGGAAAACATCTTAAATTTTATTTTATATGTATGATGTTTTCTTTAATAATTTCACTATTTTAAACTGACTTTTCTTGATTGCTTTTACGGCACAAAGTTTGAGAATTGCAGTGCTAGACCATGTGACCAATATTTTTACTTATTAGATACTAACAACAGCAGTTTAAACCTGAGTAACCCTGTCTGAAGTTAGCACTTTTTCATTAATTTAAGGAATATAATTTTTTTTTTATTTTACAGAATTTTTAGTTTTATTTTTTATTTATTTTATGTTATTTATTTATTTTTTGCAATTTATCTCAAGTTTCCTACTTACATTTTTTTTAATGAGAATAGCTAATGCACTACATAGTATTGCAATGCTGGTGAGATTACAAAACAAAAAAGATTCATTACAAATTTAATTTTTCAATTTTTTTTTTTTCTTTTTCTCATTTTGAAACTTTTTTCAAATTTTATATATTTTTTATTGATTCTTTTTATTCTCTGCTCATTTGTATTATTTTTGCTTTTTCTGATTATTTCATGGAAGGTTGAAGTAGTGATACACTTTTTTTTTGACCAATTTTGGGACTTCTTGTCACCAATGGTAAAATAAATCTCCCAGAAGAGCGTATACTACATCTGTTTCCACAGGTCCATTTAAAAGTGGAACCTCTCCTGGTTTAACTCCATAATGTCCCAAAAATTCTCTAATATACTGTATATTTCCATGTATAGGTCAAATTTATTTTATGCATTCAACATTACTGTATTTTTCGTATATTTAGTAAATTTATCTTAAAATATAATCAGTTTTTTAATTATTATTCCCTTCTTATAGCTTTATTAACATTTTAATTTACAGTGAATGGAAGCATTTAGTATATTATTCTTCATGAATTATGAGTATCTTTAAATAGTAAAATTATGGAACAGGTATTTCTTATTTTGGTGTATAATCTCAGAGTTATTTTAATTTTTGCCATTTGTTCTTATATAAAGGAAGGTGGAGTTCATGGTGATGGATATAATGGAAAGGAATCTCCTCATACTGAATTTGAAATGTTTGAAGGCTTGACAGTTGCTAGAGCTGCCACTGTGAGTAATGAAAATAATTATCTTTAACTAAAATAGTAATTGCTATAAAACTATAGCTGTAGTTAATAAATACAATTTAAATGCTAGTAGATATTTACACAAAAGAATTGCATATTAGAGAAAATTTATATTCTTGATTGCAAGTTCTTTGGAGAAATGTATCCTGTAATGATTATTTAAACTTCTGAGATTGAGATTGATGTTAGTCAAAAGCATTAAAGATTATTTTCTCTTCAAAGATCTATTTTGGACACAATGTTTTGTCTTCCACTCAATACTACTATAATATCAATATTTTCTCTACTTTTACAAACATGCTCTTTATTATATTTCCATATAGCGTATAAGCACCAAGAGTCTAAAAGCTCTAAAGTTATTATAGATATTGTGCATTGTTTTAATTATGGGTGATATGACAGTGACTTTTATTATATTAAAATATTGCTTAAGGGGTTTAGTAATTTTTCAACTGCTGCAAAAGAAAAACTTAAAATTTTAGGAAAATGTTATTTTTACAGAATGTTAAGATATCTTTATTTAGTTATGTACCATTTGCAGTGTACTTAATGTAACAAAAGTTTGTAGAACATAAAAATTTTAGTGTTATCTAATTATATACCACATTGCTCATTTATTATGAATATGCACAAACTTTGAAAATTTAATGGCTGCTAAGTTTGATAGCACTATATTTTCACTTATTTAGTTTGCATTCAAAAAAAAAAAAAAAAAAAAAAAAAAGTCTTTTTTTTTTTCTCTGAAAAATTATTTCAATATTCAAGAAACAATATTTCTTTCTTTGATGAGCATTTCAAAAGCACATAATAAGGCTTTAATTTGAATAAAAAATGTGTTTATTTATGAGAATGGATGTGCAGTATTGCACACAGTTGGATATTTAGAAAAAAAATCCTTGAAATTTGAATACTTCTAAAAAAAATTGTTAAATCTCGAAAATTTTTATTTGCATAAAATCAAAGAAATATAGTTTAAGTTTCAATAAAGATTTCATTTTTCCAAATAAGTAAATTTTTTAAATTTCTATTGTGGATTGAAAATAATGTTGGTTTTTATTGACTTTTATGGTAGTTAAAAGGTACCCAGATCCCTATGATGTAAAAGAAATGTTTTTAAATTATTTTAATAATTTAGAAAGTTGTATGTAAAAGAGCTTTGTAAATTATTAAAATAATTTTAAAAGTTTTCTTTTAAAGTGTTGTTTTAAAGGGTTTTTTTTAACATAGATATTTCAGTGTAGATAGATATATAAGCCTTAACATTTTGCTATTAAATTTTCATCATTGTTTATTAATTCCTATCATTTTAAATATACTTCCAAATATTTACTTTGTAGCTCTCTCAGAGGGGTCTTCTGGATCCTGTAGCTACTCAGTTATTCTTGAATATTAGTGAGAAAGCACGCCAGGCTGTTGAAATATATTTTGACCTAGATACAGAATTATTTTTTGCATATACTCACCTTGTTTGCCGCACTGCCTTACCTGGTTAGTTTCTTTTAATTTAAATTTTTTCTCACCATACTTTACTCTCTTCATCAATATTAAATTTTAGTTTTCATTGTTGATCAATAAAGTAGTGACCTAAACTTCTATGCTTTTATTTAGTGTATGATTTACTTAAAAATTGTTTATAGTGTGGAATTAGTACAATACTTGGTTTACGTAATGTTTTACAAAGATTTTACTAGTTTGCATATAGGAAAAAGATGCTGTTTTCTTTCTGTGTAGTGACGAAAAGCTCTGTAGCTATGTGTAGTGACTGTAAGCTCTGAAAACTTATATAAATGCCATCTTTGAATAGTTTGTAGAGTATATTATTCAAGTACATTTTAATCTGTGTATTCCTTTAACAAAATTTTCATAAGAAATTGTATATAATTTATAATTTTTAGGGGGAGAGGTTGAAGTTTAATTAATTTACATAACCTTGTTAGACTTGATAAAAATAGCCTTATAAAAAGTGTATATGCCCTTAACTATTTATAGACATAGTATAAGTATATTGAACCAAAGACTACATATATAGTGAAAAAATTAAGTCAAAAATATACAGTAATTAGTATGTGTGTAAAACACTCTTTCATTTTTAAATGAGTAATGTTTTCAATTATTTATCTAATTTTTTAAACTTATTTTGATTCATTAAAAACGTAATGTAAAATCTATAAAGGTCAGGTCAACTGAGTTGCATGTAGTTCTTAGACTGTGGATTGGAGATACCTGGTTTAAATATAATGTTGAACCTATTTCTTCTATATCATTCAGTTAATTAGTTTCTGTGTTTCTCTTTTGACTGGAGACTAGGTAAATGCTGAATGTGTTGGGTGATACTGTTCAGTACTCATGTACAAGATTTCAAATTCCACTGCTAGCATAGATGTTTGTAGAAGTAGATCAAAGTCTCAAACCTCATTTAGCAAAAAAGTAGGCTATAGTACTCCAAACCAAACCAAACCTTTTCTTAACTGTGGAAAAAAATCATCTTACGCCAATGCAAGGTGTATGAGTCATGTAAAAGGTTACTCTCTAAAGTTGTTATGCTTACTAAGAAATATTAGGTTAACTGTCTGATATATTTTAAATACCTGGTTTAAATTAATAATGCATTTTAATATGCACATGCATGCACAAGTTGTTTCAAACTATCCTGCTCCAAATTTATTTAAGAAGTCATATTAGAAAAATTTAGCAAAAATTTTTCATGTTAGCAAGATAAGCAAAACTTTTTATAGAAAAATTATCTATAAATTACTACAAATACTTTAAATCCATACATATGAAAAAGAATTTTAATGAAATTTGGAAGGTCCTGGTCTTTTATAAAAATGTTACAGATCTGTGATAACTATGTAATCACATTCCTTTAATTGCAGCCAGAGATTAAAATATGTATACCTTGATAATACATAAGATGGTGTAAAATATATATTAAATTAAAATCAATATACATAGGGAACAAATGAACTCAAAAATGTGTTGCTTCTAACAATATATACTACAGTAGAACCTCCCCCTGGTATAACGACCCCCTGTGGGACCAATATCATATGGTAGTTGTAACGAATTGAAAAAATAATTTTAAAAAATTGAGCAAAGAAAGGATGCAACAGTACATACCTAGAGAAAACTTCTATTTATTTGTATTTCCATTACTGAATTTTTGAAAAAATGTCTTTGATTGACTCCTGTTTCAAGTTCATTTGTTAATTTTTCATTAGCACTGATTCCATATCCGTTAGATTTTGAAGGAAATCTTCAGAATTAAGTTGTTCTTCAAAATATTGACGCAATGCATTGATTGCATTGAAGGCTTCTTTTTCATTCACTTTTTCAAAAGCTTGGAAGATTTCTTCTCTGTTGTCAGAATCACAGATTTCTTCATGTCCAGTTAAAATCCTTATTTAAATTTTTTCTGCAGCACTGTAAAGTTTCATCTACTACAACAAACTCATCAAAATATAATTGAAGATTTAGTTCTCCCCTTTTTGTCATGCCCCTCCCCTCCTTTAAGCAAACACAAAGAGAGTACAGGTTTCTTGAAGTTGCACCACTGTACAATAATTTTGAAATAGCCCACTTGCTCATGAGTTCTGCTGACTAAAATTGGCAGTCATTCTAATGAAAAATAATACGCTTGGGGTCGTTGTAATGATTCAAAATTAACATTATTCCTATGGTAAAATAATTGGGACTTTTTAAGATGGTCATTCTAATGAAGGAGTCGTTAAAAAGAGGCTCTACTGTATTTTACTTTTTTAAACTGAAATTTTTTTTATCAATTATTAACATTACAAATTGAAAATTTCTAGTTATTTGTGATATTTTTAAAAAATTAAATACAAAAAAGAAAGTTGTGATATTTTTCATCTAGACTCATCTGATACCAGGAAAGATTTAAGCCATCCAATACATGCTGACAATTGTGTTTTAACTCCTGGAGGAAAGTGCCTAAAAGAAAAACCAGCTTATATATGGCGGGATTATAGGTATATTTTTTACTTTATATAGGAATTTATTTATTAAAATAGGTTATATTTTTAGGTAGCCTATGTAATATGTCAATATCTATTCTTTATTTTTAAGCTCTATTGTGTATTTGAATGAAGATTTTGATGGTGGAGAATTCATATTTGCTAAAGACACAGACAAGATTGAGGTAAGTATAGCAATTTGGTAGTAAGACAATAGTATAATGTTTATTTTATCAAGAAAATAATAGGTTTTCAGTATTTTAATTTTTAATCTTTAACATTTATCATAGTTTATAACTGAAAATTCTTCTAGGAAACTTTATTTCTACTATTTTGTTTTTCATCCTTAGTGTTAGAAATTTAATCAACAACTGTCAGTCAAATTTCAATTCTTTGCCTTAGTTTTTATATACTTTTGTGTATAGTCAAACTTTGATATAGTGGCATTATTTGTTTGAATACCACTTTGGCTGTAAGATTTTAATTTTTTATCTATTGATGCAAGTGAATAAAAGTTTGTACTTACATCTTTTTATTGTATGCAGTGAAATAATTAGATATTAACCCTCTTGCTGCATATTTTTTTTATATCAAAATAGGTTCAAAAATTGTGTATATTTTTTATTACATATTTCAAATCTATATACATTTTAGAGTTAAGATATACAAAAAATTTTTGTAAAAGAGCATTTTTAATATAGAATTATGTTATAAAAAAGGTGTTCAGAATAATGAAATTGAAGAAGAATAATATAAAAGCTAAATTTTGAAAATTAATCTTGGTTAAATTATCATTTATTTTATAAAATACAAAAGCAAAATGTATATACTAATAAAAAAATGCAAAAGATTTACAAAACATTTATTAGAAATTAAATCTTGTATGATAAATTTCAAAACAAGGCTCGAGGCAAAGTCCTACCTTGCAATTCTTGCACAAAATTCGTGTTTCTTTTCAAAGTTTTTTTTTCCACCTTCAGTTTTTTAACAACAGACAGTACACTATCTACGAGGCGCTTTCTTGATGGGATTTGGGTGTATATGACTAGCAAAGTGTCGAGCAGTTAGTCTCATGGGTGTGTTGAATGAATCAATGAATTCATTGATAGGTCTGTAACTCTCATGTACTATTGGTCTCTTTTACTATTATTTGCAACATAACATCATCAAAATAAATTTCAAAATAGTCCAAAACAGTTGCATTATTTGCCATAGTGAAATTTAGTCTGGGATTTCCAAGGAAAGGAAATAAAGCAGGAGCTGGAGAAAAATTTTGCATATCAATTTTGCACCCCTCTTAAACATTTTGAGTAGAAAGTGAATTTTCAGATTCATCACTATCTGCAGAAGAATCCAAAAAATGCTCATGAGTTTCTATATAACTCTTCAATATACTTGAAATCATAGTTAGAAGTGCTATCAATGTCAGGAGTATAGGTTATATCACTCGCAAAACGCTTCCTGCCATACATCTTTCAGCTATGAAAAGTGTGCGCAAAATGCTACAAAAAAATTCTTCTATATTTCACAGAAAAGGGGATAATTAAAGCCATCTGCTAGTTTACAGCTAAATAAACAATTAAAAATCACAGTAAAGCCAAAATGAAAGAATAAACAGGGAAAGAGCAGGTTGTACAGTTAAATATACAGCATGCTTGCAGAAATCACAGGTTGCTCAAATTTTGCTACATCTATGTTGACTGTGGAAATCGTGGGATGCACAGCAAGAGGGTTAACAACATATATTCTTTAGTTATGTCAAAAGATTTTATTTTAATTAATATCTAAATATCTATCATATTCATTAAGGGTGGCAGGGGCATGTAAAATAGGTTTGTAGTTGCAATGTTCTCTAAGTTCAAACAATACCTCTAGATGTGGCAGACCAAGCTTGGGGATCTTCTGATTGGTCCCTGTTTTTAAATTATGAGGACCCTAATAGGGGCAGTGCTACTTGCATCTGTAGCATTTTTTAAGCTACACTTGCTCTCCAAGTTAATGAGTAACAGCTTCACAGCTGCATTTAATATAAAGATATCTGTCAGTATTGTCAGCTGCATTGGAAAAAAATTTATATTTTGTGGGGAAAATTACAGAAAATAGTACACCTCAAACCACTTGCTTTAGAGTCTGATTACTGAAATTGGGAATTTGCAAACATGTGTAAGCAAAGAAGACAAAGAAGTATATTTATTGAAGCACAAGATATATCTTTTTCACAGTTAGGCATACTAAACAGCATAGCTTGTTAATTTTTTTTAACAAACAGTTTATTTAAAATTCCTAAAATAGCTTTCACACTGTTAATTTTTTGTGTCCAAACTGTCATTATAGAGCATCAGATTAAATATAACTTTGTCTAAAAATATGCAAAGGCAGTAACACAACTGGGAGTAAAAAACTCAAAAGGGAAAATGAAAGACTTTAAAAAGTACAGATAATAAATTCTCAAAATGTTAGTTGACATTTAACAAGTTGGTGTTTTAATAGATTTTTAACATAACATTATAAGTGATATAGGGAAAATTTGTTCAGGTACATATGTGGTACAGGGTTGGGTTGGCTCTATATTGAGGTGACACTAAATCAGGGCTTGAGTCTGTATGCTTTAAGATTGTCTGAATTTATTTATAAACAGCATTCATACATTCTTTAAGAACTCCATAATTTTAGGTTCTCCTTAATGTCCTTAGTTTTAAAACAAATTAATATTTTCTTACAACATCCTAGTTTGAAGTGAATTCCTATAAATGAAAGCTGAGTAAGTAGTATTGCCAAGAAATTATAGTATTTAATCCATCATAAGTTGAAGTTTCAATGTATTTTGATTCTGCCTTTTATTCTTTGATTTTTGATTTGATTTGTAGTAAAATGTGCTAAAAAGCACATTTTACTGCAGAAAGCATTATGAGTGACTTTTATGAAAATCTCAATTAAATATTTTTAAACTTTTCCATTTAATAATAGATGGTTCATCTGTCAATTGGAGTCTTTATGAAGCTTCATAAAATGATTTAAAAATAGAAGTTTGCAATGTACGGGCATTGGTAATTTAAAATTATAAATATGCATGCATTGGTAGCTATAGTTACCATATTTTAAATAATGCTTTTGATAAAGGAGCATTATATATTGATTGGATTATTGCTTCAGATGTTAGTTTTACTTAATTGATTATTTAAAGTTTCTCTGCTAGAAGATAATATTTGTGATAATTTCAAAAATTAATAAACTTCCTAAAATATTTTTGTAATTATGAACGTTAATCAAATTTATAAGTTTCTGTCAACCTTAATTTTCTTTCTAAAAGAGGACATTAATAAAAGTCAAAAGACTCATTAAAACTTCTTAATTTTCATTTTTGAAAACCTGTATAAACAATGACAAATACCAAAAATTATTTGTTGATATTTGCATGAGTAAAATTCATTTTTAGTTTAATAATTTTTTTCAGGCTGCTATTAAACCTAAATGTGGCCATATGGTTGCTTTTTCTGCTGGTGAAGAAAACCTCCATGGTGTGAAAGCTGTCAGAAAGGGTCGACGGTGTGCCCTAGCTATGTGGTATACAATGGACACAAATCATCGAGAACGAGAGAGAGATTTTGCTGAATCTGTCTTGGAAAACATAAAAGCAAAGAAGCTGTTATCTAGCCACCCAACTGCTTCAGAGAGTTTTGAGAAAGCTACTCTACTCAGGTTTGCTGGGGATTTGAAACCTGACGTCCACAGTCACTCTGAACTTTAGTACTTTGTGAACAGGATAAAGGATTGATAGCAGATGCATTAGGCTTTCCCTGGAGGGTTGAACAGTCTTAACTGCTGTTAAATCTAGGAAACAGTAAAATATGCACTTCAAGCTTAATTTTAAAAATAATTTGCCCCAAAATAGTGTTTTCTTGTCTTTTCTTTTTTTATACAGAAAATGCAATATTTTTTACTGAAGTTAGTCCACATTATCAACGACAGTTAAGTATTTTCTACTTAGCAGTAGTAATCTTAAAATATCTTTATTTCTCAAAAATATAAATTATAATTAAATATTAGCCTGATTTACATACTAAATTTTATTTTTTAACATTTCCTTTGTTTTGAGGTTTTAATATAAATTTATTTTCTTATTAAAAATTACAATGTAATGCATTTTAAAAAAGAGATTGGTATGTAGTCTGACATTACAATTCATAAACTGTTATATATTTTTAAATATATTTTCTATAACATGTCAAAATATTTCTTTGTAAGTTACATATTTTCTCTCTAAAAAAAATTAACCATAGTAGTTTTTATAACAGCATCAAATGCCCCCACTTCTATCATTGAACAATATTTTTGCTTTTCTATTGTCACATTACTTTACTAGACACTTTCTCATTTTTAAAGACATTGAAAATGTAATAGTTAAGTTATATTACATACTGAAATATTAGTTGTAGTTGAGTAACTTATATTATTCATTGGTGTCATATTTGAAACAAAATAAGTTTGTTTTTAATATTAGTAATATGCTTTATTTCATATCTATTCCCATAAGGGATTTTTGCATAACAGAATTATTAATTTTTAGACCATCTCAAATACTTGGTGAATGTTAAAATTACATGTTATAGATTACCAGAGTGGAGGATTTTTCTAGACTTTTTAATATATTTTTATAAAATAATAGTTCTTTATTTTATTATTTCTTGTCATCTTGGTACATTGAAAAGTCTCCCATGTATGTGTAATTAATTTACTAAAAATTAAATGTACAAGCTAAATTTCTTTCATATATTATTTTTTTCACATACCTATTTTACCAGACTAAATAAGTTCAATTAAATATATTTTGAATTATTTACTTTCATTAAATCGTACTTTTAAGGTATATTTCTACTTTAACATTTGTGATTATAATGGATTTTAAAAAAATATTTTATAGTCCATGCATGTCTTTGCATTATCTAAAGGAAAAGTTATGTAATAAATAATAAACTAGACATGAAAATTTGCATCAATAAATTAAAAAAAAAATACAAATGGATTGTTTCAAAACTGTTTTCTTACCTCCAAAACAGTATATGTGCTCAAATATTTTTTTATTTATTTTATTTGCATTCTGCCTCTGTATTAAAATTTTTAAAATACTGTGTTCAATAAATATCATGTCTCAAAATGTTTTTATCATATTAAAATGAAACTATTCTAAAATGAATGTTTATTCAGTGTTTTAAACTAAAATCTAACTTCATCTTATTTATGAATTTTATGACCTTTTTAGAAGAATAAGATTAATTTTTAAAGGGGAAAAAAATTTTGTAGAAAATTTAAAGTTTCTCAATAATTTTTGCCAGTACAAATCTTTTAGTGTAAAATGCAGTAAATATGTTACTTATTTGCCATATAAATATTACTGAAATACATTTGTTAAAATTTGTTATTCAAAGTTTTGTATAGATGCAAATTTTCACTAAAAGTTTTCTAATTATTGCATTTCAAAATCAATTAAAATTTCATTTCAATTCATAGTTTAATGCTGCATTTGGATTTTTCTTTAAAGTTATATTAAGTTCATCAAAGGCAGGGTTCCCACAGTCCTTAAAAGTCCTTAAGAACTCCTTAATTTTAGCTTTCATTTTTAAGGGCCCTTAAAGCAACTTAATTTTTGTCAAAGGTCCTTAACAACTCCTTGATTTTTAAATTGGAATGCGATCAATTTCTCCATCGGCAAGATCTGCCGTCGTAATATGATTTCCTATCAGTTTTTTCTTATGACAGTTTTCTTAGTTACTTATCTGACAAGTAATCTTTCATATACTTAAAAGGTTTATAAAGTATAAAGTTAGCTGCTCTTTCCTAATAGCTAACAGTCATGCAGATTTTAATTAAACGAAGCTTGGAGGATGAGGGTTAGTAGATATTTCAGTTACTTATGGAAGTTTAATATTCCTTGCATTCTATGTAATGGAAAAGTCAAACTTTCTTCTTTCCCAAGCAACGTCGGGTATAATCAGCTAGTATATGTATATATATACATATATATATACATATATATATACATATATATATGTATATATATACATATATATATACATATATATATACATATATATATACATATATATATATATATATACATATATATATATACATATATACATATACATATTTATATACATATATACATATACATACATATATATATAATGACTGATATGTATATATCAGTCATTTTTTAAACCCTCAGAAAGTATTGTTTATAATGTTTTTAATCACAATTTATTTTTAGTTTGATCACTCAAACTTTAGATGTGCATTTTTCAAAATTAGTTTTTGTCATATAGATTTATCTTATATTAATTTATAGGCATTTTAAAAAACTTAATTCTGAAATTTATTGAATATTAAACATGCCTTGTCTGGGTTTTAATCATTAAACTATATTCCTCAGGAAATACAGGCACATCAGGTTTATGTCATGTATTTCAAGTAGGTCCTTACAAAAATTTGTTTTGGTCCTTAGAAAGTCGTTAAAAAGTCCTTAATTTTTGTTCTGGAAAAAGAGTGGGAACCCTGAAAGGTAGGCACATAATAAATTTTACCAATGCTTTTCCACTCTGATCATATATAGTTTAGTGCTAAAAAAATGTTCTTTAAATATTTAATGCTAACAATTTATCATTTAATGTATATTAAAAGAAAAATGTAATACAATAATTTTTAAATATAAGCATTTTAATATTAAACCTATATTGTAAAAAGTATATATATTTTATTGAATTATTTAATTTAATGAAAGAGAAAATATAACAATTTTACTTTAAATTCTGATTGATTAATGTCTGAAGGATATGTTTTAAAAACTTATATTCCAATATTGTGCTGAGATGGTTTAAAATATAAAATATGATTATAAACTATTAATATACTTGATAATTGTGGAATAATATGCTGTGTAAAGGAACATATAATGAATATTAACTTTCCATCTATTGTTTATCATTTTTCTTAATTGAGCACTAAATAGCTTTTTTGTAGTTCCATGAAGCTTGGTCAACTATAAACTTTATAAAAAGTGAAAAAATAATTGCTAGTTCATACTTCACCTAGTTTGTACACTATTTATCACAAACACCAAGTACTTAATAATTCTAGGCTCCTCTGGTATAGTTTTTACTGATTTCTGATGGCCACAAATCCTATGGTTGTGAAGAAGTTATATTGAAACACAGATTTAAAATTTCCTGTATCCTTATTGTTTTCTGAAATTCCATTTTCTGCATTATTAAATGGAAGCTCTGCTGTTTTCTTATCGTGTTCACTTTGTACAAATTTTAATATTGATTTTGAATTTTTTGCATCAATAGAAAATTGTTGCTTAAAATTCCTAGTACAATTTCACATTTTAATTTTCAGGTTTTATGTATTTGTGATATGTATTTATCTGTATATAAATCTGAATATTTATTTTTGAAATTTATCCACTATTAAATGTTGAGTTTTATTAATTTAAATATATATTACCTTTTGTGAGTTTAAAAAAAATATTTTAATATAAATAACTCATAAATTTTAACTAAACAGTTGTAATTTCCCAGATTTTATTACTTAATTTTTTATATTAAATGTTTCTTTGAAGAATTATTTATATTTCTATTACTGTGCACAATATCAGGTATTCTACACTGTTTTTACATGTTAAAGTATATTTTGTGATGTAAAATTTTTATTACATATGACAATGTGTTTTATTATATTTATATGAATATAAAATTCAGAACATCTTTTCTGACTGATATTATGGAATAATGTTATTGTACTGTGCTTAGATTCTGATGCTCTTTTCTTAATCTGGAAGCACAATAAAACCAGGCAGATTATTAAAACAAGATCCAATCCAGATAATGAAATATCCATGTAATTGGGTAATTAAAAGCAAAATTTCCTTTTAGTATATTAATTTCATGAATACAAAAACAGCATTTACATTTTCTTAACTTATATACTGTATTAAAGTATCCCTGTTTGAAAACATATCTCAAAGTCATTTGTTTCATTCTTTTTGTTGTTTCCTCACAGGTGAACTAGTCCAGTTTGTTAAACTACACAAATATCTCAAAAAAATTTTAATTTTTGTAGTATGACAGAAAAAATATGCAAGTGTAAAACTGCAAAAAAATTAAGCTTATATTACATTTCATAATCCAAATTACCTTTTTATTATAATTTTATTTGACATATAATAATAAAAATATATAAAAACCTATAAAATTTACACTAGTACTTTTAAGCCCATTTTTTTCTTAAGTTTTTAGAAGTCATGAGTTATTAAGGAGCATGTTTTGCATTTTCCAGCTACTTTCTACTATTTCTAAACCTAGTTCTATGTATGTAACTCTTGTCCAATATTCATTAGTCAATTACATTGTCACTATCTGACCTGATGTATTTCCTAAAGTAGTAGTTCTCAAACATTTTCTGCTGTTTCACCCTTGGTTTGAATTTCGAGCACTCCAGGGTGACATGCCCAGTTTGAGAACCATAGATTTAGATCTGTTACATCTCAAGATAAATACAAAGATTTTTTTAACAGTAGCACATGGTGAGGGAAGAGAACTTAAATTTTAGCTTTTAAATGTTTTCATATCTTTGATAATTTTAATTTTTCTTGGTTGTTTCCAAGGCACCTTTAGCATACATTCATGGCTCCCAGTTTGAGAAACATTGTCAAACCATTTAAATTAATATTTTCATAAACACTTGCTATCATGCATACATAGAACCAAGTGATTAATGCATAGTACATCACCCTAGGTCTTGTTTTAGAGATTACTAAACTTAAGAAAGCTATAAATATTGCTCCAGGTCATGTAGGACTGGCAATTGCAATGATCCAATGTTAGCTTTGGGGAGAGACATCTATACAATGATGCTGCCTCTTATTCCCTCCCCTACATGTAAAGAAAGAACAGAATCAAAATAATTACTACCAGTCCATGAAGCTGTACATGAAAAGTTAAGCCTGTAAATTAATGACAAAATCATGTGAACAAAATTGTCATTAACAAATGTTACAAAATGCTGAAAGTGGTGTTAAAATACCTCATCAATTTTGATATGGACTCATTCAG
This sequence comes from Pardosa pseudoannulata, assembly GCA_032207245.1. Taxonomy (NCBI): domain Eukaryota; kingdom Metazoa; phylum Arthropoda; class Arachnida; order Araneae; family Lycosidae; genus Pardosa; species Pardosa pseudoannulata. The sequence goes on from CM063506.1 coordinate 88,288,160, forward strand.
GTATGTTAATATTTTAATACAGTATGTTAGTAAAATTAGTTGAGAGATATGAAAATTTCATCATTTATTAGACTTCAATATTTTGGAGAAAATTTTTTGCTGTATTAGATATGTTGTATCTTACTTGCATATAATTGGCAGCTATTCCTGAAACTTCTTTTCATCTCATTAGATTCTATTTAATTTTGTTATAAGGAAAATTAAAATTTATTTAAATTTGCTTTTTTGTTTTCTTTTCAAAATTAAGATAAATTGCATTTATAATAAAATATGATTTGAATATTTGATAAATTATTGTAAGAGCAATACAGTGGTAGTATATTAATAATAAGAGCTCTCTAAAGCATCTCTGAATACATCTTGTTGAAAAAAAATTAATGCATATTTGTGAAATCATGACTTGGGTAAAAAGAATTAACATTTATCACTGCAAATGTTTGCAATAGTCATCAGTTTGAAGCCTGGGGGCATTGAAGGAGGCAGTTCTGAGGTTCAATCCTCAAAACCTTACTTTAGAAGCTGGATAAGGTTGGCTGAGCCTGCCATACTTTCTGTGGGCAAATAAAAGGGAGACCAAACATGTTTGGGAACTAAACGGTGGAAATTCCATATGAGGTTGACCACCTAACCATGATTTATGTTTCACTTTAGTTTTTGAGGCCCCTGGTCTTGAAAACTAAAATTGGCATCATAGGTTATGGTACCCAAATAAGACTGTTGCATTAATGAGTTTAGTTTTAAAACTGGTAATTTTTAAAAATAAATCTACTTTTATTTAATCATATTCAGAATAAAATTTAATCCTTTTAAATATGTTTAGAATGTTTTCATATCTTTAAGAGATTTTATTATATCTATAAAAGTGATTTAATACTGCCTGCATGAAGTATCGTTCACTAATGCATGTTTTTAAATCTCTTTTAACATATGTCTAAAATTTTCTAGCAATTTTTTTTCCTTATCGCCTTACAGACATCTCTGTATGTGTAGCATTATAAATTTTCTATGCAAGAAGCAGCATATCTACTTAAGTATATTTCAAAATAAAACTTTTTAAGGGTTTCCTTGAAATAGCCATTTTACTTTTTAAAAATATGTATGATTTTTTAAGAAGTTATTTTAAATGTTTTCCATTCCAACTAGCAGTCTGTTTCATTAATTCCAAAAAGATTTGTTTGTTAGTAGAACATTACACTTGTAAATACTTCACTAAAATTTTAAAGGTATAAAATAATTGCATTGATTTTTTGAAATTTCTTGTCAGATGCACATCTCAAGCTATTGGATAATTAAATAAAACGTGCACCTCAGCAGTAGTTGTAGTATGGGTTTTAGTTTGATTTTTTTTTTTTTAATCCTTTCTTGGTGATGGTGTATTTATAATTTTCTGTGTTACAGCATTTATTTGAAGTATTATATTGTGTGTGTTTTGTTTCAGAAATTTAAAATACAAATATTTAACATGTAAAATCATGTTTACAGTTCATGCGAAATTAATAGAATTAATATATATATGTAAAACATTTTTGTATATGTGCTGAACAGATATTTTACAAATCTAATTTTGAAAATGTATGAAGGCATTTGTAAAAATGTCTGAATTTTTTATATTAATGCCATGTTATGATTTTTTACCAATCTAGTCGTAAGTTGCAAGCCACCTTGTGCCTTTTTAAAGGCCTTTTTCTTGACTAATAAATCTATTAAGAAATATATTTCCTGTTTCATTTTTCAGTAAGTTATATTGTATATTTTTAAGTTTTTTTACTATATTAAATATTTTAATTGTATTATACATTATCCCGGTCTTTGTGTGCCTTTATATTTTATCAAAAAGGCTATATTTTAAACAATTTTAACTGTTGCTGTCTCAATAATAGGCTACTTTTCACAGAGGTATAAGTTATTGTTAAGGTAGTTAGACAGGCTAATGTTGACAACTATAGCTTACAAATGGTTCAAAAGATAAGTTCCTGCCTTTCAGTACTCAAATCCATGGGTGTAAGGCAATCCTCTGCTAACATATGTACATAGCTTTATGGGATCAGCTTAAAGTAATAATCCTGTTCTTCATAAAGCAAAAAGTCAGGTATAGTAGTACTCAAAACTAACTAAAGCCTTAAAATTAGCAAAGCTCTAGAATTTTCATAAATACATGGAAAATTACATACAGTGGAAATTTAATGTTTGGTATAGTTAGTTTTATTTCATACTATACAAAAGAATATTTAAAAGGAAGAGTTTATTATTCTCTTTGGGTCTATAAAATATGATTTAATTGACTGAAAATTCTTTTTAGCAGATTTGCTTACAGCAATTTGTATTAAAATACAGCTATTAAACTTTGCATTTTGACATTTAAAAAGTCTGGTCTAATTTTAAAGAAATTATGGTACAGCCCAATAAAGGATTGTAATCCTACAGCAAATAAAAGATTTTTAACCCAATAATGTCCATTTTTTTTATCATAATTCAATATTGTGTCCCTTTATCGATATTTTGTGATCTTATTTTAGATGTATAAAATCTACAGGAAAATCACCTAAATATTATTTCATAATTAAAAATTTCAAAAGTTCTTAAGTGAGCACTTTATTTTTTCTATTTATAAATAAGGCTTGGTGATAGTTTTGATCAAAACCCTCATACTGCATTATATACGTTCAGACCTATAGCTCAGAATACTGAAACAGTTATTTGCTCTTTATTTTGTTTAGGATGAATCACTTATAAATCAGCTTAAAATGTCTCTCACTTTGCAAATTCAAACTTTCAAAACATATAAGTATTACTGCAAAATTGAAGACTAGACTGTAAAGATTAGTCTAGTTAATTCCCTATATAATAATAACCTAAATTATCTGTCCTGGAATTTATAAAGCAGTTGGACCTGGAATGGATAGGGGAATCTATATTGAATTCTTGATGAGTTAGGGTTAGCAAAATTCAAAGAAAGTCTAAACCGTTCAAAATCCACCCCTTCCACTCTTTAAGCATTTAATGCTATTATTTCAAGCCCTATTTTTCCCGGTTAAGAGCAGGCGATAAAATTTATGACATTTCTTATTTTAAATTTCGTCTATACATATGAATATACTATTTTCATATGTTTTATCTCTGAACTTAGATATTACATAAATAATTTTCTTTTATATTTAGCTTAAATAATAGATTAGGTACATATGTGATAATTTTAAATTTAATCAATTATTTTTTTGTTACAGTAAAAGTTTTATCAGTATTAACAGGAAATTCTTTTCATAAAAGTCTTTCGCAAAATAATAAATATCTAGTGTTTAAGTTATATCTTTGAAAATTAAGAAGTTATACATTTGTGTGTTTTTTATTCATAACCACAGTTTGACTAAATGAATTCAATGCGATTCTAAACTGCATTCATCAGGAGACTTTAAAGAGTATGAAGATAAACAAATTATTGAGTGTGTACCAGATAATTCGCAACCAAGAAATAAACCATTTTTTTTACTGCCTCACATAAGGTACTTTAAAATTCTGGAAAATTAAAATTTTTAATCCTGTCATATGACGGGAAATATACTAGTTTTTATATTTTCAAAAGTGGACAAGTTTTCTTTATTTTGCACATTTGGTTTCAATAAATGTTCCATGCACATCACGTGAATTCTCTTATTTCAAAATTTTTAAGGAAGACTTTTGGGTTATTTAGAAAATTATTTTCACCAAAAACAAATACCTCTGTGAAATTATCTTAATTCAACTAAAATTAATATTTCTATGTGTCTGTTCATTTTTATATTGTGCCAAAGTCATTGTAAAATATTTTTTAAAAATTATGCATTTTCAATTTTACAATGTCGTGTTCACATTGCACTTTGACCGTGTTACCGAGCTTGTTTATGTGTATGCCAAATTTTGCATTTGTATAAAATTGATTTCTATGTGATATCTAGTGATTGCACTTCATTAAAGCTTTTATATTGATTTTGCACTTTTTAATTTTTACTAATTATGTTTGAATGTTATTTTAACTTTTAAGATATCTGTTAAAGAAAAATTTCTATTAATATTCTATTATCACTATGTATCCTAGCAGGGCTGTAAATGTGGAAATATTTCTATAGGCAGCAGGGGGGTTAAAATTTTTGTTTCTGTGCAATACTTTCTTGATACAGTTGAACCTCTCTGTAGTGAACCCAAGATATAGTGAACTTTTATGCTGCTCAACTTAACTAGCCATTAGCAACATTAATTTGGCTAAATACCAGATGTTCATCCAAAATTTTAACCTCAAAACAGAATATTTTATAGCCAAATACTTTTTTTAAAAAGTTTAATTTTTTATTGTAATTTTGTAATTAAAACAATTTTTAAATTTTAAACTAATTAATTAAAAAATCTAAACAAATATTAATATTTGTTTAGATTTTTTTTTAAATCAAACTTAAAATATTACTAAAAACTTATATTTTGATTCCAATAATAACATAGGTTGGTTTAGGGCACTACCATCTACTGTTTTACTACATGAAGGCTAATGAGACTGGACCAACTACTTAACCCTTTAAAGGTCAGATTTAACGGAATTAGGTTATAAACATTGTCTGCAAACTTTATAAATAGGAATCATATGAAAAACAAATTTTACATTTCCTTGGTAGGTAGGATTTTTTTTTTTTTTTGGGGGGGGGGGTTAATTATGAAACCTTTTTTTCTTTTAGAGCATGTAAATAACTTTTTAAAATTAATTATGTTGGAAGAACAATGTATAATTATCATCAAAATGAGGTAATAAATAAATAACTACACAATTTTTCATTGTTCTTTTGGGTAGGTGTTTTCATTTAAAGTCATAAGGAGAAAAATCAAATTCGAGATTTTTATGTAAAGCAGTTTTAAACTAATATATTTCAAAGGGAAAAATAAATTATAAAATTCGATTATCTATTACTACATCAAAGAGTCAATAAAACAGAAAATCCTTCGGATGTTTTTAAAAATAAGAGAACAAAGTATTAATAGGTGGTTTTGCTGCGAAACCACTGCCCATTAAAGGGTTAAAGCAGATTCCGAATGGCTAAGAACATGAACTGTATCCACAGGTTTGAATCCTAGTAGCACTGAGTGACTTTTTTCCTGTTTCAACTGAAGAAATACTTAGCATAGCTATGATGATGATGAAGTCAAGGAGGCTGTTCAAGCATAGCTTGTGGGAGAAAACATTTGATAGAATCGGATACCTCGCCAATCATAATACTAAGTACATTACAGTCCATTAAAGCTACATAAAAACTAAATGGAATAAATGTAATATTAACACATTGAAGAGGGAATTCCCGTCTTTTATTTTTCAATTGTTGGTGACGGATGACTGAAATTCACGATTTTTGTTATCACTTTAACAAAAAAAATGTGCGGGAACTGAGGCGAGACTTTTTTCAGCGCATACCGTCTTCAATATGTTAAACATCCAGCTTAGAATAATATTGAATTCATTTCGTACATGACAGCATTACTGTAGAACATATTACATAATTTTTGTGCATAAAGTAGAGAATTATACATCATTACTAACCCATGTGAACTATAGAACTTGGTTTATATTGCAATAGTTGAAGGTAAGGTAGCAAATGCATGGATTTCATTACATATAGTAATATGTATGATTACAAAAGAAAGAAGACATTCTCCATTCATAATATGATTAATTGTATTTAGCAATTTAAAAAAAAATATGTTTATCCCATGTACAGGTATTCAGTTTTAAAATTTATGTAAAGTAATTTTTTCAAAATTGAATGTATACGAGAAGAAAAAAGTCCAACTTTCTATTTTTATTTACATCAATTCTAATATAACAGATGACTAGAATAACAATATAAATGAGCATCCATAGCAAATACTTTTTAACTAAAACAATCACTTTCGGTGTAAACAATTTTAAAAAAAAACTTACTGCTAAATATTCATTAACAAGATATTCGGTTAAAACACTACACATAAAACATTGCTTATAAATTATAATAGCATACCATAACACAATACCTTGAATTAAGAACATTAAAATACAGAAAAACAATATAAAAGTACAAAAAATATTAAAAATTTAAACATAGGTACCTAACTGGAAATAACGAGCAGATTTGTACAAAAATTAAGTTTACACCATTTTCCATTTAAAACTCGATATCAAACTATTATCACGGGTCTAAAGTCTTTTTGATTGCACAAGCTGTTACTTGAGGATCTTTGTTGTACTCCATTTTCTTGAAATCCACTTTTGATCTGTTTGAGAAAACCATCTTCTCTAGAATACCAAAAGGTGCTTCGACAGCCACGTAACCGACGTAAGCCATGAAGATGCTTACGACAAGTGTAGATACAAATGAAAACACCTAAAAAAGGAAATGTATGATACAATGCGCAATCAAACAACTTTTTCAGCTGGAAGTCCCCTTAGTTTTGACTAGAATCTGTCTCAATGCTTCGGGCAAACAGTTGCTCTTGGTTAGTTTGATTTTCATTCTATGCTCAATACTGTTTATAAATGTGTAATATAAAAAAATGCTTATTTTTGTTTAGAATAGCAGCTGTATATTACCTCCTAAAGTCTGTACAGTCGACCGATCATCAATGGGCATACAGCTATCGCTAAGCAAATGAAGTCTTTCTGAATCAATACAACTTTTATAGATTCCTCAAACATCGTAAATTGAAGTGGTACAAAAAAACAATCTCCTGACTGTTGCATATATAACAGTCAGGTTTTGTATCAATATTTTACATAATATAATACAAATATTCTTAACAAGAATATCACAAATAGAGTACGCACTTTTGAAAAAAATATATAAATTACGTAAGTCAGCGTACACTTAAAGGGAGCGATACCTCTTAATAAATCTGAACCTGTGGTTTTGTTTTTTTAACTACCGGTTTTACTACAATTTATATTGTATACGGGATTTTAAATAATTGTGAAATTACATGGCAGGTGACAAAAGAGAGCAATGTTAGAAAAACAAAAAGAAATTGTCGATCTTTGGAAAAGTAATAAGTTTGTTGAATTACTGCAGAAACTTTACAGAAAACGTTCACCGATGTAGAAAGAGTTTCTGAACTAAAAATCAACTGAACTTCTAACGACTGAAACAAGACCTGCCTGCACTGCCGACTAGGGAATTCCTGTTTGTAATCTATACTACAGAAATAAATACAAGATTATTAGCCTCTACAATAGTTCTCAAAATGTTGCTGATATATTTTTTTAAAAAAAAGTGGGTTTAACCACAATTTGAAGAGATCTGAAAATTACTTTCATGCCCGAGTTTAAAAAAAAAAAAAGAAAGCCATTCATCTCTTCGCCGAACAGAGCTAAAGGAATGACCTTTGCCAAAAAACATCTAAATAAGACTGGCAATTGTAAGGGGGGGGGAGTAATGTTTGCTTTTTTAATGAAAATGAATGGTATATTTTCAGCATTATAGGAGGAAAATAAGTCTTGAGGAAACTGTACAGAACTAAAGAGGGAGAACCTTGTTCTGAATGTAAAATAAAGAAAAAAAGTTGTGATTTAGGGGTACACAGACAACAGTGAGGTTGGTAATCTAACTCCAAAACGTATAAAACTGATTATTTGCAGGTACTGAAGAGAAATATCAGGGTAAGTGCAGAGAACCTTGCTCTGAGTGGATTTTCTTTTTCAGCAGGTCATTTACCCCTACTGCATACATTGCCAGACCAGCTCCATACTCCTCCTCCTAGTTCCTTGATCTTAAACCAACAGATCATTTTTGGTATTTACTCAAACTAAGAATAAATAAGCATGACATAACATCCATAAACATGTTCGTTTGTCACAGTACAAGAGTGGAAAGAAACCACAAAAACAACTAAGTATTTAAATCCATGACAAAGAGGTTTGAATAGATTATAAGAGGATACCTTACAAGGTATTAATAAGGTGTCAGCCTCTGCACAGAATTTACAAGAAAAAAATCAGTTTTTCATGACTGGGTCAGGGTACAATTTTCACCCGATGTGCTGCAATTGGGATTGATCTTATTTGTTTCTGAAACAATAAAAGTCGGTGAAGCGAACAGTAGACGAAAATGTTAATGAACCTCATGAATGATTGAATGCCGATAAGTTCAATATTTAAAAAAAAAATTAAGAAACTTAAAGGGTCTCGTTATTCTTTAGAGGATACTACTAGCCAACTTCCGATATTGCCACTAATATTATTGATTCAAGAAGTTACGCAAAAGTTTATTTACGTATTATATTAAGCCATTTTAGAATTTTTATTTACTAGATTAAGATGGTCAAATATCTAGAACTGACCTGAATAAAAAATATAACTATGCAGCTCAAATTGGGTATTATATTCAGCGTTATTTTTGGCAAGACTATATGTATTGCTGAATTGTGAACTGTTACTTGTTTAAAATTTTTGTTACGTTCCGCCGCAATCTAAAGAGTTTGCGGAGTCATCAACTTCCGGAAAATCAGGAGTAGTTGGCTTGTTTGTACTTATGTCCATTAGAACAGTTAAATCGTGACACAAATATCCTGCATATACGGAGTAGGAACTACTGATACACTACTTTGAAATCAGATAAGTTTAATCTACTATACATACCAGTTCTGTATGCCCATAATATACCCTCTCTCTCATAGAAGCAGTTCTATAAATGATTACCAATGGATGTAGGAGATAAGTAAGATAGCTGAGGCGTCCTAGTGGAGACATCGCACCCCAAGACAAAAATCTGTTGATCATACCTAAGAAAAATAATTATAAAAAAGACTTTGAACATGTTTATATTATTTAATAGCATTCTAAAATTGCTGAAATTTATTTTTTTTTATGCAATAGTCGAGAGCAAGCAAAAACTAATTTTGCCGAGTCTTGTGACTAAAATAGTTCTGTCAAACTTTGGTTGGTAGCTAAGAGAGAAATTTAGCTAGTCAAATTAAAAACTAATGTCCAAAGTCGGTCAAACGTCTATCACGATAGTGGAGCTTTATGTTTTATTAGTCAAGTACCAGCCTGTTGACTATTAATTTAGCTACGTGCTCTTCAGTACTCAATACACTTAGAATTTAATGCAGGCCATTCGTCTATGTGTTTAGCAGCCGTATCTTGTCCGGCTGAACATAAACACAGGTAAAGTGACAATATGGAAACGACGAAGATGGACACGGAAGCAATCGTGCTCAGTCAGAAGTCTAAAAGTGGTAGTAGCCATTGAACGAGGAGCATTAGGAAGGGAACTGGTGCAGGAAACACTCCAGTC
>CM063506.1:88304937-88360980 GCA_032207245.1 Pardosa pseudoannulata
GTGTCATGGTGTGACCAAGGTTATAAATTAACATTCGACAGCTTGGTGTTAATCTTGGATGAACTTTCAAAGATGCAAATACCATAGAATTCTCCTTCAATATTCATATGCTTTGTAACGAAAAGTTACACTCTGCGCAAAAATAATCTATGGCAATCACTATGCAGACTTTTGTCGACGAAGAGAAGGGACCATTGATCTGACGGGAACTGACTCATCATACTACTGTTTTTCTACACGAAGCCTTAATGAGTTCAATACATACTGTTCAAAGTCAGTTCCGAATAGCTATGAACATCCATTCCAGAGATGGCATTTGAACCTACGAACTCCGGTACCGAAGACGAGTACCCTACCCATTCGATCATCGTTCGGCAAATTTCTGTGTGGATGTAATTCAAAGATTTGTTCTACGATATTTGAAGTGCCTTGATATTGATCTAAATTACTGTTAAACAGGATGCATGTAGTACAGAGTTAGTACAAAGTTTCATGTAACAATGAAATTGATTTTTAAAAAGTAAACTCGTTTTATTAATTTTAAAACGGTACTTAAAAACACGTCTCGTACTTCAATGAATGTTAACTAATGCGTTTTACTGGTTTAGTGCTGGTTTTCCAGCAGTAATTTTACTTACCGGATCAATTTTTTTCTTGTGATATTTGAGAATTATATAAGCCACAATCATCCCTATCAAGTAAGATGCAAAATGAGCAAATGATTTCACATAGATACGGGAACTATAATCTTCGATGACACTGAAAAAGAATCAAATGACATATATAAGTTATATTTACCGGCAGATGGTAATTCTGGATATCTGGTAATATTGTAGAGAAAGTCAACAGCCAGATGACATATACATATATATAAGGACAAACATTTACAAGGGACAGAGGTAAAGTTAAACATATTAAAGCTAAAAAAGATATTAAACCATCACATGTTGTTGTATCCAATCCTTCAGGATCTAGCGGCAGCTAGATCAGATCCATGAGACCATTAACCCTAGCAAAGTCTAGCACCAGAAGTGGACTTGCATGGACATCTTCCAAAGCTAATGCCAAACAATCGAGGATATGTTCAGGGGAAGCCGGCAATAGGTGACACTTGGAAGAAGTTTAGAATACCTTTGGGCCAGATTCGTAGGTCATGCATTTCAAATGCCTACTGAGTAATCTGGACACAGCCGTTTGATCATTTCTGTCTCCGTCAAATTCCAAAGCACACCCTGGGCTTTTTCTACTAATCCCGAGATGGTCGGGAGGGGTCATCCAGACCTGCTTGTCCTTAATTTTCATTAAGGTTTGGTTTGGAGCGCTACGGTCTACTGTTTTGCACACGAGGGCTAATGAGACCGGGACCTACTTCTTAAGCCGATTCCGAACGGCTACGAACATCCATGCCATAGTGGGATTCAAACACATGAATTCCAGTACCGACGATCAACGCCCTAACCAATCGGCCAGCGTTCGGCTAATTTTCATTAAGGAGTAAATGTCTCGATATGCGAGTGCGTAATCAGTGGTCGCAATCTCAGAGCAGCCTCTTTTGACCAAGAAATCCGCGACTTCATTTCCAGACCATCACATGTTCGTCATGTCATCATAAGCATGCCGCGTAGCTGCTCTCATTTCCCACGCATACAGATGACGCCATCTCTGCCTTATTATATTACCTGGAAGGTCCATTATAATGGGTGGATACAACAGCAAAAATCCAACCCCACAATATTAAACCAATGTGAATTTTAACATTTTAAAATCTTATTCCTGCAAGGAAATTTCGATACATTTTTCAAGCAATTATTTTTGCATCTTCCTAGATATACTTAGTTACTTTATTTTTTATTTAAGGAGAAAATTTATGATCAAAACAAAAACAGTTTTCAGAGAGCATCTCTAAACATTCAGCATGAAGCAATGAAACAATGTACAAATGAAACAATGAAATTCGACAGTTTATTGTACGCATTTTTCTGCATATAAAAATGAAATAAACAAGTTATTGTTGATTCAAACTTGTTTTATTTTTCACTTTCTATAAAATTTGTAAATTTGTAACTTTGTGCCTTAAATACAAAAATACTTCAGAAATTTTGATGCAAGGAATTCAATGTACTTACTCCATATCTTTAATCAGACCATAAGCAGGCATGGGATAATCATTCCACACTACTAGCAATGCAACCACTGCCGAACAGCCTACGGTTATTATGGAGCCTACTAAAATTCCGATAATTGGCCAGCTATAAAAAAAGACATCGATTTTATATTTGATTCTTTAAAAAGTTGTTACAGATTATGGAAATTTTAAAAGAATCAAGTCTTTAACTGGGGATAAACAGAAGAATTTATTTTCTGACAAGGGATTTTGATTTGGGATATATGGTGTTACAAGAAGTGTACATGTTAAAAATCATGAAATTTAAAAACGTCTAAGCTTGAGTTTTAAAATCCTTAAGAACAGTGAATAATTTCTTAATTTTACATTATTTAATTTTAGCGTTTAATATAATAGTTGCTACTCCATTGCGGTCGAGATATGTCGATATCTAAATTGACTTTCGGGGCCATGTCACTTGATTTAGGATCTTAAAAAGGTATTTACAGGTTCTAAAGTATCAAACTCCCCAATCTGTCAACTTCCTTCAGAGTTGAATGTTTTCACACTGTCAGGTATTTCTTGTACTATCTATGTCGTAATGACGTAAGAAGTTCAGGCAAATTCCCTCTCGGCTAAAATAGATAAGTTGCTAATGATTGTTATGGATTAATATGAATTGCATAAAAGATACCTCCATACCGACCCTGTTTCATTTCTTTAGTTCGTTACTAGCCCAAGGAGCAGAATATTTCTACGGCTTGCATTGAAAGATCTCTTTAAATAAACTTTGTCACGTGATAGCAGGACACAATCTACAGTTAAGATTGCTTTTTTTTAATATCTGTTAAATATTTTTACTCCCAAAAATGAGTTTCATAAATTTAAAATTAAGTACACATCTACAGTTTTGTCACGTGGTAAAGTTTACGGAAATGTTAATACAAGCAGTCCATCAGTATAAATATATCCTTCCCCTCATTGGTTGAACATCGAGTCAAAAGAATCTATAGCTCATATATTCTAAAATTGTAGTCCGCAGGTGCCGTGGTTATATTGATAATCAAATTATGGAAATAATGTAGAAGCGAACCTCAGAATAAAATTTTCTAATATTTAGAAAATCTGGTAGATCTGGTTTTAAAAAAAACCAATACATCGATCTTATTAATTGTTTACAGAAAGCTTTATAAAGGGTTCTACCATTTTACTGTCGACATATGTCACTCGTGACTTCTGCGTCATAATGATGTCAGAGAAATTTATGGTACAAATTCCCATCCCTGGCTATTTCTGACGTCATTATGACGTAAAAGTCACCAGTGACATATGTCGACTGTAATATGGTAGCACCCTATTTTAACCATTATTTGACCAAGAAATATCTATACGAGTAATTTTATGATTTGTAACCCTTTAAAATTCTTTTATTTTTGTTCATTTTGTTTTTATTCTACATGTTAAGGAAAAAACGCTCACCTCTATTAATACAAGAGTATTTATTTAAATGACCAGCAAGACATTCTTACCAACATTTACTGTAACGTGGTGCGTACGAGATTACCGAGCCATAAATTAATCAAGAGGAACATAAAATACCTAGGGTTAGGATGGGGTCTGCATAAAAATGTTGTTCAAGAGAGGACTAAATAAGTTTAAAAAAAAACCCTGCCTTAAGGTTATTCACCATAATCCATGACTCATAGCAGTATATTTGTATCTTTATGAATTATGAAAAGGAAAAAACTAAAACTGCGTCTCCTACATATCGATTAGAATTAATCATCGATTAGTCGCAATACAGATTCGTTGTACTTAATCAGCGATTGCTTTTAACCGTATATGGTGAGACCAGCTTCAAGTAGTATTTCCAACAATCCAGTCTAAGATTTTTGTCTAATGTTTTGAGGAAAAATAATCTGATTTTAATTCTCTTTTATAATTCCTAAGCACGGAGTTTTGGATGATTGGTTGAAATTTCAAAAATAGGCAAACTCACTAATAACAAACAACTTACTTATAAACTATTAACAACAGCAGTATTCCAACAATATGATACTGCATCAAGGCCGCTAAATACCAAGTGTGGATCATGCACTGAAAATAACACTAGACGTTATACAAATAGACAAAACAGCAAAAAAATAGTTACTTCATTTTTTTTAAATTAAATAACAGATACTACGATTTTACTTCTCTATAGATAGTCTAGCAACAAGACAGACTTTCATAACAAACGGATTTGAATACATTAATTGCACTTTTTGAGTACGAGAGGTATATATCCAAATTCAATAAAAAATATCAAGAATACAGCAGTCCTAAAGAAAAAATTCAACATTCTATAACTAATCATTTTGGAGTTATGCTAGATACATATGTACCAGATGCTACGTCGTCGGAACGAATCACGGATAGTGAAAATGGGTATTTCCGGTGAAATAGGGACACCAAAATTTCTCGCGATTAAAATATCTCCTTTATTTCGTACAAGGAAGTAAAGTAAAAGGCCTGATATTTCCTTAAACAGAACATGCTTACGTATTGGCTGACGTCCCACCAGTTGTTTATGTACAATAAATTTGCCCACCAAAGATTTCTGCACTGATTAATGGTTGGTTGCAGAGTAGAATTCCAGACTGGTCCTGAGTCAATCAGTGGCATGCAAAAGAGGACAGTCAGCGTCAAACCAAGAGCTGGTGTCATCCTATATAAAAAGAAAATGGTTACAATCAGTTACTATAAATTAAATCTTCGACTCGGGCTCAAAGCGATCAAGTCTCCACCACCCGAAATTCTGGTATTTACTGTATTGCATTTTAACATTGAAATAAAGTACACTCTTAAAAATAAGATTTTTTAAACTGCATATTTAAAATTTAATATTTAAAAATTTTTAATTTAAAAAAAACAGAGAAAGAAATTATAACAATGTTGAGATTAAAAATCTAAATATTTTTGCTTTAAATTGTTTATAATTTTATTGAACTATTACACACGATTGTGCAGTCTTAAATACATTGAATTTCATATACATTTTTTATACAATTAACACATTGAATGCGGGACACGTACTACGTCGTTTTTCTGACGATTGATACATGAGCGCGGGTCACGTACTAGTACGGGTTAATGTAACAACATGGTTTATTTGTGGGTACAAAAATAACGGTATATACAGGAAAACGAAACCGAATGTTCTTGTCTATTACATAGATTCTGGAAAAATTTAGACAAAAACTAGTTTTACATCAGTCGATGCGGAACCACAGAACGGGAAAAAAGTAAAACTGTATACTACTTTTTCTATTTGATTTTTCATATTTACGATACTATTATAAATTTATCCACTAAAAAATATATTTTTTGTTTACAAAAATCTTATGAATGTTATTTATATATTTGTTTATATATTTCAATATAAAATACGAAAAATTGGTTAAAAAATTAAATATTTTTCGATTTATTGAGATTTAATTGAATAACTAAATTTACGCGCAAAACGCTCGCTCACGGTATAATTCCCCTGCGAAATGTACCTGCACACAATGTGTTAATATTAAATGTAATATTAACCTCTTCCGGTATGATTTAATAGTGAAAAACTGTGCATGAAATAACCGTTTAATTTTTATTTAAAAAACTTGTTTCATTTTACAATTCTTACATATTCTCAATTAAAATCTACTTTTACATAGTGTTAAATAATATCAGAAACAGTAAAATTAAGAAAATATCAAAGCAAAACATTAATAAGGTATAATAGTCTTCAAGCTAGTGGTACTTTTCAAAACAAAGTGCAAAGGAATTCTTAATTGTTTACACCGCCAAGTAGTCTCACTTTTAATTTGATTCTTGTAACACACACGGCATTTCTTAGTAGGTTTTCTTTTATTCTGACTCATTAATTTGGCAATGACTTGTACCAAGAAATTCTAAGTAAACAATATGCAATAGTGACTTGCGAGTTTCACAAGTGATAAAAGTGTTGCCAAATTCAGTACACTAGTAACTTTAAATTAATTATCATATTTAACAGTAACTTTAATCGCATGACGAGTGTAGCTCGTCATTATGCGGTATGGAATGAAAAACTAATGACGAGCTAGACTCGTCATTTTACCGGAAGGGGTTAATTGGTTTGGTTTGGTTTGGAGTGCTACGGTCTACTTTTTGCAACACGAGGGCTAATAAGACCGGGACCTACATCTTAAAGCCGATTCCGAACGGCTACGAACATCCATGCCACTGTAGGATTCGAACCCACGAACTCCGGTACCTAAGGCCAGCACCCTAACCAATCGGCCATCGTTCGGCAGAGGTATTAATTGAAAACATGGAGGGCATTGTGACCACGAATATCTTTTAGGATCAGTTTTTAAAATTAACTAATAGAAGTAAATTTTAAGCTAGTGCGGTTAAGCTAGTCGGGTTACTGGTTATATTGGATTCTTCTACTAGCTCAATAATATTTTATGGTTTGGTTTGCTGGTTTGGAGCGCTAAATCTACTGTTTTGCTACGAAAGGGATCATTATACTTTAACTGTTACTTAAAACAGATTTCAAACAATTTGGAATATCCATGTCAGCATCGGGATTTGAACCCACGAACTATAAAGAGCATATAAAGATTTCTCTAAACGCATTTTTCCCCACGAGATAAAGTGAAAAATTCACCAAAATAATGCATGGCTAAATTTGTAGAAAGACTGAAAATATTTAATTTCAAATTATTTGTAAAAATTTGTGACAGTCTTCTTAGAACACAAATAACGACTTTTTTCCTACCAAAATATATTTTAAATAGTGGGATGCATTACCTTGGAAAACTTTCCATCACGTTCTGAAATTTGTTTAAAATAATCTTAAAATGCAAATGACCAGAAGTACATATTTATATTTTTCGATTTTGTAAATCTAAATAGTTATTAGAAAGCTTAATTATTACCGGATGCAGCAAGTACTGTTAATATTTTAAATAAACCAAACGTTAAAAAATTAATGAACTAGAGAAAAATTATTTTTGAACCTATCCGCATTGGCTTCTGAGAAACTCATAATTAAGGAAAATTTTGAGACTTACCGCCAGAACTTGCGTATAACAAACACAAGCAGGTTTAATTTACCCTCGCTTTTCTCCAATAAACGCCAAGTTGTGTACACAAGTAAAAATCCGCTGAAAAAATAACATTGAAATACATTTGATATTTTGAAAAAAATTTAAAGCTATGAGATAAACAGTCATTCACAAAAGAGATTAACATTAAGAATAATTGAAATGTCAAGGTAGTTTTATAAGAATCAACTTATATTATTCACTAAAAGGAAATTTAAGAAAAGTTTTTAATATAAGTGGTAATATGTAACATATTAACCTATTGGACAATAAAGAAATTAATTTATTGGACAAAAAAAATCATTGATTGTCTTTGCACATGTAACTTCTAATATACAGAATTTTAACTGAATTTTTTACACCTCAATTTTCTCTCCAACATGTAGGGTATTTGCGACTTATCTGTTAAGGCAGATTTGATTGGGAGGTTGGTTTGGTTTAGAGAACTACGGCACCACTATTTGCTACACGAGAGCGTATGAGACAAAGACCTACTGCTTAAAAGCCGATTCAGAAAGGCTACGAACATCCAAGTCAACAGCGGAACTCTCACTCGCGAACTCCAATACTGAATACTTAATATTCGGGCATCGTTATGCAGATTTTGTTTGGAGTATTATGATCTACTGTTTTACAACATGAGAGCGTATGAGACAAAGACCTACTGCTTAAAAGCCGATTCAGAAAGGCTACGAACATCCAAGTCAACAGCGGAACTCTCACTCGCGAACTTCAATACTGAATACTTAATATTCGGGCATCGTTATGCAGATTTTGTTTGGAGTATTATGATCTACTGTTTTACAACATGAGAGCGTATGAGACAAAGACCTACTGCTTAAAAGCCGATTCAGAAAGGCTACGAACATCCAAGTCAACAGCGGAACTCTCACTCGCGAACTCCAATACTGAATACTTAATATTCGGGCATTGTTAGGCAGATTTTGTTTGGAGTATTATGATCTACTATTTTACAACATGAGAGCGTATGAGACAAAGACCTACTGCTTAAAAGCCGATTCAGAAAGGCTACGAACATCCAAGTCAACAGCGGAACTCTCACTCGCGAACTCCAATACTGAATACTTAATATTCGGGCATCGTTATGCAGATTTTGTTTGGAGTATTATGATCTACTGTTTTACAACATGAGAGCGTATGAGACAAAGACCTACTGCTTAAAAGCCGATTCAGAAAGGCTACGAACATCCAAGTCAACAGCGGAACTCTCACTCGCGAACTTCCAATACTGAATACTTAATATTCGGGCATCGTTATGCAGATTTTGTTTGGAGTATTATGATCTACTGTTTTACAACATGAGAGCGTATGTGACAAAGACCTACTGCTTAAAAGCCGATTCAGAAATGCTACGAACATCCAAGTCAACAGCGGAACTCTCACTCGCGAACTCCAATACTGAATACTTAATATTCGGGCATCGTTATGCAGATTTTGTTTGGAGTATTATGATCTACTGTTTCTACAACATGAGAGCGTATGTGACAAAGACCTACTGCTTAAAAGCCGATTCAGAAATGCTACGAACATCCAAGTCAACAGCGGAACTCTCACTCGCGAACTTCAATACTGAATACTTAATATTCGGGCATCGTTATGCAGATTTTGTTTGGAGTATTATGATCTACTGTTTTACAACATGAGAGCGTATGAGACAAAGACCTACTGCTTAAAAGCCGATTCAGAAATGCTACGAACATCCAAGTCAACAGCGGAACTCTCACTCGCGAACTTCAATACTGAATACTTAATATTCGGGCATCGTTATGCAGATTTTGTTTGGAGTATTATGATCTACTGTTTTACAACATGAGAGCGTATGAGACAAAGACCTACTGCTTAAAAGCCGATTCAGAAAGGCTACGAACATCCAAGTCAACAGCGGAACTCTCACTCGCGAACTCCAATACTGAATACTTAATATTCGGGCATCGTTATGCAGATTTTGTTTGGAGTATTATGATCTACTGTTCTACAACATGAGAGCGTATGTGACAAAGACCTACTGCTTAAAAGCCGATTCAGAAAGGCTACGAACATCCAAGTCAACAGCGGAACTCTCACTCGCGAACTCCAATACTGAATACTTAATATTCGGGCATCGTTATGCAGATTTTGTTTGGAGTATTATGATCTACTGTTTTACAACATGAGAGCGTATGAGACAAAGACCTACTGCTTAAAAGCCGATTCAGAAAGGCTACGAACATCCAAGTCAACAGCGGAACTCTCACTCGCGAACTTCAATACTGAATACTTAATATTCGGGCATCGTTATGCAGATTTTGTTTGGAGTATTATGATCTACTGTTTTACAACATGAGAGCGTATGAGACAAAGACCTACTGCTTAAAAGCCGATTCAGAAAGGCTACGAACATCCAAGTCAACAGCGGAACTCTCACTCGCGAACTTCAATACTGAATACTTAATATTCGGGCATCGTTATGCAGATTTTGTTTGGAGTATTATGATCTACTGTTTTACAACATGAGAGCGTATGAGACAAAGACCTACTGCTTAAAAGCCGATTCAGAAAGGCTACGAACATCCAAGTCAACAGCGGAACTCTCACTCGCGAACTCCAATACTGAATACTTAATATTCGGGCATCGTTATGCAGATTTTGTTTGGAGTATTATGATCTACTGTTCTACAACATGAGAGCGTATGAGACAAAGACCTACTGCTTAAAAGCCGATTCAGAAAGGCTACGAACATCCAAGTCAACAGCGGAACTCTCACTCGCGAACTCCAATACTGAATACTTAATATTCGGGCATCGTTATGCAGATTTTGTTTGGAGTATTATGATCTACTGTTTTACAACATGAGAGCGTATGAGACAAAGACCTACTGCTTAAAAGCCGATTCAGAAAGGCTACGAACATCCAAGTCAACAGCGGAACTCTCACTCGCGAACTTCAATACTGAATACTTAATATTCGGGCATCGTTATGCAGATTTTGTTTGGAGTATTATGATCTACTGTTTTACAACATGAGAGCGTATGAGACAAAGACCTACTGCTTAAAAGCCGATTCAGAAAGGCTACGAACATTCAAGACAACTGCGGAACTCTCACTCGCGAACTTCAATACTGAATACTTAAT
The DNA here is from genome assembly GCA_032207245.1 of Pardosa pseudoannulata. Taxonomy (NCBI): domain Eukaryota; kingdom Metazoa; phylum Arthropoda; class Arachnida; order Araneae; family Lycosidae; genus Pardosa; species Pardosa pseudoannulata. The sequence goes on from CM063506.1 coordinate 88,315,292, forward strand.
ATTCGGGCATCATTATGCAGATTTTGTTTGGAGTATTATGATCTACTGTTTTACAACATGAGAGCGTATGAGACAAAGACCTACTGCTTAAAAGCCGATTCAGAAAGGCTACGAACATCCAAGTCAACAGCGGAACTCTCACTCGCGAACTCCAATACTGAATACTTAATATTCGGGCATCGTTATGCAGATTTTGTTTGGAGTATTATGATCTACTGTTTTACAACATGAGAGCGTATGAGACAAAGACCTACTGCTTAAAAGCCGATTCAGAAAGGCTACGAACATCCAAGTCAACAGCGGAACTCTCACTCGCGAACTTCAATACTGAATACTTAATATTCGGGCATCGTTATGCAGATTTTGTTTGGAGTATTATGATCTACTGTTTTACAACATGAGAGCGTATGAGACAAAGACCTACTGCTTAAAAGCCGATTCAGAAAGGCTACGAACATCCAAGTCAACAGCGGAACTCTCACTCGCGAACTCCAATACTGAATACTTAATATTCGGGCATCGTTATGCAGATTTTGTTTGGAGTATTATGATCTACTGTTTTACAACATGAGAGCGTATGAGACAAAGACCTACTGCTTAAAAGCCGATTCAGAATTGCTATGAACATCTAAGCCATCCGCGGGACACACTCGCGATCTCCAATACCGAAGAGCAGCACCCTACTTATTCAGCCAACGATCAGATAGATTTTTCAAATGAATACAGAATGCACACCAAACTTAATAGAAAAATCATTCTTCATTCAAAAAATATTAAGATTGATTTTATGTGCATATTACTTTAGATATTTATTTCAATAGAAACAAGTTTTGGGTTTCAATACGTCTTCTGTCTTTAAATATTATTGATAAAGATTTATATGATGGAAAGACGTAACTCGCCCTCTTTCCCTCGTAACCTATGTATAAAATGTGTTAGGCTAGTGGTCTATGTGTCAACACTTGAAGTGCTTCTTTATAGTTAAAAAGTTACGACTCCTGATTCAGAATAAGAAAGGATTCTTAGCCTATCTTGCACTAAATTAACTCGTTGCAAGCTTTGAATATAAAATTTTCTTTACTTATTGAGTTCAAAAAAACTATAAATTTAATGCCAATTTATCCTTTTATAATCAACTTTTTAAGTTTTTTAACATTTTAGTTATAGTTTGGTAATTATTTTATTTCAATGAGCCTCAAATTGGAAAAAGAAATTAAGTATCTTATTTATTTGGTTAAAGTAAAAATTATTTTTATAGAAAGACCGTATATCCTTCATTCATTTTGCTATTATAACTAATCTTAATAAATATAAATTCCCTCTTAAGTATTGGGGGAGGCTACAGTTGGTGGCAAACGGGAAAGTGCTCATAAAAAAAATATAACCTATCGGTTGGTTGGTTGGTTGGTTGGGAGCACTACGGTCTACTTTTTGCAACACGAGGGCTAATGAGACCGGGACCTACTGCTTAAAGCCGATTCCGAACAGCTACGAACATCCATGCCTCAGTGGGACTCGAACCCACGAACTCCGGTTCCGAAGGTCAGTGCCCTAACCATTCGGCCATCGTTCGGCTATATAACCTGTCGGAAAACCCAAGAATTGAAAAACATACTATTTTAATTTGGATCGTTAGTGAGAAAAGTGTTTAAAACTTAACAGATCACCCATGCATTATTTAATATAAAATAAAATATGATTTTGTGTAGAGAATTTGTTATAAAATCTCAGCTACCAAGCAATATTAGTTATATACAATAGGGTATAATTTTGAAAAGGATAAAATTTGGTAATCACTTGAAAAATCTTACCTCATGAAGAAAAAAGACCCAACAGGTATACTGAAATTTTCAATAACAGCTACAGGCAAGTTGTTCTGGTTGAATACATCCACGAACCCAACTAAATGACCTTAAAGCACACATTGAAATTAACATGGTAGATTTGTTAAGGAATGCATAATATCTGTACATATGTAATATCTGTACATATGTAATATCTGTACATATGTAATATCTGTACATGAACATCAGTAGCAGTTTAGTAATTTTACTTTCAGCCTGTACCGAGGTACTTTCCCACGGTGATCTGCACGTGCATGCACAGCTGTGGGAGGATTTTCCTAGAGGAATTTAGGACTCCAATTGTTCACGTCAAGTTTAGGGACCCCTGCAGAGAAGGTATAGATCACGGAATGGCAGCGTAATGGTCAAGCTCTCACATAAATGTAACCGTGAGTTATGGGGGCAGGGGCTAAAAAGTAATGTCAGCTTGCACAAAAGGGGCTACTTTAATGAGCCCATCTGCACTCCCGAAAGGCATAGAGATGTGAGAAAATCTCCCGAAAAGAAGTGATTGGCAAGGAAGGAAAAAGGGACGTTGGAACCCAGGTGAGGAGTTTTTGAAACGAAGTTAAGGAGAGGAGTTGAAGTCGGGAGTCGAGAGAAGTGGGACAAAGATACACCAGCACCAACTAGTCCCTTGCGCCCTGACCAACACCGTATGAGAAAAGCCTCTACCTGACCCTCTGCACCAACTGAAGACTGACGTAGGGAGAAAAGCCCCTGCCTGCTCCCCTGTGCATTTAATGGAGGTAATTTATAAAATAATATTTACAGTCACTTAATTTAGGCCTCTGTTAATAATAATAACTCCTTATAAAGAGAATTGTGATAATTATAGTGTGAATAGAAGACATAAATAATTGATGAGTATGATATATGATAACCAAGGATCTATTTGTAAATCAATGTATAGAATAAATGTCTGAATATCAATATAAAGTATTATATTCATTCTGTGTTTCCCCCTTGTAACGAACACTGCTGTAGAGGTTGTATGTACATTACAACACAACCATTTTCAAGTAGATTTTACGGCTGCCCATATTAAGTTAAAGTATTTTAAATATAGAGTTTTAAAATATTCAGTTTTAAACCGTATTCTTATAATAGGCATAAATTACGAGGAAGTTGGATGTTGTCATTTATTGACTTTCAGGGTGAAATAAGTGCAATTACCTCAAGACCTCTCAGTGGATCATTAAACGCTTCTAAAAAGCCAAATAGCAATTCATGTTATAATTGAAAACGAATAACCCATTTCTCAGCAATGTATTCCAACTTATTGGAAAGTTTTGGGAAATATGATGGTAGACTGTTCGGCAAAGAGTTCCTGATCCATTACAGCTGTGCTTGCCTCTTGAGCATCGTAAGGTAAAGAAAATTAAAACTAAAAGGATTTTACATTTAGTCTGTACAGGAAATCTGAGTTACAGGGATTGGAGTTCCTTGTTGGACATTCCATAGTATTTTTTAATAACACGGGAAAGGGGGGTGGCGTAGTCAGAAATTATATTCGGAGGGGGACCAAGGGAAAAAATATTTTTTTGTGAATGATACTCCAATAAAACTACATGTTTTCTTATGCATGTATACCTCTAATGAGTATCATAATACAATGTGGTTTTAAAATATCGAAATAATTTTAAAATGATATAATGAACAAATATAAATCCTAGAATGATTAATGAATTATCTGCACAATGAATTTAATAGTAAAATGAACATTGAAAATGTTTAAACTACATATGGTATTAAATTATAATTTTTAAAGCAAAAGTATAATCAAAGAAAAATAATAATTTTGAAAGAAAATGAACATTTTCAATTTTTTTTTACTATTATTATAAAATATGCTCGCCTTGAAGACTTGAAAAAAAATTCCCAATTTCTTCCGACTGTGAATCAATATTGTGATGAATTGCTAAGAGTGCTAGTCAATTTGCTCTTACTTGTCGAATACAATTTGCACCTACTGTTTAACTCAATGTCACTAAACACACTGTTCTAAGCACACTGTTATCTATGCGCAGCTAGTTAGATGACACACCCATACATATGGCCCACTTTCTCCCCACAAAACAGTCTTTTAAAATTTCGAAATGGTCCCATAAATCTCTCCCTTGTACATTTATGAGTCATTTTGAAATTCATACGAACCTACATATATTAATATAATTGACATGCGTCACTGATTTCCGTTGAAATTTGAACATAAATATTCCGTGATTATTCCTTTATTTTGTCAGTAAAAATCTTGTCTTGTCAAAAGTATAAAAATCCATTCCTAATCAAGTTTAGAATCAACTTGTATAGAACAACTTCAAAACATAGGTGAATATTTTGATAAAAACCAAAAGTTAAAGACCTTGATATCACTTGAAGCTTAACACATATTGTGTGTGGGTACATTTCGCAGCGGAATTGTACCGGAAGCGGACGTTTTGTTCGTAAATTTAGTAATTCAGTTAAATCTCAATAGATCGAAAATTATTTAATTTTTTAACCAACTTTTCGTATTTTATGTTGAAATATATAAAAAATATATATATATACGTACGTATATATATATATATATATATATATATATACGTATATACACACACACACACACACACACACACACACACACACACACACACACACACACACACACACACACACACACACACACACATATATATATATATATAAATATACGTATATATCATTTTCACAGCGATAAATAAAAAGTTAATTTTAAATTTAAATTGATTTTTTTTAATCAACCTTCCTGTTGTGTGGTTCTGAATCGACTGATGAACTAGTTTTTAAATTTTTCCAGAATCAATGTAGTAGACTAGAACATTCGGCTTCGTTTTCCTGTGTATACCGTTATTTTTGTTCCCACAAACAATGTTGTTACACTAACCCGTACTAGTACGTGACTTGTGCTCAAGTATCAGTCGCCAAAAAAGTACTAGTACGTGTCCCGCATACAATGTGTTAACACACCTTAATTGTAGTCCTTAAATTCACCTTATTTATTAAAATTTCAGTTCATAAATGCTTATGACACCTATCTTAGATAGGAAATACTCACGGTACTTTAGATATTTCCAAGGATCAGTATAAAAATACGAGTGTCCAAGAATAATCCAAGTTGCAGACAGGAACCTAATTCCATCGAAGCAAGTCAGAGAACCTCCTCCCAAGCTGCCTTGGAAGAGGTTTTCGGTGTTAGTCAGAACAGAAAACGCTTTCGGGACTCTAAGGAATACATCTATAAAAAATTTAAATTAAGCTCAGAAAATTTATTTCCAGAAACAGAACTTATTTTCAAATATGGTAGACACAAACATTCCATAAGATTCCTTAAGTAATACCTCGATTACCTTTGAGTTGAAAAAAAATTTTTGAGAATTATTAAAAATGTGGAAAATTTTGCATTTTACCACAAGTAATCCGGTTATTGTTTGATGTTCAAAACAAAACTTAAAAAAAATTTAAAGTCATCTTTCTCTTCAACAGTTCGATAAAAAATATACTAATAATGGAATTCCGGACAATGCAGTCCAATATCGAATGGCAGCATCTTACCTTTATTCGGCCATTGTCCATCAGAAATCTCACCTGTTAATCAAGTAATCAGAAAATTTAAACAAAAATTAAACACAAGATTAAAAAATTAAAAGCAGTAATATATACAGAATATTTAGTTTAAAAAAGTTTTGAATGCATTGCTAATTATATATCTTAATGGAATTTAACTTAAATATTTAGAAACGAATAAATATGAAAATTATGGAACAATGTAAGAGAAAAAATTAATCCTAAAGTATATATTGGTGAAAGACGATCAATAACTTACGGTCATCTTCCTTGTTACTTGGATTACTGCTTCTCAACCTAGAAACTACATCAACTAAAGTGCCTATGATACATAAAGCTGTCAAACATCCCAAAACCCAACTGAAAAGAAAGGTTAATATTTATGAAAGATTTATAATTTCAGATTATTTAAACTATATTATATTAATATGCTATGCAATTTCCCATGTTTAATCTGTATAATGCGCACCCTCTTTTTACAAGAAAAAAAATCAAAATTTTTATCTCAAGTATAACGAGCATCTAAAATTTGACAAGTTACATTCCAAACCGTAAACCAATTTCTAAGCAGACCCAATGAATTTCCCAATTGACCCAATGAAAGCAGTTTCAGCTCTCAATGCTATTCGAAAGGTGACTCCTCTCTTAATGTCTTATCACACGTCAATATGTATAGAAAAACCAGCGAATTCAGTTTAGGATTCTCTTTCTCGTTGAAGAATACGGGGATTTCTCAACATTTCAACCGATGAAAGGCCTCATTACAAGTCAACTTTACTTAAAAAAAGGTTGAAAAGTTTTCGCTGTAACAATACATCTCCACATTCTTCACCAGTATAAGGAATCAAACTAACACTCACATGTTGACGTGTGATAAAATCTACAACGAAGTCCTTCATTTTAATTAATGGACACCTTTTCAAATGATATCTACTTGCCCATTACAGCAAGGTGTTGTGACTCCCATGTCTCCAAGGAAATTTCAGATTCAAGGGTTACATTCACATTCAAGGGTTTGCATGAAGACTTGCGAGAAGGGACTCTTTGCAAGATCTGCTATTTTGCGTCCCACTTACTTCTACGAAGAGAAGAATCCGTATAGCACGATTTTTTACCATGTTAGTTTCATAATTTCGCACTGCAATGAGTGTTACGAAAGACTATAAGGGTGCAATATAATTGTTGAATGGATATATTTTTGGTAGTATATCAACCTATTTAAATCAAATTGACCAAATCTTAAAATTACCAGAATTTTGAATATAAGTGTGTTACTATCCTAAAATTTAATATATTTGGTACATTTCGCAGCAGAATTGTACCGGGAACTGGCGTCTTGCGCGTCAATTTAGTTATTCAGTTAAATCTCAATAGATCGAAAACTATTTAATTTTTTAACCAACTTTTCGTATTTCATATTGAAATATATAAACAAATATATAAATAGAAATGTATAAACAACAACCATAAGATTTTGTAAACAAAAAATATATATTTTTAGGGGATAAATTTATAATAGTATCGGAAATATGAAAAATCAAATAGATATAGTATATAGTTTTAATTTTTTCGAATTATGTTATATATAAACATTTTTACATTCCAGAATCTATGTAGTAGACAAGAACATTCGGCTTCGTTTTCCTGTATATACCGTTATTTTTGTACCCACGAACAGACCATGTTTTACACTAACCCGTACTATACGGTAGCGTGATAGTACGTGACCCGCGCTCAAGTATCAATAGTCAGAAAACGTACTAGTACGTGTCATGCATACAATGTGTTAATAAAACTTTGAAGTTCACGAAAAAATATAATGAAATGAACATTGATTCTTTATGCTTACACTGCTGCGATAGAATACATTGGCCAAACAAAAGGTTCATCTATCTGGCAATCCTTCACCATAACATTTGCTCCCACAGGTGCAGAAACTGAAGAAAAAAATTTCAAAATTAAAAGTCATAACTACTTTACTCATATAAATTTTTTTTCCAAGTATAAATATTTCCTTGTCTTGCAAGTGAAATAGCTACTATACACACTATAGCTGTTAAATTATTGTAGTTGATACTATTTTTGTAATATTACAAGCAAAAAAATTTTAAGGCGTCCTGTTTTCAATAATTAGAGGAAATAAATTTAATGTTTTACTTTTATGAAAATTTTAGTTTTAATAAAAAGTTAAAATATAGCTCTTGAAATATGAAGACTGAATGATATTATACAACGCCTAATAAAAATTCTTCGTAATTTGACATATACAGCAACAGTGGATAGTATTGAGAAAAGCGCTCATAAAATAGCATTTCAAGGTGGAAAAAAATGCGTGCTGGTATCAAGTGAGCAAGCACCTTGTGCTTCAATATGTCTCACGAACTCAAATGATCATTGGTATTATCTTACTATTTAGCAGTTATAATTTGGGTTTGGTTTGAAACGCTACGGTTAATCTTTACACGAGGACTAATCAGACCGTTAAAATTTACATAAAACTAATCTCTAATGGTTACAAACATCCATATCACAAATAGTATTCGAACTCACAAACTCATACTGAAAGACAAAGCTCTACAAATTTGGCCATCATATCTGATCACCGTGACTATGAATCTCCACAACTTTGAACATCCAAAAGAAGGAGGGTTTTAACGTCCTCCAGATTGCATACTTCTCCAAGCGAGAGAACATCCAAATCCCCAGATTTATCATGCATGTTCTCTGGGTATTAAGGAAGATGTTCGGGTAACTGGGAGGGTTCGAACCAAGCTTCCAGGGATTCTAGCCCTACACCCTAACTATTAAGTTATTTTTTCCCTTCTTAGGGTTCATACATAAATACCCTATTTGGGTCTAAAACAGCTTACAGTTTTACTTCACTTATGCCGTTTGCTCATAATACAGAGTGTATAAAAAAGTATGACCTGATCCTAAATTGTTATACTTATGGAAAGACGAAGATCTTGAGAAGGAAACTTCTCACTGAATGAAGAATGACCTTCAGTTATATACTAAATGGCTCCATGTGTGAAAGTCGAAATCGGCTATGAACAGTCTAAAGAATATGGCTTCCCTTCAAAAACAAAGCATTTTGTGTTCATCACTTTTTCAATGCTAAGTCAAAAATTACAGTGCATCATACATCTACATTCTAGAATTGATATAGCACATATATACAAAAAAAAAAATTTATGATACACTGCCAACGCAAGATAATAGAAGACGCATCGTCAATGCCATAACCTTGCCTAAAGTGTGGGAGGAATTTAATTGCTTGATATTATACGCCCGGGTAAGTACATACAACATTTATAATATCATTGATACAATTTGGTACTCAAAGATATTTGCACTTTGCTTCCATTAGATTTATATTTTATAGAAAACATTACAATTCAAAAACTGATCATTCTTTATGATACATTCTATATATTGAAGGAATACTTCGCCACAAAACTAGCGACTCTTAATACAAATTCTTTACGTAGTTTAAAAAAAATTAAGTCCTTCCAGAAGAGAGACCGAATAACTGAATGGTAGGACAGTGCTTTTAAAGACTGGAGTCCGTGGGTTCGAATTCAGCTGCCGGCATAGATGTTCTCAACTGCTTAGAATCGAGTAGCAGGACTAGTGTGGTAAAAAAGTAGATGATGTCCACTTCAACCAAACACCGAAATTTCAAGAGAACACCACAAATCTTTTGTAACTTGTGAAGCGGAAACACTCGTTAAATTTACAACTGTTTTAAAGCGACTATAAAATGCTTTGGGATGGTCATGAAAGTGGGTGTATGTGTTTTCTCTGTGTAAATGTCGTCAACAAGCTCTACTGCATACAGTAAAGTATTTTACCGGCACATCAATTGAAAGAAGTTTTTGTTTTTGAATAAGTGTTTATGACATGCAAAAACTATAACAAGGGTTCAAAATAAAATGCAACATCACAAAAACTTCGTCAAAGCCTTAAAAACTTTACTTTCTTGTAGAAATTTCGTGAAAGCAAAATCTAGACCGAGGTGAGCTGAAACGTTAATAAGTGAGTCACGATGAAATGCGAAAAAACCTGAGGTAACGAACAAATTATTTCGTCGTTAGCACTGAATGTGTTAAGATTTGTGTTTTCTGTCATAATATAAATAAACTACTATATTCTTTTCAGCCAGAAGCTTCTTCAGACATATCTATGAATTTGAACCTTAATTTATGCTGTGCTATGAAAAATGTTGACCAAAATAGGAAATCTGCCAGTACCAAGGTTTTTAGTATTTCGAATATTTAGAGTCGATATAATAGCTTCCAATAAGAAAAAAAAAATCTATGAATCTTTCAGGATGACGTTTAATTGATTTTCTTAGTTAAATCCTCAATAACCTATTTGTAATTTATTTTTTAAAAACAATATACTTTTATAAAAAGAAATTTAATTACCGTATTTATGTTAATTGAAACAATTTTATTTTTTTAATTTAAAGTTTAAACAAATACCTTTGCCTATTATAATTCTTCACTTTAAAAAACTGTTTACATGTGATACAAATCAGATGAAGTTCCTTTCATAAATATCTTTTATGATGCTTTATTAAAGTAGCTAATCACTAACAAAAATATGTTCTATTCAAAGTCGTTCAAATTTCATATTTATTTTACTCTGTACAGTCAATAACGACTTATATTTAAAATATTCAATATATAATCAGAAGAAATTACTAATAATGATTTGATAAATCAGAATAACGAAGTTATATATCTACAAAGCACTACTTACGCTGAGATGCAATTTTCAGCAAATCATTTTTTGTGCAAGTAGAGGGTATGCAGATTCCAAGCCAGAATGCTACACGCTTGAGATAACCTCCCGATTTTTCCAGGATTTCCATAGCCTAAAAGAACAAAACCTATTTAGGCAGTCAAAAGAGAAAAATAAATAGAACAAAATTATTTAAAGTTACATTGAAGAATTTTCAATTTACTTCATTGTTATCTTATAATTTGCTATCTTCCACAGATGGATTAATCCGATAATCCGTTGACATAGAATAATGAGTTAGGGTAGTTATTAATTCTATGACCCATTGTAGACAGACACGAGTCTAACTCGTAGAGCTGTTTTCGGTGGATAGTGTGCAGTGAAGTATGCTATAGGATTAATCTGCCTCACTCGTATATAGACTCTGAAGTGTTCACAGCAGGACCGTAGCCAGAAATTATGTTCGGAGGGGGACATTGTTTTTTTTTGTGAAGGATACTTCAACAACACTACAGGTTTTCTTGTGTATATTCCTAATGAGTATCGTAATACAATGTGATTTTAAAATTTCAAAATAATTAAAGAGTAATATAATGAACAAATTTATAGCTTGGAATGAGTAATGTAGTAACTACACAGTGAATTTTAATAGTAAAAATTAACACTGAAAACATATAAACTATTCATGATATTAAATTCTAATTTTTAAACACAGAAGTATAACCAAAGAAACGAATAATTTTGAAAGAAAATGAAAATGTTGAAATTTTTTACCCGTATGTTATAAAATATGAAAGATTGCCAAAAATGTTCACATTTTCTTCCGATTGTGCAACAATATTGTGATGAGTTGTCAAGAGTGCTAGTCAATCTGTTCTTACACGCCGAATCCAATTTGCACCTACTTCTTAAACTCAACGACCTTGTTCTAAGCTCACTGTTGTCTATGCACAGTTAGGCAGATGATATACCCCAAACACAGGGTCTATTTTCTTTCCATGAAACGGTCTTTAAGAATTTCGTAGGGGGTCCGGTCCCCTAAATCCCTCCCCTTACCTATGGCCTTAGTTCACAGTGTTCAAGATGTTCCACATTCTCATTAGTACCAATACGAATGGGGAATCCATAAATCAGTCAATCAGAAAGAAACACATTGAAACCAGTATTCAGTATATCAGTGATCTCGCACACAGCGAATGCCATACTAGACAATATTTTTGCTGTCGGGTAGACTTAAATATGACAAACTGAAATGACAATTTTTGATTTGACAGCGTTTGAAGTCAAATGTTACGTAACCAGAACTGTAACTAGGTCTTTTGGGGCCCGTGACAAAAACTGGTACAACCAAATATAGTGAGAAAATATATAACTTTTTTTTTTACCTATATTCTATATATAGAATGAACTCACAAAATTTTTTTTAATTCTTAAAATGTTCCTAGTATATTAATTTTTAATTTTTTCTTCTATTTTTACATTTATTAACCCCTTCCGGTAAAATGACGAGTCTAGCTCGTCATTAGTTTTTCATTCCATACCGCACAATGACGAGCTACACTCGTCATGCGATTAAAGTTACTGTTAAATATGATAATTTAGTTTAAAATTTCTAGTGTACTGAATTTGGCAACACTTTTATCACTTGTGAAAATCGCAAGTCACTATTGCATATTGTTTACTTGGTACAAGTCATTGCCAAATTAATGAGTCAGAATAAAAGAAAACCTACTAAGAAATGCCGTGTGTGTTACAAGAATCAAATTAAAAGTGAGAATACTTGACGGTGTAAACAATTCAGAATTCCTTTGCACTTTGTTTTGAAAAGTACCACTAGCTTGAAGACTATTATCTGTATACCTTATTAATGTTTTGCTTTGATATTTTCTTAATTTTACTGTTTCTGATATTATTTAACACTATGTAAAAAGTGGACTTTAATTAAGAATATGTAAGAATTGTAAAATGAAACAAGTTTTTTAAATAAAAATTAAATGGTTATTTCATGCACAGTTTTTCATTATTAAATCATATCGGAAGGGGTTAATACTTAAAAATATTTTTGAACACTCTGAAGGTATTTTACTGATGAATTGAATAATTTGAGGAGAATATTTTTTATTTGTATATTGAATTTTCATATAAAATTGAATTTTTAAATTTAAAATTATTGTAAATAAATTTAATAAATTTAAATTTTAAAACGAATAGCCGGATTTATATTAAGGCATTACGAGTACCTAATAAACATTTTGTAAGAATCTATAACAATTTTAGTCTCTAGCAACATTTTTAAAAAATAAGAAAACTCATAAGAAAAATTTTTAAACACATTTTATTTTACAAATATAATTGAATTTTATAATAAAAAAAATTCCCTTATTTCTGCTCGGGGTGAATCGTCCTCTTTTGGACCCCATTTTCATCGCAGTGCTGTGCCCCTATAACTGATGCTCCCGTGACAGATGCCACCTTTGCTACGCCCTAGTTACGGCCCTGCGTAACAATCTGAAATTTCAAAATAAAATGTTCTCTTTCTGAGCTTGCTAATAACTAACCAATTGAGCCAAATAAAATAGCACTTTTCGAAAGCATAAAATTCTGCTTGTGTGTGTCCTGGGATTAATGGTAAATTTAAAGACATGAAGTTATATAATGTATTTTTAGGAACTGAAAATTATTTGTTGAATGATAACGAACCTTAGCTAAAAGGATCCGCTATGAAGACATGATACTGTAATATTAATCTTATTAAAGTGTTAGTATTTCATTATTATGGAGTTGAAAGATTTAAAAAAATGTTTTGACCTAATATAGTCCAAAGATAAGTAAAGATAACTTTTCAATTTAATTTTTTGACCCACGGGCAATATTTGGTTCTTTAGGTCTTAAAATGTTCAAACATCTTGGAACAACCATCACCACTAATAATGACTTGAACGTAGAGATAAACAACAGGATCGCCATGTCAAATAAATGTTATCATGGTCTTAAAAACCCATTAAAATCTCGATTTATAAGTTTAGAAACGAAAATTAACATCTATAAAACTCTACTTCGACCTATTCTGCTCTATGGAAGTGAATGCTGGGCAATAACCAAATTTGGTTATTTCATGCAATAACCAAATTGCATGAAAATAAATTGCTGGCTTTTGAAAGGAAAATCTTAAGAAAAATATTTGGTGTAGTTCAAAAGAATTTTTTAAGATCTTTATTCAATTTTGAAATTTATAAAAAATATAAGCAACCTCATGTTGTTAAAGTCATAAAAATCAATAGACTGCGATGGCTTGGACACCTATTCCGACTCGATGACGTAAACCCAGGTAAACAGCTCACTTTCACTCATCCCATGAGGCAGAGGAAACGAGGAAGACCACCAATTAGGTGGCTTGACTCAGTAGAGAGGGACTCAAATACTGTCAAAAAGGGAAACTGGAGGAGTCTTGCAACAGATAGGAACGGCTGGAAAAAAACTGCTTGGAACAACCTTGGTCTGTAACAGGCCGTAGTGCTTTAGAAGAAGGTCTTAAAATATAGTTTTATAGTTGTTTTTTTAATTTATAAAAAGGTAAGGATAGTTTTCACTACAAACAGAAAATGTTTGCAAAAATAAAAAATCGATATTGCAGTAATAATTTACGTAAAATCGCATCTGCCACCAGTTTTTTTTTATAATCTTTTTACACTAGAAAATGTTTTTATATTTTGAAACAGTATTTCTACGGTTTAAACTCCTAAGACACCCCATTTGGCAAATGTGCATATATGCATCTTTTTCCTTTAAATATTGTAAATTTTGTGTGCACTGAATTAACCTTAGTTTATTGAAATCTATTTAACACTATTTAAAATTATGCGCTTTTATTATCGTTGACAGTAACGGGGAAAATACAAACACAAATTTTATATCAATATATCAGACAATTTTTATTCACGCTTTCTACTAAAAAGTTGACTGTCTTCCAATTTAAAAAAATCACGAGCTCTTTTGAGAATACTCAGTCTGAATTTTCAAAACCAGTTACCGAAGCAAGGCTTACGGGCGATGAAAATAGCTGACAGCATGTCCATAAAAGCATGTCCACTTCAGGTTTTAACCCCTTCCGGTATGATTTAATAATGAAAAACTGTGCATGAAATAACCATTTAATTTTTATTTAAAAAACTTGTTTCATTTAACAATTCTTACATATTCTTAATTAAAATCCACTTTTTACATAGTGTTAAATAAAATCAGAAACAGTAAAATTAAGAAAATATCAAAGCAAAACATTAATAAGGTATACAGATAATAGTCTTCAAGCTAGTGGTACTTTTCAAAACAAAGTGCAAAGGAATTCTTAATTGTTTACACCGCCAAGTAGTCTCACTTTCAATTTGATTCTTGTAACACACACGGCATTTCTTAGTAGGTTTTCTTTTATTCTGACTCATTAATTTGGCAATGACTTGTACCAAGAAATTCTAAGTAAACAATATGCAATAGTGACTTGTAATTTTCACAAGTGATAAAAGTGTTGCCAAATTCAGTACACTAGAAATTTTAAACTAAATTAATTATCATATTTAACAGTAACTTTAATCGCATGACGAGTGTAGCTCGTCATTGTGCGGTATGGAATGAAAAACTAATGACGAGCTAGACTCGTCATTTTACCGGAAGGGGTTAATGCACTAAAGGGACATAGTACCTTTCAAATTGAAAAGTCTTCCTTATCATAGAGCATTTTCAATGCAATACAAAATAAATTGTTCTGCTGTAGTTAGAATTATTTTCCCTAAAACTTTAATAAAGATTCTAACTTTAATAAAACTTTAGCTTTGTTATATAAATAAATATATTTTTCTAATAAACAAAATAAATACGAACCAAGTGAAAAAACGTAAAAATCCATTTACTTGTAAAATAACTTAAGGCATTTATAAATTAGGAACTAAATTTTTACATTATATAGAAGTTAGGTATCTTTTCAATTCTGCGGACCTGAATTATATTAATATGAGCAAAATATTTTGTCACGATAAATGCCATTTCCTTTTAACTTTTAAAAACCCTATTTTTTTTTATTTTAAAAAGTCAGATACCTTAAAGGTTTTACGTTTACAGATTAAAACATTTTACTTCAAATTGATATAAGTAACATACATATCTCAAAAGTTATAGGATTTACGTGAACCCTTTTCATTTTTTTTTTTTTTTTTGAATACTCAAGTAGAAAGACAAAACTAAATGTTTTCAAAGCCAGAGTTATTAAAAAACTTCTAAAAAAAATTCATTCTATGAAAAACAACATTTCGTTTTAGAACATTTTGATGAATCGAAAAAAAAACTATTAAATGAAGATTAAAACTCTCAAAAGGTAACATGGTACTTTTATACCTCAACACAGGAACATTTTCAGCGTTAAGAATTGACACTGGTTGTAATTGTAATTGCATTTAACCAAGAAATGTCTATTAAGGTTTGGTTTGGAGAGCTACGGTCTACTGTTTTGCACTCGAGGGCTAATGAGACCGGGACCTACTGCTTAAAGCCGATTCCGAACGGCTACGAACATCCATGCCATAGTGGGATTCGAACCCACGAACTCCGGTACCGACGATCACTGCCCTAACCAATCGGCCAAAGTTCGGATCAAAATGTCTATTTAAAGAATAAAAGTTGCACAACTACTGTAGACTGAAATATGTTTTATCAGAGTCCGAGATGGCCTAGAGGTGAGTTTGCCTGTGTAAACATTTTTCTGTATATTCCGAGGTTCTACATAATAAATCTATGAATAGGTATGTCTTCTCTCTGGAAATCAAGGAAAGATGTGTTTGGAATCAGGAGAGAATTGTGAATGTATGTCAGAGATTTTTGTAGCTTGCTAAAAAATGCTTGATCCCTAAACTAAAATAATCCTTAGAATTCACCAGATGAGGGACGACACAAGTTTTGTGGACAGTGTGAGTGGCTAGAATCCCGGGATGCTAATGGTTGAAGCACTGTCAGGCATCTAAAGCTTCTCATAGCAAAAGAACATAGTCTAAATCTGTCAAATTGGTTGTTCTGCCGCTGAGAAGTCCATAGGTCAGAGAGAGGTGCGGAATCAGAATGAAAGATTCCTCCTATTGAGGATGGACAAAATTGAAGAATCCATTGAGCATTACACCCATGTGGCCTGTTGCGAGTTTATTAAATAATTCATTTTACCAACAAATGATACAAGCATATATATAAACATATTTGGAAATAGAAAATAATAGACATACCCAATCAGGTGGCTTTCCGTAAGCTTCCTCGTAAGTTTTCCCATCGCTCGTTTTCTCGTACATGGGGCTTATCAGAGGTAACTTGAAGCCAACCATACAGTATTTCCCTCGAAAAGCCTCATTGTTCTTCCCAGCAGACATGGAAGTATCATTAACCCGTATTTTGAGGCACTCGTCAAAGGAACCGAGATCCATTACGGTACCTTCCAGCATTCCTCCGGCCGGTTTACCGCTCGCATCAGCCACTATATGGAAGAAAAATACCGTTATTACAAAGCAATTGATTCAGGCCATGTAGTTTGTGAAAATTTGAAAGCCTAGTAACAAATAAAAAAACCTTATTTATATTAAGAGATATTTCAGCAGATTTTCTACAAGCCTTCAAAAATGAGGCTTTGTATAAATTTTTTACAAGCAAGTGACTATAAGGTATTTTTTGTTTTAAAAATTAGTACACTCATTGGTTGGATGAACTAGGGTCAATTTAAACTATGCAAGTGGTAATTGGCCGGTACTTATCATTTAAAACCAATTTCACCTCCCCCCCCCAAATATCTATGTTGCAGATATACAGACTCTGGTTTCAAACACCAACAACCTATCTGTCCAACGCCTTACCACAAGATCGAGCCATAATTTTAGAGCCCAATGGTAAATCGAAATCTTTACAAGGAATGTTGACCAATATATTTTCTAATGAAAATGAGACAAATGTACCTTAATATAGCAATAATGTTTTAACTTCAACATATGCCCAAACACTCAGACAATGTTGAAAAATTAATGAGTCAGAATAAAAGAAAACCTACTAAGAAATGCCGTGTGTGTTACAAGAATCAAATTAAAAGTGAGACTACTTGGCGGTGTAAACAATTAAGAATTCCTTTGCACTTTGTTTTGAAAAGTTCCACTAGCTTGAAGACTATTATCTGTATACCTTATTAATGTTTTGCTTTGATATTTTCTTAATTTTACTGTTTCTGATATTATTTAACACTATGTAAAAAGTGGATTTTAATTAGGAATATGTAAGAATTGTAAAATGAAACAAGTTTTTTAAATAAAAATTAAATGGTTATTTCATGCACAGTTTTTCATTATTAAATCATACCGGAAGGGGTTAAAGCCGATTCCGAACGGCTACGAACATCCATGCAACTGCGGGATTCGAACCCACGAACTCCGGTACCGAAGGCCAACACCCTAACCAATCGGCCATCGTTCGGCAATTCAGAGGGGGGAGAGATAGGTCTATTTCTTTTGTAATACGAAAACTAATGAGACCGGGACCTGCTGCTTGAAGCAGATTCAGAACTGCTATGAACATCCATGCCACAGCGTTATTCGAACCCATCAACGCCGGTACCGAAGGTCAAAGCACCAACTATTCGGCTATCGTTCGGTGATTTTAGTTCAGAGAGGAGGGTTTCCCGTTTTACGAGTATTTACTGTTTTGTTTGTTTGTTTGGTTGGTTGGTTTGGAGTGCTACAGTCTACTTTTTGCAACACGAGGGCTAATGAGACCGGGGCCTACAGCTTAAAGTCCATTCCGAACGGCTACGAACATTCATGCCACTGTGGGATTCGAACCCACGAACTCTGCCGAAGGCCAGCACCCTAACCAATAGGCCATCTTTCAGCTCTTTACTGTTTTAAAATAGTATGAAATGGAACCAGGCAACGGATAACCCATTTTAATGAATCTTAAGTGGAATTAATTTGGCCAGGAAAAGGACTAGTCAATAAGGATGAGGGAAATCAATGATTGAAGTTCTCGCGACCTTTAGTCTGCTCACCTATTTCCTCAAAAGGTTCATTAAGTGAGATCTGAAGAGAATCCATGCTCTCCTCTTGTGAAAGTTGTGTGACAAGTATTTAATGCATATATCCATAAAAAATATCTCCTTGTGTTTTCAAGATAACAGACTTTATATTTTTGTTAAGTCTCCACGAATATAGTAATTGATTATGCAGTGATAAACAAGCGAAGGCGGATTTAACGGCCTCAGCTTCTGGAGTCCCATAAAATTCCAACTCTACACATTTTTTTAAATGCAATTAAATTTTACAAAACAAATTTCAAACAGTTAAACCCGATAGTATATTTATATTTGCTTCTTATTATTAACAACTAAAATAGAAAATACAATGGGAAATAATTTCCATACGCCACATACGAATTGACACATTGGCAAGGACATTGATTGACATTAATTGAATAACTCCATTCAAATAGTTTTAAAGATGAACAGTTTTTAAACTTTTTAGATGAAGGCAAGCAATCATAGAGTACAAAAAAGAACTAGATGAAAGCAACTTTTCCCCAAGCTGCAATTACTTTGAAATTTTTTAGCCATGCTAATTTCAAATGCATTGATAAAACGCTCATTTCTTGTATGAAAAGAACAAAAATATTTAGAAATTCATAGTAAATCCGATTAGGAAAGACTAAATAATAAGGCTGTGTGATATATAGAGAAAGATCTTTTCAAAAGTATTGATCGTGAAGAGATAAGTGATAAGTTAAACTAAAAGCCTAAATATATTTAAAGATTTCATATTTTAATTTCAAGTAAAATTCTGTACATTTATATTATATATTAAAATATTTTTTATGTTACATATTAGTACAAAATATGCTTTATTTTAAAATGGGCTAGCATACATTTTTATTCCTTTGATTTTTTTTAAGAGACCCAATATTTATCTTCTTCACCCGGGGCCTCAACCGGTCTTAATCAGCCAATGCACATGGATTTGTCCTAAATTTGTTAGTTTAACCCCTTCCGGTAAAATGACGAGTCTAGCTCGTCATTAGTTTTTCATTCCATACCGCACAATGACGAGCTACACTCGTCATGCTATTAAAGTTACTGTTAAATATGATAATTAATTTAGTTTAAAATTTCTAGTGTACTGAATTTGGCAACACTTTTATCACTTGTGAAAATCACAAGTCACTATTGCATATTGTTTACTTAGAATTTCTTGGTACAAGTCATTGCCAAATTAATGAGTCAGAATAAAAGAAAACCTACTAAGAAATGCCGTGTGTGTTACAAGAATCAAATTAAAAGTGAGACTACTTGGCGGTGTAAACAATTAAGAATTCCTTTGCACTTTGTTTTGAAAAGTACCACTAGCTTGAAGACTATTATCTGTATACCTTATTAATGTTTTGCTTTGATATTTTCTTAATTTGACTGTTTCTGATATTATTTAACACTATGTAAAAAGTGGATTTAAATTAAGAATATGTAAGAATTGTAAAATGAAACAAGTTTTTTAAATAAAAATTAAATGGTTATTTCATGCACAGTTTTTCATTATTAAATCATACCGGAAGGGGTTAATTAATGAGTTTACAATCCAGTGATAAAATTTCATGCAGTGAACTACGCATAGTTTCTTATTTTAAATACTTAAATGCGGTGATATTAATAGACCTCATAGGAAACACGACTATTTACAATTGGTCGGAAGAAAAGACGGGTATAAAAATTATTGTAGAAAAAGGCTTAAAACATAATTCTTTGTTTTAATTTAAGCAATTTATATGATTGGATATATTATTTCAGAATCATTTTTGTAAAGTTTCCGTAAAAATCATTTACATACTGGTAGAACGTAAATTGAAATAAAATTGATCAACGAAACGTGAGATTATAGCAACGATAGGATAAGAGGAGGTTTATAACACTGCACTGCCGTAGGCAAGGGGGGGGGTATTTAAGGGACTGGTCCCCCTCCGAAATTCTAAAATACCATTTTGTGGAAAGAAAATGGACCATGTGTGTGTGTCATCTGCCGATCTGTGCATAGATAAAAGTGGGCATAGAACAGTGACATTGAGTTAAGGAGTAGGTGCAAATTGGATTGAACATGTAAGAACAGATTGACTAGCACTTTTGGCAACTCATCACAATATTGTTGCACAATTGGAAGAAATTGTAAAATTTTTTTGGCTGAAATTTTGAAAAAGAGCATCTTTTATATAATAATAGCCTAAGTTGTCTGTCAGCGAATTTATGAAGCGGTTGTACCTGGAAAGGATACAGACATCCATATTGGATTTTTTGTGAGTTAGGGTTAGCAAAATTCAAAGCGAGTTCGAAATCCACCCCATCCCCCCTTTTCGACCGTTTAATGCTATTATTTCAAGCCTTATTTTTCCCTCTTATTCTATACTAAATTCAATCTTGATACGATAGCGAGGGCGTAGAGTAATATTTAAACTGGACTGTTTTTACTCGACCTCATATACTCTAATTAGTTCCTTTAAATTTTTATTGCATTATGATAACATCAGGAGTATACATACATAAAAAAACTTGTTTTATTGAAGTATCCTTCACAAAAAACGATGTCCCCCTCCGAAAATAATTTCTGGCTACAGTCATGTAACACTGGTTTAGCAATCAGTAGTTTCACACATAGATTCATGGTTTGGAATACCTAAGCCTGGTGTCTGGTTCAGAATATTCAGAATTTTCAGAATTTGTTAAACAAAAATATATTAACATGGAAATACGGAAGTGGAATCAAACCGGAAAAAGTTTATTTCGAGTTTACTTTTTGAAAAGTTTAATGCAATACTCTAATTAGTCCTTTAAATTATTTTATTCTAGGAAAACTCAAGTTCTAGGCATGAAAAAACTTAGTTTTAAAGTATCCTTCACAAAAAAACGATTGTAAATAATTTGATCCTGTAACACTGGTTTAGCAATATTAGTCACACATATAAGTTTGAATACCATTTCGTCAGAATCAAATTTTTTACACAAAAATATGACATGGAAATACGGAAGTGGAATAAGTAAAAGTTTTTGATAATATAAAACATATACTCAAATTTACTGACATATAGCAATTAGTTTTTAAATTTTATGCAATGAAAACATAGGAGTATACATACAAAAAATTAGGATTTTTTGAAGTATTCATACGATTGTAAATAATTTCTGGCTACGGCAGTACATTTGCAATCAGTAGTTTTAATTTCAATTAGAAAAAAAAAAAAAATTTGTGTCTTTAGAATTTTCAGAATTTGTTATAACAAAAAATATATTAACATGAAATAATGGAATCGCTGTTTATTTTGAGTTTACTATTTGAAAAGGACTTCTTAAATGCAATGCGAGTTTACAAATATTTCAAGATCAGGATTTTTTATGAAAAGTAAATTCTTATATACTTATCTTCTCTTAAAACAAAAATTTTTTTTTTATGGACCTGTAAATTGTAACAGCATTTGTGCTTTGATTGACCTGTTACGTCAGACATATAAAGCCCTTGAAACACACAATAAAGACTGCATAGACACATCCAAAATATATTTTCAAAGCACAGTGGGAACAAAGTTCGTGACGTTTAAGTAGTTTTTGATACAATATGCAGAAAGCCTGTGGAAATTCAGTTAAGAAAAAAAAATTGAGTACAGCATAGTTTAGTACATATGTTGTGATTTAGAAGTGGCTACATTGTTAATAGGTATATAGCTTTAAGTATATTAAATTTAAGATTTTTTTTTCTGGAAGAGATAGCAACGCAATTCAAACTATATTAACCCTAGATTGCCCAAGGCAGTCATTTTGACTGTTTTTTTAATTTCAATTAGAAAAACAATTATGAAATATAATGACACAATTTCTTAGAACTTGGTGACTTTTTCTATAACATAAATGGGTTTATGAATAATTGTAGTTACTTTCCTCCTTTATTTCCGTATATATATATATATATATATATAAAATTATATATATATTTATTAATATATATAAATATTTTTATATATATTATATATATATATATATATGTGTGTGTGTGTTATATAATTGAGAAGCAGTCACTTTACTGCTTGGGAAATTTTAAATAATCAAAAGATTTTTATTTATTGAATTGAGTAAATTTCTTATATGACCTGTCTTTGTATTGAAATAACATTTTTTTTTCGATTACGGTAACATACCGATGCATGATAAAGTCGATTTGGGCGTATACTGATAATGTCAGTTGTTCAAAAAGCTAAAGTAGTACTAGTTATTCGAATCTTTATAAAGTGTTGTAACAAGTTGTTTATTTTATTTCTTTGGCCCTAACTTTATGAAAAATGTCGACAGAAATGAATAAAAAGCTAACGAACATAAGTGAAGAGTGTCCCGATATAGAATCAAATGCAACAAATTCTGAAATTTCTTTCCAACGAATATAGAGTTGCAAGACAGAAAAATTTATCAGAACATGAAGACCCACAAAGATCAACTGCAACATCATCAAATGCAACCCATTTTCACAAACGCAAATTTTGTCAAGTACGACTTTGCCACAACAACAAAACAAGTAATATATGTGAAAAATGTCAAAAGTATGTTTGAGGAAGATGTACACATAAAAAGATTTCCACTTTCCTTTGCATAAAATGTACAAATAATAATGCATAAATTATTTTTTTAATTAAAGTAAATTTTTTATTGTTAATATTTACTAATAACTTGTTTAATTGTAAATAATATAAGAAATATTAAAAATTAATTTTAAACAAATTTCTTTACATATTTGTTATTTTTTCACAATGCAGTCATTTTTACTGTATTGGGGCAATACAGGTATACAAGAAATCTCGGGCAATCTAGTGCTAAAAAGGTATAAGTGAAGTGGGAATTAGTTATCTGAAGGAAAAATACTATACCAAAACTAGACGAACCGACAGACATTGTCCTAATGCTGCAAATCCAAAAATGGTAAAATGTTTTTAAATAAATTATAATTTGGACCATTTTGATGGAAAAGTAAGAAAAAAATTTTAAACATACTTGACGCCCCCACGCGTACAGTCATCATAAACGTAATTAGATTAAATTAAACTTCCCACATCGCCAGTACGGGGATTCGATCCTGGACTTCTCGTCCTGAAGCCCTTGCGAGGACCACTGCGGCACAGATACGTCAGCAGTGAAGGGTTTCAAAGAGGTATTATAATAATCTCAATAATCGCGCAATTCTGGATTTTTAATAAAAAAAATTTTATTGGATCAAATTCTGAATCTAAGCCATTCTTGAATCAACTTAATTGCATACACAAAATTTCTTCCAAATCAGTCCAGCCGTTTAGGAGTTCTATTACAAACACATGGACAGAAGAATTTTATATATAAAGATTATATAGAAAAAGTAGAAAGATTTTAACTTCTCTCTTGAATAAGTGAAACTGCTTGAATTTTAGAAGATTCACTTATAATTCATGTTTGTATATCGTAAAATTCATATGTAATAATTTAGTTGGGACGTAATAACAGCTAACTTCATGCCAGTCCTTCACCTATTCTTTCCGTGAAAAATATTTAAAGCACAATAACAAACATTCAGTGGTTTTTAATATACGTCTCAGTAAATTTGGTTATAAGAAAATGAGGTTTTGCTAGATTAGTTTTTCTCCCGAGTGTTCTGAATCCATATATACTTGCCTGGACACAAAAGTTCTAGCAGTTTTCAGGGAGTTGGGGTTACGTACAGACAGATGGACATATTTTAATATAAATATAACTAAATTAAATATAAACTGGTTGATTCGATTCATGCCTCTAAAAAGATGTAACGGAAACAAAAAAATTGAAAAATATTAAAATACGGTCTCTTTTCAACACTATATGAGACCGGGACCAACAGCTTAAATATTCCGAATTGCGACGAACATCCATGCAGTGGGATTTCCCACGAATTCCGGTACCTAAAAGCAGTGTATACATCGTTCGGTCTTTATTATTATTTTTTTTAGTTTTCTTTTTCAACCTTTAATATTCAATTCAAAACCATCAGATAAAAAGGATTTAGTTTAAGTCAACTCTAATTTCCCGTATTGTATGCCTGCAACATCGCCACAAAATTGATGTCATTCCTACAGCTAGTTTGAAGAGACTTGTTGATTGTTTCTAGCCTGTAGCACTGTCGTTATCGCAGTTTGCTCGTAAAATCCGTATAAAGTGACAATACAAAGTTCACTTTTCATTTCAAAGATTCATTCAACGTTTGATCAAATGCACGTTGTTATAAACTTTGGCTTTTGTTTAAAAACTGGACAAACTAGAAGTAGACCAGCTAACTTCAAGCCATTCCTTCACCTATTACTTTCGTGACCTCAAAGATGTGCAAATGGTTAAAGCAAAATATGTCTGTGTGATGATAAGTCTATATCTCAAAAGGCAACTTGAGTCTTTATGTAATAAAGATATCATCTGTATAATTCACAATATTTAAGGGGAATAATTTTTATAGAAAAGAATAGAATATAGAAGAATTTTATAGAATATAGAAGTACCAATAGATTTTTATTTCTGCGATTTAAATATTTTTAATTATATATTTGCATGCTTAACATAATATTCAAATATTTGAGAAACCCTTTCCCCATTGAGGTTGTTGTGATACAACAAATTAAGCGGTTATTTTTTACTTTATATTTTCTTTTCAAACTTTTTACCTCGGCTTTTCCAATTTCTCAAAACCATTAATTTTTGAATTGCTGAATTTTTGTGAAAAAAACAAAAACAAAATGGACTTACTTTTCAAAGCCCAAGATTTCATTTTCAACAGTGCCAACCCGAAAGCCATGAGACTCACTTCGCAGTCACTGCTGATATTCGCCTGCGAGAGACTCCTCAATAGAGGAATCAGAGATGGTCTTATTGCCCTCTGACTGAGGGATTTCCCGAAATTGAGGAACGATTCCCAAGTACCGTTATGATCCTCCTGCTTGGGAACAGAGCTCCCGGCAAATGATACCAACAACCCGAGAAGCACGACACACCACAACATAACCAGCTATATCAACAAACCACGTAAGGGGCAATATACGCTCTCGAGAGATTTCGAAAGGAGGTGTGAAAAGCCGGAGCGCTGAAGAGAGGTATTTATGGGAAAGCAAGCGCACGAAGGTCGAGCGGAGTGACAGCTAGTAAAATGCCCTCAGCGTGGGACAAGCGGTCTCGCACAGCCTTGGAGGGGAAGAGAAAAGCCTTTTCCTTATAGGTGGTTCTAGCGGTCGAAGTCCATTAAGCAATTTTTCCGGCTCTGGGAATTTTCCGATCACACAAAAGCGATCCAGAACAATTCGGAATCGAAATGCAAATGCTCTACGAAATCAAATGGAAAAATAAGAATACGAATTCAGTTTTTCATTTGGAAAAATCAAAGATAAACAACTAAAGGAAGAGCGATTGTAACATTGACGCTTCACTCCTGGGGCACCATTATCACTCTTGAACATTTTATATATTAATATCCAATACTCGCGTCTCTAGAAGGTATATGAATGGTCACACCGTATCCACAAGATAGACTTTTGACAATAAACTACATTTCGAAGTGAATAAATATTGAAAACACAAACGAAAACATTGACAAATTTAAATAATTGATAGTTAAAGATTTATTGGTTTAAAAATTTGAAGACATTTCCAGTGGCCTAGCGAAAAGGAAGGAGGTTTGTCATGTCCTGGACGCCTTTCTCAGAAGGGCGACATATGGTGTATGCTATATTAGTATGTTTTTCGGGAAGAGGTCACCAAAAATGTATGTCCCGAATACCAGCTACGTCACTTAACATCATAAAACTACTCGTGTAAAATAAATAGATACAAATCATTACAAATAATTTGTCTTTTTGTGGCAATAAAAAGGTATGGTAAACTAAAATAAGACAAATTAATTTAGCATTCATTCAATATTCTCATTCTTTTCATCCACTTCACAGATAAACTAATGCAAAAACGATTACACTTGTCACATTTATACTGGGTAAGCACCTTGTTGATTAAATAAAGAGGGCCTCGTTCTAAGATGAAATAGAGGACATTTATCGCATTTATTTTAATCAACGGAACATCTGTATAGTATATACAATCTTTGCAACTTGCAGCGTAATACACGAAGCAAAACAAAGAACCTTCATATCACGAACTGCATCTACAGTTTTTATATTATAGCAGTTAAAGAAAAGATTAAGAATAAAAAATAAAATAGAAATGAGAAAACTTTCGGTCGGAACTAAATCTTGACGTTCTAACGTCATACTTTTCAACACATCTCTCAAACCATAGTAACTAATCCTAGAATAAAAGTTTGATACTTGATCTACGTATGCAGGGGCAGCCTATCATAAGAAACAGTGTATAAGATCTGACACCAATATTGGAGTTTTAGTTTTATGAATTTCAATGGTTAGAGTCTGGAGCGCCTCCGTCTTTTGACTTGTTACACAAACGCTAATGATAGACCGGTATCAACTGCTTAGCCCATTAATTCTCAACGTTTCTTTTTAAAGCAGTTTCTTTTTAAAGTAGTCAATAGTTTGCGGAGTTTGGTTTTTCGGGACGAATTTTTTTATCCGATGAATGTAGATGGCAGAGCTATGAATAGCCAAGTTTTCGAATATCTGCTACTATTTAATATTTTGTCATTTGATTAAATATTTTGCGATTTTTTGAGACCCGTGCATAAATTTACCTGCAAGGGAGACAAATAGGCTGAAATCATGAGAAATATCTTACGGAGATTTATTTTACAGTACTGAATTTATACGTAATGCCAAATGAAACTTATCACGACGTTTATCTTTCCTTATTAAGGGCATTCAGTGGTGTTAAAAGAGACAGCTAGCCACTGACGACGGCAGGCTGCTACATTTTTAAAGCTGTTTGAATTCATACTTGTTTTACTATGAGTAGTCCATAAAAAAGTCTATAATTAGAGTCTTAATTATTCGAATTTCCCAGAAATCAGAGTTAAATTAGACTTAAGAAAAAATAAATTTATTACCGAAAAAATGATTAACGCATGAAAAAATTGCTACTTTTTATTGTTTGACGAATTTTATGTTCACTGCGCACGCCGAAGCTATCCGCAGATATCCTCCCTCTTAAAGAAAACGCATTTTGCATTCTTCACATGGTCTGTGTATGAGAGGCGTGGGATCTTGCTGCTTCAACTTGGAGAAAGTTGCTCAACTAGATTTCACTCACTCCCTTTTTTTCCTATACTCCAAACGTATTCTCCCACATTCTAAAACCATTATAGTTGTGTAGACCGCAGTTCGATTAGTTCGTACTAGACCGCGGAATTAGAGTCATATTTGAAATATTTTTTAGTTACGTTTATAGAATCGTCGTTTTTCGTTAAGGATTCCACAAAAAGGAAAGGGAAATTAGTTTCATTAAAAGGGAAATTAAAAGCATTAAAAAACTTAATAAGGGGGAATCCCTTAAAAATATAGCTTAATTGACTTTACGGTTGGTGACTGTCGTAGAAACAGAAGCAAATTAAAAGCGTCCTCTAGTAACAAGTGCTCAGATTTCTCATTGAACAGAAAATCTTTAACAATGTGATGCTCAGAACATGGTGCGATTTTGCCGCACATAAAAGGACAATAAATTGACAATTAAAGAAAAAACAATTTACAATTCAAGATGTTAATTAACTTATTTTCAGAAATTAAAGTAAAAATATTATGTAAGTACATTTTTTATTTAAATACACTTTATTTAAAAAATGCGTTTATATTTTTATTTATATTTTATTAATCATTTTCGATAGTCCAAATTTTCAATAATTCGAGCTGGGCCCATTCCAGTCCACATCGAACTAACAAGACTAACATATTAAGGTATTCATCTATATATATTCGGAAAAATGACGCGAGCATTAATGGCTTAAAGGCCATTTCTAAATGGCTATAAACATCCTGTAGAATAAGATTTTAATCCCGCAAACTCCGGTACCAAAACTCATTGTACCAATATATTATTTCGGTACCTATATATCATTCAGCTTTTGCCTTACTATTGATTCCTTTGAAATAGAAACATTCCAGAGACAGACAATTTCATTCAACAGTTACAGGAAAACTTCCTAGAGTGAAAATATACGTCCTCAGTAAACTAGATAAATTTGATAAAAGCCGACCGGTCGGCATAGTGGTTAACATACACGTCTGCCATTGCACCGGAAGTTGAGGGGTGGGGGTTTAAATTACGCGTACGGCTAGGTAGTCTCTTAGATGAAAAATGTTTTTCCTGAAATGGAATCTAGTCTCGAAACCTTCGATTGTTTAGTTAGGAGAACTACTGTCTGTTTTGGTACAAGATGGCTAATGAGACCTGCATCTACTACTCAAAGGTGACAAACGGCTACAAATATTCTTACCATCAGCAGGGTACGAACCTTTGAATCTCAGAACCGAAGAGCAGCACCTTAGCCGTTAGACCATTGTTCAACAACGTCTCAAAAGGAAAGCAGTGAAATCCTTACATCCATCGCCGAAGTAGTGTTCGTTTAAAATGAAAAATATTCCGTTTTTTATTTCATTACCTTGTTATGTTTTCATTCAGACTATGGACTGAAGTTAGGTGGTATGTGTTCTACAAACATTCACAACAAGGTGATCAAATATGTCCATAAAGTTTCTAAATTGTAAATCTAGCTACACTTTACATAGTAATACTAAGAGAAAATCTAGATTAACTGCGCACAAAGTTATAAATGAGTAATATACTTATAAGTATAATTTCTCATAATCTAGTTCAAGAATTCAGTAGAAGTGGCTTCACGAGGAAAAAAAAATCCTTTATAAAGGTAAAATAATTGTGTCTAATGGCAATTATTAGGCACTATACGAGGTGAATAGTAAAGTTCTGCCTGTCATTTTTACGAATCATAACACAGTCCTAGTGAATCTTCCTAGACAGACCTCTGCAAATTTTAGAATTCTGACGGGACATGATTATCTTCAAGGACACTTGCACCGAATGAATATGAAAAACATTTCTGCCCTCTATGTCTTAAAGGAGAGGTTATGAATTTTAACTGACAGTTTGTTCCTCCTTGGCCAGCATTAATCTTGACATTTTATCTACTGGCAACTTTTCTGCAAAGGCTAATTTCTATTGGCCACTTGATTGAGCTTGCAGTGAGATGGTCTATATGGCCCCTTCCCTGACGTAATATAAAAAATGAATTTCTACGCAACCGTTGGTCGTAGACTGCTTCCAATTATAAAAATGTTTCAAGCATGATGAACATTCCTTTTATGGTAATCACGGTAATGTAATTTATTAAAAATTATAAAATCAATTTTTAAACGTTCCACCCGTTTTTTATATTTAGTAAAACTGAAACTCGCCTTAAGAAACGCAACTCAATGTTTCAATTCTCCGACAAAAGTTGCCCGAGGTATTTAAATTTACAGTCCATAAAAAGTTTAAGAATTCTCTCCTTCTTTGGTGAATTGGTTATAAGACAGATAGTCTAACCAATTCGAGGTTGAAAAATTGCAGCTTTCCTTTTTAAAGGGGCATGGGATTAAGGGCATATTTTACTAAAAGTGCAGTGTATATCCCCTTTACTATTGTTACAATCATAACTCGCGTTTACACTGAGAAATCCCTTTGCCTCCTTTTGACGTTAAAGGGGGTAGATATTACAACCTGATTCCAGCCTCCATTTTCTTTAATCTTTTAACCTATCACTAAATGAAAGAAGAAAAATCTTGAAAACCTTTTTACATCTGACAAATTTTGTAGGAATAGAGTAAACATATTTCACTTCTTCTTAGAACATTTCACTTTTTAGCAACTATAAAATAAAAGGGAGAAAAGTATAAAAATTTAGATTTTGTAATTTTTACTGAATTAAGTTCTATAATTTAAAAAATACCACAGAATGACTACATATCTTATTTGAAACTTATTTTTAACTGGATATATGCATCTACGACCCATGATTACGGAGAAAATAGACCTGTTAAAGACTTTGCTTTGCTCCCGCTATACCGTTTAATGACATGCCTTTGACTTTAATATTATTCCCTAATAGCATATATTCATTCGTGTACAAGCTTTAGAAAGAATCTGTCAGTAAGTTTTCGATGAGAACAGTGAGTGATTGGCAAGAACAATGTTTTATTCATGAATTTTTGATTGCTACTTTAATTGTTTCTAGAGTTGTGAAATATGCAACATAAAAAAGCGTTGGATGTGTTTGAAGCTCTACCGTTTACTATTTTGAAACACGGGGTCTAAAGACAAGGACCTTTGGTGACTAAGGGGTTTGCAACTTAATTTGATAATAGTTTAAACCATGGGATGAAAAAACTTTAGCTTGCTTTGAGGTTATGTGTTATTTTATGGCAAGCCGAATAGAAAGTCATAGAAATAAATTATATATTTACAAAGACTTTATAATGTATCGATATATCTTGAAATATCGGTATCATATGTTGTATAGAGATACCTATTTCCAAACTTTCAGTTCATTCAGGTCTTGTATGACGATGTGAAATGAAAGCCGATAGCTAAAACGATTTAAACTATCAGATCGCTTTCCGATATAACGACAATTATAGCACATGCGCGTTATATCTGTATTGAAGATCATATCCCGATAAACATCCTCTCCGATTTCTCGATTTGTAACAGTGCATACTTGATTGTCGATTTATCTACATCGTTAACCCCTTCCGGTAAAATGACGAGTCTAGCTCGTCATTAGTTTTTCATTCCATACCGCACAATGACGAGCTACACTCGTCATGCTATTAAAGTTACTGTTAAATATGTTAATTTAGTTTAAAATTTCTAGTGTACTGAATTTGGCAACACTTTTATCACTTGTGAAAATCACAAGTCACTATTGCATATTGTTTACTTAGAATTTCTTGGTACAAGTCAGTGCCAAATTAATGAGTCAATAAAAGAAAACCTACTAAGAAATGCCGCGTGTGTTACAAGAATCAAATTAAAAGTGAGACTACTTGGCGGTGTAAACAATTAAGAATTCCTTTGCACTTTGTTTTGAAAAGTACCACTAGCTTGAAGACTATTATCTGTATACCTTATTAATGTTTTGCTTTGATATTTTCTTAATTTTACTGTTTCTGATACACTATGTAAAAAGTGGATTTTAATTAAGAATATGTAAGAATTGTAAAATGAAACAAGTTTTTTAAATAAAAATTAAATGGTTATTTTATGCACAGTTTTTCATTATTAAATCATACCGGAAGGGGTTAAACCGTTTTCACGAGGAGTAAGAGCCCATACGTGATATAGCATTCCCCGATGCATAAACAATAAAAGAAATACATAAGTAATGCAACTGGAACATTTTAAAATTTCTAATTCAGTACAAAAATCGTCAAACTGGGAAATATTTTTTAAAGTTTAAAATACGGGTGTATAACAACAGGATTTAGTGCAATAAAGTAATCATGTTATTCAAAAAATATCTTTATAATAAACCGTATAGCTAACTTTATTTTTTTTCAAGAACAAAAATTATATTTTTGGTCATAATCTGTCGTTTCTAATGTCACATGTTCTTTAATACAGAGATATCAAAGATACTACAGAATACTTTAAGGAGAGGACCCAACCAACTAGATAGAATGGTAGGCTTACAAAAGTTTACAATAAGAAATGGTGCAATTTATTTGTATTGAATATGTATGTTGTCATTGGTTGAATTTTACATTCAGCAATTTATGAAAATAAACACCAACCTGACTCATCAGGAGTTTTGTCGAGAAAATACAATCGCTCTTCTAAGAATTGCGCCAAGAAAGAAATGGGCCTCAAGTAGAACACAAAGTGTACTACCATCTAAAAAATGAGTAATAGCCTTGTGTGTTTGTCAAACACAAAAGGTCGACATGCACTGTAAATGAAAGATTAGCTTACAATGAGTGCAAGAAAAAATTGTATCTAAGATGTTTTCCATCGTATGGAATAAAGGTATAAACTTTAGTTTTTTTTATATTTTAAGTAAAAGAGTTGCTTTAATTTAAATTTATAAATTAATTTAAATCGTATCTGCACTTCAATTTAAGTAATTTCATAGCATTGCTCATTATTTTAATCTATCCATCACTACAATCCAATTTCTATCCTTAAGTATACAGTCAGAAATGTCTAATGTTTCCAATAGAAAAAAGGAAAATTCACTTTTTTTTTCCTTCTTCAAATGGTTAACATCCCTTAACTAAAGCATTAGAAGGTAAAATGTGTTGAAACGTAATTTAAACATACCTGGGTCTGAATTCAGCCTATAAAAGTTTCGAGTGGGGATTTGTGTTCATAAAAATAAGGCTTTGTATTTTTTCATTCAAAGCCTCATCTAAATTTTGCAAAATCTTTTGAGAAATCATTAGTAGCCAGTATAACCTTCAAATATACCTAACAGTTTTTAGTAACTATTTTCATTCGTGACACTACTCTTTGCAAAGAACATTCGACCTTTTGATGTCGCTACATAAATTTTTACAATTTACTCCAACTTATTTTATGATTATTTTATATAATAGTAGATACAATTAAATTTCTTTTCTCCTTTTCAGGTTGATATGCTCTCAGAGTAATATTTTCTCTGCAATACAATTATGACAATATAACTGTATTAAAGAGGAACAAAAGCTAATAAAAGCTAAAGTTTTGCAAGTTTGTTGACTCTTCTGATTACAACTTACATTCATTACAATCCACGTTGAGGGTAGGTAGTTTCTGTTCAACATTTTCCGCTGTATCGCAAATTCAGCGTAAAATTGCATTATTTGCAAAGGAATATAGTCTATTTGTTCAGAATTTTTATCCTCAAATATTATGTTTCAGCAATTTTTTATTTCAGAAAGAGCAATAAAATAAATTTGTTTTTGAGACTATTTCAAATATTTTGGCATCTATATATTTTCAAAGGGATTATATGCAAATTGCCTAATTTTATTGGCCCAAATAAGCTTTTCGATAAAATTTTCTTATACAATAAACAAAGCTTCGGGAACATCTAGGTTTCCAGTACATGCAAGTCTGAATAACTGATCATATTTACATTTCTCATTTGAGGCACTAACAAGTGTTTAATCTTTAATTGTTGCCCAATGATTTATTATTTTTCATCGTTGCTAGTTTTAAACTAGGAATGGCAAATTACATAATACACGTGCAAAGTTTAACACGTCATAAAATGTTTTTGGCAAGCTAAAAAATTTAAAGTATCAAAAATATATAAATACAAAAAGTACTTTCCCTTAAAAATTCTTGCATGTCAATTTAATTTTGCCATTTTCATAAAATCCTATTTGACCTAGCTCGTAACTCTATCAACTCTTTAAAGAGCTACTGATTTCAAGAATACGCACTATTAAGAATTAAGCAAGCAGGGAAAAATATAAATTTTTAGAAACCAATCTAAATTATAGATGCTGAACAAATGTAAGATAACAGCCAGTTAGATTTCAAAACTTATTCAAAAATAGCACTAATAAAAAAACCTATTAAAAAGTGTTACAGAAGTTGTATGCAAATGATGATAGTGTTTAGAACGTTCGCATATTTCGTTTTCCAACCAGTCGTGGTTTTGTTTTCCAGAGGACGAATGAATGATTCTACGTGGAAGCAGGCTATCGGAAGTATTGAAGCATGATAATCGGAGATGCTGCTCTTTTCTTTGGAATTCATTATTCCGTAATTTCATGATTATGATTATACAATTTCTAATCATCCAAACATTTATACGAAGACATGTTGCTAGGTGTTTTAAAGTAATGACCTCTCGGAAGATCAATAGATTGCTCTTGTAGCAAGTGGAATCTAAGAACGATCTTCACACGTGTAACTATGGTGGCAGCGTCCATTGGTAACGCAATCTTTCACCACTGCTAACCGAAAGTTAAACATAGACTGTACTTCCTGGGACCCCGAGTTGATGTATCTCTATCCGTCCAAAGCAGAGGGTTATGATTAAAGTGGTGTTGCAAACATGTCAATTGGATTGTGTGATTGGGAAAACGTTATGCACATGGATGAGTCAAGATTTTTCTTAGAGGACATGCGTCTAAGGGTCTGAAGAGAATCAGGCATACACAATTGGTCCCAGTAAACTAACACCAGGCATTCCGAGATATAGACATCATGGTGATAGGGATTTCGTTGGAACCATTGGCAGAGAATGTACATGTAGACATTCTAATACATACAGGTTATAATTTGTTATTTCATATAGTGTCTGATTAATTTAGAGATCTACTGTGTCTAGATTTTACGATAAGATATCCTTAAGGGGTAAAAATATGAGAGAAAACTAAGTGATAAGATTCGTCGTTATACACGAGTCGATCCTAGGAAATTGCAAATCTGTGAGTCTAACTTGATAAGTTAAATGCTTTCAGCCAAGCACACAATCACATATTAAGTGAATGTCTAGAAGCATTTGCCTTCCTTGGTAAGCCCTGACATGTGTGTCGTTTTATATGGAATTTCATATTGTGCTAAACAAATTGTTAAAACTTAAGACCTCAAAATCCAACTAAAGAGAGCAAGAATAAAATGACTGAAGTAATTTAAAATATTATAAACAAGAGGTAAATATAAATAAAAAATGTATATAGACAAACAAGTGATGAGCTCAGTGGCCTCAAATACATTCACTTCCAAAAGTTAAGCACGAAGATGAAAATGCTAATTTCCGGAAGCCAATCAGAAATGAAGAGGATGCAATTTGCTGGAGAGGTATGCAAATATATTAGTTAACGACCAAACGCGCTTTCATGTCAAGAAATATGCAAAAAGGTCTTATAAGATACCAACGTTATGAAGGGTTACAGAAGTTGATTGTAAGTGCTGATAGAAGGTGTTTAAAACTTTCGCACAGTTTGTTTTCAAAACATACATGTTTCTATGACTTCCAGAAGACGAATGGATAATTCTGAGCGCTGGCGTGCTATGCGGCGCATTGAAGGACAGTCGATCACAGGTGTTGCTCTTTTCTTCGGCGTTCATCATTATGTAATTTCACGTTTATGGAAATAATTCCAAACCACACAGACAGTTGTCCGAAGGCCCGTAGCCGGTAGCCCAAGGCTTGCAACCCCCACGGAAGATCGATATATTGCTATTTTAGCCAAGCGAAATCGCAGAGCGACCTCCACACGTGTGACATCTATGGCTACAGCGTCCATTGATAAGGCTATATCTGCAGCTACTGTAAGCCGATTAGATATGAGTGGACTGTACGCACGAGTACCTCGAGTTTTTTTATAGGCCCAATCAAGAGGGTCACGATTAAAGTGGTGCTGGGAACTTGTCAATTGGATTGTGTCTGAGTGAGGTAATGTCATGTTTACTGATGAGTCATGATTTGTTATGGAACCAGATGACAAGCGTATAAGGATATGGCGTGAACACGCAATCAACCTCAAGACATCACCGAGCATCACGAATTTCGAGGCGGAAGCATTATGGTGTGGGCAGGGATTTCATTAGGATACCGCATCGACCTGCACCTTTAAACGAGCTTCTGTGACGGCTGTCCGGAACCCATTGTGAGATTTTACGCTACAGCAGTTGGCATTAATTTTGTTTTAATGGACGATAATGCACTTCCACATAGAGCTGACATCGTCGATGACTACCTGGAGAGTGAAGGGATTGCGCGTATGGCCAGCATATTCTCCCGACCTTAATCCCATTGAAAATCTTTGGGATGCTCTCGGCCGTGCTACATCTTCACGTTTCTCACATCCAGCCACTCTTATTGAGCTGGAAGCTGCTCTACAAGAAGAATAGCGATTGCTTAGCTCTGCGGGGTTGACCACCTAATTGAAAACATGGTCACAAGGTGTAAATTTTGTATACAGATGAGGGGGGATCGCATACCCTATTAATGTCCTTTTATTCATTTTATGCTGTTTATTTTCACTTTATACATAATTCTGTTTAAGTCTCCAGTATGTCATTATCTGATAACTTACAAAAATTTAATATTGTTTTCATTTCTGTATATAATTATTGATTTTGTGTTATGCGTAAATATATATACTACTTTCCTGCCGAATTTTGTGTCAATCAAAGCAGTATTTGTTGACTTTTTCGCATTTTATATCTTCGTGCTTAACTTTTGAAAGTGAGTGTATAAGCATAAATTCCAATATCTTTAAAGAAATCAAAAAGATTAATAATGATTAAAATGTGGTGGATCACAAAATAAAAAGTCAGAAGAAAGATACAAGTTAAAATGGTCAACAAGATGACAGCAAAAATTTGGACGTTCTGCGAGATTGTGTTTCATAGTCATGGGGCACTACAATGTTTACAAATGCGAGCCGGTTTTGCCAGCAGTAGGTCAGTGAGAGAAGCGAGTATGGCCGAAGGGGAAACAGGTGACAATGACTTCATGCCTAATGGAGAACACTGAAGACCAGTTAGAAATAGGCTTCATTGAATACAATTTATTACGAGTTGGTTTTTCCCGAATATTTTGCCATTTTAGAAAATAGCTTTATAAGAACTAAGCCATAATTTTGACAGGGAAAACATGTAGAACGAAAGATGGAGTTTGTGACAATCACCAATTTGCATAAACACAAGCTACAGAGTTATCAGATTTAGAACACTCAATATAAAGAATATACTTTTGTAAAACTTTTCCTACGAAGACGTAGTATTTTGTTAAAAGATTGATAGAGGTTTAAAAGATGACATTTTTTCAGAGATTCAGTAATTAAAAAGGTATCATCGAGAAAATCAAAATCAGCCAAATAGCCGAAAGAGGGCCGAATGGTAGAGAGCTGCTCTTCGGTATCGGAATTCGAGGGTTCGAATCCCGCTCATGACATGGATGTTTGTAGCCTATCGGAATCTGCTTTAAGCAGTATGTCTCCATTAGCCCTCGTGTAGCCAAACAGTAGACTGTAGCGCTCCAAACCAAAGTCAGCTAAAAATTTTCTAAGGGGCAGATGAAATACAAAATAATGTGATAGTATGATGAACGAGAATGAAACTGATGAGTGAAATATGGATTGATGATGAGCTTATGAAAAGGGTGATTAGCATAAGATGATCTGTAATAGTAAAGAAATGATAAAATTTGGTGACAATTTGAGTGGCGTCTTATAGTAGTCAACATATAAACTCTAAGGGAGAGGTCTTAAAAAAACTCTTGACATAAGAAAGAGCCCTGATGATGGATAATTGTAAGGATCCAGACTTTAGCTCTTAAGATCCAGCACCCTAATCACCTGCTGAACCCAGAAGATAGTTAGTTGGTTAAGTTTTATTTTTTATTTTTTTTCCCGCAAGATCCAGGCTAGGATATGCTGCGCCAAACAAAGATTGAAGTTTTAAACAAAATATGAATACATATACATATATATATATATATATATATATATATATATATATATATATAATTCAGAAGTATAAGTACCTATGGGTGAAATATATAAAAGAACATAAGTAAAAATACGAGGTAAAGTTTGATATTAAAACTTTTTAAATTAAAAGAGGTTAAAAACGCCTATGCGGATGAGAAATTAAAATAATTTTGGATGGGGGGGTCTCACCCAAAAGTTCGCTCAAACTGATATGAAAAGTTTTAAAACATATTATAAAATCGTGTAAAAGCCGCACATGAAGTTAAAATATGATGAATGGTGAGATGAGTGTTACAGGAAGAACATTGTGGAGCAGGCTCAGCCAAAAGAAAATGTTTATGGGTGACTCTAGTATGACCGATGCGTAGACGTGTTAAAATGACATCCAATTTGCGATTTGAGAAACATTGTCAAAATGAGATAGACGGTCTAAGAAAGTGAAGCTTGTTTCGAATTTCTAAGTTCCATTCGGCATTCCAGCGGTCATTTATGCTGATGGAAATGGCTTTATTGATATCCCTGTAAGGCACAGCACCAGTATAGAATGTAGTTGCCTGTTTCGCTAGAGTGTCCCCTTTCTCGTGGACACTAGCGAAACAGG
Organism: Pardosa pseudoannulata; assembly: GCA_032207245.1. Taxonomy (NCBI): domain Eukaryota; kingdom Metazoa; phylum Arthropoda; class Arachnida; order Araneae; family Lycosidae; genus Pardosa; species Pardosa pseudoannulata. The sequence goes on from CM063506.1 coordinate 88,353,524, forward strand.
CAACTACATTCTAAACTGGTGCTGTGCCTTTCAGTGATATCCCCCAGAAGAACCCAGAAGAAAGAACGGTAGAGGGAGATTGGTGTGGATGGCGGATAGGAAAACAGTGTGACGGATGATATACCGGAATGCTGTTTTTTTTTTATTATTATTCTCCGTTAAATGTTAATAAAATGTTCAGCTCATTGTAAAATTGGATCATCATTTACTTTGAGTTATCACTGCCTAACCACTCACACAATGAGAAAAATGATTTTTCCTATGTTTAATTTCTGTTGAGTCCTATCGCAAGCTTAGCGGCTCCCTCCACCCACCTCCCTAACATACATTTAGACATTAGTTGATAAGGGTGGTAAAGAACTTCGTTCTTATGATGTTTTTTCCAAACATGTTGGGTCTCATTCAACAGAATACCGGAGAATCTCATTTCTGCTTACCTTAATCCTAGAACAATATCCTGTTTGTCCCGAAAGTTCTTAACATTTATGCCTGGAAAACAACTTCAAAAAAATTTTTAAAGCGAGGAATAAAGCAAGTAATACACATGCTTTTATTTTAAAAAAATTATTGCACATTAAACCTATTTCAGTTTTTCACATTTTAATTACAAAACACCCACCAGACGTAAGAGAGAGTTCCGAGGAGTTGAATACTTCCATGTAAACGAAAATTTGTTTTCATACTTGAACTAATTAAAGTTTCACAATCCACTGATTTTTTAAGTACTTCAATGCAATTGTTTTAATAAAAGACAAATTATGACATTGATATTACTTCATTCTAAATTATAAGACATGTATTCAGAAAGCCGGATTTATTGAAAGCTCTATGGTCAATATTTTGTTACTCGAAGAGCATTAGTCAGAGGTCTACTTTTTAGAGGCGATTTTAGATTCCTGTTGTTAACTAAAAACACTTTAGCTAACAGGACTGGCAAAGTCTGGGGGGAAAGCCATTGCCTTAATAATCATGCGGATTCAGAAAAGTGGATATAAAACATTAAAAAAAAATAGTCTTGCAAAATTAGCCTTTTCTGTGCTGAAAAAAACCCCAAATTACTCTGTATTATTTAGAGAAATTCTTTTAAAATAAGACCTCTGAAACGACTTAATTGGGTGAACGTTTTATCTCTAAAAGAACTTCAATTGTGCCTTTTCGTGTCATTAACGTAAAAAATCAAATGCGTGTTTTTAGGATTCATTCTTAGATAATGGTAAATTACCAAGAGCGGACAGCTGTTTTCTTTTGAAAACAGCATAAATATGAGAAATTGTTAAGTCCGGGTTGACATTTAACCAGGAATAAAAAAAACTATTTGAAAAGAATTTCTATGAAGTTCATAACTCTTTATGACAACTCACGTAACTGTATGGACAAGATGGCGAGTATATAATTATACAGTTCTTTAGTGAAGCAAAATTCATGAAATCCCTTTTGCTTTATTTGAAGTTATTCAGCATTGTTTTTTCAACAAGGACCTACTGTTTAATTCATATTCTGAACAGTTCCTATCTTTAACAAACAGCCATGACAGATGTGAAATTAGAAACCACAGACTCCCATACCCAAAGATAGCGGCCGACCAAATTAGTCAGTTCGGAAAAAAAAAAAAAAAAAAAAAAAAAAAAAATTTAGAAAGAAAAATAAAATTTACCGATATGTAAAATTCATGAACGATTAAGTAAAGCAGACGGCTTTTTAATCAATAGTGAGCCGAAATGACCTATTCTTGCAGTTTACTTTTGTTGGGAACAACTTGCTAACTTTGCATCCGTAGAAAGTCAGTATTACGTACAGAAATGTAATTCAGATAACTTCAATAAAGAGTCATTTGTTCACACACACACTTTAATCACGAATAACATGTAAAACTTAATTCAAGCCAGTATTAATTAGGGCTGGATCCCTTCGCACATTCGTTCAACAGAACATCAGGATTTTAATACATCAGAACAGCGAAATAGGGTTACATTCAAAAAATACAACTTCGTGGTTGCCAAATGGCAAAAGCAAAACTTCAAATTGAGTTTGCGAAACTACGGGATTCAACACACTGCCCCCGGATGAACAATATTATTGTTCAGCAATCAAATTAAATGAATAGTACAATTAGATCAACTAAAAGACAAATTAACAGACTTACAATAGGAGTTACACAAGAATTTTCAAACAGGGGAAATCACTGAAATCTAATAAGTATATAAAATGGATTAGATAAGTAAACAATGAACAAAATATGCAAAAGAAAAAAAAATATTATTTCAATTAGGTATTTAGTCATCAAAATCAAGTTCAAGTTTATATAGCAATTGAATAGGTCTTTTAATACATCCTGATGATGTTTGAAGTTCACACGACCTAACTTTAGAGTCTCTTCCAAAGAAAAGTTCTTTAACCAGTCCACATTTCCAGAGATGTTTTTTAACGTTGTCTTCATGAATCAGGACAACATCACCAACTTTGAAATTGGATGGAGGGCTAGTTGGTTTGGTAAAGTTGGCAGAGCGAAGTTCGAGCAAATATTCTTTTCGCCAACGTTTCCAAAAATGATTGATTATTTGTTCTCTATATCTCAACTTTTTTGTCAATGTTAATTTGTTGGACTTGGGAGAGGAGTAAGACATCTCGGGCAAAGAATTTACCCTTTTTCCAATTAAGAAGTGCGAAGGTGTGAGTGGCATTGGTTCTTCGCCTTCTTCATAAACGTAAGTCAATGGTCGTCCATTGATAACCGCTTCGATTTCAGTCAGAGTGGTTTGGATCTCTTCGAATGTGAGGCAAGATCTTCCAAGAACTTTTTTCAAGGGAGTTTTCACGGAACGCACCATGCGCTCCCAAAATCCGCCCCACCAACTGGCTCTTGGTACAATAAATTTCCAAATTATATTATTTTGGGTGAAATACTGAAGAATTTCTGTTTTAGAGATTCGATTCCAAATGTCTTTCAACAAATTGTCAGCTTTAACAAACGTTTTAGCATTATCACTGTAAATTGTTTTACACAAACCTCTTCGCGAAATAAATCTTTTAAACGCCAACAAAAAATTGCTTGTGCTTAAGTCACTAGCTAACTCTAGATGAACTGCTCTGGTGACTGCGCAAGTGAACAGAACAATATAAGCCTTTTCTAAAGCTGTTTTCGTCTTAACATAAATTGGACCTGCAAAGTCGACGGCACAGGTTTCAAACGGAGGAGATTCAACTATTCTGTCTTTCGGCAAGGGCGCAATGTCTTGTCTTCCTGGTGAAGTGTTAAATTTCTTACAAATTATGCAATTTTTCAATACGGACTTAACAGTCTTTCTTCCTTTAATTATAAAGTATCTTTCTCGGAGATGGGCCAAGGTGGTAGCAACACCAAAGTGGAATAACTTTTCGTGGGCTTGCTGTATTATCAAGGTGGTGAAAGTACATTTACTCGGAAGAATCCACGGATGCTTCTCGGTTTGAGTAAATTCAGAAAATTGAAGTCTTCCAGATAAAATTAATAGTCCGTTTTCATCTAATTTAGAACTCAGGTTGTATAACGGCGAGTCTTTAGAAATTTCCTTTCCGGAATTTAGTAAGTCAATCTCATGTCTAAAAACTGACTGCTGTGTTTGTTTTAGCCAATATAATTCCGCCTTCGCAATTTCAGGTGCTGTCAAGGGTCCTGATATCTTAGTGTTTCTTTTATTAGAATTATATAAGAATCTCATAATCCATGCAGTAACACTGTATGCAGTTTTAAGCTTGCTAAACTTTTCTAATTTTAGTAACGGTTCCGATGGTTCACTTACAGCGCAGGATAATTGAGTAGAACTCATTATCGATTTTCTTTCATCTAAAGCATCTTTATTAAACGGGATCTCTTTACGCAAAGGCCACATGCACTCCGGCATTGATAACCATTCTGGACCATGAAACCACAAGTTGTTTTGTGATAGCTTCAATAGATTTTCACCACGTGTTAATAGATCACTAGGGTTATTTTTACCCGAACAATAGTTCCAATTTTCCGGTTCTGTCAAAGACTGAATTTCAGTTACTCTATTAGCCACAAAGGGCTTCCAATTTAAAGCTGATCCCTTTATCCAATGAAGCGTTACTGTGGAATCCGACCAAAATCTGAAATCTACCCTTTTAAAAGCAAGCGCATTTTTTAAATATTTAGCCATTCGAGAAGCTATTACCGCCCCCATTAATTCAAGACGAGGAATTGTTAAGCGCTTAATAGGGGATACTCTACATTTCGCCCAAACAAAGTTAGTCTTAATTTTATCATCACTGGTGTCACATCTGAGATAAGCAACAGCCCCGTAGGCCTTCGGGCTAGCATCAGAAAAAATATGAATTTGTATCGTGTCAGAAAATGTTATGCCTTGTGGAAAATACTTTCGAGGGACCTCAAAATTGCGTAAATGTACAATTTCCGAACACCAGCTTTCCCATTCGTCCTTTAGATCAATAGGTAAATTACTGTCCCATTCTAAACCTCTACGCAAAATTTCTTGTAACAAACTTTTCATCGAACGGTAAATGAACAATCGATAGGATAAACACCTTTAGCATAGCCTTAAGAACAATCCGTTTAGTAGGATTCAATTTCCAATCTTCGGGAAACGATTGTGATCTAAATATAAACATCAGTGTCGGTATCTTTGTAATCTAATATTTTAAAAGAAACATTAATTCCCGTATCACACAGTTTATTCCTTAAATTTTTCGAAGTTCTTCTTTTTAGATGAATTCGCATCATCAGCATCTCTAATATTTAAATTGCCCTGTTGAGGACACCATAAAAATTTTAAATAATCGCTTCTTCACAGACATTTGAACGAAATAAAACGCAACATAATTAGAATTAAAATTCATCTAATATACTTGGGATGATCCTTATAATTGTTTAACGAGTTATGATGTTTGATCGTAGCATCAAATAAAAGGGTGCACGTCCTCCAAGATCGGTCTCGAGTAAATCAGTCTTAATCCTGTTTGTCAGGACATTCCTAAAAATTTTAAATAATCGCGATCTTTTCACATTCCAATAAAAACGTTCTCTAAATCAGCGCAGAAACAAACTTATTACTCTAAAAATTAATAATTACATCTAATATATTGGGATTAAACAACTCCATATAACAATTGTTTAACGAGTTAGGTGATTTTATTCAGAAGATGCACAAATCCATTTTACTTTAGTTTGTTTTGTTCCTCATCTTATGATCGCGCCACATAGCGAATATCCAAATAATCGATCACTTTCACATAAAAAGAGCGACTTCGTGACCTTTACGACCCCCCGCCAAAGTTCACGCGGTAGAAATAATCGGCGCCAACCAAAACGTCGACCTGCTGACTGCATAACGTATTGCACTGTGACAGCTCGTAAGGGGCTAACTTACTTTTAATTTGTTTATTTAGATGGGGATACTGAATCACTGCATTAGATATAACATCTGTAACTAAAGCCTCAACAAATATGCTGCGAGTTTTATCCTGCACGTGCGTCAATTTTAATTCGACGACATCATACGTTTTTATTTGGGGTTTAATCGCTCCAAAAGAATATATTTGAAGCTTTTCTTGGCGAATAACTGGAGGATTTAACTCGGATACTACTCTTTTAGTTACGAAACTTTTTTGACTTCCGGAATCAAGTAAACACAAAAATATTTCAGAATTCAAACCAGACTCCACATTAACGCAACATGTTTGTAAAATAATTTCTTTCGAGACGTTAGAACATTTTGATTCACAGTGAGACACAGAATTAATAATAGGTTCTGCATCTTCCTTTGTTGTGCTTTCTGCGGGACTCGAACCCGCAACCCTTGGTTTAGGAATGCTATTTACACAGACTGAAGTTTCGTGAAAATTTCCATTACAAATTTTACAACGTTGAGAGTTAAATTTACACTTGGCCGAGATATGGAATTTTCGAAAGCACACAAAACAGCGACCTTCCTTACGCAACTTTTCGCGTTTTTCAGGAATGGATAGGTCTTGACATTTTTCAGAAATATGAGAATTTTTGCAAAAACACACATATATTCTTAACGTTAGTTGTTAATGCTGATGCTGATGGAAAGCCTCGTTTAAAATTACTAGTATGATGTTGCTTGTATCTTTCACTTTTGTTAGTAACGTAATTTTCAGAATTTATCTGTAAGGTAGCTTCTCGCGATTCAACTTCTTCTTTAATGAATGAAATTAATTCATTAACATCCATATCTTTATCCTTGGTTTTTTTACGATTGAATTCTAGAGCAATTTCAGCTGGTATCAATTTCAACAATATTGGGCAAAGTAAATGTCCATAGCTGCCTGACGCAACACCAAGCGAATTTAAATTTCTAATTTGTATTTCACAACTATCATAAAGGTTTCTTAAATCCGTTACATTTGTAGCATTTCTCACTGGCTTTAAATTCAAAAGTTTACTCATATGAGCGTTTATGACCAAGTCATTTCGACCAAATCTGTTCTTTAAAAGATCAACAGCCGATTTATAATTTTCTTCCGTCAGTGAAAATCCTGCGACAGCGTTAGCAGCGCTGGCACCAAGCAGGGATTTAAGATATGAAAATTTATCAATAGGGGTTAAGCTAGAATTTTTATCTATTGCATTCGAAAATTGACCCCAAAAATCTAACCATGAACTACAATCACCATAAAATTTTCCCAATGTAATTTTAGGTAACTTCATTGTACGCTCATTAATGTTCCGAGAAGGACTTTCGTTTTCGGAACCGGAACTTAAAGAAACAGAATTTTGACTTTTAGCATTATGGATATTTAAGGATTTTGTAATTTTATATTTCCATTCAATTATTTTTTCGCTATATTCTTCGGAATTTTCAATTTCCTTTTCAAATTCGGCATTAGGTATAACATTTTGAATTTCCGAATTTAAAAATTTAAGCGAATCATATTTCTCATTTAATTGATCTTTACAAATGTTTAAAAGATCAAATCTTTCATCATCAGATATTTTCTGATCTTCAAGTGCATTCTTTATTTTGTTACATAATTTAGTAGTTTGGGTTCGAATGCCAGTGCGTTTCTTTTTCAATGTTTCTAATTTCTCACTCATTTTGTATCTTTAAATTACTAACACTTCGAACATAAATCATCAATACAAAGATAGCAATCAAAACCGAGCTTACCTCGGTATCTTCTTGAATATTGTAATCCAATATTCTAATCCTGTCGCGGACGCCAAATGTTGAGAACAACTTGCTAACTTTGCATCCGTAGAAAGTCAGTATTACGTACAGAAATGTAATTCAGATAACTTCAATAAAGAGTCATTTGTTCACACACACACTTTAATCACGAATAACATGTAAAACTTAATTCAAGCCAGTATTAATTAGGGCTGGATCCCTTCGCACATTCGTTCAACAGAACATCAGGATTTTATACATCAGAACAGCGAAATAGGGTTACATTCAAAAATACAACTTCGTGGTTGC
>CM063506.1:88361080-88596080 GCA_032207245.1 Pardosa pseudoannulata
ATTATTTGTTCTCTATATCTCAACTTTTTTGTCAATGTAATTTTCTGGATGGGAGAGGAGTAAGACATCTCGGGCAAAGAAAAAATAATTTACCCTTTTTCCAATTTTAAGAAGTGCGAAGGTAGAAATTGGTTCTTCTTCTCCTTAAAGTAAGTCAATCTCATATGATAACCGCTTCGATTTCAGTCAGCATTATCTCTGAAAGCTTATAGAATATAAATCGCCGCCAGCCTCAAAATCTTAAATTTTTTTCTTCAATTTTAGAACGATAAACCAGGAATCTTCCACACTCCAATAGCAAATACCGACACTTATTTTAGATAATGTACATATGAAGCATCGGCATTTATACCCCTTCGATAACATTAAAGGCAGATAGAGGGATTTGGTCCATTGTCTCTAATGTGAGAGATTCCACAATTCAAGGAGCGGCACATGCGCTCCCAAAATCCGCCCCACCAACTGGCTGTCTTGGTACAATAAATTCCAAATTATATTATTTTTGAAATACTGAAGAATTTCTGTTTTAGAGATTCGATTCCAAATGTCTTTCAACAAATTGTCAGCTTTAACAAACGTTTTAGCATTATCACTGTAAATTGTTTTACACAAACCTCTTCGCGAAATAAATCTTTTAAACGCCAACAAAAAATTGCTTGTGCTTAAGTCACTAGCTAACTCTAGATGAACTGCTCTGGTGACTGCGCAAGTGAACAGAACAATATAAGCCTTTTCTAAAGCTGTTTTCGTCTTAACATAAATTGGACCTGCAAAGTCGACGGCACAGGTTTCAAACGGAGGAGATTCAACTATTCTGTCTTTCGGCAAGGGCGCAATGTCTTGTCTTCCTGGTGAAGTGTTAAATTTCTTACAAATTATGCAATTTTTCAATACGGACTTAACAGTCTTTCTTCCTTTAATTATAAAGTATCTTTCTCGGAGATGGGCCAAGGTGGTAGCAACACCAAAGTGGAATAACTTTTCGTGGGCTTGCTGTATTATCAAGGTGGTGAAAGTACATTTACTCGGAAGAATCCACGGATGCTTCTCGGTTTGAGTAAATTCAGAAAATTGAAGTCTTCCAGATAAAATTAATAGTCCGTTTTCATCTAATTTAGAACTCAGGTTGTATAACGGCGAGTCTTTAGAAATTTCCTTTCCGGAATTTAGTAAGTCAATCTCATGTCTAAAAACTGACTGCTGTGTTTGTTTTAGCCAATATAATTCCGCCTTCGCAATTTCAGGTGCTGTCAAGGGTCCTGATATCTTAGTGTTTCTTTTATTAGAATTATATAAGAATCTCATAATCCATGCAGTAACACTGTATGCAGTTTTAAGCTTGCTAAACTTTTCTAATTTTAGTAACGGTTCCGATGGTTCACTTACAGCGCAGGATAATTGAGTAGAACTCATTATCGATTTTCTTTCATCTAAAGCATCTTTATTAAACGGGATCTCTTTACGCAAAGGCCACATGCACTCCGGCATTGATAACCATTCTGGACCATGAAACCACAAGTTGTTTTGTGATAGCTTCAATAGATTTTCACCACGTGTTAATAGATCACTAGGGTTATTTTTACCCGAACAATAGTTCCAATTTTCCGGTTCTGTCAAAGACTGAATTTCAGTTACTCTATTAGCCACAAAGGGCTTCCAATTTAAAGCTGATCCCTTTATCCAATGAAGCGTTACTGTGGAATCCGACCAAAATCTGAAATCTACCCTTTTAAAAGCAAGCGCATTTTTTAAATATTTAGCCATTCGAGAAGCTATTACCGCCCCCATTAATTCAAGACGAGGAATTGTTAAGCGCTTAATAGGGGATACTCTACATTTCGCCCAAACAAAGTTAGTCTTAATTTTATCATCACTGGTGTCACATCTGAGATAAGCAACAGCCCCGTAGGCCTTCGGGCTAGCATCAGAAAAAATATGAATTTGTATCGTGTCAGAAAATGTTATGCCTTGTGGAAAATACTTTCGAGGGACCTCAAAATTGCGTAAATGTACAATTTCCGAACACCAGCTTTCCCATTCGTCCTTTAGATCAATAGGTAAATTACTGTCCCATTCTAAACCTCTACGCCAAATTTCTTGTAACAAACTTTTCATCCTGACGGTAAATGGGGCAACAAATCCGATAGGATCAAACACCTTTAGCATAGCCTTAAGAACAATCCGTTTAGTAGGATTCAATTTCCAATCTTCGGGAAACGATTGTGAGTCTAAATATAAAACATCAGTGTCGGTATTCCATAGTAATCCTAATATTTTAAAAGAAACATTAGGATTTCCCTGCGTATCACACAGTTTATTCCTTACCCACATTTTTCGAAGTTCTTCAGAATTAGTACTGAATTTTCGCAAATTCATTCCAGCATCTCTAAAAATATTTGAAGCTGTTGAGGATAAATAATAAGCTTCTTCATCAGACATTGAACCAGAAATAAAATCGTCAACGTATAAATGAGAATCTAAATTCCTAATAACTTCGGGATGATCCTTATATTTCCGAATATGATGTTTGATCGTAGCAGCCAATATAAAAGGGCTGCACGTTACACCAAAAGGTACTCGAGTAAATCTTAGAAATCTTAAATTGCCCTGTTCATCAGGACACCATAAAAATTTTAAATAATCGCGATCCTTTTCACATATCCCAATTTGAAGGAACGCCTTCTCTAAATCAGCGCAGAACGCAACATTATGTACTCTAAAATTAATAATTACATCTAATATATTGGGATTAAGACTAGGACCTGGCCATAAACAATTGTTTAACGAGTTAAGGTGATTTTCTTTAGAAGATGCATCAAACACCATTCTAACTTTAGTGGTTGACTTGTCCTCTCTTATGATCGGTCTGTGCGGCAAAAATATCCAGTTTCAATCGATTTGTCAGGACATTCCTCCACAATCCCACTCATTTCCGCAAAGTTCACGCGTATAATCGGCGCCAACCAAAACGTCGACCTGCTGACTCATAACGTATTGCACTGTGACAGCTCGTAACTAAATTACTTTTAATTTGTTTATTTATATTGAATCTCCATTAGATATAACATCTGTAACTAAAGCCTCAACAAATATGCCTCGAGTTTTATCCTGCACGTTAATTTTATTCGCGAAACGTATTTATTCCCAGAATATATAAATTTGTTTCAATACCGAAAGATTAAACGAACTCTTTTTAAGGATTTTTTATCGGACATAGCGAATACCAATACTTTCAGAAAAACGACTTCTTTAACTCCGCCAAACGTTTTTAAAATATTTTTTAATTGAACTGACACATGTAACACAAAAATAATACACTTCCTTTTTTTTATTCGACTGAATAACTTGTTTAAAGCCTCAACAAATATGCTGCGAGTTTTATAATCAAATTTTTATTAGACGATTTATTTTTTGAATTTTCGGATAAACACAAAAAAACTATTTTCCTTTCAAGAAACACACAGACCCACATTAACGCAACATTTTGTAAAATAATTTCTTTCGAGACACAAATTTTGATTCACAGTGAGACACAGAATTAATAATAGGTTCTGCATCTTTTTGTGCGGGACTCGGTTTAGGAATGCTATTTACACAGACTGAAGTTTCGTGAAAATTTCCATTACAACAACGTTGAGAGTTAAATTTACACTTGGCCTTTTCGGCGACCTTCCTTACGCAACTTTTCGCGTTTTTCAGGAATGGTGGTCTTGACATTTTTCAGAAATATGAGAATTTTTGCAAAACACACATATATTCTTAACGTTAGTTGTTAATGCTGATGCTGATGGAAAGCCTCGTTTAAAATTACTAGTATGATGTTGCTTGTATCTTTCACTTTTGTTAGTAACGTAATTTTCAGAATTTATCTGTAAGGTAGCTTCTCGCGATTCAACTTCTTCTTTAATGAATGAAATTAATTCATTAACATCCATATCTTTATCCTTGGTTTTTTTACGATTGAATTCTAGAGCAATTTCAGCTGGTATCAATTTCAACAATATTGGGCAAAGTAAATGTCCATAGCTGCCTGACGCAACACCAAGCGAATTTAAATTTCTAATTTGTATTTCACAACTATCATAAAGGTTTCTTAAATCCGTTACATTTGTAGCATTTCTCACTGGCTTTAAATTCAAAAGTTTACTCATATGAGCGTTTATGACCAAGTCATTTCGACCAAATCTGTTCTTTAAAAGATCAACAGCCGATTTATAATTTTCTTCCGTCAGTGAAAATCCTGCGACAGCGTTAGCAGCGCTGGCACCAAGCAGGGATTTAAGATATGAAAATTTATCAATAGGGGTTAAGCTAGAATTTTTATCTATTGCATTCGAAAATTGACCCCAAAAATCTAACCATGAACTACAATCACCATAAAATTTTCCCAATGTAATTTTAGGTAACTTCATTGTACGCTCATTAATGTTCCGAGAAGGACTTTCGTTTTCGGAACCGGAACTTAAAGAAACAGAATTTTGACTTTTAGCATTATGGATATTTAAGGATTTTGTAATTTTATATTTCCATTCAATTATTTTTTCGCTATATTCTTCGGAATTTTCAATTTCCTTTTCAAATTCGGCATTAGGTATAACATTTTGAATTTCCGAATTTAAAAATTTAAGCGAATCATATTTCTCATTTAATTGATCTTTACAAATGTTTAAAAGATCAAATCTTTCATCATCAGATATTTTCTGATCTTCAAGTGCATTCTTTATTTTGTTACATAATTTAGTAGTTTGGGTTCGAATGCCAGTGCGTTTCTTTTTCAATGTTTCTAATTTCTCACTCATTTTGTATCTTTAAATTACTAACACTTCGAACATAAATCATCAATACAAAGATAGCAATCAAAACCGAGCTTACCTCGGTATCTTCTTGAATATTGTAATCCAATATTCTAATCCTGTCGCGGACGCCAAATGTTAAGAACAACTTGCTAACTTTGCATCCGTAGAAAGTCAGTATTACGTACAGAAATGTAATTCAGATAACTTCAATAAAGAGTCATTTGTTCACACACACACTTTAATCACGAATAACATGTAAAACTTAATTCAAGCCAGTATTAATTAGGGCTGGATCCCTTCGCCCATTCGTTTAACAGAACAACAGGATTTTAATACATCAGAACAGCGAAATAGGGTTACATTCAAAAAATACAACTTCGTGGTTGCCAAATGGCAAAAGCAAAACTTCAAATTGAGTTTGCGAAACTACGGGATTCAACAACTTTCAAGGCAGATTTCTGTTTTGTTCTGAGTAAAGAGCTCTTAAACTTCTAAACAACTATTTACTAAGCCTTTTGCTTGAGCATTTTAAAAAGGTTAATACAATTGTTTTTATATTATTCAAATGAACAGCATTGGCTAAACCAGAAAATATAACCAATACTTTTAGGAAGTTTATATTCAAATAATTCACACTCTTTATCAATAACGTAAAACTTTCAAAAACTAACTTTTCAAAGTACATTTGAAATTCAAAATCAACTGGAACCTTAAAAACATACAAAGGTTGCTCGCAAATTTTTTTAGACAATTTTGTGTAAGTATAGTCTTTTTGAAAAAATATTTCTTTACAAAAATATTTTCTTTAAGTAAACTACCATGAATTATAAGCTTCTGACAGCTTTTCATGCAAAGTAACACTTTTAAAGAGGCAATTATCTGAGAACTAAGCTTTTGCTCTTTGATAAGAATATTCATATTTTGCTGTTAAAAATATTTTGTAAAATCATAGTTTTTAAACCAAGACAGGTTATTATGGAAAGATTAATGTCAATATCTAGCTTCAAACAGACATTCTTTAAAAAATAATAACTGTATTCCTCGAATATTACAAAGGAACATTGCCTTAAAATCATTCAGGGTTAAATGTAAACATACAAAGGTTATTGTTTATTGGTTGATTTAAATCTTTAAAGAGTGAAAAATACAATGAGCAGCGTCTTTCTCTATGACATATCACCAAAAGCAGAACACGCTGTAGAGTTCTTTGTAGACAGCATTTATTAGGAGAAAAAACTGATAATGTTGCAAGAAGATGAATATCAGGCCTATTTTATATAATTTCCACGTAAAAGATTAATTTCTTATCATCAAAGAAATGGAAGGAACAGAAAACAATTTTCAAAGAATCAAAGTTTCCTAAGGGATTATGATAGTCGCTGGGTTTATATGTAACGGAAAATTAAAATTATCTAATAGAGAGAAATTAATCAACTTCACATATTACCAAAAACCTAATTTTATCCCAAATATAAATTCAGATATGAAATATCTTTTATCACAGTACGGTAGTACTACATCAAAAGCAAGCAGCCATACATCACAAACTGTCGTTAAATTCTTAGAAATTGATCAAGGTATTTCGCTCATATCCTTGATAAATCTGCTATTACCACGATTGGATTTTTACACTTTTTAACTTTGAAAAAGGGCCTTGTGAAAACGGCAACCTATTCAACCCTTTGAGATTTTAAAATCCGTTCGAGAGGAATGTGATAAAATACCCTATCGATACTACAAAAGGCTTTGTGGTGGAAATTACGGTGTAGAAGTTTTGGTGTGGAGTGCTACAGTAAATTTTTTTAAAGTAAGGTATTCCTACTGTTTAAAACCTCTTCACAGAATGGCTGCGAACATTATGTCAGCAGTGGTATTAGAACGCACATAATCTGGTACCAAGATTCAGCACCCTACCTTTAGAGCCATCGTCTAACTAACGTATAAAAGAATAAGGATTGTCAAATTAAACTTTTAAAACAAAATTTTTAAACCATGAAAAACATCTAAAATTTTTCAAATAGCATCTGCAGCTTAATTATTAAACTATTCCCTTGCAAATTTCAGTTTTTAGGTCAAATGAAACATTTATTACATCTTCTATTAGCCTCTCTTTTAGCTTCAATCTGGAGAAAATCTAACCGTTATTATCAGATGAAAGCAGCATTTTTAACTATTTAAGAAAATAAGTTGTTACAATCAGCTCTCGAATCTAATGAACGAAACAATTTTTTCTCCGACTATATACAATTGGAGTTTAAACAATCAAACACATATCTCATAATTTATTTAAATAATTTGAATTTCTCAATTGAACATGTCTTAAGTTTCAAGTTTCATCTCTACTGAAGAACAATTGTCAAGTCTTTACTGAACTGAAGTGAAGTGAAGAAAACTGTTTTTGATTTAGTAGATGGAACTATGTATGTTTTTTTTTCTAAGTGTTTGTATATGGTATGTGTAACATTTTGTTCTAAATAAATATCAATATGCAAAATCGTTAGAATTTTCTGTAGCTGTTTGAATCAACACAGTCCCCCCGGTGAGATCAACAACAAAAGGTAAGAGAACTGCCTTTTATTTTCTATTTAGTTTTGCTTTCGGTAAACTGACAGCAATCACAGTAAATTTTTTGAATATTGAACATAACTTATCACCTTTATATTTATTATTACAATCTTGAAAAACATTGTAAATGAATTCAGCAAAAATTTTATTTATTGACATCGAAAAACAAATTCAACAGAAGAGCATTTCTGATTATGTAATGTTCACCAGGATGTAATTTAGAAATTTAATATTCAAATGCTCACACTTTTGCAAGAAAAACAATTTCTTATTTATACAAGTAACACGTAATTAATTCCTATTCGTCTCTGGATGCGAGAATATTTTTTCTCATACAATAGCATGAAAACTCCAATTACTCAGACAGCAGGTTCTACCATGTTTTTGCAATGATTAAGAAGATTGAAAAAAAGAAAAACGAATTGAAAATACTCTACAAAATTCAAATTTGATTTCCCAACAGAAGGAAGTCTGACATCTCTCTTTCGTACAATACTGACAGTGATAATTAACAAAAGAACTTCATTTGCAGAAGTAGAAATACAAAGGCGTGAAATGTCCGCCAGAAGTCTCAGCATGCGGTATGTAATTATAGAACCACATTGCTAAAAGCAAATAGAATAGTGGTAGGTACACAAGGTCACCTCTCAAATAATTGTAAATGCTTACCCTTGCCCTTGAAAATTTAAAGGCTTTGAGTGGGTGACGGGCCTAGGAGCTAGAAAGTGATTTGCAGAAAAAACTTATTTCCAAGTATATCCAAGAACATTCCGCTTGCTAAAGTTCCTGTAGGAACGCAAAGACCTGTAGGAGTCCAAGAATGTAAGCATTTATGCTTTGCAGATTAAAGAGCAGGTTCTATACCGGGATGTAACCAAAATTATTTTAACAATTATCTCAATTTTTGTACCGAAAGGTCATGACACTGACAAAAATATTTCAATGACCACATGCAGCTGCATCCTGCATAAGCAGAAGGGATTGAATGTGTGAGTGTGTGCAAAAAGTAAAAGTGAAAATCTTGCACTAAATTTTCATTGTTTAATTTGAAATTTTAATGGTGAAAATTGACACATTTAGTAGAAAATTCTGAATTATAGAAAATTTAAAAATACATTTTTAATCTTAGCGTTTTTTACTGAAAATATCATGTTTTTATCATATGCGTCTCCTTACCTCCTTTTATAGTTTTTCACTTTTAATCTCTCGAAGAAAAAAACTATATATGAATTTTACTTTGAATGCTGATGCAAAGATAACTTCTTTAAGGGGGCGGGTAGATATTATAAAGTACTTATGTAAGTAATTAAGGATTTATTCGAAGCTTTTTGCACATAAATACATAATTAAAATATTTAAATATTTGTTATTTTTAAAATGTTCCTTGGGCTTTTTCAATCTTTCTTTTTTATTCATTCTTTAAAAAATAGATTAAAAATATATTTGTATTTTATTGACATATTGAATTGTTAATTTATAAAAAATTTCATTACGTTAAATTTCTATAAAAACTTTGAACTCAAATTTTAAATCAATTTTAATAATCCAAATGAAGTGTAAACTTAATGGATACTCAGATTTGTTTTAATGCCAATTAAGGTTGTTTGGTAAACTTTCGTAGAAATTATGAAAACTTAAATCGATAGAGGTATTTTAAAAATCAACAGTATTTTTCAAAAATTGCCATTTAAAAAAATTTAATGAGATTAATTTAGTATGCACATATATCCATTAAAGTACACCAGGTTTCAGAGTTCTAAGTTAATTTATAAAAATACTTTATAACGTTCTTGTCCCCTTTATTTCGTGAAAATAGAATAGGACATACTATATATATGTGTTAATTTATATTTTTAATTAAATTTCTAGATGACGTCAATTAGCTTTGCTAGTGATAACTAAGGATACTATCATATTACAGTCGAGATATGTCACAGTCGACATCCGCTTCATGACATCTTCAGAAGTTGTCTTTACGATCCGACAGAGGGAAATTTATGGTATAAAATTTTCATCTCTGGCAACTTCTGACGTCATTATGACGTGATTTCGCCTGTGACATACCTCGACTGCAATATGGTATCGTCTTTTTGATTGGAATGTAAAATAAGTATTTTTAAAATAGCATGTAAAACTGAAAGATGGCTTGAAAGTTACGCAACTGCACTTTCCGAGGAGAAATATTTGTATCAACAAATTACAAAACGGATAAAAATCGTAGATATAGTATTTCTAAATAAGTTATTTACTATATTTTAAAAAATGTGTAGGTTGGTTAGTTGAAATTTAATGGCACTAATTCCACGAGGGACAAAATGTGCCAAACACATGGTATATTAAATGTGAAAGGAATAAGTATCTGAAAGTAAAAATGAAAATATGATCACAAAACCTCATTCTAAAACTGTTCGAACGCAGATAAATATCAAGAAAGTGAAGTCTCTGGTCCTAAAATAAAATCCAATTCTGATTCACTGCATCGAAACTAGAAACTCTTTCTGCTACGGTAAAGTAAAATAATTCTTGGAGTAAGTAAAATAAGACTTGGAGTTAAAGAAATATTTAGTTTCATCTGCTTTTGCCAAAGCATATTTCTAAAAGAAAAACAAATTGTATTTAAAAAAAAAAACACCTTGATACTGAAAAATGGAAATTTGGGCTCGATAAGGCATGGTTATATTTGGGGACTGTAATCGAAAAAAAATCAATTTTCTACAGCTCAACTGACGAGAATGACTATACGAAACAGCTTCGTCACTGGACAGTAAAGTTTCCCCAAAGGAATTCATGATAGTTGCAGGATTTTTTTACAACAGAAAATTTAAAAAAATAAAATAAAAAAAAGTCAAGAAAAGCCAAAATCAATTTACTACCAGCAAAATAATTTAGAACCAACTTTTGAAGAAGAAATTTGTTATTATGGAATTTATATCACATACTTTAAGCAGCGGACTGTAAACACTTAATTTTAACTAAAAAGAAATGTGTCAATTCAACACAAACTCATCTCGCTGAATTTATTCCTTGACACACGCTCATACAAAACTGGAGTAGCTCATCAAAGGCATCAAAGGTGGTGATGCAACTGGACCATATGGGCCGAGCCCTTCAATCCAGAGGCTTCTGTCAGTAAGCACAAAAATGACAACGAGCGAAAAATAAACACATAAAAGAGCAAAGAGGTAGAAGGGTGGATTCGTGAGTTCATAACACAAAACTAGAGAGTAGAGAGTTTAGGGATAGAAAAACATAAAATATTTTTGTGACCAGTGACATCCGTACGAAAAAAAGCCAAAAAAAATTAGAATAATATTGAACAAGATTCAGCTCCTTCTTTTACAATACATATCAATCAACTCGTCGTAAGATGGCGATTTCACATAACTGCTTGATTGGGTACGAACAAAATTCGAGCCTTATATGGAAAGGACACTGGTAAAGTTTAGCATCATATGGACAAAGCCTCTAGCCATACGTCTAAATAAACTGCCACTTATTTAATAAAGAAAGAATTAGAAACATGAATAAAATGTATTCCATTTAATGAAACGTTTGCAGAATCACCTGACACTTCTCCAATGGATTTATGGGCTTTATTATGTTATTAAAACGAGCGTTGGGAAAACGGCATCCAATACTGAACGGACTTCGAAAAACGATCCAAGGTGAAGAGGATAAACCGACATGACAGTACTACGAAAAAATTTACTTTCATGGAAAATTCGAGCTAGAGCTATCGTTAAAAACCATCGCTATCAGACAAAAGCAAATGGCAACAAAAATACGGCGTTTATACATGAAATTTAACTATCAAAATCATTTCCATAAAATACAAATGGTCTTGTGTATATAATTTTGAAATATTTTTTTTAAAAAAAAACAGCCTTACATACATAACAATAGTAACAATGTTCAACAAGATCCGGATAGCATTCTAGAATTAGGTCAAATATTTATTTCTAGAGCAATAAACGAAAAGCTACCTTTGGTGAAACAAGTGGCTTATGAAAGCAGACTGAGCAAAAAGCAAAAGAGTATCAGGATTTTTAAGACTCAGTTAGCTTGAAATGAAAATGCAGCTTGCTCGAAGCAGGGAAACAGTTTTCTCTTTGTACCTTACGTTGACTTTGCATTTACTACTATAATTTTCTGACACAAAGGTTCCACCTTATTTTTATATACGTTTCTAGACTCGGATACTAAAAGCTTTAAATCCTTTGTCTCTCTAACTGAATATCTCTTAAAAGTAGTTTTACTTTTCCCCATCTCCAACCAGAAATTCTGGCTAAATCACTGTTCGAATCTAAACGAGCCTCGGCTTACCCAAGCTGTGTGAACCGAGAGGTTTAAATTATATGGTTTACTGCAAGTTCTATTGTGCTGCGCTATTTGCATAATAACGGATGATTTTCTCCCTTTTCGTCCGTAATTTTAAGATCACGTTTCGCAAAGGATAGGTAATCTTTCAGTGTCAGCAAGTCAAGAGTGAGCGAATATTTATTTTTTCGAATTTAAAGTGAAGTTCCTACCCTCTCCACTTCTACCCACTCCTTTTAAAAAAAATAATAGCATGCACGATTTCTTTAATACGAGTGCTTTTATTTCACATCATTTTTCCGGGAAATAACGATGCTCTAAAACTTGAGAATGTCTATCCTAGAATCACAAAAATGGTCTCGCTAATTGCTATCACTAAATTTCCGGCATTGAAAGTTATAGGAAACTAGTAATTCATCAGTACAACCGAAGTTTTCTTTTGGGGGAAGGGGCTAATCTCATGTAGCTTCCACACTATGGCCAATTGTTCACCACTTTCTGATGGTGATCTTGAACAATAGTTCACGGGTTGCATCCACACGCTGGGCCACTATATGAGCAAACCGCGTGGATTCGTCCAAAGGGTCTACTGCGCACTTTAGTTGCGCATCTGGCTGCCTTTGATCTTTGAAAAAAAAAAACCGCCTCCGAAGCCATCGTCTGCCAAGGCTATTTATCGTCTGCTACCATCGACTACGATAAACTATACCCCATCCAAACAGTGGTTATGGCTTGCAGTGGACCATAGTGTGGAGGGGCCTTCAGACAAATTTCATACATAGGCTTTCATATATAGGCCATTTATAGGAGGGGGGTATGGCTTATCGAGGTCAACGATGGCAGACGATAAAATGGCCTTGGCGAATGAAGGCTTCGGAGCCGGTTTATCTCCAAAGATCAAAGAACCAGCGTGCTCTACCAAAGTGCGCAGTAGACTATGGACGTATCCACACGCTCTGTTTATTTAGTGACCCAGTGTATGGATGCAACCCGTGAACCATCGACGAAGGTCGCCATCAGGACCAGTACTAGTGTGGTGAACAATTGAGGATAGTGTGGAGGCAAGGAGCTGATACACAACTTTTAATTGAGAACTTTGAGAGATCAAGTGATCTAATTTGTTGCTAAGTGTAGAAAAAATTACTCTCGACTTCAATTATCTCTCAGCAAAAGATTGAACATTTACTTAGGTGTTATCTATATGCTTTGAGAATCAAGTTGAGAAATATCTCATGATAAAACGGGGCTTCGCGTATCCCTTTCTGTAACCGATTTACTTAAGGTTTTTGCTTTCAAATTTATATTTCTCGCCATTATTTTCTTATCGCTAAACTAGGCTATCGATATAACAATAAATCGGATCCTTACTAACCCCATTTGTTAAGATGAATTAGTTAGGCACTTTTTAAAAAACTTTGTGCTCAATCTATTGGGAAATTTAGTTTTATAGCTATATAAGTGTGCAATATTTATAATTTCAATAAAACTATAATTTAAAATTGTTAATTATTTTTCAGCATTCTTGAAAATGCTCATACGCGTCCGTTTTACGCAAAAATAGGGTTATTTTTAGACACAAGGTACCTTTTTAAGCCTTGAAATAAAACTTAGTTGTTATCATAAACATTCACTGGATATTTAGCTAGGGAAAAAATTTAATATCCATTTGTCATCTACAAAAAATATAATTCTTTAAATTCAAAAAGAACGGTTTTTTCCTGTTCGAAATATACTAATTTGAACAGTCTTTAAATACTGTACAAGGTAAAATGTCGAAGATATATGTCGGTTAGAAATGTATCTAGAACATTTCAAATATTTACAAAATTCAAAAATTAGTTTAAATCTTATTTAAAGTACTTAATGAGTATTAGTTTAAATATCCGTTTCAACAATTTTAAAAATTATAAGATTAAAAGGATAAGATTTAATGGGTATTAAACGCTTGTTTTGTTCTTATTTTTAGCTATATTACACAATTCAGTGAAATAGCAATATAGAAATTTCAACCGAATTTCGCCCAGCTATAAGTTTTGTGCAGCCTCAGCTCTTTGGGGAAAGGGGAAAGAGAGGAAGTCTACACACAGTGGCGTACCCAGAAATTTGGGGCGCTTATTGCCATTGCCAACAAGGGCACCCATATGGAAAGTGCAGAAGGGGCTTGAGCTCACCTCCCCAGTTTGTACAGTCAGTTCTTTAAACTAAATTTAACACTGAAATATGCAAATACAACACATGCATACACATATTTTTATATCAACCCCTAAATTATCTCATATAGGCGCCTATAATTGCCATGAAAAAATAGACTTCTTTAATTAAGTATTATTATGTAAAAACTAAAGAAACATTAAATCAATCTAATTTCTCCGTTGTAAAACTATTCATGAACTTATAATTTTTACCAAGTTATAAAAATTAGAAAAATATGGCCATTTAAAAAAATAAAAGATGGTATGAAAACAAAATTTTTTACTTGCCAGAATTGATAGAATCCTAAATCATTGAAAATTGATAAAATACTATTTAATGACTGTAAAAAGCAGTTACAATTTTAAAAAAAGGTTAAAAATATTCGATTACGATGCAATGAAAAAAATCTATTCATATTAGTTTTTAAAAAATTTATATTCTCCGCTTTTGTTTTTTGTAAAATATTTAAAACTTCATCTTCAGTTATAGAATTATTTTTATAGATCTACAGGAAGCAGATTCCATTTAAATACATTTCTGATGTACTGCTGTTTCTCAAATAATTTTTTACATATTTCATAGTTTAAAACGAGCTTTCAACTGTGCATGTTGTAACTGGCAACGTGACTAAGATTTTTTAAAAGTTTATGGATATTCGGAAAAATTTCTACATTGCACTCTTGTAAAGCTTCTAAAGCAGTTAACCCCCCCCCCCAAGATCTTTTTCACAAAACCTAAATATTTCATGTTTTTGTTGTAGTACTATGGTATTTCTAAACTAAAAAAAAAGGAAGACAAAATTTAATTTTTTTTTCTTCCCTTCTTTTTTCTGTTCCTAGAAAAAGTCTTGCAGAGTGCATATGTCCCTTTGCAGCACCCCCCCCCCTTGGGTACGCCTGTGTCAACACACCTTCCCTATGATTGGGTTTGGAGAGCTATGGTCTTCTGTTTCACTACACGAGGGCTAAGGAGACCAGGACCTACTGCTTAAAGAAGATTCCAAACGGCTAAGAACATCCATGCAAGTAATTGGATTCAAGCCCATGAACTCCTTACCGAAGAGCAGCGTCCTACCCTTTCGACCATCGTTCGGCCACCTCCTCCATAGAGAGATTCATTTTTTTTTCATCCCCTCAACTTTCTGAATACACAGACAGAATACCAAATTTTTATAATAAAAATTAAATTTTAAAATTTTTTAATTTATTTTTTAAAAATGCGAATAATTTTAAGCCACTGGCGTCAATAGGATATAAATACATGACCGTATATAATTATATTCTTTTCTCTAAAATTAAGTGAAAAATATATAAATAAAATGGCATTTGTTTGGTTTGGAGCCCTACGATCAACTCTTTTGCTACACAAAGATTAATGAGGCAGGGACCTGCTGCTTAAAGCCAATTCCGAATGGGTAAGATTTCGAACATCCATACCAACAGTGGGATTCGAATTCACGGTACCAAAGACCAGAGTTCTGCCATTTGGCCATCGCCCGGCTATAATAACTAATAGGGGACTAATTGCACTATAACTACAGTAGAACACCCACCCACTTGAAAAGCAAATGCTGAACGGTTTTGAGGCTCGAAGTAATAGCCTGCACAGACCGTAAATGAACATAAAAACTTGAAATGTTATAATTTGAAATTGAAGATTTACATTTTAACAGTTTTGACGCTATAAACACCAATAGACATCATAAAAATTTGGGTTTACAATGGGCAGTGTATCAAATTTTCAAAGAAAATTCGTCGAAACCAATATAATTTTTAAAGCCCAAAATGTCCCTTAACATATGCATCATTAGCGCACATATGTTTGAAATTTTTCTAATAATCATTTATCAAAGAAATATTTTAGTCACTATAGTGAGAGCAATTATTACGGTAAGTATACATTTTTAAACACTCATTTCGCTAAAATGAAAAATATTTTTGCCAATAAAGATCAATTTTCCGCATTTTACCTTGTTGCAAATGGATTTAGAACTAATGGACTATGGAAATAAATTGGTCATTAATGTCAAATAAGCTATGCGACAACTACATTTTTATTATCTTCGTTAATTTTGTATTACAAGGAAATTAGTTTGGGAAGTGGCAGCACTCATTCCTAATCGCAAGAAAGTAATTTTAACCAACTATTTTCCTGTTTTTGCTTTACCCTCGCAAAAACTATAGTGTAAAGCACTTATTTGTCATAAAATATCTCCCAAATGCATCTGTCACACAGATTTTCCTCTAAAGTCATTTTCTGTTATTTTTACTGGTTTTTATTTATCAGCAATACATATTGTGTTCAAGCAACAGCTTTCCGAAATATTTCATTTAAGGCGTTAAAAACCGCACTTCGAATATTGACGTGAACGATTAGAAGCTTCGATGGGGAAAAAACATCTTTCTATACATTATTGGGGATTTTCTTTCGTGTTTATTGAAAGCAAGTATGAAAAGCAAAATACTTTTATATATAAATGTAACAGCATTAATGACTGAATGACTAATGGACTTTCCCTGGCTTGAAAAGGGGGACAAATATTTTCTACATTAACTGAAAGTAAACACCTTTTGTGACTTAGCAGTATAAGTTTGCCAGAAAATGTCTGCTTAGAAACACGCAACAAATATACAAGAATTTTTTTAAAAAAACTTTGATTTCCCCCCTTTTTCTTATTCCTTAAACAATTAGGTATTAGCACTTCGCGTGCGGGCAACGTATTTTTACGTTTTTTGCAGTGTCACTGGAGCGCTGGTCACGTAAAAATACGTATTTAGTAGATTTGTGGTGGGTACGCGCTAACCACCACAAATATAAATACGTAAATTATATGTATGTGTGACATATGCGTATTGTTTGCGTTGCTATGCAACGCTTTGCATTTTTTCTTTCCACAAGTTATGATTGTCGAGTTACTCGGTCTTTTGTTGCGTTATTTCGTTTTCAATCGAATTCCTAGCTCCAGAACGTACAAGTCGTGTTTTGTCAATTTGAAGCTTGTTTTTTTATTGTTGAATACAAAATTGATAAAATGAGCCGTTGTGACAAAGATAATGATGAAGAAATATTCGCTGACAGAAGCCTAATCAGCTAGCAATAATAAATTAAGATGCAGTCTGGCCACATTGAAGAGAACGACACACGAGTTCAAGTCTAAACGACATTTTATTTAAGAGATGCTAGAAAAAGATATTTTCACTAGTCAGTGGCAGACAAGAGAAAGACACAAAAATCACTTTGCTCGTACAGAGATGTATTCAAGAGCGAAGACAGAATCTTCCCAAGGAACAAGAAACTTAATTAGCGAATTTAAGCTTTAAGATGAGGAGAAAAGCCAGGCTATTTGCCGGCAACAGCTGGAAAACATGTTGAATGGGCAGAAAAGTTACATCTATAGGACAGAAAGCTGTGGGAAATGCATCGAAAGAATTTTAAGTCAAGGACACTCCTTTGATTAAGGCATTTATAAGTTGGAAAAAAGATTTTAAGGAATTAGAATGGGAGAGATGAGGTTTTTTAAGGAAATATTAAAGTGAAATAATTTTGATATAATACATTTATATATGTATGTATACACTCATACTTATTTATGTTTTATAATGTTCTTATTTATAATACATCCTTGGCAGAACAAACAGCAACGTTCCGGACATTTTAGTGCTGGAACTCATCATGCAACCGGATATAGTAGAAACATTGATACATTCAGTGTTAGTTGTCCCAGCATAAATTTTACTTTTTCTACTCGCCAAACTCGTTACTTCAAGGTGCATCGTGCTTGAATAGCATACATCTTTGGTGGAATTAAATAGTAAAGTTCAAGGCGTTCAATTTAATTTTAATTCGCCAGCTTACAAAATCAATTTCCAATTCACAATGATTCACAAACGTCAAAGATGTCGAGAAAGAATACGTAGTCTATTATATTGAGTTAAATTATGCTGCAGGAAAAATTACGTAGGCCATAAAATGGCTAGTAAAAAATAAAAATTGCAAACTCGCTTCGTCGAAAAGAAAAGCACAAATGTGAACGAGGTGTTACAATTGTTTGAGGTGGTAAAAATTGGTCTGTTTAGCAAAGATTAAATATGTATTCTAACAATATATATAACTATATTTGCAAACTTCTTCCGTAGTCTTCTTAAAAGGAAGTATATATTTAATAGCAAGAAAACTAACATTTACTCATAAATTCGCCTACGGTTTGAGCTTGCAAGTTTGACAGATAAAATGGTATGTTTTAAGATACTTTGTTGATTCTAAACTACGTTTATTACTGTGAAGGGCAAATAAGAAGGGCATTTCACATTCGCCTCAGCAAAGTGGCAACTCTTAACTAGATATGTAAAAAAACCCGGAATTTTGAAGAGGTGGGAATGAACCCGGGAATTTTGGGGAATAAACCCGGAATTTTGGGAACTTTGGAAAGAAATCATTTTAACAATGCTTACATTTATTTTTTCAACAGTGGCTACTTAAGAACAAGCATATTATTTCTAAGAGATTTTTTTAACATTGGCAAAATATATACATATATACATATATACATATATACATATATACATATATATATATATATTCAAGAAATAATAGTAATGAGCATTTAAATAATTTTATAGTTGTACTTATGTAATTAATTACCCTGTTAGTCTTATCAAACACATAACTGGTTGCTTGAATTTTAATTGCTAATATAATAATTAAGTACATTATTTTTATCCTTTTTTATGTAAATTGCTTTATGTTAAACTTTTTCCCTTCCTTTTATAATATAAAAATAAATATCTTTAAATTTAAAATAACACTATTATTTTTTGTAATGCATATATCATTTAAAGGTGTAATCAAATGACACTTTTGCATTTTGGGTTCAATTCCTACACACACATTATATATATATATAGTATATATTTATTTATATATAGCATATATATATAGTATATATATATATAGTATATATATATATAGTGTATATATATATATATATATATATATATATAGTATATATATATATATATATATATATATATATATATATATATATATATATATATATATATATATATATATATATATATATATATATATATATATAGAGAGAGAGAGAGAGAGAGAGAGAGGGAGAGAGAGAGAGGGGGAGAGAGAGAGAGAGATGTTATCCAACAAAAATAATGATTTATGGGTTTTGTGACACTTCAGATTATTGCCTAATATTTATGCAATAATAAAAATAATGGATATTTCTCAAAGGAAAAATATACTCATCCTTTCATGCTAAACATGATACCTTACCAAATATATTTAGTTAATCCGAATTATTCAATTTATTTTTCATAGCATATAATAGTTACATTTTATGAAAATATCCACTTTTGAGGTGTACAACAAAGACAGAAAAAAATGGTGGTTCTCATTGTGTCATTGGAATTGGCGAAACCTCTCACACATATTAGAAAAGAAAAAAATGCTAGTGAAAGACATAATTCATGCAGTAAATTTCTATTAACTATTACACTAAAAGTTATAAGTAAAATTTTAAGTACTGAAGTGTTAAAATATCAAATCATTTATGAAATGTAAAAATTGTCTTGTGCGATTAGGATAAAACTAAAATAAATACTTCAAAATTCCCATGTTTTGGATATTTTCTAAATTCCCTTCCCAAAAAACCCGAGTTTAAACCAGGTTTTTTCCACTCCTCACAACTCTACTCTAAACTAGAACCAGTAAAAGGCAGTGTTAAATAAATGTTAAAGAAATGACAGTTGACCATTTTTAATTTTAATGTCCTTTTCCTGTAATTTGTTTAAAAATTTGAAAATTACTGCTTTTGAAATGGTTCTTCCTCTGAACTTCAAACACACGAAGTCATTTGATATGTTTTTTTTCATTTAGTTTAATTTCAAGTTTAATCATTTTAAGTATGGAGGTAC
The DNA here is from genome assembly GCA_032207245.1 of Pardosa pseudoannulata. Classification (NCBI taxonomy): domain Eukaryota; kingdom Metazoa; phylum Arthropoda; class Arachnida; order Araneae; family Lycosidae; genus Pardosa; species Pardosa pseudoannulata. The sequence continues at coordinate 88,380,885 of CM063506.1, forward strand.
TTCAGTACAACTAAATAGTTATCGGATCTCATTTAAAAATCATCATCTGATATTAATGTCCATCAATAGCGTATCGAGAAAGTTCTGTTGGGAGTGGCAAATACGGTGGAGGTACGGGGAGAAATTTTATCCACTATATTGTAATAATAGCCTAAGTTATCTGTCCGTCTGTCCTCGAATTTATGAAGCGGTGGAACCTGGAATGGACAGAGGCATCCATATTGGATTCTTGATGAGTTAGGGTTAGCAAAATTCAAAATGTCATCTTTAAAACGTTCGAAATCCACCCCTTTTCGAGCGTTTAATGCCATTATATCAATTCTTATTTTAAGGGCAAGTGATTAAATTTATCTATTTATCACATAATAGATAGATAAAAATAACACTTTTTTCTAGCATTATGACGTCATTGCTTTAATCATCTTATTATAAATTATTTAAATATAGTCTGCATTATTTTCATACGTTTTATCACTGAACTTAGATATTGAGTAAATAATTTTCTTTTATATCTGGCTTAAATAATAGATTAGGTACATATGCCATAATTTTAAATTTAATCATTTTTTGTTGCAATGAAAATTTTATTATTGATATTAACAACAAAGTCTTTTCATAAAAGTCTAGGAGTTTGGTTTGGGTTTTTAGAATGCTACTGTCTACTTTTTGCAACACGGGGGCTAATGAGACCGGGACCTACTGCTTAAAACCGATTCCGAACGGCTACGAACATCCATGCCATAGTGGGATTCGAACCCACGAACTCCGGTTCCGAAGGCCAGCACCCTAACCATTCGGCCATCGTTCGGCAAAAAATCTAGTATTTTATGGACAATAAATTTCTATCGTTTATGTTATATATCTTTGAAAATTAAGTTTGTTCGTTTGTGTGTTTGATTTTTATACATACCCACACGATTTGCAACCGATTCGCCGAATTTTGGACATCATTCATATATATATGTAAGGAAAATTCTCAGGGGTTTTCAAAACTTAAATCAAGCGTAAAAATTCCCGCGTCATTTTCCATTCCTCTTTTTAACCCCTAACCTAAATTGACCACTGGGGCTACAGGTTACGCCCTCAGAGAAGGGGCCTGGCCAATTATAAACCTACATGGCCCTAGCGGACAATTTAGGAAATTTCCAAATAAAAAGTAGATACACGCTAGCGGAGACAGATTTTTCTAGAGATATTTTCCCACAGATGTTGACCCAGGTGTTAAGTGTCTTGTACACAGAACTTCATGCCCTTCAGTTTGTCCCTATAATGAAGTGGGAACCCGTCCTTCAAAGTTATCTTAATAAAGGTATTTAGCTGAAACGGTATCATTTTTATGGCCATGACTGCAAACCCCCATCGAGAAGTCAGCCTCATTACATATATATACCGCCAAATAATCACTATCAATATTAAAACCTCTGCTGTCCATTCTATCATGTAATATGACAAGATAAATTAAAGTTGGCACTTAACATACCGCCAGTAAAGTTTTTTTTACTGATCCCGTCATACGACGGGCTATATGCTAGTTTTTATAAAAATATTTTTTATTAACATTACAATTTGAAATTAAATGTTTTAATCACTTTGATACAAATTGGTCAGTCAAATATACCACAGCAAGGGGAACGAACGAATCCTTAAATTATCACTATAAGACAATTGTCGACCATTCCAAATCTCAGAGGAAAAAACAGTGGTAAATAAATATATAATTTGGATAAATACTTTGATCCCACGTTTGTAAGGCATTGAGGGATAATTTGAGAAATTCTTCAGTGTAATAACTAAGAAATTTTCAGCCCCGATGCTTAAACTTTGCCTCAATAGTTAATTTGCTTATTTATCTAAATCTTATTTAGGGAACTGGCAAATCGGTCAAATAAGATGAAGTCATTATCGCATTTTTACTTCCTTGTTCGAAGTAAAAGGTAATATTGTAATCTCGAAAAACGTCAGCGTTAAAATTTCGACGGAAATAAGCACAAATTTTGACAAGTTTCAGTGTTATGTCTGTATGTACGTACAGAGAAACTTAATTGTTAAAACATTAAATATCCATTTTGACCATTCCTGAAATATTTTTACTTCCTCTTGACATCTGTACGTAAATATCTCGCATAACTCAACGATTAGCCTTAGAGTTTTGGCATTTTATATTTAAGACTGTTACAATGTTTAATTGTGAACCTCCTATGTGTTGCTATCTGCATTATGTAACGAAAAATTTCAGTAAATTATTAACACTGTGGAGAATAACTCAAAAACGATTAGCTGTAAAATGTTGAAATTTTGTGTTGAGGAATATTAGAACATTGGAATGTGCACCTCTAATTGTGAATACATACTGCACTCTATGTAATACACTATGTAAAGGAAAATTTCAATAAAGCGACAATCATTGATACCGATTTACAACAGTACAACTCAAAGATATTAATGTATTCATATGCATTCTTAACAATGATTTTTAAATAATTGACATGCTTTTAAAGTCCATCCATCTTTAGAGAAAAAAAATTTTTGGTCAAGAATTTAATTTTTTACTGTATTACTCCCTCGGACGAAGTAAAGATGAAGTGTTTCAATAGAAAAGTATTTTGTTTTAGAATCTATACAACGAATGTAATCAATGTAACGAATACTAACGCTTGGGGTCTCCGCTAATGGCAGTGCTCAGGTCTACATAGAGAAAAGAAATTGCTTCGAAAATTGAAAAAATTGTGCAAGTATTCATGCTGGCGCATCATACAAAATTGTGTGTGCGTGTGTGTGCGTGCGTGTTCGTGTGCGAGAGTTACAGTGAAAGACCAAAATCTGCAGAATGTCGACTTCCGGTTAATGTCAACATAGTCGTTTGGTGTATGTTCGAAATATTTGCTAAATACCCTTATTTTCTGACTGGCACCGGTAAGTGTCGACATTCACCATGCACTAATAGTGAATGTTGAACATGTCGGAAATTTAGATTTTCTTCTCCGTAATTCACTCAAATCTATAGTAATAGCACATGTAACTGTTGAACTTAAAACAAACCGAACACTCTTAGAACAGAAAATAATACCAATAACTTAATTATGTGATTGACGTTATACTTATTTGTTTCAACAATTTAAACTGTTGTAGCTTTTTGAATTGCACAAGAGTCCCTTGCTTTTACAATGGCATCTTAGTAGTGAAACATTTTTCTTGCAATGACAATGTAGATAGCCATGCCCTACGCTTTTCAAATTAGCTGCAGCGGCTTCTCTCAGCGACATTGAAGAAATCTCACCATCAGTGGATGGAGGTTGTCAACATATACCGGTGATAGTCCGAATTCACAAGATTATAATTAAATATTCGGTCTTTCACCGAGGTATTTGATGTATGTCGACATTCACCGGTGAGTATCGACATTCACCAATTTCAGGCATTCACAGTAGCATACATATGTATGTATTTATATAAATGACAAGCGTACAAAGAAGTACACGAAGTGTTCACATCATATTTATCAAGAATAGCAAAAAGGCTGTTAAAAAGATAAAATATTTTTATTTCATGAGTCTATCGTGTAACCAAGTTCTTGTATTGCCTAAAAATGTGAGGAAAGTTGAAATTTTAAAATAATCTACAGTTTCGATTTTCGAAATAATTTTAATGATTTTTATGCTATAAGATGAATAACTGATTTATTTCGAAGAAATTTTTACTTAAAAATGCATTTGAAAGTTTTCAAATTTTCATACTACACGAAATATTTTACGTAAAAATAAAAATGTATTTGTAAACAAAAAATTAGAGCTGTACTTTAATTTTGCTCTGTAGACAGACCTATAAATTCTTTTCACTATATTCCAAAAATGTCAACTAAATATGCCTCAAATGAATCGTGCTGTTTTATCTACTTTTTCTCATTTAAAAATGACATACGTATGGATGGATGTCTGAAATGAGCGGCAACACATTTCGCTTCTTGTGAAACACTCGATCAGATTTAAAAAAATAAAATTTTTATTTTTTATGTAGGTCAAGCTGCTTTTAGAAGAACGCAACAGGAGTGGGAGAAGGGACTATTTCTACTGTAGCTTCGCTTTGTAGCAATTTGCATCATCTGTTTTACTTTTCTTTTTTTTAAGAAATGAGGTCAAACACAAGCTACTGGATTTATTTTCCTTTCTTTACTCAAAAGGCTTTCCACACAAAAATGAAGGCTGTATTTAAAGCGTATAATATCATCAAGCTGTATTCAATTAATTTAATCTAAGTAATGTAACCTAAATAAGATTCTCTGTATTTTTCTGTGTTCGCTATGCACAGGGCCGTAATTAGGCAAAAAAACTGGTACGCGCCTCTACCACCAAAAATAGTGCAAAATATATATAAACTTTATTTGGGGGGGAGGGCTGTATGATATTTTTAGATTGAACTCACAAAATATTTTGTTAATTCTTAAAATGTTCCTAGTATATTAATTTTTTACTTTTTCTTTATCTTTACATTAATTCATCATCATATTGAACAGCCCTTTGGGGCCTGGACCCTTAACCCCTTCCTAGCAATTGCTCGTCATTAGTTTTTCATTTACGCACAATGACGAGCTACACTCGTCATGCGATTAAAGTTACTGTTAAATATGATAATTAATTTAGTTTAAAATTTCTAGTGTACTGAATTTGGCAACACTTTTATCACTTGTGAAAATCACAAGTCACTATTGCATATTGTTTACTTGGTACAAGTCCTTGCCAAATTAATGAGTCAGAATAAAAGAAAACCTACTAAGAAATGCCGTGTGTGTTACAAGAATCAAATTAAAAGTGAGACTACTTGGCGGTGTAAACAATTAAGAATTCCTTTGCACTTTGTTTTGAAAAGTACCACTAGCTTGAAGACTATTATCTGTATACCTTATTAATGTTTTGCTTTGATATTTTCTTAATTTTTCTGTTTCTGATATTATTTAACACTCTGTGAAAAGTGGATTTTAATTAAGAATATGTAAGAATTGTAAAATGAAACAGATTTTTTAAATAAAAATTAAATGGTTATCTCATGCACAGTTTTTCATTATTAAATCATACCGGAAGTGGTTAATGTGCGCGGTTATGTTATCAATCGCTTATGTTATCGAAATCACTTGGTCCGATTTTCTCTATTCAGTATGTTAAAATTATCGCTTTATGTGATCATTACATCGGTTAATGTTATCAGTTTTCGAACCACATTTTAACTGGTAAAGGAATATTCACAATGTATTCAAAAGGAACTTATTCTTTTCTTTCCCTTCGTTCTTGTTTTAATTTCCCAGAATTCTCCCTCTTCCACCTAGGGAAAAGGAGAAAGGAAGTGGGAAATTACACGTTCCTGGAATTTTTCAGAAATACGCACACCCTGCTGGTGGTCAATAGTTGTCAGATAAGCAAAAGGCAACAAATTCTATTCGGAACTGAGAAGGAGCTTATTCACATTTTATGCCTTGCTCGCTTACATGCAGTTTGCCAATATGGAAGCCAGAAAGCGAAATGATTTAACATTAAAACTAAATATTAAATCGTTATGACAAGTTACCAAATATGAATCAGCGCAATGTTGCAGCGCAGTTAAACATTTCTCAGCTTCTGAATTCCATTGAAAGTGTTGAAACGAGGAGTACAACACCGCTCCGATGACTTTTAAAAACATTGATTACGAACGATTTATCAATGAGCTTCTTAGAAAGAATTGTAGACAGTCAACAATTGACCAATTATTTTTATTATGTAAACAATTCTTATGTCTTAAAGGATAATATACAGTACATAAATATAAGGTTAGTTTTTTTCATTTTATTTTGAAATATAGTACTTGAATTAAAGGGAGGGGGGTAAATTTCTAATTTTGTATATCGTTTATTGTTATCAAAACCACGGTGCCCCAAACTGATCACATTAATCGGTTTGGTTTGGTTTGGTTTGGAGTGCTACGGTCTACTTTTTGCAACACGAGGGCTAATGAGACTGGGACCTACAGTTTAACGCCGATTCCGAACGGCTACGAACATCCATGCCTCAGTGGGATTCGAACCCACGAACTCCGGTTCCGAAGGCCAGCACCCTAACCAATCGGCCATCGTTCGGCGATCACATTAATCGGAGCCCACTGTATTATTTTGCTGATGAATTGAATAGTTTATTCAGGGAATTACGTTTTATTTGTACGCTGAATTTTCATTAAAAAATTGGCGAATTTCTAAATTTAAATTTGTTTTTAATAAATTTAATAAATTCACATTTTAAAACGAGTAACCGTATTTATATTAACCCTTTAAAGGACACTAATATAAATTTCTTAGGATTTAATGAAATTAGTTTATAAATGTTACCTATGAACCTTATAAGTGTAAAGTACAAGAAAAAAATGTGCATTCATTGAGAGGAAGAAAGGTTTGAGGGCTTATTTAAATGCAAAACTATCCCTTTGTACTGTGTGGAATTAATACTTTCTTTAAAATTTTTATTAAAGTGGGAGTACAATAAATAATTATCATTAAAAGTGTATAATAAAAAAATAGCTAAACAGTTTTCAAGTGTTATTTGGATAAATATAGGTATTTGGGGTCACAAGGATGATAAATCGAATTTCTGAATTTTCTGGGTAAAGCAAGTTTAAAAATGCATATTTCAAATGGAGAAATGAATTAAGTGTAGTGTTTTTATCTGCTGTAAATTTCAAATATCATAAATATAGAAAATTAAAAAAAAATCATTCATGCGTCTTTAAAAAGTAGAAAAAAGGAACTTTTAACAGGTGGATTCGCTGCAAAACCACCGTTCGTTAAAGGGTTAAGGCATATTAGGAGTGTTTGGTAAACATTTTGTAAGAATCTATAACAAATTTAGTCTCTAGAATCATATAAAAAATAAGAAATTTCCTTAAAAAAATTTAAAATGCATTTTATTTTATAAATAAAATTGGATTTTATAATAAAAAAATTATTTTTGCAGATTTTCTTATATCTTCTCCAGGTGAATCGTCCTCTTTCGGACCTCATTTTCATCACGGTGCTGCGCCCCTATGACTGATGCGCCCGTGGCAAATGCCACCTTTGCCACGCCCCAGGCTATGCACTTCAGAACGGACAATTTAATGTTGATGAAATACATAGTGTTAAGGTGAAGACCGACTGAGCGTCTAGGCCAGCCGCACGTGTAAGTGGAGTACCCGTGAGAAAATACAAAATTAAAAAAAAAAACTAATTTCTCCTGCTGAATTTTTATTTTGAATATATATAAAGGTGTAAATAGAATATAAAAATGCTAAATAGGCCACCATGCAAAAAGGGACCATACTAGATCGAAATTAACATCCCCTCTTGACCAATGGGGTCGAAGGAGGGTCACTTTCGCCTCTAGGGCAGTTTCGCCCTGGCGTTCTAGATTGGTTTGGAGCGCTACGGTCTACTTTTTGCAACACGAGGGCTAATGAGACCGGGGCCTACTGCTTAAAGCCGATTCCAAACGGCTACGAACATCCACGTCACAATAGGATTCGAACACACGAATTCCGGTTCCGAAAGCCAGCACCCTAACCATTCGGCCATCGTTTGGCGCTGGAATTTTAGAACTCTTTGTTACATACATAGTAATTAATGTTGTCCTAGAAAGATTTAAACAAGTCAAATTAACTCGAGATCAACGTCATTTTGAAGTTTAATACCTTTTTGCCATCCATCGCGCCTGGTTATCTTATAGTAAAATATCATTGGATAAAATTATAAAATATTGCAATGATGGAGCAGCCTTTAAAATGTGCAAATTGGATGTTTACATTTATAGAGTAACTTTCTTCTGCTTTGATGTATCTATATAAAATAATATGACAAGTTCTACCAAAGTGTAGGCGCCTTATATTCTAATTTTTATTTGAGTACACTACGTATAGAAAAAATTAAAATAATCGCACTAAACTATCATTATATTACATGATTTAGTACAATATTTTATTCAACAATATATAGTTGTAGATCTAGAAAAATATAGGAAAGTTATGGTTATTGATACTTAGCACATTATAGCATTTAGCTGATTTATAGCATAGCCAATGTTTATATACGTAGAATGTGTATATGATGCATTAAAAAGAAAAAATAGAGACTATGTAGTTCAGAGTTGGTCAAGGAAATTTCAAGCGAAAACTAACCTTATGACTACAAGTCACTTCATATTCGCTCTTCTGCCGCTGTAATTGGAGCAGTGACTCAATATCTCGTTAAAAACATTTGTTACTCAAATTCAAATAAACAGATAATTTTTTCACATTTACTGTAAAGTGTCATGATCCAACAACGATAACGTTCCCTCACATCGCCTGAAAGTTAAATGTCATGCAGAGGTAAAAAAAAATATCCATTTGAATTCGATCGTAAACAAATATCGAAGTAATTATACAATAGTAACTCGCATCATTATCGCTCGTATATCCTACTCAGAAACTGAGTAAAGGGATAAATATATAGTCATATCATTTTCAGCTATTAATATTCTATGTCTATTTTGAAGATAAAAATTAAGTGAACTTCTAAATGAGATATCAAAAGTACGTGCTTACAAGTATAGAAACAGTGTGAGCGGTAGGCAATGAGTAACGGTTATTAATAACCCTTCGTAATAGCAATCTACTGAAGTATGGTCGTTGAATAGTTGAGGATGATTTATTTGCAGAAATAAGTTTACATAGAATGTCTTAGTTGTATCATATCTTTTAATGCTATTCCGAAGCGAAATAAGTCAGCTTGGACTTCCAGTTGTGGGATCTCATAAGCTTCTGTGGCTTCCAAGAATCGTAAATTGGGATAAATGTGCATTGCCAATTTTTGATTTTATAAATTGTCATTAGTTCGACACTGTCACATTTTCATTTGTGCTTCAGCTGTCAACATAATGGATATTTGATCAGAACAGTCCCTTCTACAACTGTAAGTAAAGACTTTAATCGTCGCATTTCGGATTGTACTAGCATTCTTTATAAAAATTTAAATTAATATAGCTTTCATCTAGGTAATAACTCGAAAATCTGTTCCAATTTATGTTCCAGATAATAATGTGAGCATATTTGGCATACAACTCATAAAACTTCAGAAAATTTTAGCTGTCCGGTACCGGAGTTCGTGGATTTGAATTCTGCTGCTGGCATGGATCTTCGTAGTCGTTCGGAATCAACTTTAAATAGTAGGTCTTGGTCTCATTAGCAATCGGGAAAAAAATAGTAGACCGTAGACCTCCCAATCAAAATCAGAAAATTTCAATTTTCAGAAAAATATGTAATAGAGTGAACATTTCTGTTAATTTTAAATCAAGCCTTGTTAAATAACCTCCCCTTTTTTATTCATTTGTTATAATTTTAACACAAATATCAATTTAAATCTTACGTGTAAGTATATCTGAATGCTGTTAAACATACATACATACATGGTCTAAAAACAACTAAGGCTTACTTACTTTCTACTGCCCACTTTTTTCTGTTTCGAAGTCCCATAACAGTGTTATACAGCGACTCCGAGCATTTTTTCGATACACCAAGCTCCTTATTCAAATTGTACAATGCCCTTAAGTTTGGAATCAACAAAGAATCTGCTACAGTCTTCAGGAGTTCATCCAACTTTGACCATGTAAAGGTTCCATTTCCAGTAATGTCTTTCAGTTTATCAAACAATTTGTCTGAACGAGAAACAGAACTCGATTGTGAAAATGCACTTGCAGCTAAAGTAGATATCAAGCAAAATTTCAGCCACAACATGGTCAACAGAGCTAAAGGGACATCGAGCAACCAAACAAACGCAAGAAAAAAACGAAGGAGAATAATTGAGTTACAACTGCTCAGATTTTGCCTTCAAAGTTAAAAAAGCAGTTAGCTGTTATTTAACCGGGTGTTTTTCAAAGTTTTCGAGCCGTTAACAAATGAGCTTAACTGTAACTTACTTTTAGAATGCCATAACTTTTTATTGAAATGTGTGTGTCTTTCTTAAATGGTGATTCAAAGAAGCTATTAATTGTTTAAGCATTCTTAAAAATTAATTGATAAGTAAAAATGTTAATAATGTTCGAAAATAAACACATCATACTGCTAAAATTGTGTATTATCCAGTAGATGGATGAATAAGGCGATTTCACGCAGTGTGGCAAATTCTCAAACTATGACAATTCTGACCTTGGTTTCAAACGGAAGGGCAGTTTATTGTTTGTCTATTGGTTGTTGTAAACATGAAAATGAATGGGAAGGGCATTATAATAGTTTGTGACGTTGCGACAAATTGCCTTATGGAAGGGCACTGCTTATCGGTACTGGAGTAAGCGGGTTCGAATCCCGTGGCTGACATGTTTGTTACTATCCATCTGGATATCGGTTTTAAGCAGTAGGTCCCAGTCTCATTACCTCTCGTGTAGAAAAATAGTAAACCGTAGTGTTACGAACAAACCAAACCATTTGTGCATTACTAATACTGCTATATTAAAGTTACTGATATCCTTGCACTAAGGTTATTTATATATTTTGAATATTCTTAAACACTTTCTCATAAATTGTAATATACAGAGGATTTCATCTTTGGTATACTTAATAGCAACTAACTCGACAGGAAAAATCAGCAGACAAATGAAGCATTGACGTCATTTTCTATAATATCTGTTTCATGTGTAAATTCATAGTGTCTCTGAGGCATTCTTAGCATTTCGAATTTTCTAAAACTACTAATTCTACTAAATGGAGCTTCTAAAAATGTAAAACTGTTACACAGTATAATACTCATTGATTCTTTCGATCACAACAGTCACAAGAAATCAAGCGCCCTTTTTCTCTAAATAATTTTCACATTTAGGGGGGGGGATTTTAAAATCATTTACTTTATCTGATTTCATCTCTGTGCGTAACTTTTTAAATACTGAAACTACTGCCACAAAAAAAAAAAAAAAAAAAGTGAGAGTTTACTCTTTGGCGTCCTTTCTGATTTACCGAAATTACAAACAGCAGTTGCAAAATCTGTTTTTGAGGACGACGATATTTATGAAACGCAGAACAATATAAATACCAGACAGCTGGCTCCGGCGATGAAACATTCGCACATAATTCTTCACCCCTTTGCATGCGTCTATTCAAAACACATTTTCGCAAACAGGAAAACTAGACATTGGTGGGATATTTAATCATTTGGACACTGACAAAGATTATTATTGAGTATGTGAAAGATTCAGCGATAGTTTGCCTTAGAAAATATATATTGCTGTGGATCGATGTCGTAGAGCAGCTGAATCATAAATACGATTTCGCTTAGCATCGGTCATTCTTTTGTTAAATAGTTCGCAAAGAAAAAGGCCAAAATTTCTAGCTAAAAAGATGTTGATTACTAGAAAAATACTTTATTCATCAAAAGTTGTATTTAAATGATTGTTCAAATTTTGTTCACTTAAATCCTGTGGTGCTTATTTTTTCATTCACAACGCCTTATTTACAAAAATACAAAATTTGTAAACTAAGAATTTTGAAAAGGGTTATCTACATATTTTTGCTTTTGACTGTACTTAAAACTAAACTTCACAAGATATCAGATTTGATTAAATCAATAAATATTACTCTGTTAAACTTTGATTGGATAAATTCTAAATATTCAGAACAACATAGTTCAGAGTACTTGGGTCTATGAGCTTGATATTATTGGTACGAATGGTTGTAGCTGTTGTAATGTACTTACAGCACTAACACCAGTGTCCGTTCTTAAAGGGGAAACACAGTAAAAAGATGATACCTTATATTTGAACTAAAACATTTATTATGTACACTAATTATTTACAAACATTATTTCTTGATTAATATCTATATATAACATTCATTACTCGACGTTTATCATTACAACAATTCATTAATTTCTTTTTGTTTTTATGCGTTATTCCTTAATCAAAAGATTCCGAGACCCAAGGTAATGATTTATGAATAAGATCAAGTTTACCTCCAGTAATTACAGGGGAGCAGGCTGGGGCTTTCATCAGGCTGTACGACGGTGCTGGACTTCGGGCGTAAAGGGCGTCGGTACTGGCGTAGCGGCCGTTATTTTGCTGTACGTCTATGCTGGCATGCGGGTTCGGGAATCGATTGCTGGTCCGGGCTCTCTCTGGATGTCCAGCAGCTCTTCAATCCCGACTTCGACTCCTTTTTCTTCACTCTCTTTCACAACTCATCACCTCGGTTTTAACGCCCCTTTTCTTTCTTTGCCAATCGCTTGTTGGTGAAATTTTCCCACATCTGCACCCCCTTCGGGCGTGCAGGTGGGCTCATTAAAATAGCCCCTTTTGTGAAAGCTGACATTATTTTTTTAACCCCTGCCCCCATAACTCACAGTTACATCTCTGTGAAAGTTGACCGTTACGCTTGTGCCACTCCGTGATCTATAACTCCTCCGCAGGGGTCCCTAAAACTCCAAGTCAACAGCTGCACTTAAATTCTTCTTGGAAATTTCTTCCACAGCTGTGTATGCACGTGCTGATCATAGTGGAAAAGTACCTCGGTACAGTAGCCATTTAAAATTTGCTTCTAGTAAATGCTGTCCATCAGAACTGTGATCATGAATTAGCAAAACACCGATGGTATTTTTTGTCAATTGCTCATTTTATACAAAATCTGTTATATCGTTTTTTTATTGACTGTATTCTATCTAATTAATTCAAGAGGATTAATCCACCATCTCTATAATAGATTCATATCGCTTTATACAACAGGTAGGGGATAGTTTTTCGATTCTTCTTTCTTGAAAAAGGGACACTATTCCAATATTCTGTTCTGCCAAGAACTACTTCTTTTAAGAGTATTCATGAACAAATAACAATTTTCATCGACTCCGACACAATTACAAATATCTTTAATTTTTGCAATTAGGAAATAACCGAATTTAGAAAATGAGAAGCGCAGTCTACATACGTATAATATAATGCTGATGAAATTTTCATCGTATTTTGGCTTATGCAGCGTTAAATGCTTCAGTCATTGCAGCAGTATCAACATCTCCTTGGCATGTTAAGGTGTTATCACACGCTAACATGTACGCGTTAAAATTGCAAAAGATTCAGGTTAAGATACCTTTTCTCGTTGAAGAATACGCAGATTTCTAGCTTGAGAACGAAAAAATTTCAACTGATTAAAGGTCTTAACAAGCGTTAACCTTAACCAAATTATATCGGTTGAAATTCTTTTGCTGTAACATAAGAAATCAGCATAAGAGTGCCAGCACAATCTATATAATTTGGTTCAGATTGACTTGTGTTAAGGCTTTTGATTGGTTGAATTTTTTTCTCTCTCTCACGAGAGACATTCTTGAACGGGAAAAATATCCTTCTCAGAATATGTTGCTTTTCCAACACTTTCATGTTGACGTGTGTTGAGGCCTTTAAATCAAAACTAATCCATTTATCGAAACTTACTCATTTATCAATTTATGTATGTATGTATAAATACAATTTATGTATGTGTGTATATACACATACACACATACAAATCAAAATTATTACACTTTAAATATCACTTTAAGATTCTCTTCTTCCCATTCTCATTTTTTCATATCTATTTTCCCAGCCACAAAATATCAGAATTAAAAAGAGAGTTCATGACTTGAATTTTTTCAACCCATTTACTAAAGGTAACTCTGAAATAAATGATAAACTTCTGTTCAATCGCCACATTTTCCTCTTTTCTCAATTAAAATGGTTCACTTTTCCGATGATCTAAGTTCCTTCTCGCGTTTAATATAGCTGTCTAAGCTGATATCTCTTGGAAATATCACTGCTTGATTTCTCGCTGGGGGGCCGACTTTGTAATAGAAAAGTATTTTAGTAAATCATTAATTGCTCAGCTCTTGTTGAAGAAAGATGTTTTTCACTTAAATAAAGTTCCATCACGGACTTTGCTGCTTTCTTGTAATGGAGCCACTACTGCTTATTACTTAGGTCTCTCATTGCCCAGTAAGCTAGAGCAGTTAAAAATAACAGGGGCTAAATTTTCTTATGTAGCCGGTGGATTAATTTACACACACACACACACACATATATATATATATATATATATATATATATATATATATATATATATATATATATATATATATATATATATATATATATATATATATGTAATATTAACATACCTTATTTACGTATTTTAATATTAATTTAACTTTTGTTCATAAAGTACGTTCGGGGTTTGCGCGGTAATTCTGATTTTTCCCTCCAGACGCGCTATAGACTTAATTCAGCCTCTGTCTGTACTACTTTAGTCAATAGTTAGCGCGTTCTCTTTAAACATGGGTATTTTGTATCACGTGATCAATTGTGCTTAGGGATTATTCGTAGTCTTTTTACCTGAAGAATCTCTACTTGAAAAGCGTATGTGCGGGATTACTTTGTCTGTGTGCACGAAGTTGTAAAGGTGTTTGCCTGTTGTATGGAATTCATGTTTCTTACCAGAAATAAACTGTGTTGTGATTTGGAATGAGTCTCGCCCATATTACACACACACACACACACACACACACACACACACACATATATATATATATATATATATATATATATATATATATATATGCCCAAGCTTTATCGCAAGCTTAAGTGAGGAATTTCAAACAGGATATATATAAGTGCCAAAATCAAAGTAAATTAAAATAAAAAATTTTCGAGCTCAATATTTCACATTTGTATATGTAGAATTTGTATATTTTATTTGTAATAAATAATAATTAAAAGATGGTTAAAGAATTGTATATTTTTTATACAATCAAAGTCGCAAAAAATGGTTCAATTTTCATAATGATTATAATGGATGGATCGGCAACTCAATTATAATTTTATAAATGTTTTATGCCATCTAATGGTTTGTTCCTGTGTGTGTTCAGCCTTATAGAACATAAAACCATTATGACATAATTTCATGGCAGAAAACAGGAAATTTTGTTAATAATTTTTATTTAACTTAATCATTGGCAAGTTAAACTTGAACCGTGTGCCATGAAATTGCCAACCTTGCACTAGGTTGTAGCGTTTTAAGGCTATACGTAATTCCGACACTGGGTTCACTCACTGAACTGGGAGAAATTATTTAATGTTACTATACTCTAATGTTTGAATTTCTTCAGTCTGACCCTGAAAAATTCCAAGACCTGTCATATCATAACTAATTAGAACACAAATACGTGATTGGTGATTCTACCAGTAAAGAAGATTCGTGTTACTTAAGGGACAGTTTTTAAAATATTTATCTTTTAACATTATTCTTATAATGAGTATAAATAATGTTGATGTAAATTAAATTTTACAAAAGAATTTCTTATTGAATGAGAAAAAAGAAATTCAAAGGAAATGAGTGGTACAACAACATTTAATAAAGATGTTCAGATTTCGCTGCAAAGTAGCCACTTTAATATTTTTCATACTTAACATTTATGCAGAAACAAAACTGGGTATCAAATTTCACAAGATTAATTATTTCAAGTTATGCAAAATTTTAATAACTTTTTAAGTTGTTTCACAACTTTAAATTCTCACTAACTCGAAATTAACGTTTTAAAACAACATAACATTTTTCGTAAAATCTATCAATAAACACTCTTTAAAAAAATAGGAGCTGGAATATTTTTAAACTTTTAAATAATACCTAAAACATGAAACGGCAAAATAGGTTTTATAACTCTTAAAATAAGGATTCGGGACAAAAATATTTTTCTACATATTTTCTAATTTATTTTAAAAAAAAAGCAATAATTATTTCTGGTAAGAAAACTAAGACACAAAAATTTTAGAATTTCTCGCCTCATTTACGAATTAGATATTAATATCCCCATCCTACAACCATATTTTATTTCAACATGATAAACTGTCTAACTTTGAGCGGGGAGAGTAATAAAGCTGCGATGCGTTGAAAGTTTGCCGGCCTGCTCTCCAAGTTCGGAGATACTGAAAAGTATCCATGTGGTAGTATCGTTGTGTGTGAGCACCCACGTATATTTATATAGACTTATATAGATAGACAATACATCTGCTTAACGAAAAGTGCGCAGTGAGCTTTCGCCCTTCGTTTGCTCGCCAAATTCTTCATCACCGAAATTTGGTACTCTTATTTAAGGTCAGATCAAGGCATTAGGTGTTCGGGCAATAAGTTTAAGCAAATCAGTTAACGCTCTGACAACACTTATTATTTCTCAATTATATGATAAGGCTAAATTTAAAAAAAAAATAAACAAAACTCTATTATCCTTATATTATATATTTTGACCACGCTCTCCAACAGTGTTAGTTTATTTGAACCGATATTAACAAATAGTAAGAATGAAAAAAAAAATTACATATAGACACATTAAAATTAACAATGTAATCAAAACAGAACTTAAAAGGATCTTTTAGTGGATACATAAAGGAGGGTTACTTGCATCAATAAATCTGAGGATGTTCACCACCAGCCCTGTAAGCTATTTCTGCAGTTGAAGCAAAGACGAATCTCCAATTCGAGTTCTGCATTGATTTTTAATTACTTTCATCGAAGAAAAAGTACTATGGTACTGTGAAATATTTTACTTTTCTTTTCCAAAAAGCTTTCGTGGGTTACTCGCTCTAAAAACCTGTTATAGGGCATTAAACAGAAAATGTCTATGATTTTCTTGGACTGCTATATCTTCGCCATACAAACTTTTACTCCATGTTCATATATTTCGTAGCACTGACTGATAGTATTTCGTAGCGATTGAATGGCAATGTAAACACGTGTTGCATGTCTGTGTACATTATTTGTCTAAATTTAAATCGAAACTTGTCGATGGAAGTGTGAACTCGTTCATGAAAGACGTATATTGTGTGTAGACTTTCTGGCAATAGATTTTTTTGAATTGGGGTTAAGAAATGGCATCTCAAAGTGTTCTGTTACCATTTACAAATTGGTTTGCTGGTCAAATAATTGATCACAATGGATATGGTCTTCTTGCTTATGGTTCTGTTAGTTGTATTTATATTGTTGACCTAACAACTGATCTTCCTACTATAGTAGATGAAAAGGTGATTCGTAATGCTCACCGAGGAAAAGTTTTGTCTTTGTCATTTTGTAAATCCAAGAGTAATAAACTTCTTGCATCAATTGGCAGTGAAAGTACACTCAAAATTTGGGATTTGAATTTTGCCGCAAATTGTATTGCTACTATGGATGTCAAAGAGGTATGGGTATTGCTTATAAAATAATACATTTTATGACTCCTGTATATGCTGAATATATTAGATGTGGGATAGCATTTCATCATTTTTTTGGTTGCATTTTCAGCAATAGTTAATAGATCTAATATATCTATTACTGTAAAACAGATAGTTTATGAGTGTTCGTTTTGCGTTATAAAGTCTAATTGAAATGTTTTTAAGAACAAATTACTCATAACCAAAAACTATTATGTGATAGATTTAATTTTATTGTATTGAGAGCTTTATGTATCAGTATTAATATTTAAAAGAAAGTTTATAATATTCTAAGTCAGAGTGGCCAGTGTCCAATTTATTCCGTAGGATAAATATATTTTCAGTAATCCCTTTTTGGTTATCAGTAATTTTTAAAGTTCATGGGTACAGTTGTTTTGTAGATGGCTTCATAAAATTGATAGGGTATGTTGACCAAATTTTTCAATTTTCTTATATACAGCTAGCATTTAGCCCATCATATGACAGGATCAGTAAAATTTTTAACTTTCCAGAATTGTAAAATACTCTATGAGGCAGGAAAAAAATTGGTCTGTTTTTTGACTGAGAAATTACTTTGCAACAAAATATAATCGATGATTAAATTTAAAATTATCACATATGTACCTAATCTATTAATTAAGCCAAATATAAAAGAAAATTATTTACATAATATCAAAGTTCAGTGATAAAATGCATGAAAATAGTGCAGATAACATTTAAATAATTTAAAATTAGAAATGTTTAAATGAGATGTATAAAGGAATGACGTCATAATGTTAGAAAAAGTATTACATTTACCTATTTATTATGTGATAAATTCATAAATTTAATCGCGTGTTCTTAACTAGGAAAAATAGGGCTTGAAATAATGATATTAACCTCTAGAAAGGGGGAAGGGGTAGGTTTTGAACGTTTTAAAGGTGACAGTATTTTTTGCTGTGATATGAAGCATATTTATACAATTTATTTTAGAATCGGATTGATAGTTTAGTTGAAGATAAACTTTACTCACTTTGAATTTTGCTAATCCTAACTCATCAAGAATCTAATATGGATGCCTCTGTCCATTCCAGGTTCAGCCGCTTCATAAATTTGAGGACAGACAGACAGATAACTTAGGCTATTTTGATATAGGGAATAACCAATAAATGGAGAGAAACGACATTTTAAAATGTTTTATTAATAGCTACTATATCAGGATATCATTAAATTTAAAAAGTAAAGTCATTTAAGTTGAGTTAATAACTAATAACAAATATTTATTTTGGAGCATATGGGAGTATAGTTTAGTTTGTTTTGGAGCGTTACGGTCTACTGTTTTGCACACGAGGGCTAATGAGACCAGGACCTACTGCTTAAAGCCGATTCCGAATGGCTATGAACATCCATGCCTTAGTGGGATTCGAACCCACAAACTCTGGTACCAACGATCAGCGCTCTGACGAATCGGCCAGCGTTCGGCCATATGGGAGTATAATCTCCTTTGGTTGGGTGCACTAAATTTTTCTAACTGGGTTACCACATTTGACAACAGAATATTATTCTTCCCCCCCCTCCCCCCAAAAGAATTCTAAGTAATTCAATTTTAAAAGTATCACCTTAAAGTTTTTATGTATAAATAAATAAAATTTTAAGATAAAAAAAAAATTCCACACATTTCGTCATCAATAACAGATAAAACAATTAAATCAAGGCAACAGGGACTATGCTTAGAACTAACATTTTATTTTATTTTATTTTATTTTTTTTTAAAGAAAGCAAAATCTACAACAGTAAATGTAGTAAAAAAAAAAAAATTGTAAATAAATAGAAGTTGATAATATTGTCATTAAATAACCTTAATGTCATTTGTATTGTTATTTACATTGTTTATTTTCATTGTTTATTTACTCTTCATTGATTTTTCTTTTCAATATTTTTTATCCTGTTTTTTTACATATGCAAGGTTCCCACGGTCCTTAAAAGTCTTTAAGAGCTCCTTAATTTTAGCTTTCAAAGGTCCTTAAAAACTCCTTAATTTTTAAATTGGAATGCGATCAATTTCTCCATCGATGAGATCGACAGTCTCATGTGATTTTCCTATCAATTTTCTTATATGACAAATATATAATCTTTTGTATACTTAAAAAATGGTTTAAAGTATAAAGTCAGCTGCCCTTTCCTAATAGCTAACAATCGTGCAGATTTTAATTAAACGAAGCATGGAGGATGAGTGTTTGTAGATATTTCAGTTACTTATGGAAGTTTAATTTTCCTTGCATTGAATGTAATAGAAAAGTCTAAAACTTTCTTCTTTCCCAGGCAACGCTGGGTATAATCAGCTAATATATATATATATATATATATATATATATAAACTCTTATATAAATATATATACCAGTAAATTTAAACCCTCAGGAAGTACTGTTTATAATATTGTTTTTATTCACAATATATCTTTAGTTTGATCACTCAAAAAACTTTAGATGTACATTTTTCAAAATTAGGTTTTGTCAAATAGATTTATCTTATATTAATTTTTAGGCATTTTTAAAAACTTAATTTTGAAATATTGTAGGGCATTTATTGAACATGCCTTGTCTGGTTCATAATCATTAAAATATGTTCCTCAGGAGATAGGGTTTATGCTGTTATGTCATGTGTTTCAAGTAGGTCCTTATAAAAAGTTACTTTGGTCCTTAAAAAGTCCTTAGTTTTTGTTCTGGAAAAAGAGTGGGAACCTGATATGGTTCAAAATCAATTGTACATATAAATTGAATATTATATAATTTGGTTTTCTTTTATGCATTTTTTATTAATTTGTATAAGGTCATTACATTGATCAATAAAAATGATTAATTTTTGTAGGACTTTGAACTTTTTTGGTGTTGGCAGGTCTAATGACTGTTTTGTTAAAACATTTTACCTTATTAATAGAAGCCTAAATTAAAGTAGATAGGTTTTTTAGCTTATGATTTATATCTTTACAAAATAATCATAAGATAAATCTTTTTTACTATTTGAATGTGAATATTTAAAAATTCCTTTATATACTTGATATTTATTTTTATAGAGCACTCAAGTTGTTGAATGGTTATATAATACTACTGATTCAGTAGTTTTTTCTGAAAACTATGGATGTATCTTTAAATGGAACTTCTCTACAGAGAACTGTCTGAAAATCAAGACTGGTTCAGACAGACCAATAACTGCTATGTCATCTAATCAGAATCGTCCAGAGTTATTAGCTGTTGGGTATGATATGCTTATGAAATTTTTCTTTTGCGTTATATATGTATATATATGTTAGGTCTAAAAAAGGGGTAGTTAGAAATTACATGAGTTAAAAACGATTTTAAAAAGGGAACTCTTTTATAATAAAATAAATGAAAAAGACCCATGCCGGCGTAAGCTTTTAGGATAATCCAGGCAGGCGGGAGCATTTTTGAGCAATTTAATGAGCTTTCAAACAGATAAGATCAGTGAATGCGGGGACATGGAGCGGTCAACACCTTTTCCATGCATAGCTCTGCCACGAACAATGAAAATGTCACAGGTTGGGCTTTTAGAAGAAACAATGATTTAATAAAATTATTATTATCAAGAAGACTTTTCCATTCGCCTTAACTCTGGATCACGACTTTACACACACACACACACACAATATATATATATATATATAATATATATATATATATATAAACAGGGGTCAATCCAAGTTTTTATAATTTGGGTCCCCATATTAAAAAAATTGTGAAAATAATGTCAGTTATTTGATGAAGACTATATTTACCTATCCTAAGTTTTTTTAAAAATTGTTTCATGCAAGTTAATTAATTAAAAACTATTAATAATTATTTTTGAGTATAGTGCACTTTTATGTGAAGAAATTTTTTGTTATGTTTCGTTTTGAATTTATTAAAATTAAAGAAAAAAAAGCTATACTTTTTTTTCTTTTTTAGTTTTTCTTTTTTTCTTTTTATTTTTTAGTGTGTATAAAAATTAAACATTTTAGTTAAATTTATAACTTAAGTAAAGCTTGTCTGTTATTTTGTTAACCAGTTTGGATTTCTTTATTAAAAATTTATTCTGTTCCCCCTCGTATTTAGTGATCTTTATTTACTGTATTTAATTGCAAGTATCTTAGTTAATGCATTGCTGATTTTTATCAATATTCTATGTAATAAATGCTTATTGAAATATTTATATTTTCAGACATTCTGTGGGTATGATATCAATTGTGAATGTTATTACTCATACACACATAAGAAATTTGAAGTCACATGTATCGGATATTCAAAGCCTTTCATGGTCCCCTGTTTCCCCTTCCTTAGTATGTATTATATATAATCTACAATTTTTGCAATTGTGTCTTCATTATATTAACAAAAGTCATAAGAATGAGTTTTTCACTTTTTTTCACATATCTGAAAAGAAATTGTCTAATCGTATTTTCATTATATAAAGAATATAATAAAAATCATAAATACCAGTGAATACTTGGTAATATCTGCTTATAGTGGATGTCCACTAGATGAAAAAAAGATTAAAATTTTCATCACCTTGTAAATTAAAAAGCTGGAAAGTGTTTATTATAAGCCAGATATTTTAGTTTAATATTTATCTGATTATTGTCAGTGAAGCACATTTTGATTTGAAACAGCTTATAGATGAAAGATATTGTTTCTTTAAAATATTCAAAATAATTTGGAGAACTCAACCCAATCTTTATAAAGAAAGACTATGTTTAAATTAGATCAATATGTTATAGTACTTTTTAAAAGACAATTAAAGAAAAATATTGTCTTTTTAAAAGACTTAACAAGCATTTATATTTTTAACTCTTTATTATCACCAACTTGCACTCCAGGTCCTACTCTTGCATTATATTTATATTTAATGACTGTTAAGTGACTTTAAATAGATTATAAAATGCAGTTAATATGTGCAAATAAAGTTTTTAATTTTAATAACTGGAATGGACTTACTTAGTTTTGCACAAAACTTTGCAGTTTGTATCTATTGTTGTCATTTGTACACATTTTTTTCTTGTTCAGTATCTAATTTATTTTTGTACTTTGTTTTTGTTTTGACATACATTGAAAGCAACTTTTTGTGCAAATATGTTGTAATGAGGGGAATTAAGAATGAATAGTTTATGAAATCCATAACATTTTATTAATTACAGGTATTTATAGAACACAGTTTGAAGAACACTGCTCTACAGTATAAGCTACAAAATTATAAAATAAAATCGTTTATATCCTCTGGTTTTAAGAAGTAAAAAGAGTATTTTTCCTTTGTGAAAAATGGAAAACAATTATATATATATATATATATATATATATATATATATATATATATATATTTGAAAAATGTGAAAAGTCAATTGTTAAAGTGTCTGATGACTTTTGGCAGTAAAATATGTATGTGTGTGTGTATATAAATGCATACATGCACAAATGCATACAGGCATCTAATTTTTTATTTGCTACACTTCCATATTTAATGTTTTAATATTTTTCATTTTGCTTGATATCAGTGAAATTAAATGTTTTTAATAATTCAACTACCTGTGAGATTTATTAATTGATGTATAAAACTTTAATGGAACACAGTTTCTTTCTAATGAATTAAGAAAACTTTAAATTTTGTTTTGAAAGAATCATTTGAGAAACAAAAACATTTCTGTATTTAAATATTCGTTTTTAAAATTTGGTTGGTCTGTCAATTTTCAGGTTTATAATCTTGGCAGATATAAACCTGAGATGCCAGTTTGATTTATATATATTGTACAAAATTTTGATTATAGTACACAGTTATCACTTAAAAGGAAATAGTTTTTGTTTATTTTTTAAATTACAAATCATCTTATAGTTGTTATATTTAAATTCCATTATTGTAGAAGTTTGGCACTCTATCCAAGGAGGTAGATTATGACTTACCTTTTTTGGCATAAGTATATTACAGTAGAACCGTGGTATAATGACCCCCTGTGGGACCAATATCATATGGTTGTTGCAATGAAAGGTCGTTGTAATGAATTAAAAATATAATAAAAAAATTGAGCAAAGAAATGACGCAACAGTACATACCTAGAGAACACTTATATTTATTTCTATTTCCATTACTGAATTTTTGAAAAGTTTTTGATTAACGCCTGTTTCAAGTTCATTTGTGAATTTTTCATTAGCACTGATTCCATATCCGTTACATTTTGCAGTAAATCTTAATATTAAATTGTCCTTCAAAATATTGATGCAAGGCATTGATTGCTTTGAAGGCGTCCTTTTCATTCACTTTTTCAAAAGCTGGGACGATTCTTTTCTGTCGTCGGAATCTCAGATTTCTTCATTTACGGTAATTCGGTCAATAAAATCGCCCTCATTCCAATTTTCTCCGCAGCACTGTAAGGTTTCGTTTAGCGCAACAAACATATGAAAAGATAATTGAAGATTTAGTTCTTCCCTTTTTGTCACGCCCCCTCCCCTCCTTTAAGCAAACACAACGAGAGAAGTACAGGTTTCTTGAAGTTGTACCACAGTACAATAATTTTGAAATAGCCCACTTTTTCATGAGTTCTGCAGATTAAAATTAGTGGTCGTTCTAACAAAAAATAATGCGCTTGGGGTCATTGTAATGATTCAAAATTAACATTATTCTTATACTAAAATAATTGAGACCTTTTAAGATGGTCGTTAAAAAGAGGTTCTACTGTAATATCAAATTTTTCAACTGTAGGCCTTCAAGTAATTCAAGATAATTTAAATATTTTATTGAGATTATTAAACTAGCATTTTTCATAATGCTATTTTAATTTTTCTGGTTTGTTTAAATCCATCATACTTTTCTTCAAAATTATTACAATATATTAATATAAAAAATTAATGAAGATTATTATTTAGAGAGAGAATGCAATATTTATTAATTGTTATAGTTGTTATCTTCAAGCCTGGATCTGAGTGTACGCCTTTGGAATATAGAAGAAGCCCAGCCAGTTCATACTTATTATTATCCATCATCTAGGTATAAAGATAAGCAAGAAGATAAGAAAAACACGAGGATCTGCAGTGTTTTTCATCCTGAAAAACCTAATGTTATTATTTGCTCAAATGTGCGGTATGTGTTTGAATTTGAATAATTTTTGTTTAGTTATACTGCAGAAGCTAGTATTTAAAGTATAAGATGTACATATGATTTTAATACAATCCAGTATTTATTTTTTATATATGTATAAGGAAATATTTTGTGAATCACAGTTGTGTTAATTGAAGTTTATGAAGATTAATGTTTTTCACTGTAGAGTTTTCCTATATTAGTCTGATGTTTATGGAATTTGTCTCATGTATAAAATCACCAGTTAAGTTGCACGTTATATATACAAATATATATATACATACAGTAGAACCTCCATAAGTTGACCACCCAAGGGACTGTAACTAAGTGGTCAACATACGGAGGTGGTCAACTTAGGGAATTTTTTTAAAATATACTATAGTACAATATTAGAAAAAAATAAGCTTTTTTAGTATTTTTTACGGAAAAATTTAGAAAACAATTAGCGCTTACTCATTTTTATTTTTACTGAAGGTACAGCACATTTTTACAAATTTTGAAAGAATGATTCAATTTTTGTTTGAGTCCTCTTTTTGTTCATTTGGTAATTATAAAAAGCAATTTCACATTTTACAAGTCCATTAAGCATGCTTGGGCATTTTTCTTCAGCGAAATCTTTAAGTTGCTCCATCATGCGCTTTACATCGTCTTCCTTCAGAGTTGGGTAGTTTTCAGTTTCATCGTCACTTGGATCATCACCCTCTTTGCCGTCCATTTCTCGTATCTTAGAGTCCTCGCTGTGCTTAGTCCCAGAGAGTATCTCACTGAAGATTGTCTCTGGGTCTGGTTCAACACATGTTACTAACTCATCGTCCATGGTAACATAATCCATCAAAAACTGGCAAGGGAGATAGAGGAAGCTCATCCTCTTGCACCGATGTTGTAGCTGTAACAAATAGGGCTTTCTTGTAGCAGTTCTTAATCGTGGATTGCGTAACTTTATTCCAAGCGGAATTAATCCAATGAACAGCATTCAAAGCCTTTACTGACGCAGCTGTTGATGATGCCAACTAAGAAGGACCACAGGTTTATGCTTTCATGATCACCCATTCCAGAAGTTGAGCTCTGTAGTGCACTTTGAAGGACTGAATAATGCCTTAATCTAAAGATTGGGTTTTCGAAGTTGTGTTTAGAGGCAAATATTTTAGCTTCACATTTGTGAGATCATTCACTTTTGGGTGGCTGGGGCAGTTATCCATGGTAAGTAGAATAGATCTCTTCTTTTTCCTCATTTCTGCTTCAATTCCTCTAGCCCACTCTTCTAATAAAGCACTGGTCATCCAAACAGATTTATTCGCTCTCCAAAAAACAGGAAGGTCATCAGAATTTACATTTTTAAATGCACTGGGTTTTGCGGTTTTGCCGATCACCATAGGCTTCAATTTTTCTCCAGTCATACTAGCACATAGAAGAACAGTAAAACGCTGTTTTGAAAGTTTTCCTCTTTTGCAAGAGTCACCCTTCATTACTAGAGTTCTATCCGGCATTGCTTTAAAGAAGAGACTGCATTCATGAGCATTAAATATGTCCTCATCTTTAAAATCTTTAGCAAATTCTGGGAATTTTTCAATAAACTTCTCCACCACTTCAGCTGAAACCTCATTCGATTCCCCACATAAAACTTTTTGAGAAATCTCGCATCGTAGTTTGAATTTTTAAGCCAACCTGCTAACGCTTGGAAGTCCTCAATTTCGAATTCTTTTGCAAATTTTTTTTCTAATTCCTGAAGTATAGCCCCGATATTCTTGCATTAATTAATCTCATCTCTGTAAACCAACGAAATGTGGCTTCATTCACAGCGTCGTCTCGTTTTTCTTTGAAGTTCCCCGTTTTCGGAAGAATATCTTTCCAGATATTCTTCCTTACGTTTTAAAATATTGCTCACAGTTGTCTTACTCACACCAAATTTTTCTGCTGTCTTTTTTTGGCTGCTGCTTTCCAGAAAATTAAGAAGATTCACTTTCTCCTTTAAGTTCTCTTTGAGCTTTTCTTTGCACCATTTTTAATAAAACTTCGCAAATAAACGACTGGTACTGCCACGACGCAATGTCCAGAACAAAAAGAACAGAACATGTTTCATATGTGAGCGATACACCTTGTTTTCCAATTCTGCGTAGTTCATTCAATGCTACACCGCTACACACATACCCCACCCTCCTGACCTTTTTCGACAGATTTCAGCAATTACAGCCAATCCAAGAAATAAAAGCATGAAAAGGGCTAGAATATCATTTCTCCTTAACAAAAGGCTGGGTAATCTCTGGTATTTCCCTCCCATAGTACCAGTCCTGTTCATTTCCAGTATGGAAGTGAACAGGAGCACCAAAAGGGGGGGGAGGTCGCGAGTGTTGCTCAGATAATCCGAATGACTGATAAAGAAATTCCTGGAAACCAGGTGGAGAATAGTGGGAGGGAAAATCTAATTCAAGAAAACATCAGTGGTCAAGTTACAGAGAATAAAGTCTACTAAAAATTGGTCAACATACAACTTACGGAGGTGGTCAACATAGAGAGGTAAATCGCCATTGAAAATGCATTTGGACCATTCAAACTAATAAATTTTGGTCAACATAGAGAGGTGGTCAACGTAGAGAGGTGGTCAACTTTGGAGGTTCTACTGTATATATATATATATATATATATTTGTATATATAAATATAAATATGGTAAAAAGCACTTAAGAAGTTTTCTAAGGAAATGGAAAGAGAAAACTTCTTAAATGAAATTAAGTTTTTTAAAAATAAAATAATCACATAGATATGGAGGAGATATTTTTTTTTCTTTATAAAATAATATATAAACTCTAGGTTTGGTTTTTCTCAAAAATTTACATGTTTTGCATACTTTTAAAAAATCAGCTAATAAAAGAAGACAACATAAATACCTTAGAATATTTTTAATTCAGCTAAGAAATTTTGCTTTAAACACCACTGGAATCGATTTTACAGACAAAATCGGTTACAGTTTTTTGTTTTTGTTTTTTATTCAAAATTTGTTATTGATAACAGTCTAGTTATCTTAAGCTTTTAAAAACTTCTTCAGGCACATTTCAAATAAAATTGACAACAATCGTTTTAAGCCATAAACATTGACCTTTACAAACAGAGAGAGAGGAGAAAAAAAAACTAATCAAAAGGCAGCTATAAACGCGTTAGAAATGAAAGAAAACTTTTTAAGCAGGAAAGAGTTTGGAACGAAATTTTATAAACAGGTTATTTTAACATTGTATGAATAGGGGGAAAAATGGATACCAAAAACTTAAACTTCTTAAGTGAGAACTTTTTAAACGGGTTCTACTATATATATATATATATACATATATATATATATATATATTTTAATATTAGAGACTTATAAGAATTTCAGTTTACTGAAAATATTGTATAGACATAAGAAACTGAATGAGAATCATTATGGAATAAATCTATATTAAAAAGAACATTAAATTTCTGTAATTTTCACATCGTATGTAATAGTTATGTAAATTTGATTGTCGACTTAATTTTAAATTATCATTTTTAACTGATCAGTTACATTCTAAAACTAAAATCCTAAAACTGGAAAAAAGTTCCTGGAATGAGTGAAGTTTACACTTAAATTTGATTTTTCTAATAATTTGTCATATCTGAAAAGAAATGCATGTCTATGCTTTTGTATTAATTTAATTATTGTTTTTTTAATCAGGACAAGAGTTTTCTAATTTGTTCTTTTTTCTTTCTTTGTAATAGTGGTGCACTTGGTTCAGTTCAGTTTAATGAAAATGTTCCTCCTAAATTTACTCCTTTTGCTACAGAGGATGGTAATTTCAACAGTAAGAGTACTCTTAGAATGTTTCCATATGTTGATATCACCAATGAAAATAAACATATTATAATTACTTGTGATCCAATAAAGGTAATCCCCTGTCTTGTTTAATGTTTTTTCTGTTCCCATCTGATCATGTAGATTGTAATATCAGTGTATCAGAAATGTTAAATTTTTTTTGGTAATAAAGTTTTCAAGGATGTTAAAACAACTTTAGTCCCATAAAAATTTCTCATTTTTGTTTATTTAGTGAATTTATTTTCATCAAATCTTGAGGCCAAATAATAAGATTAAGCAACAAAAAAAGAAACCCATTAATTGTTGCTTTTTATGGGACTTTTCTCTTTTTTTTAAATCATCTCTGTATTCTAGATGTAATCAAAATATCCAATTTTTATTAACTCAAACTATCATGAGTTTTTCTTACATGTGTGTTAAATTTGAAGATCTCAGCAATGACAAATGGCTAGTAAAGTCAGTAAAAGTTAGTATTTTTAGCTTGGTCAGTATTTTCAAAATCTAGTCACTAAAGTTAGTATTTCAGTTTTTTTTCATGTGTTTGTGTTTTATTTGAATGTTTTAACTTTGCTTTAGTATTATGAAATTATTTTAAAATAAGGGCAGTATTGCTAGCAACTGAAAAATGTTTGGGAAAGCTTGTGAATTTTTTTTTAAATGTGTGGGGAATGGAAGAAATATACAATTTTCTTTTGGATATATATGAGTATTTTCATGGTTTGGTTTGTTGACATAAGTCTGCCGCTTTAATATTTACCTCATTTTTTTGTTTTATTTATTTTTGGCTATTTATTAGTTAGTTATTTTATAATATCCTAACTTTACAAGGGTTATTATTACATGAACAGATTTTATTTAAATACCAATTTTGATATTTTACTATATATAATAGTTAATTTATATATTGTATTTCTGTCTGTGTATGTATGAGAAGAGGAAAATTATTTTAAATATCCTTTACTCTTCCAAATGTATTTCAGTATTATCAGTCTTGACCACATCTTATCTTAAAACTTTGACTTATGATCAAATTTATTGCATTATTACGTATTAGAAAAAAAAGTGGTAGTTGTAGGAAAATTACCATTAATTTGCCAATTGCTAAAGTTGGTCACTACGATTAGAAATCTGATTGTATTTTTCAAAATTGGTCATTAAAATCAGTCTGGCACATGTTGATTTCATTTTATATCATTTTTTTAAATGAAAACTTAGAGAGCTTTTTTCCTTTGGTTTTTCCCCAAATTCCTTGCATTAAAAATGCTATTTGCATATTTAAAAAAGTGCTAATTTTTTATATAGTTTTTCTATATTGTATTGTTTGAAACTTAATGAAATTAACAATAAATTGTGTATATATATATATATATGCATACATATATATATATATATATATATATATTTTAAATCTACAGATGTGTATGAGAAATTGTCAATTTCCTTCTCTTTCACTGTGTCAGTAATTTTTTTTATAAGATGGGATTTTAAGCATATTGAATAGATGCAGAGTGTTATGTAAAAGGGTTTAATAGATCTTTAAAAAATAATAGTAAAATTTAAAGAAAGTTATTAGGATTTTAAAAATTAAAAAAGTTTAAAATTTTTTAATTTTTATTAAATGGACTCTTAAACGAATTTTGCTTTCTTTAATTAAGTTGTATTATAAATATAAAACAAAATTTCAAAGTATCATGAAATTGTATAAATAAAAGTGACAAAAAGCAGTGTTTGTTAAATTTTTGGTTTACCTGGAGATGAAAATTACAAAATAATGAATGAAAATATACCAATATGCAATTTATGCCTGTGTACACTTTTTTCAATAGTCTCTTCTAATTTAAAGAGCCATTTGAAATTGTAATATCTATTCACACCTAAAGTAGTAATGTGTGTGATATATCAATAATATCAATATTAATTTGATGTATTGCTAATAATAAATTTTGGATATTGTCCAGCCATACAGAGATCACTAATAAAGGTTTTTTTATCAATAGAATTTAAAAAATTACATATTTTAACAACTAGTAATGTCTCAGAGTTTTGCAGGTGGCTATTTTTCAGATGTAAATAGAAACTACAACAAAAATTATGCTTTTTAAAAATGATTTCAGTCAACATGAGAAATTTCTAATAGATTTGGGGCCCCTATTCTTTGGAAAACTGCAAGCTATTTCAATGCTTGCTTTTGTGATAATTGGTTCCTGTTTATTTTAAACTATTTTAGTAGTAATAGCTTTATTGAGAATGTTTTAATGCAATTTTCTATATATTTTTTGTTTCATTTTTATAGCTTTCTCTGTGGAATGTTACTGATGAGAAGCTGTTGTCTTTATACTATTTTATTCAAGGAAATGTTTATGATATAGCTGTATCACCATTTGATAACCGTATGTAGCTTCTAATATGTGACATTTTTAGTTAGTATCATAAATGTTTTTTAGCTGACAAATTGTCTTTTTTTTTAATTGAATACTTAATTTAAAGAGTTACCATTGCTTGTAAAAAATTATCATGTAATTCTATAGAAAATTATAGTCTTAACATTAAATAAGGATTATAATGAGGACTGTGCAAACTTTATTAAGGTTTATAAATCATAAAAATTGATATATCACTGCAAATTTTTTCCTGTTATACTTTTTAAATAAAATTAATGTAAAGAAAACTTTATAGAGCTTTCACATATATTTAAACTATATTTGGTAAATCAGTTTCTTTAATGGGTCAATATATTCCTTAATAGGCTAATTAGAAAAATACCACAAATGAAGGAATTATTTGATGAGACCTAGATAAAATGCTATTTAATTAATACCAAATTTATGTATGCTAGGATATTTTCTGTTATCAATTGTAGTAACTAATTTGCATTAAGACATAAAGATCTAATTATAATGATGTATTCTTAATAATATATATTATTTAGGGTAATACCAAATTTTTAAAATCAAAAAGGAATATATATATATATATATTATAATCGAATACACATCCATCTAATATATATGTATATTTTTATATAATTTTCATGCATGATTTCTGCTTCCATATTGGATTCAAAGTTGGTATTTTTCTAATTTTTATTCTTACACAGCCTTCTATCTTATACTGTATTTGAAGGTAAAAAGTCTAGGACAGGTTTGAATAACATCATTTAGTTCATTCACTAACAGCCATATCTCATTACAGCTTGTTAAAATCAATTATGCATGTTTTTATGCCTATAAATGTCTATTATTGGTACCAAATTTTTACTTTTTGCTCATCATTTATAGCATAACTATGCTTCTTGTAATTTAAAACTATTTTTTTTTTACTCCTATATTTATGGTTTATGAATATAAATAAATAAAAAATACCTTAAAAAACTTCAAATTAATGGTAAAATAGTTTATAATCTCCAAAGTGTTATTTTAAGGATAATAAAATGTGTGATATAATAAATAATGTTTCAATTTAGATGTTATAGCTGCTGGTATTGGTGATGGATATCTGAAAATTTTGAAAATGGAAACTGAACATAAATTAAATACCACTACTGTGGTACATATAGAGAGAAAAATGAAACTAATGAGTGTGAGTATTTTTTAACATGTTTAAACTATTGGTTAATGAGGTGAGAGTATCAATTTAAGTGCAAAGGTTTATTTAAACAATGAAGGTTAGGGTTTTATTTTTGTAAGCAAGCCATTTATATCGGTTCTGAGAGTCAAGCTGTCCTCCTAGCTTTATTGAGGTGCAGTGTCATCTTGCTTAGGTCTGGGAGTGCTATGAAGTTCTTAGTGACCTTGCTTTTGTATAACAAGGTCTATTTGTACTGGATGCATATGGGTGTTCAGGATAATGAGCTAGCTGATGAGTTGGCTAGGAATTTTCAGTATGTCTTTTATTGGTCTTGAGCCTGTCTGTATTGGTCTTGAGTCTATCAGGAAATCTGTTCTTTATTATTTCTAGTGTATTCAGTATACTGACTGCACAGTGGGGAAGATCATAATAAAGTTAGAGAGTTTAGTCATGACTACCCAGTGTGTGTTCTAAGGAGCTTTTGAAGCTTAACAGGAATAACCAGTCTCCCATGAGACATCTTATATGATGAGAATCAGTCCTGTTTCTTGTTTTTTCTTAAGATCTTCTCTCTTGAGGAGAAGATAAGTCACCATATTCCATCTCATTGCGAGTTTTTCTTGGCTCATAAGTTAGAGGACCTTAATCACCAACTTAGAATATTTTACAGCTCTTTTCACTAGTCTTGAGAGCTGTAGGATATTCTTGTCAGCAGTATGCTGAGGTTTGTTTCAGTCATAGGTCTCTTGGGTTTTCTCTCTAAGGATTGGGTTTGGTTACAATAAACCTCAGGTTGTAGTGCCCACTCTTGCGTCTTCCCCCTAGAGGTGATTTCATTCATTCAAACTTAAATAGAAATGTGGTGGTGGGGAATCTGGCAAAAGGAAAACCATGACCCATCTAGCATTATCTATCAAATAATCAGAAATTGTTATTTAACATGTAGTTAAGAACAGAGCCCGACCAAGGCAAAGTTGGGCTTAGGGCCTGGTAGTCTTTCGGCCCCACCGCCTACCCTCCTTTCAAAGCAAAAAAAAAATATATATATATATTTTATTATACATGTATATATAAAAGAGGATACAAACGAATATTTTTGAACAAAGGTTTATATTAATTTTTACTCAATTTTGTATATCCTGAAAAGCAAAGGATTTTTCTACTCAGAACCATGGAGTAAGTAATGGGTAAAAATAGTGACTGGAGTGATGTAAATAAGTAAACTGGAGTGTGTTTTAGATAAAATTGTCAACATTTTAACTGTTTTTGTTTAATTTCTGAATAAGGTTTCATAAAATATTATTTGAAGAATAAACAAAATACATTTTCAAATTTTGTTAATTAAATTATTTAAAATTTAATAATTAAGTACCAAATTGTAGGTGGCCTCTAATATTAGGGGGCCCAGTCGGCCTGTGCTTTAATCAGGCCCTGGTTAAGAATATTCTCCATATGTTCAAAGGAAAGTTATGTATTTTTCTTTTATTGGTTGTAGTAAACTGACTAGTTCATCTATCAAGATTTGAATTTTGTTATTCTAAAATTTTGAGATATTTAAATACCTTTAATTTTGAGAAAGGCTTAATAACATAAAAACTTTAATATTTAATGTTTGAGATAAAAACTATTCTAGTAAAATAAGAATTAATTTTTATGTTAAATAGTATTTGTTATGTATATATATTTTTTTCTATTTTCAGATTGCTTGGCATCCTTCTGATGCAAATATTATTGCTTTTGGGACTGATATAGGAAGGGCTGGAATAGTTGATATTTGTAGAAAAAAGTAATGCTAGTTACCCTTGTTTTCTTTATACAAATCTTTCTTTTATTTTCCATTTTCTTTTATTACTATTTTTGTGATACTCATGTTGTTTGTAATTGTAGCATTTTATTCTATATCTTGTCTGCAGAACCATTGTTTATTAGTTTTAGATAAGATTAATGTTACTGTATTTAGTGCATTTGTAAGTAATTAGTAAAGACAAACCTGTTAAAACATTAACTTACTGTAAGTGAGTCATATCTATACAGTTAAAAGATTTTACATATTTAAATTTTCTATGAATCAATTTATTTTTAATGTAGCCTCATTACTTTAATTTCAGGTATCAGTAAAATCAACAAAATTAAATCATTAATACATACACACATACACATGTATATTTAAATTTAATGTGCATGTGTGTTTTTTGATACTTTTAAAAATCCAATGTTACACTTATTTAAATAATTTACAAATTACAGCATAGCTAAATAACTCTTCCTGTAGTCATGAACATATTTCTTAATGATTATTAAAACATGCATGAGTACTATGAGTATTTATAGTAAGGTCATTTCATGTTTATATTCAGCTTTTAAAATGAACTGTAGTTTTGTGATATAATGTTAATTAACTCTGTAAGCCATTTTGAAGAATGCAGCAATTTGTTTCACCCAGGTAATTAGATTGAATGTGGATAATGTATTATTAGATAAAATGTTATACTAGACTCCATTTTTATTGACCATGCATCACCTTTAGTTTGCATGCATTACAGGTTTTTATAAGCCTCACATTAATTTAGTAATGAATTTTTATTTAATTACTTTTATTTTATTACTTAAGCTTCCAACACAGACACCACAGTGCTTTTTTTCTAGAAATTTTTTCTTTTTTCCTCATTTTGTAGCACTCCTCCTTTTTTGTCGGCTATTCGCTCCTTGTATTCCTTTTTTTCCCCCTCAACATTTATGAAGGTATGTAATGATGGAACAGATTACACACACTGTCTTTCCTGTGTTTTGATAGCATTCTTGTTTTTCTAATATTTTCTTTTGTTGGGACATTCACCCTGGTGCCTCCTGAAAAAAAAAGTTTTTGGTTATTTATTGGCAGTATAGGTGTTTTGAAAGTTATCAGAGAATAAGGAACAGTTAAGAGTCAAAACTAGAGGGGGCCCTAAACTTTGTTTACTGTGGTGTCCAGAAGTCTGTTTTTTTAATCAGTTTCTGAACCCAAGAGGGAAAAAGAAGTGTTACCTGGACCTGTATGCTTGAAAATGGATTGCCACATCCAGTATTGAATTGGTTTTTCTTTTTGCTGTGTCCACAACTTTTTTTTCTGCCAAAGAACAGGAAAGAAGTGTTATCAGTTGATACTCCCAACACATGCTACATGGTCAAAAAGCTGTGTGGCTGAACGCTGGTCGATTGGCTAAGGTGCTGATCGTGGGTACCGGAGTTCATGGGTTCGAATCCCACTATGGCATGGATGTTCGTAGCCATTCGGAATCGGCTTTAAGCGGTAGGTCCCGGTCTCATTAGCCCTCGTGTGCAAAAAAGTAGACCATAGCTCTTCAAACCAAATCAAAAAGCTGTGTGATGCAGCATCAATAAAACATCTATAACTGATGTGGTTCTAGTTATAATAGTACAGGTGATAAGACATAATTGTGTGCGTATGATACAAAGTAACTGTTGTCTGGAATTTGGGCTGGAAAATCTGTATTTTTTTAATGGGCCATCATAGTTTAAACTGCGATTATAATATGGGGCTCTCATTTGGTAGGAAAAAAACCTATTACATTTTAACAACCTATGTCCTCTTTATATATGTACATGTAGGAGGGAGGATAGAATATGTCCAATGGATTAGCAGGGCTGGGTAATATACTGTAATACCATTATATATTAATATTTTTATCAGAGGGAGGATAGGGTATGTCCAATGGATTAGCAGGACTGGGTAATATACTGTAATACCATTATATATTGATATTTCTATCAAGATAACAGTATTGAGATTTCAATCCCTCTGATTTATTGTTTTAAATAGTATTTCATCTTACTGATGGGATATTTCTGCTATGCACAGTGTCTGTGAGAAAATGGCACTCCTGGAAAGAGGGAGGGAGTAATAGGAGAGAGGATAGGATATGTCCAATGGATTAGAGTTAGGGCTGGGTGATATACTGTAATACCATTATATATTGATATTTCTATCAAGGTAACAGTATTGAGATTTCATTCCCCCTGATTTACTGTTTTAAATAGTATTTCATCTTATAGATAGGATATTTCTGCTATGCACAGTGTCTGTGAGAAAATGGCACCACTGCAAATAACTTGCGGAATTTTGGGAAAATACAAAAGTTGGTTATTTTTGAAAATTTCACAGTCATATTAATATTTCAGATTTTACGTTTGGTGCATGCATTAAAGCTAATGAAAAATCATAATTTTTAACAGCAATCTCAGGAAAAATCAGGCCTGTGTGTGGAGGTATGATGCAAATATGTGGGAGTCGTACTCCAATAACTTGCATTGTATTGTGAAAGTCTGTTGCTCAGTCCTGTGTAAAAGTATCACTTTAATTTTTTTTTTTTGTTCCAATTTAAAAATGTAGCCGCTATTTGTTTTCTGGTCTGCAAATCTGTTCACCAGTTTCAGCTTCAGATGTTTGTTTGTATAATCATGAAACCATGAAACACTAAAGCCAACATTGTCAATTTCAAACACTATCAGAATACATAAAATTGAAACTCCTTGTTTAATAAGGTCATCTAATAATATTTCAGTGTTACCAACCATTCCAAAGTTGTGGGGTAAAGTGGTCTACTCTTTACTGAACTTGAGAATCTCATTTTATACATTTGCACAATGCTGAGCCATGAAAGGAGTAAAAATGTGGCTTAAAATAAAAGATGGCATAAATGTGTCAAGACTGTTGGGACCCTATATTTTATCTGTGCTGCAGTGTTAAGAAGTACCTATAAGTAATGACTTTCAGCATATTTTTTTACCAAGATGAGACACATTGCATCAAAATTTTGTTGAGTTTATATTGTCAGAAATGGGTTTTTTTATTTATTATTTTTGTGTAGACCAGGAAAATAAAAAGTGATATTGTGATACCATGCTCATTTTAATTTTTAGTCTCGGTTTGGGGCACTCTAGTCTGTTTTTCACTTTTCCTAATCCATTCATTTTCTTGATTTTGCTCTTCAGTACCAAAGTTCATGGATTTGAATCCCACTAGTATCATTGATGTTTATATTTGGATTGGGCTTTA
The DNA here is from genome assembly GCA_032207245.1 of Pardosa pseudoannulata. Lineage (NCBI taxonomy): Eukaryota > Metazoa > Arthropoda > Arachnida > Araneae > Lycosidae > Pardosa > Pardosa pseudoannulata. Next base: position 88,417,639 of record CM063506.1, read on the forward strand.
ACAGTAAATCCCAATTTCGCCAGCCCTTGTATAGCTAGAAGTACATTATACAGCTCCAAACCAAATTTAACAACTACAATAGGAAATTAGCTAAATCAGTAGGATGCTGCCACAGGTTCAAATCCTGCTATTTTGTTCGTAGACATTCAGAATCTGCTTTAAGTAACAAATTCCAGTGTCTGTAACCATTGTGTGACATAAAAGTAGACAGTGTTCCATGAACAAACTAAATGTTAAATTTCTTAATTAAAGCCTTTTTTTACTTCCATTCTTTTTTACAGGAACATGTATTCATTTGAGACACATCACACACATCCTGTATATGCTTTACAATGGGGACCTTGTAGTAAACTAAGTGGTAAGTTTTTTTTCCTTTTTTTTCTTTTTTGTAACTTTGAATGTGTTTGAAAAAATATGAACAATTTAAAATTTCTAAATTAATTTTTAAAACAAAAAGCAATGCATTAAACATAGCTTGATAACATTCCCGAAAATGCGTTTTTCTGAAAGTAGCTGGTGGACGACTTCTTATGGTGGACGAAATCTGAACTGAAAATGCCTTATGCAAGAAATATTTTCATTTTTCTGTCACAAATATACATTGTTAAAGGTCCTGTCATAAACATACATTGTTAAATATGTAGTAATAACTTCTTTTACATGCTAAGCATTTAGATTTTTAAAGTCAAATTTTAAGATTAACATTATAGAGAATTCAGCAATAATTAGCTATAATAATTCAGCTATAATAGAAGGAGATTAGCCAAAAAATTTATAATTATTGCTGAATTCTCTATAATGTTAATCTTGAAATTTGATTTAAAAAATCTAAATGCTTAGCATGTAAAAGAAGTTATTACTACATATTTAAAACAATTAAGAATTAATTTTTTTATTAATTCTTAATTTTCGATGAATTTTGTATTCTTGAACAATTTAGAATTTCTTGATGAATTTTAAAAACTCATCTAGAAAAAAATGCATAGCTTGATGACATTTTTAAAAAGGCTTTTTTTGTTAAACTAACTGCTGCACAACTAGCATGGTTACTTTTAGATTGTTTATTAGTACAAATCAACTCAACTGAAAATGGCACATGTAAGAAATGCTTTCATTTCCCTTTCATAGATAAATACTCTATTATATCTATTATGTGGAGTGGGGCAGCACAGTCAAAAATATTTATAACCATTGCTAAATTCTGTGTAATGTTGATTCTGAAATATGGTTTAAAAATGTAAATGCTTCTCATGTAACAGAAGTTATTAACACATAGACCACTAAGTCAAAACATCATGTTAAAGAATTTTTTCTGTAATAAAATAATCCTTATAAACAACATTAATCTGTTTGATACATTTTTAAAATAAGAATTCACACTAAGAATTTAAGATATATTTCATTTTTATTAAATCAAGTACTTTTGTGTGAAGTTATGCATTATCTTATCTGAATTATTAATTTCTTTGATTATATGTTCTCTACTTGTATGTATTGTTGTGAAATATAATTTTAAACTTCTGCTTTTGCAACTTTTACAATTCGCAGTAATACTAGGTATAAATTTATTTTGTTTGCAGACTCCAAACAAAAATATTTCCTGTATTCTGTTGGAGGGGGAAATGTTTTCATTCATCAGTTAAGCAAGCCTAAAGAAAAAGCGACAGACATTGAAAAAATTCTTAATCTTCCTGATGGGTTAGAAGTGAATCATAAATCTTACTCTGAATTACGGTGGAAGCCTGATTATTCTTGTTTAGCTCTTGGATGCTTTGATGGGTAAGCTTTTCATTGTGTTGTCTGTTTATGAAACTGCAAGAATCAAAAGGATGGAAGTGACAGAAGTAAAATTTTGTGTAAAATTAGTTCGAAGTTCAGATCATATAAAAATTTCTAGAGGTGTTTCGTATACACATTTTTTTTTTTAATAATTGCGTACTGTATACTTGTGTAAGTTTTAATATTCAGTACTTCTAATACAGTGAAACTTAGTTACAATCTTAAGGAGGAATTAGACAATCAAAAATTTGAATTATTTAATTTTATTAAACAGACTATTAACTTTGTTTAATAGGTTCATGTAAAAGAAGTAAAAAGAAAAAAAAAACATTAACATATTTTCTTATTGCAAAAAGTTTATAATCTTTAGTTTCTTTGTTTTCTTATGGTTTATATAGTATGTAAAATCCTTAAGTTCACTTCAAGGGGGTAAACAGTATCTTTAATAATTTGGGTTTCAGCTAATCATTTTGAATTAAGAAAAGAGAAAGATAATGTAGATATATTAATATGTAATGAATGTATTTTATAATGTATACATATCTCCTTCCTAAAAAAAAGAAGCCCCTCTTTGGTTGATTTATTTGTACCATTTTGTCTGTGTTAAAGGTAATACTAATAATAAATTAATAGACTATTAATAATAATAATATTATTATTAATAAGTTATAAGACTGCAAGACTTTATGAAGCAATCAAAGAATTTGATTTACCAGCTAAACTAATTAACCTGACAAAGACTATGCTTAAGAGGGTAAAGTGCAAGGTGACATTGGGAAATAATTTTTCTGAAGCCTTCTATACAGAGGACTGACAGGGCAAAGCTCTGTTATGTTTACTGTTCAACTTAGCCCTAGAAAAGGCTATCAGAGCATTTGGTATCACTGCTAGAGGAACCATCTACCAGAAGACTTTGCTAAACTTGGCATTTGCAGGTGACACTGCCTTGGTTGGTAGATCAAGAAAATTTGTTGCTGAAGCCTTTGATTGATTAGAAACTGAGACTGGTAAATTAGGCCTAAAGATAAAGGAAGATAAAGCAGAATTCATCGAAACTTCACACAAAACACCTAATCCACAACCATTTTCATTAAAAAATTTCACCTTTGAAACAGTGTCACTATTCAAATATTGTGGATCTATCATTACTCCTAACAATGATTTGACTGTAGAGATGAACAACAGGCTTGTCATTTCAAATAAATGCTATCATGGCCTCAAAAACGAATTAAAATCTTGATTTATAAGCTTTAATACTACAATTAACATCTGTAAAACACTACGATCTATTCTACTGTATGGGACTGAATGTTGGGCAATAACCAAATTACATGAAAATAAATTTTTAACATTTGAGCATAAAATTTTGAGAAAAATTTTTGATGTAGTTCATGAGAGTAATAGCTGCAGATCATTTTATATAACTTTGAAATTTACCAAAGTTACAAGCAACCTGATATTGTTTAAGTTATAAAATGAAATATATTACTTTGGCTAGGACATTTATTCTGATCTAACAATGCAAACTCAGTAGAAAAGCTCATTTTTAATAATCCCATTGGAAACAGAAGAAAAGGAAGACCACCAATTAGGTGGCTCAAATCAGTGGAGAGGGAATTTAGTCTTGTAAATAAAAGAAACTGAAAGAACCTCACTATGGATAGAACCAAATGGAAACAGCTATTAGGAATGAATTAGGCCTCTGACAGGCTGTAGTGCCTTGAAAGAAGAAAAGGTAATACTTGCATATTGCATATCTAAAATTTGCATATTTATGCCACTTCTGCTTATATAACAGCACATTTCAAACCTTAAGGATTTTTTTGTAATTTTGCTTAAATTTCAGTTTGAAGTGATATGTGTTAAGATTCATACTGAACCTATAAATATATTTTTCATTTTAAATATGCATTTCATGCTTTCACTGCTCAAAATTGTTCAATCTTTATATACATGATTATGTTTTTTATATTGTGCATACTTAATATTTCGAATAGGTAGCTGCTTATATATTTCTGTACAATGTATAAAATACAGGTGAATGCACATTTTTGTGAATGATTAAAAAAATATGAATTTTAGTCAAGTTAAAAACCGCAAGAAGATATACTTTTCAGATTCTTTATTAGAATTTTTTTTAATTATCAAAAATGATCCTAAAGGTTACTAGTACGAGCAAAAATTTGATAAAGTGTTTTAAAAAGAGGCAAAATAAGCAACATTTAATCAGTTTAAAAGTGGGAATACTGAAAAATAAATTAAATGTAGTGCTTTTCAGTTTATTATTTATTTAATAAATATTATCTTTCTGTAGATTCAGAGAAATGAATTCTTCTAACTTTTAGTTGCACTGTTTATCAGTTAACATCATACTAAGGAAATAAGCTAATGTTGCCTAACATGTGTGTATGCTTATTTATATATACACACACATGTGTGATGTTATATTTAAGAATTTTAGGATTGTCATAGACTTTCAGATTATGCTTCCTGTGTACATATCAGAGTTACCAGGTTTTTGATGTGCAACAGTTTTTAACTGGTTCTATCCATGGTTAAAACTGGCTTGTAAAAATTCTCCTTGTCAAAAAGTGTCAAAACCAATATTGTAAAAAAATTATCAAAGAAATGGTTTAGCAGAATTGTATAGACTTTAATCGATAAATTTTAAATTAAACTACATAAATGAATTAAAACTGCTGAGTATAAACTACAAAAATATATTCTTGCTGTAGCAGAGCTAGAATCAATGCCTGAGAGTGATTTTATTCATAAGAATTGTTTTAAAAAATCCATAGTTTATTAAGTGTATAAACACAGGTTTCTGATGCTGCAGGAGGGGTTTTAAGTCCTAAAACACATTTGCTGTGCACTGCCAGTGCATTCTTGAGATACATTCTAATTGTAGATTACTTCAAGAATGTGAACTGTTAGTAGGCTATATTGTGACAATTTTTTTAATAGAAATTGTCAAACACTTATTTAATGAATCATTTTATTGTGAATGCTTACTTTTAATTACTGTCAGCAAAGAAAAGATGTACAGTTAATAAATCCATAATTATATTTGTTGTAATTAAAATTGTGTAGGTTTAATCTTATATTTGTATAATCAAATGTTTTCAAACTTTGGACATATACATTCCAAAGCAAGAAATAGATTAGGTTTAGAAAAAAGCTCAAAATTAGTCATGTGCTACCGTATGTTACGTGTTTCTATTGAACAAGAATATTAATAATGTAAATAAGTAAATGTATACTTGTAATTATCAAAAGTACAAATTTCAAAATTTGTATATTTTGAAGTTTCTGTAAACACAAAACATGACTCATTTCATCATTTGGAAAGGCAAGCAATTATTTCTTTTCTAGTGATATGGTGAATTATTCATTTGTCCTTAATTTCAGGAGATACTCCTTAATTAAGATAAATTTATACCAGTATGAAATGATTATTAATCAATAAAAAAATTATATTTTAAAATTTTAATCTTTTTGTACCAGTATTTCATTTTTTTCCCATTTATTAAATAAATTTTATTCTTATTTTACATATTATTGTTCTAAATTTGCTCTAAGTATAAAAATAAATTAATACTTCATATTTGTTTAGTAAAAATAAATAAATAAGCTTGTTAACTAAATATGCAAAAAATCCACACTAGAAAAAAATACATGTAAAAAATTTTAAATTAAGTCATAAACAAAGAAAAGTATATAAATTGATATTTCATTATAATTCAATTTATACTAAAACTAAGGAACATTATAATTAAACAAAAAGTTGTTTAATTATAATTTCAAACTTGTTGTATCTTACTATTAACAGCCTTCTTTTTTATTTTTAGCATATTTAAATTGTATTGGGGGTTTTGACAGCTTAACCTATGTCATGTCATAAATTAGTTTTTGGTAGCTAAACCCAACCCTGATACATATATACATGGTTACCACGCACCTGCAAAATCATGGATTTAGACAATGGATTAATTTTCTCATGGAAAATCTTGATTTTTCAAGTAAAATGAGTAAAAGTCATGGATCCGCAAGACTACCAATTAAAAAAAATGCATTGAATTGTTTAATCCTATTTTTACTTGTCATTTGGCTGAAGTTACTGAGTTTGGTTTTTATGTATTATCCTATTGACCCTATTGCCAAGTAAAATTTGTTCACCAAGGAAACTCAAAGCAAAAAAGCTTAATAAGTGGATAAATGTATATTATTCCGGTTTTTTTCTTAAATTGTAGATTAAAATTTTATTAATATAATAATTTTTTAATAAAAATTAGTTAAGATTTTTGCACAAAATATAAGTTTATCTCTAGGGATATTGTATATAAAGATTATAGGGTTATATTTGGCTATTATTCATGGTCATCTAAATAATACCAAAGTACCCTGAATTCAAATTGGAAACATTTTGATTGAAAAATTGCTATAAATGTAGCGAAAATCGTTCCTTTCGGCAAGGACGCCGTGGCGCAGTCTGTAAAGCATCGGACTCGAGAACGGGAGGTTCCGGGTTCGAAAGCAGGCGAGGCAAGCTGCATCTGAAAAATTGATTTTAACCTAGATTTAATTTATGTTAATTTAATTTATATACTTTAATGAAATATTTTTAAAGTCATGGAAAATGATCTGCTAAATCAGGGAAAGTCATGAAAAGTCATGGATTTGAAAAAATTTATTTTGGCAGATACCCTATATATATATGTATATATATATAATAATTAATGCCTTAATTTTAAAATTGAAATGTTAACGGCTATGTGAATATATTTTACTGGTATAAATATTATTTTATCTGTCATTTTGAAAGTACTTGTGTATTTATAAATTTTTTCTTCTCTCCTTAGATCTGTTTACCTGTATAATGATAAATTTGATTTCCTTGCTCGGCTTTGTCTTCACATGAAAAATGTAGAAAGTTTACAATGGCATCCGACAAATACTTATTCTTCTTCACATTTGAATGAATCACAGTATAGTTCTTGGCTTGCTGTTGTAGGAAATGATGAACAGATCCATATATTTGATACACAGGAAATTTTAAGTAATTTAATATATTCAACTTATTTTGTAATTTATTTTTAAACCTTTTACTGCCTTCCCATTTTGAATAATATGTGTGAAGTTACATATGATTATTTCTGAAAATGAGCCAAAGCTATTTTTAGGAATGCTGCAGGATATCAAAACTTGAATTGCTCCTTTTATTTAATTTTTTTGTATCTCGAAATCTCTAACTTGAAAAATATTTCTTCAGATGTTAGAATGTGCCGTTTTAAACTTAAAAATGAAAATTTATTTGCAAAAAAAGCGTATTTTCTACAAAGAAAATACTTATTATAAATATTGTAAATTACTTGGCACAGTAATTATTTTTCTATAAAGAATTGAAGATACATATGATTATTTCTGAAAATGAGCCAAAGCTATTTTCAGGAATGCTGCAGGATATCAAATTTTGAATTGCTCCTTGTTCTCAATTTTATTTAACTTTTTTGTATTTCAAAATCTCTAACTTGAAAAATATTTCTTCAGATGTTAGAATGTGCGTTTCAAACATGTAAAAAAAATAATTTATGGAGTTTTAAACTTAAAAATGAAAATTTATTTGCAAAAAAGTGTATTTTCCACAAACAAAATACTTATTATAAATATTGTAAATTACTTGGCACAATAATTATTTTTCCGTAAAGAATTTGAAGCTATCTTAGTGATATCCACTTCAAGTATTTTTGCATTAAAAAAAAATAATTAATGAAAACAAAATTTATTTCAGAAGTAATCATGTGTATGCGATAAAATAAGTGAAGAAACTTTAATATAAAAATTAAACTTAGTATGGGAATTTTATGAGTAAATTGCATTAATTGCTGTGTTATAAGATAGCAATATTCAACTAAATTGTCCTTTAAAAGACTAATGTGCAAATAACATCCTGACCACTGTTGAGGTCTGAGACAAATTGTCCTATCACTCACAATAATCACTCTGATTTCTTTCCTATTCTCATATCAGCTTCAGAGAAGAAGCCTAACACACATGTGTTTGGGCACTTCATAATAGTATCTACAAGTATACTTAATAAACCCCAAAATGCAGGTGAATTGCTATGGGAAATATAAATAAATTTCACTTTATGTAAAATTTCAGTTTAAATTAAATGATTTATAGAATTAGTACATGTAAATTATTTTAATGTTATTGACACATTAAATAATTTAATATTATTAAATCATGAAAAACAACTTATAAGAATTATCTCTAAATTGTATTTCTTGATAAATGAATGTATCTTGTCATTAACTACACACATTCCTCAAAGCTCAAAGTAAAATCACAAAAGTTAATTGTATCAATCCCAAACTTTTTTTCCAATACTGGTCATCAGATCAGTATATTTTTCACCCATATTCTAAAACACACAGAAAACTTAATAAGTAAATAAATAAATCTTCAGTTTTGACACTATAAAGACATTAGTATAAAGCTTTTCCAGAGGAAAGCAGTTAAAATCTGGTACATGGAAAGCAAACTCAAGTGGCATAATCCAGTTGAAATTCCACTAAAGAAAAGTACATAAACAAAGTAAAATGTAAGAAAAATAAAGAGATAGTGTATTTAAGATTGCAAAAGAAAAAAGACTGGTGAATAGTGTAGAAAATAGTTTGAAGTAGAGAGTCCTTGGCTACCAGACATTTTGATTTTCCATCTTTTCTCTGTGTAAAAACTTCTATATTTTAACCCACGAGAATGTGCACTGGGCCTCAGAGGTCCAGTGCTACTTTTCTCAGCCAGATACTAACAAAATTGCATTCCTTTTGATTATAAACAGAAAATTTTACTAGAAATACTTTATTAAAAGTTTAAAATATATATTGGATTATTTTAAATATTAATTTTTAAAAGTTTTTTGGACTGTAGATCTTTTTTTATTAGCATTCCAAAGCACAAGCATAAGACACACACAATTTAAAAACTTAAATCGTATCTTTATATTTTATCCTTTTATTCAAATAATGATGTATTTTTGATAGCATCTTTTCTCTGACCACGAACACTAAATAAAAATGCAAAAGTATATGTACATTCACTAGCACTAGGTTTCTGGAGCCTGAAAAAATTAAGACTGTTTCTTTAAAAAATTATATGCTAAGAAAATTGCATAAATGCATGTTATTGAGGTCTAAAAGATTGGAAATGTTATTTCAGTTGGTTGATTTTGTGTAGAATTTTTTATAACGCTTGGGTCTCAGAGGCTTGGCAAGCGTCCTCATGGATTAATATTCTTTATCTTGCTTTATTATTTATGTAAGTGTATAAATCAGATATTGTATACATTACTGACTTTTCCTTTTATTTGGTATTTCACCATTTCACGATAATTCACTCTTCATATGTAGACAAGTGTTTCTCAACCTTTTATGGACCATGCTTCACTAAGTAGCTTTTGAATAGCTGATGTACCTACATAGTGAATATATTTAATAACTGGAGTTTCTAGGAATTGTACTCAACAAGGCCACAATTATACTGATCTTGCCTCTAAAAATTTGATTGCTTTTAGAAAAACCAAATGTCCACCTGAAAAACCGTACAAACCATGTTGAGAAGCACCGGCTTAGACTGTCAGAGGATTAATAAGGTTTTATCATATATTTAATAGATAAGCCACCTGAAGCAGGCATCTGTAAACCAACAAAGACATTAACTGGTCACAAGAAAAGAGTCAATACATTGTGTTGGAGTCCTCATATTGATGGGCATTTAGTATCAGGAGCAAGAGATGGTATTGTACAGGTTCGTTCTTAACTATTTCATTCTGCTTTTACTTAACAAAAGTTTTAATTATCAGTCTTTTTTTGTGAAAAACTAAGTGGCAAGAAGGGTTTAATTCTGTATCTTTTATGCTGAAAAAGTTTGCTGCTGCATTTTTTATCTTGCTGTCTGTGACTGTTAGTATCATATTAATTTGTAAATATATATTTTTATTTAAAACTTTAAGTACCACTGGAAATTTAATACTTTTAGTGTTATATAAAATTATACTTATATCTCATTGTAGTAATAATGTTAACAGTGTGCTGGGTTAGTTCTGTACATTATGGTATTATTGGTAAAAACTTTATAAGTTATATTTGCTTAAGTTTTGTTAAAGCATTATAAATGTTATGTAATTTTTTCCTTACATTTAATTTTTAAATGCATGTCTCTAACATTAAATGCTCTTAAGGGATACTAGTATTTTGAAAATATTTCAATATTAGGGAGAAAAGTGTATGGCTTCAAATCAATATGAAAAAAAGAGACATGTGTTCTTTAGTTTTTCTGTATATTAAGTCTCAATTTTATTCCTTTAAATTCTAAAATTTTGTAATTAGTAATTGTTTATTGAAGAAATATATTAAGGGCATTTTAATTTAGTATTTTATAGTTGTGTCATTCAACATAAAATGTGAAAACAGATAAGGGTAAAGTTTGATTTGTAGTAGCAATATCCATATAATGTGATATGTCATGCATGGCTGTTTGTTTTTCTTATTAGTATGGCTAAAATCCAAAACATTTATTTTCCCTCCAACAAACACATACATTATTGTAGGTAATCATTTTGGGAACTTGTTGACTTTACCTTGTATATTTGTTACTCATTCCCCTACACCAGGGGAATGAGTAATAAAAACAACAAGTTGTGTGTTCTAAATTACAATGATGTTAGTCTAAAGAAGTCATCATTTAATCTTTTCTAAGACCACAGAAAGTATACTTACCATTGAATTCATTAACTTAAAATATCCTTGGTAAGCTATTTTACCACCTTGTAATAGATTTGCTATGAGTTAATAATTTTAGAAACAACTGAAACATTAATAAATGCCTTGACCATATAATGTAGTTTTAATAATAAAGGTTATTCTTGGATGCAGTTAAGAGAGCAACCTTCATAGCCACTTTTTTTTTTTCTCCTGTGCATAATTTTTTATTTATTGAATTTTTTTTTATCAGAATATATTTATGATTATAAGCACAAAGTTTAAGTATATGTTGCAACAGGTTATGTCAAATCTTGAATTATATTTAGCAGCTTTTAGCATTTTAGCTGTTATGGACATTTTTGTTAGTTTAGGATCAGATAATTGTTACTTTTAGTGCCAAAAATTCATATTTTACCATTTCTCTCCCCCCCTCTCAGATTGAGCCTTTACAGAATTCTTTTTTAATTATAATCCCTTTTATATTTTAAAAATTGTTCATAAACCCCTCCTAATCCACCAATTTGGTCAAAATATTTAAGGACTTAACAGAAGTGATAATAATATCCTCAACTCCCCCTTCCAACACACAAAAAAGCTAAACTAACCCCCTTGTAGATTGTGAGTTACGGATTATGAACCAGTATTGTAGGTACTGGTAAGCATACATCTTTCTCTCTTTACCCAAAACATACACATTTTTGTTATGTGTCAAAAGCAGTTACATAATAGCATGTCCCCAATTTTGCAGTATTTATTCTATCTTTACTGTTAAAATGAATCAAAAAGTTTTCTTTTTTTTTTTCTTTCTTTGTATGTGCGTGTTCCTTTAAAATGATTTAAATCAATCATTAAAATGGTAATAAAACTTTTCTGAATAGTGAAAAATCTGTGCTTATGTATATATTTTAAATTCTTCTTATTTGTGTCATGAATATTAAATTTTCAGGTTTGGAATGTAATAACTGGTGCCCCCATTGCCAGTTATATATGGCATAAGGATAAAATACATTCTGTTTATTGGTCTACTTTGAACCCAGATGTTATTTATAGTGGTGGAATGGATAACTGTCTTCGTATTTGGAAGATATCTGAACAAAATAAGCAATTTCCATCAAAATGCAAGTTTCTTTTTTTATTTTTAAATTTTTATTATAGTAGCTGTGACTTTCTACATAAGTTTTAATTTATTAAATAGACTTTTTAAATGTGACTGAAAAAGTAAAGGTTTTTATAAGCATAGTTTTTACTGAATTTTTTTATTTTTTTATTTTTCACTTGCATATCTTAAGTCTACAGTTTTTTCATTATCTAATAGTTTTAAATTCTAAAGTATGAATATTGTAGAATTTGTAATCCATAAATAACTAACCATTTTGTGAAATGCTTCATAAGACATAATTGTGACTTCAATGATTATTTTCAGAGGTATCAGTAATAATGCAGTTTATACTGAAATTTTATATTTCTTACACACATTGTTGCATGTTACAAGTTCCTATTTGGAATCATGATGCATTGTAATCAGCAAATTAACTTCATGCCCTATTAAAATTTTAACTGTATGGGCAAAACAAATGGCTATTCGTCCCTGTTTATAGCCTTTCAGAAAAGTGTAATATATTCTTCAAAATATTTGTTGTACCTCCTTCTTGATGTTTCTTTGACATAAAAATTTTAATGCCACACCAGTGATTTTTACTGATGAATTGTAAACGAAAATTCTTTCAGGATGTTATGCTTTTACAAATACATATTTTGTAACAATATCTTGTCTCGCTCTTTAAATTTTTTTCGTAAATATTGTCTGATAATTCTAACTTCTGAAGTATGGTTATTATTGGACTGTCTATTCATGACCAATTATTTGTTCTTTTGTAAAGTACTTCAGCATATGAAAGGTACATGTATTGACCTTTCTAATTTTGTACCAGATATGTTGAGACTTTAATCCAAACAATCATTGATATCCAGGATTTTTTTAGATATTGATTCGCTTGTTATATTAGTTAAAGAAAAGTATATTTCTAAATTTGTTAAGCATTTCTTAGATTTATCAAAAAAATTGTATGTATTGATTAATTTAAGAATTTTCAGATTTTTAAATATTAACAACTTGTTAGGCACATGGCATCTCTCAGCTACCATACCACAATTGTATTTTTTTGCCAGAAGATTTTTTCCTCACAACCGTCTACCTTTTAAAACCATTTGTTTGCTTTAAATTTCCATAATTTCTGGTTATTAAATTGTTGTTTTATGTATTTTATGAAACCATGTATCTTTCAAAAATATACATCTAGATGAGGGATTCCTTTTATTGCTGTTTATAGGAATTATAGAATATGTGTCTGTGTTATAATTTATTTATAGGTTTTAATGAATTGTATGAAATTTAGTTGTTACTAAGCTAAAACAATTTGATAATTGAGTAAAATCTTTTTTGTTAGTGTTCAAATTAATGCTGTTGATCTTTATGAAAATCCAAGGGAAAAAAATCATTTTGTGAATCACTATACCAAAAATGGCTTAATTATGGGAGGGGGATAATTTGTTTAGCTTGATCTTACTAAGTAACATTCAAAGATCCTCAAGTAATTTGAGTATCTTGGGAAAAGAGGTGCAAATTCAGCAAAGTGACTTTAATTTTTTGCACAAAATTTGACATCTAAATGGACTATTAATTTTAAATTGTCAGTGTTTTTAAATAAGTTTTGTATTTAAATGTACATTAGTTTAAATGGTGTATCCAATAAATTATTCATAGTAAAAAGACAAAAATCCTACATATCATATTTTGTTTCTATGTTCACTTCTTCGGCAAATCAGAGCTATCTACTGTCTAATCTTGCTCTATCAACCGTTATCAGAAAGTCAGATGAATTTCAAGCCACTTATGAGGGCTAAGTTTATAAAAGTTGCTTCTAAAGATAAAAAAAAAAAAAAAAAAAAAAAAAACTTGTTCAAAAATTTATAAGTTATTATTACTTAGGAGTCCCATTTTAGGTTCTGGTGGGCAAAAAATCTTTACTGGATTGTTGTTGTCATAAATGTTTACAAAGTAGCAGGAAAGTTCTAAAAACACAAGTTAATCAAGCAATGCTTGCAGATGTGGTTACTATTCAAATATCAGCATACTAATATCAGATTTTGTTTTGTTTTTTCAGGTTATATAATAAATTCACTTTCCTTAACCCTTTGTGGTGTACCCGTAGAAACATTATGGTTTTCAATGAAATTAGTTAATAAATGTTATCTATGAACCTTTTAAATATAAAGCATATGAAAAATAAACTATATTACTTGAAGAATAAGCAAGGGGTAATTTGATTGCATATTCACCACCCTTGGAACAGCATGGAAATGACATATTTTTTATTAATATTGGAAAATAATTAATAATTTTTATTAAAATATTGTATAAATTAAGTAGATAAGAAATTTGTAAGTGAATTTTAAACAGGTACTTTTATTTTAAAGTCTTAAATTCGAAAAAGAGAATGTTTGGTTTTAGAATCTGGTTTTGATAGAGCTTGATTCTAAAAGCTTGTTTTGACAAGAATAATTAAGAGAAAGAAAAAAAAATAAGTGTTGATAGTTTAATATATCAAAAAATTGAAAATCAAAAACTTTTTTTTCTATATAGATCAGAGTAAAATTTTTAACAGCCTGTATATTATATATACCAGTGTCCTTCAAAGGGTTAACCAGGGTGTCCACCAACCAGGAATTATGAGGAAATTTGGCAATTCTGGAAGTATCAGAAAATTAACAAGGAAGTTAAAATATAAGATTTTTTTTAAAATAAAAATTAAAGTAATAATAATAATAATAAACTCTACCAATTGAAGATTTCTTGTGATTCTTTTTAAAATGCATATTTGTTGTTAAATTAGAATATGGAGAAACAGAAAAGGAATCCACATAAAATAAATCAATTAAAGCTCAAAAGAATAAATCAAAATTAAAAAGTGATTGAAACAAAAGATGTCAGCAATCAAAGGGTGCTACCATATTGCGGTTGAAATATGTCAGAGGCAACTTTTTACTTCATAATGATGCCAAAGATGAGAATTTATGGTATCAAATTCCCATCTCTGGCTACTTCTGACATCATTGTGATGCAGAAGTTGCCTGTGACAAATCTTACAATATTGTAGCACCTAAGAGCTAACAAGGAAATTGATTTTTTAAAATAATAATGTACAGATTTTAATTAATATATAAGGATGCATTATTTAAATATAAATAAAATGTGAAAAAGCGGAATTGGAAGAGTGGTTTTATTTTTTTTTTTATTATTATTTTAATGACATTGATTAATCTTCTGTTAATCACACAGGTTATTTTGAATATCCCAAAGACAGAAAAGAATATTTCTAAATTTTAAATACATTAGAATTTTGTGTATATCAAAATTTATTTAAGTATGAAGTTATATCTAAAAATACTTTTATAAAAGAATTGAAAGAAATTGTATATTAAATAATGTGAATGTATCAGGGAAGAAATTGGGAATTATTAGGCAATTTCTGAATGTTTTTCCCCTGGACACCCTAGTAACTATAGCCTTTCATAAGTATCTATGATCCAAGGACACTCTTATTGATACATAGAATATTGTTTCGATCATATTTCAACCTATTTGTAAATGATTTTATATTTTGCAGTGATTCTCTCATAATTTGTATAAAAAAAAACTACAAAGAAAAAAAAATCTCAATATTTTATTACAATTTTAAAAATTTTCAAAGCTGTTTTTATAATTTTTTATTAATATGTTTTATTTTATTTTCTTTCTTTTTTCTTTGTATTTACTTTTGAGAGTTCAGTTATATTGTGTCCCTCATCATATGTTGGTTGTATTCTAAAGTTTAAATTGGTTTTACATCTTTTATAGTATTATTAACAAAGCACAAATCCTACAGACCAAAGCCTAAACCTCCTCTTGCTGAAAAACCATCACCAGAAGCATTAGATCATTCAGTGAAGAAAGAGTGTGGAGATAGTATTTCAGTAAGTTTTTTATTTGAACTCTGTTCAGGAAAAGGGGGAGAGTAAAGATAGGCACATTTCATTAATTTTTTGACTAATTATGCCATATATGTTCAGTCTTAATAAATGCTACTCCAGTTGATAAGTGTTATAGGAAATACTGCCAAAGAGCAGATAGAAAACTCTTCATTAGGTTAAAATAAAACTTTACACAGAAGTTGAAATGACAATACACACCAAACAATGGCAGAATGGTTAGTGTGCTGATCTTCAGTACCAGTGTTCAAATTCCTTTGCGGCATGGATGTGCATAGTCATTTGGATTCGGCTGGAAGCAGTAGGTCCTGGTCTCATTAGCCCTCTTGTTGCAAAAAAAGTAGACCGTATTGTCCTAATCTAAACCTATTAAAAATCATAATACAGTGGAACTTCCAATTTATAGGCTTTCATGGAGGCAAAAATGGAAAAAATAGATGTAGATATTCAATAAAATGTGTAACTAAATGATTTAATTGAAGTATTTAATACTTTTTAGAATAAAACTTTCATTTAGAATGATACTTAATTAAGAAAAATTTTTTATAATTCACACTTGCTTTGTATACGCAGATAGTTTGACTGCAAAAAATGGATGTACTATTGCCTCTTTGTCTCCAAGTAAGTTATCACTGTCATTGTGCGTATATATGAATGTTCTTAATTTTAAAAAAACTTCAGGTGCTTAAATTTTTTTTTTCGAAACTCATTCAGGTTTGTTATTATCTTTTTCTTCCTTTTCCTGATCTTGATTCTGGATTGAGAATAAGTTATTTTGCTTTATGATTCCACAGACTGTTAGGTTACTAACCTTCTCGTTGTCTAAGAAACTCCTTATTGAGACAGAAATATTTTTGTTGTCCTTATTAACCTTGAAGTATTATACTTATCAAAACGCACACACTTACCAAAGAAAAAAACCTTCAGATTTAATTCTATAAGAAAAATATTCCGGAAGACAAAGCAGCAGGACTAAAATAGTTCATTATTAGGTATGGGAATGGTAAATAAATGAGAAAAAACAAGTAGTGTGGTATTGATAGATCGAGGTTTTGTTGCATTGATATGAAGTCACACTGAAAGTTTTTCAGATATGACTAAATGATGCAAATTGAATTAATCAAATTTTAGGAGTGTTCAAAGAAATCCCTTCCAATATCAGTGCACTTTTGTAGGCAAAATTTACAAAGTTTACAAACCTTAAACCATCCATTTTTTGGAATCAATGCAAAAAATATTTAGGCCTCATCAGTCTCATCTTTAAAATGAAAACATAGATTCCCTAAATTTCGCTTGAGATTAAAAGATAGTCAAAAAGTTGCACATAGAATCAGTGGAATACACAAAAAATATGATTTTATAGCCTCGTCAGTCTCATCCTTAGAATGAAAACAGAGATTCTGTAAATTTTTTCTTGACATTAAAAAAATAACCAAAAAATCACACATAGGATCAATGGAATAGAGTGGTTTATTTTCCCAAGAAATTTGACTTTTAATACTGCCGCATGAGAAAGTTTATTGTCATGGGGAACCTGAGTACCCTTACGTTAACTTTTCAAAGGAATTCTGGAAGACCCTTAGTGGTGTACCAGTTTGTTGTAGCTATCTGCTGTCCCTCCTACATGATGACTCTGACTAGTCCTGTACTTTTGAGGAAAATAGCATACAGTACTTTTCATGTTGTTTGTTGTTTTTTCACTATTGTTGGTTTGTGGTCATCTTCAATGGCCAATATTATCTTTCTTACTTTTAATGTGAAAAAATCATATATATGTTTTATTACATTAAAATTTTTAAAAATTTAGTGTATCATAGACAACATCATTGTAGTTTTTACTTACTCAGATCTGGGGTTTGTAGATATGCAGAGAATGTAAGTGGTCATATCTTTAGAGCAGTCAATGAAATATAAATAAAGTTAAAATATGCTAAGTTAAAAAAAAATTTCAAATTTTTAATGTTATACCATCTTAAAATTTGGCTTGTATGTTACTGACAAAGAAGTAAATATAATATTACTTCTTCAAAAAATTAAAAATTCATAAGTTAAATAATACATCAGATAAAAAGGTTTGAATCTAAGAATATCTTGTAATGTGCTTTAATTTTGAAGTTGAAGTGTTAGATTTATATATAATGCTTTCAACTGAAACAGGCATTTCCCACTTTCAATGTGCAACATTGTAAGATAGATTTTCATAAAGTTAATGGATTTAAAATAGAGAAGAATGTAGATATACTAAAAAAAAATAAAATAAATAAATAAATAAATAATTTATGATTTGATGGACATTATTATAGAGTGTATGTTTTGGTTCTTTAAAACTGAATATCTGTACTATACATTTATTTGTAAATAATGAAATTCAGTGGTTTAACATGAATAAAGGATGTTTTTCAAGACTAATACTAATAAAATTACTTATAGGAAACTAAGGAGATTTCTGAAGCTCAGACCACACCAGGTATTAAAATTTTGTTTTTATATAATTTTTTTTATTTTTATTTAAGAATATACATTTTGGGAAAATTTATGTTTCGTACTTCATGTAAACTCTAAGATTTAATGAATTGCTGGCAAAACTATATTATTTTGGTCTTTTCCCCCAAAAGTACATTGTAGCTATTCTTATTTCAGTTTAGTTACACTAAAAAAGCAACTAAGCATTATTACCTGGTAATACAGGGTGATGTGTCAATGTATTGATATAAAGGGCTACATCATGACTCCGATTTTTAAATTTTCTGTTTGGCAAGATATGGAAGTAAAATCAATATAGCTAAATTGATTTAACCTTCTTTGCCAACCTTGTTTACAAGATCATTTTTTTAAAATTTCTCAGGGAGTAATAGCACATGTGATGTAACGTAGAAATAAGCATTTTACTTAATAACAATTTGATTGGAAAATATTTCACCTGTTCTACCTGCTTGGTTATTGTTTTGGCTTCTTATCGATATATCTAAACATTACAGAAATTTTCTTTTCTGTTTACTTTTCAGCTTGTGTATGGATTAAGTTTTTGGTAGTTTTTTGAAAAATAAACATATATTTGGCTTATATTAATAAATATAGAATGCATTTATTATTTGAACAACAACAAAAAAAAAAAGCAGTAGTTCTTTCATGTTTTTATAGACAGAAACAACTACTATTCACATATATGAAGAATTATTCCTTCCCATTTCTTCTTTCCATGTCTTCAGATAAGTGAGTTAATACCATATATGTGTATGTGTAATATATTAAAATTATTACACCTAAAATATCATGTAAGATTCTTTTTCTCATTCTCATTTCTTGATATCTAATTTCCCGGCCATAAAATATCAGATTTAAAGGAGTGTTCAATGACTTAAATTCTGTACACCTGTTTTTCAAAGCTAACACTTGAATAAATGCTAGTTTTCTGTCCATTGGCTACATTTTTCAATTGTTCCAGGGAAATAGTTTCACTTCTCCAATAACTGAATTGCTGTTTGGTGGTTTTCGAGCTAACTTAAATGATCAAGGTTCAGTCTTGACTTCTAAAAATGCTGAATAATTTTGTCTCTTGGGAACAAAATCATATATCTCTTGCTTTAGGGTGCGAAAATCATTTTAAAGATGTATTTTTCTTGTAGTATTTGATGAAAGCTCTTACCTTGTAAAAACGGACAGTTAACCTGCTCATTTTTATCCTCAATTAATCTTCCTTCTTAAGTATTATATTTGCCATGCCATTCAAATTATAGGTGCTAGTTTCCTGTGCAATCAGATAATTTAGCTGGTTACACACACACACACACATATATATATGTTTAAGGCTGTTTTGTTTTAGATATAAAAATTGCTTGTTTTGTTAATTTTTTAAAAAAATTTAATAGTTAATTTTAGTTAAAATTTGCTATATATGTATGTCTGATATGATGTTGATATGTATTTTGAATAATAATCAAATTAAGTTTTGTTTATCTTTCTTTGTGTATGTATTTTTCTATTTGAGAATTTTGTTTATATTTTAGGAAGTATTGAAAAAGCAACAAAGAACTTCAAACCGAAAGGTATGTTTAATTTTCTTTAAATTTTTTGCTCTATTCATTTCTTTTTTAAAATGTTTTACATTGAAATTCTAAAATTATATCAAGAAATCCCAGTTAAACATTTAATACGTTAATTTTAATGAATCTTATTTCTAAGGAGAAATGGTTATTTTATTTATTATATAATTAGTAATTGCACAAGAAACTAATAGGCATCTCATTAGCAATCCAAGAACTGACCTTAATAATGAATGCTAATATTATGTATTAGTAGCTTTGTACCCAGTGTTTGGTCTGGGTAATTAAGGCTTCCAATTTGAAGGATAAATATATTTCAAAATTTTAATTTTTTATATTATACTACATATTAGGTCAGCAATATAAACAATTCTGAAAACAAGATACCCCATTTTTGCAGAATATATAACACATTTTACTTATATTTAATTTACTTTATAAACTTTAAAAATATAAGCTAATATAAAAATGATATATTTTGGGATTTCTCCTTGTACTTGTAGTTGTCTTGCAGAAAAGTACCTATGTTTGAAAGAGTACAAAATGCTTATAAGAGTAAAAATATTAAATGCATGTTAATAAGTATAATAGTTAAATACTTCTTAATATGCAGATATTCATAAGATATTACTCCTTTAGTAATAAAATAAATTTGCATAACGAAAAATGTTATAATTGAAATTAAAAATCGAAATAAATATGCCAAATAAAAATAGATAAAGTTAAATAGCTTAAAGAAATCCTGTCAAAATGTGGCAAAACTTATCTTAAAGCACCTTTTAAATTCTGTTAGACAAATTCAGTTACTTTTAAAAATGTTTTAATAATTTTGGTGCATTATTAATGTATAAATATACACACACAATGGCACCTTATTATATGGTCACTATGTTTGAAGGAAAGGAAGGGGAAAAGGTGTTCTATTTCCACAAAGACCTCAATTTCTAAATAATTTGATCTCCCTATAGCCTTCCCAGGGTCTACATGAATCCTTTTGAAAATTTTCATAAAAGTTGATTCAGCCATTTTGGAATGCATAGTTAACAGACATACATACTATACAGAATCTTTTGTATATATATATATATATATATATATATATATATATATATATATATATATATATATATATATATATATATATATTGAAATGGAAAGAGTAAGATTTTATGTAATATGCTAATGAATTTCAATATATCTTAAGTACATATACTTTTTTAGTTGTGTTTTGATAACAACACACAAGGAAATTACTATTATTTGTTACTGTTGTACATAGGCTATATTTCCATTAATTATTAATGATTTGTTAGTATGTATTTTGCAAAGATGTTTGCACACATTCTTTTCTATAAAATTATTTTGATGGGCTTGATATTCAATTTTTTTTTAATTAATGTACGATTAAAGATTATTATGTCTGAAACAGTATAGGGTTTATTTAGTTATTTCTATAATTTGTTTAAATATTTATATTTTGTAAGTCTTATGTTTGAATCATTTTTTATAATCAGTTAGCTGACAATAAAGTTTTTTTTATAACATTTTAAATTAAGTTTTTATTTTGTAAGAAACATTTTGCAAACATAAAAGATTAAAAATTTGTTAAATTTTCTTTTTTTTCCCCCAATAAATTTCTTATTAATGAAGTTTTTATTGTAGAAGTAGATGAATATAAAAAAAGCTTTTTTGGTGCGGCTGTTTCAAAAGAGGAAAGTTTCCAAAATGTCTTCAAATTAGCTGATTTTCTTTGTGATGAATCAGCTTCAAATGATGGAGATTTAACAGATAAAATGACTGCAGAAGAAATATTACAACTTGGTGCATATATGGATCAATTTACTGCTCTGAAAATGTTGGAGACAAAAGGTAATTAAAATAATTTACAAAGACTTAGTTTTGTTTCGTAGAACTTTTTATATATTTATTTTTTGCATGCTTTCTCAGTTTTTTCCAAATGTTGTTATAATGTTATGGTAAAATTTAGTTAAGCTCAATACTTTAGCGAATTTCATATAAATAAACTTAAAAAAGAAAGTAGGGGAGGCATAAAGAAATTGAAAAAAAAAAAAGTCATACTTACCCATATTTTTCAGCTATGAGTTTTTTTGTAGCCATCCCCAAAAATTGAAATGAAGTAATTATGAAATTATACATTAATGCTAAAAAATATGCATTAAATTTTTTCAGGATATTTCTTTAAAGTCTGCATAACAAAATTCAGGTTTCATTCTTTTGTTACCATCAAATGTCTTTGTATATTTATGTGGACACATACAGGCACAGATATATTTATTACATGTACTTATACAAACAGCCTGTCTGTATATATACAATGAAAACTCATTTATGTAAAACTCACCAATATAAAATATCCTATCATATGAAGCATTTCTTGTTCAACTGGTAATCTCCCATAAAGCCTATGTGCTTAATTTATTCACTTATATGACTACTCAGTTATATGAAATATTTATTTAATTTTTAATCAAGAAATTTTCGATCTCCTAAAGTAATTTTATTTGGTTATATGAATTAAGCACAGCTATTATGTAAATATCATTGCAGTTTCTAGGAAATTTTTTAGCGTTACTCATTAAAAGAATCTCCTAAAAGGTTGATTCTTTAGAGAGATAAGGGCTTATGATTGTTTATGATTGAATTGTGGCTGTATGACTTAGGCCGGGACAGCGTAGGAATTCCAATTATGATTGAATTGGCTCTGATTGTTATTTCAGATCATTTTGCTTTTTTTTCTGTCAGCCAACATCCCTCTCTTGTTTATGTACAGTGTCTCATTTGTCTTGAATGTCATTTTATTTTCTTTGTGTCCACCTGCACCTCTTTGAATTCTTCAGTAAAGTTAGTAATTCTATTCTGTTTGCAGTTTTTAGCTTTTTTTTCTTTTTCTCCCTGTATATTCACTAAGTAAATAGATGGTGAGTAAGTAAAAAAGGAGCACTATTTCTGTGCTAGACAAAATAAAAATTCTTAATAAGGTTGATGATAACCCCAATTTAACAAAAATCAAAATAGCAAAAATATTAAAGTTATATTTGTAACAAAGAGTTACAGTTCAACAGCACCAGCATAAAACTGACCTAGAGGCAAAAGCGAAGTGAGTGACCCTTCTTCGACCCCATTTGTCAAAAGGGATTGCTATCCTCGGAATAAGCCATCTTCAGCCAAGGCAACGCTGTCTAACAAACTTTTTCGGGAGATCTGCGGGCCCTCTCAGAGAGAGAGCAAGGAAGAAGGAGTATGGAGCTTAATATCTTCTGCAGCAGTTCGAACACCATTTTTCTTTTTTAGATCAAGACGCCATGTTGGCAAAATCTTTGATCAAGTATGGTCCCTTTGGCAGGATGGCCTAAATAGCATTTTATTTCCTATTTACACCTTTATTTATATTCAAATAAACAAAATTCAGCAGGAGGAATTAGTTTTTTTTTTCAATTTTGTATTTTCTCATGAGTACTCCATTTATACGTGCGACTGGCCTAGATGCTCAGTCGGTCCTCTCCTCAACACTATTTTTACCCTTTGCTACTGTTATGGGGAAGAGAAATAAAATCGAGGAATTTCAAGAGGACTTATTCCAATATTGTCAAAGGATCTTGGACAAAAAGGTGACAAGCTTGCATATTTTGAATAGCAAATGAATGAAACAAAATAAAATTACTGAATGTTGTAAGTTGAATGTTGACACAAAATGAGCAATCCATGACTACAATTTCACACTTAAGTGCATATTAACATCTTCCCTGTAATTTTACTTTTAGTCTCAGAATTTTAGTTTGTATTATTCTTTTAAAAATAGATGAGAGAGCTTTTAATTTAATTTGTGTTATCTATGTAATTTATCTATTTAGTTTAATTTCCTTTTTAGTGTAAGAGTGTTTTATAATCAGGGGGTAATTGTATGTTTTTATTTGTGTCTATAAAATTCATTTAGCAATGTTATGCATTTAATATAGATAAAAAAATTCATTTTGTTCTTATAGTCTACAGGTATTAATGTAATAATTTTCAAGCTTTAACCTATGCTCACATGTTAAAAAAGAACTCTAAACATTGCAATTTTGGTTTCATGTTTTCATAGGTGGAGACATTTCCTATTCACATATGATATATTCTCTCTCACTCTCTCAGACACACACACATATACTTGGATCTATTGAATTAAAGTATACATTGCAACATTTTGTCTTTGACACTGTGTAAGTTGGGACGTTATTAAGTGCTGTGAATTGGTTACAGACCAATATTGAATATATATATCATTTGTTGACTAGGGTATTGGCATTATTTAAATAAAATTTTGAAATAGAACTGTGGAATGTATTTGTTGGTTTTTAAATGCTGGTATTGAGATATTAAAGAATTGATATTAATAAAAAGCATTGGTGGGCCTTTTGTTAATAATTATTATAAAATGTTATCAAATTATAAGTTTTTTCAATTTTATTAATAAGCCAGTAGTTGAATACAGAATTAGGGGTCAGTTAAAAATTGTTTTAATAACTTCAGATTAGGTCTGTAATAAACATACACTTCCCCTCCTGCTAGGTGAACTTGAGTGACAGATTTTACTACAAATTTCTTATTACAAGAATGTTGCTATATATGCAAGAAACTAATTAATGTGACTACAATATTGTCATTTTTTAATGCGATACTGAACTAGAATACATATGAGTGTTACTACTGCAAAGATTTTATATTAAAAAGGGTTATAAATCTTTGTATATTATGCTAGTATTACAATCCATGAATTCAATAGCCCGTAATATATAAATTTTTAATACTTGCATTAATGAAATATTGTTTTCAGTAGAAAATGTTATATACATGCAGTTGATTGATTTGAAAAAAAAAATATTTTTTAAATCAACTGTTATGCATAGATCAATAGAAACTGTGAATATACTTATATACACATGTATATAGTTTAAAAATTTTAAACAAATTATATATTTATTTTTCAATAGGAAAGATGGAGATGGATTCTGGGAGTAAAGATAGAGCTGCATGCCTTCAAGTAATGGCTTGCAATTTGAATGAAATGTTAGTAGAAGCTGCCGAAAAGAAGAATTTGACAGATTTTCTTGTTTCACTTTCTCCATCAGGTTATTCTTTCTTTCCAATAATCTCATTTATTATTAAAATTACTTTTTTGTGTTATCAATTTCTTTCTGCCCTTTTATGTTTTGTTTTGTAGTATCATTAATCAGTCTTTAAACTGAAAAATTTCACAGGCTGCATTGTGTGTACACATACACATATATATTAATATTTTAAGGTGGAAATTTAATATACATTAGTAATATGGGTATTGTTGTTATAATAATTCTTTAATTAACAATGGAAAATTTAAACATTTGTAACTGCATAAGTAGTTACATTAGAAATTAATGAAACAATTGAATAATATAATTACTAGAAGCAGTGTACTATTTGTTTCAGTTATAAGTTTTGTAAAATCTGCTGCAAGCTGTAGTTTGGCCACCCTTGCTCTAGAACAATTTGGATATCTGAGATGTCTAGAAATATTTTCAATGGCAGATAGTCCTGTTGACCAATTAAAGTGTAGCATCTAATTTTGTTGCCAAAGGGTGAATTTAAGACTCCACCAAAGAACTTGAATTCAGTTAAAAAATGTGCAGTTTCCAGTTGAAAGTTCTCTTATAAATATAAAATATTATTTAAAAAACTGCTACTATATTGGTGCACAGTTGAGAAAAAATGTACTGTGAATTTTTGTACTGAAATTAATTATTTAAAAATTTTTGGGGTCAAAATACAAGAAAGTGGATGCAATTTACATGCTTAATCATTACTAGTTTTACTCACACATGATTGTAATACTTTCAAAGCAGGCCCTTATGGTCTTTTTGTAGTCCTAGAATTTTTTTCCCATGGCCTAAATCTGCAACAAATTGATTATCAAAGCAGTGCATAAATTTTACTATAGAGTTTTTATTCTGTTCCTGCACATTAATTTTATAGAATGGGTGTGAGTTTTATGTTGATATGTCCAGCCCCACCTCCTTTTATTTTTTTATTTCACCTCATTTTAGACTTTTGCATAAAACGCTGTGATAAATGTGACCATGCGTGAAGTCAGTGAGAACTACATTCTATTAATTTTTCATAGTGTAAAAAGTCACATGTGTGAGGATTTACGTGTGATAACCTCTCAAATGCAGCATCCTTTTCTTTTCTTTTTTTTCCCTCAGCATATTTTTGTCTATATCTCAATTACAACTATAATATGTGTAAAACTGAAGTGCTGTGTGAATCCTTTTATTCTTTACTAAAACAGATGTTTACCTTTAAATACATTACAACATTTTCTACCAATCTCAAAATAACACCGTTTTGTGGCTAACAGCTAAAATTTGCAACATTCATACAACATCCACAAGCAATTAAAAATTTCTTTTACAAAACTTTTTGATAGAATCAAAATAGTTATATTTTTATGTTTTTGAATAGCATTAAATTTCATATCTTA
The DNA here is from genome assembly GCA_032207245.1 of Pardosa pseudoannulata. Lineage (NCBI taxonomy): Eukaryota > Metazoa > Arthropoda > Arachnida > Araneae > Lycosidae > Pardosa > Pardosa pseudoannulata. Next base: position 88,443,771 of record CM063506.1, read on the forward strand.
CTTACAAAATAAAATTATTACTTTTGGGCTTTGATTAGTCGTAGTTTACCATAATTCATACATATTTCAATTGTATAAAAGCTGGACCACTTGCCTGCAAGAGCTTCCTTGTTATATAATTATATTCTGATTTGCCTTGAAGACTTTGACAGGTATTTAGCAACATGCACCTGGTAGGAAAAAAAAAAAAAGACAAGCAGGCATGTTATATGTACACTCATTTACAAAGTGTTAAAATGTTGCTCATGTTGAGTTTTATCTTTTCATAATGAAAGTATCTTTTTATTTTGTAGTTTCTTATAAATGTTGGCTCAATATGTGTGAGAAATATGCTGCACAACTTATTGAAGAGCAAAAATTTATAAAGAGCAGCTTATACTTTGTACTGTGTGGCAAATTGTATGAAGCTTTGAAGATATTAATACTGAAAGGGAGACTTTTGTGAGTATACCATTGCTTTTGTTTTTATGTGCAGCACTTTTAATAAGCAATTGCATATTTGGATATCTGACCTTCTAATAAAATTGTTACTGTATAATTTTCTCTCTTAAATAGTTTATTTTTTCCTTTTAATAGATTTGATTTTTAAGATAAGTATTTAACATCTTGTATGTCCTTGAGTTACTTTTAGTGGATTTTTATACAGGGTGAGCACACATCAGGAAAACGGGGAAATAAGCAGGACCCTATTATGCTAATTTTGGGCCCCTATTCCAGGTTTTACAAACAATGCCTTCTTTAAAACCACATGTTCTATGTTTTTGTAAAGGAAAATAATGCTAATTATGCAACTGAAAATAAATTCAGATCTACAAGAGTAATTTTAAACTTACATATTTATTTAGGTTCGCACTGAAATGTGCAATGTTCATTTAATCATTGCTTGTCTTAATGTATGTACCATAGCTATACATTGTTAATTAAAAATATTGTATTAAACTGAATTATAATCTAACAGGGTGATCTTATTCAATTATTATAGTTTACTGTGTGTATCTATACATTCTCATATAAAAATTAGAATTTCAGTTAGTTATCAATTAAATGGAAACCTGCCCTATTAAATTTCTTGTTGAATTTTTTATAGATGATTACAATACATGTGTACATTAAACCAAAATTTTTTATTTTTTTTAAATAAATAATACAGTAAAACTTTTCCTACAGATACTTTTTGTGTAAACAGTATCAAAAATATGAGTAGTTGTCTTGTGAAATACCAATCTTAAATTTAAATTAGATTTTTTGGATTAGCAGAAAACATACTAATCATGCCAGATTGTTATGCCTAAAATGTTTATAAAAATTTCAATAAATGTGTTTATATAATCCAATATGAGATAGCCATTAATATTTTTAAAATCTTTCATTAGTACCAATGTAATTTAAACACATATAAAATTTGTTGACTTTGGGCAAGTGCTCCATGTGCTCTGCTGGTAATCAGTCCCTGAAAATAAGAAGGGTTACTTTACAATTTTGGAAACAATTTTAAGATTAAATTATTTATAATTCTAGATTCAGTGTGACTAAAACTTAAAAGAAAACCATGTTAGACATTAATATCTAATTCAAAGAAATAGTTTTACATTTTACTAAACAGCTTTAAAGTTATTATTTTCTTTTGATGTAGGCTTATTTTCTATTTTTATAATAAAGTAATGTAGAATATATATATATATATATATATATATAGTATATCAAAACTATTACACCTAAAATATCTATCTAAAATTCTCCTTATCCCCTTCTCATTTTTTAATATCCAATTTCTCAACTGTAAATTGTCAAATTTACAGAAGTGTTAAAGTCATTTTACTTGTCTTTCAAAACTAAGGCTGGCAAAAATGCTGATTTTCTGTCTACAGGCCACATTTTACAGCTGTCCTAGGAAAGTAGTTTTGCTTCTTTAATAACTAAATTGCTGGCTGTGTGCTTTTCGAGCAAACTTTAATGATTAAGGTTCACTCTTGACTCCCGAAAAATGGTGAATAATCTAGTCTGTTGGGGAACTAAATCACGTATTCACTCACTTTTAGGATGAACATTTGTGAAAGAAGTGTGCATTTTTGACTATTTGATACAGAATGCTTGCCTTGTAAAAATGGTCTATTGACCTGTTCATTTTTATCCTCAATAAATTTAAGGTTCTTCAACATTGGACTTCACTTTATTTAATGGCTGCATAACTGCAAATTATTTGCGTATTTTTTTACTGCCCAGCAAGCCTGGGAAATTCAGTAGCTCCCTGTGTAATCAGTGAAAGGTAATTGCACTGGTCATATACACACACACACACACACACACACTATGTATGAGGAATTATTTAAGTATTTTTTCACTCCAATTTAAGAAAAAATATTTCATCACTTTTAGTTGCCTCATTCATTTGTACACTGATTTTGACTATGTGGCAGAAAAGTTGAAACTGTAATGTATCCACTGCACATAGAAAAGAGCCAAACTTTTGATTTATGGAATTTTGATTACTACTTTGAAAAAGGGGTAAAATCATTAGGTGAATCCGTAAAAATTGTGCCAGCATATACCTAAAAATTACACTTTTTACTTATATAAATATAAATCGGAGAAAAAAAAGTGAGCCCCACCTTTTTAGGTACCCAACTTCCATGGATCAAAGATTAGCACATTTCTGAGAAATGTTGCATAACTGCAGTATGTTGGGGAAATTAAAATTGCTTTAAAATTTTATTTATGTATGTGTTTTCTGAAATTGTACTGTAATATTATACTATAAACTCAACATTTTGGATTTTTATTTGTGAAATCTAAACATTTGCATGATCTAAATACTGTCATACCAGAAAATTGTTTAAAGATTTGAAATATAGTGCATTTATATATTTAAAAAAAAAATTGTTTTCTGACATTGTTTTATATCTGTTATTTTAGAGATGCTTTAGCTTTAGCAAAAGCACGGCTACCAGACAATGATCCTATTATTATGTCAATCTTGAATAAACTTTCTGTCATACAAAGATCTAAGAATGAATTTGAGTGTGAAGCAGCTAGGTTTGTATTATTTTGTTATTAATTTTTATGAATTATCCTACTTAATTAAATATTGTCTTATTTTTTTCCTAGATAGCTGTAATTAATTTCTTAAAACTAAAAAAGAGTTTTTCAGTTTCTTACCTGTAATAAGAATCTTTATTGCATTTATTTCTTCATGGTCTCCCCCTCCCCCCAAATAGTTTAGATAAAATGCTTAAAAACCTTAAAATTAAATGTGCATATTAACATTCTTTACATGATACTGTTCCATTCAGCTACGTAGATAAAAATTAAGGGCAATCAATGTCTGCCTTTTTATTAGTGCTACTTTATAAAAGTCATTGCATACAAACAGGTATATATGTATATATATGTAATATATATATATATATATATATATATATATATATATATATACATATACATATATATGTATATATATATACATATATGTATATACATATACATATATGTATATATATATATATACATATATGTATATATATATACATATACATATATGTATACATATATATATATATGTATATATATACATATATGTATATATATATACATATATGTATATATATATACATATATGTATATATATATATACATATATGTATATATATATACATATATATATATATATATACATATATGTATATATATATATATATACATACATATGTATATATATATATATATATATATATATATATATATATATATATATATATATATATATATATATATATATATATATATATATATATATATATATATATAATTATTTGAATATATATTTTAACTTATAGTTCTGTAATGTGTAATCTGGTGAAATTTTAATAAGATTTTAAATTTTCTCAGGAATTTTTTATTTAAAAATATTTTTTTTAAATCAGCCCAAAGATGTTTTTTTACTTTTAATTATGTGATACTCTTTCAAATTTTGACATCAATAAAAGTTTATCAACTTTTAGAGGCTTTTGTCTGCAGTTATTTTATAACGTAAGTTTGAATCATGCTAAAAAATAATATAAACTGAACATGAAATAAATTGTTATATTTTGATGGCCATTTAAATAACTTTCAAGAAGTCTTTGGGGAGCCCACTAGACACAGATTCTACCATTATAAGTAAATGCAGTAAGCATTAACTCTCTGTAAGCATACTGAAAGACATCAGGTGCCTGAGATATCTAATATATAATATAATTAAAGGTTACTTGAAGATATTAATTAACTGTTAAAAAGTAAATATATTGGGAGTGAATTTTGACCTGGAATTTTATTGGGACAATTTATTTTGACTACTTTCAGTATTAATGATAGTTTCAATTCCATGTTATTGATATTGTATTTTTTTTTCTAGTTTTATTGCTATGAAAGATCCTCTGTCTGCAGCTAAAGTAATGTACTGTGCTGGTGGTGCAAAATATGCTTATGCAGCAGCATACATATGTAAAAAGTTTAATTTGACAGGAGTTGCCCATGATTATGCAATTTTGTGTGTCGAAAAATGCTTATCGCAGAGTGACTGGCCAACATTTTATAAAGTTGCTGAATTGGTAGAATCTGTGCAGGTAAACATTGAACTTAAAAAAGTTTCAAAATTATAGGGATTTTTGATTGTAATATTTGGCCATTTAAAGTGTATAGTGAAATTTATTCTTATTTGTGTGTGCTAAATATTATTTATTTACTTGTTTTGCTTTTATATTATGTTTTCCAATTTATAAAATTTAATGTAGTTTTGCTTTTATAAAATTTAATGTAGTTTTGCTTTTATTGCTTAGAAGATATATAATGTTTGATTATATTGTCACGAAGATTCGAATGAACATACCGCTTAACTTAACAGATGAATTTATTGAAGCTAAGTAGCAACTCACAACTTTACAAGATCAGGAAGTTGCCTACAGCTAGTGGGTATCAGCTTTTATACCCAAACAGAATATTTGAGAAATAACTAATTTACATATTAAAGAAAGATCTAGAATGTTCAAGAACATAAGGAAACAATAAATAACATTTTTAAATTAAAAATCTGTACTTTGGATCAACTGCCATGGCAAGCATCGAACCCACAATCTGTGGGTCTGGGTAGCATGCGTTGACCATTCAGCCACTGAGCTCGTTGGCTAATCTTCTTTATGCAGCAGTATTAGAACATGTTTATATTTATTTTACGAATATGAGTAATTCTAATGTTTTGTGTTACAATTATCTAAGTGGAACACAATATATTATCTTGTATGATAAATTTCTACAATGAAGTTTTAATGACTGGCCTACTAGCACCATCTATTTGAAAGGAATAAATCGTATGGTAATTGATCTGAGGTTTTTGTTTTAAAATTTTTTTAATATTGATTTTCGTATTTAGTCATTTGATTATATTTTCTGTATGATGAATATGTGAGTTTGAAATATTGTTATTAATTTTATGATTTACTTACAGATATATAAAGTTTTATTCCGTGTTCATGAGGTGTTGTCTTCTTATATAAAATCTCTCAAGAAAGAAGACGGTAAGGATATTTTATATCTTTTTATACATATATGTTTCATTTTATATATTTACATGTTTTCCGCGCACCTGGAAAGTCAGGGAAAATCATGTATTTACACAATGGATTAATTTTTTTATGGAAAGTCTTGATTTTTCAAGTAAAATGAGTAAAAGTCATGGAAAGTCATGGATCCGCTAAACTACCGATTAAAAAAATGCATTGAATTGTTTAATTCTATTTTTACTTGTCATTTGGTTGAAGTTACTGAGTTTGGTATTTATGTATTATCCTATTGACCCTATTGCCAAGTAAATTTTGTTCACCAAGGAAACTCAAAGCAAGAAAGCTTAATGGGTGGGTAAATGTATATTATTCTGTTTTTTTTTCTTAAATTGTAGATTAAAATTTTATTAATATAATATTTATTATTTTTTAATAAAAATTAGTTAAGATTTTTGCACAAAATATAAGTTTATCTCTAAGGATATTGTATATAAACATATTATAGGGTTATATTTGGCTATTATTCATGGTCACCTGGATAATACCAAAGTACCCTGAATTCAAATTGGAAACATTTTGATTGAAAAATTGCTGTATGATTAAACTTAGGTATGTAGATACAACAATTTATTTTTATGTGTGTGAGTTTATTAACACTTATAAAGTAAGTTTATAGTTTTTTTTATGATAAAGTTCCTGTAATTTCTCTAAAGGCATATATTTTATTTGTATGTACATCAGAAGTTTTATTCATATATACTTTAACGAAAGCTTTTTAAAAAGTCATGGAAAATGATCTGCTAAATCAGGGAAAGTCATGAAAAGTCATGGATTTGAAAAATTTTATTTTGGGCAGATACCCTGTATTTATATAAATTCTAACTATTAATTTGAATATATTTATTTATTCCTTTGTTTATTGAGGGCTAATTTGTATTGGGCTGCATGGGAGGAAATTGTCTATACATGCCCTCCCTCAACATACTGCATAGGATTCCCCCCCCCTAATTTATTAGTTTGACAGTAGGTTTTTTAAATTCTTTTTAAAATTTATATATTTAACTTTTCTACAAAATAGTTTTTAAATTATTTACAAACTAACATTGACATATATATGTACATATGTACTAACTTTTATACATTATGTATTAAAATTAAACATTCCAATCATTCCTTATGCCTTCTATGCCGAAATTCTTTTTTTTAATGCTGTTTTAACACTAACTACATTTTCCATGCAGCTTACCTGCAATTTTTCTTTAAAAATAAATTAGCAGGATTTTAAACAAAACTTTTTAAGTAGAGAGAAAAGAAAACCTTCTACTGCTTCCCTTAATTCAACATTAATATAGAATATCAGTAATTAATTTGCTACTTTTGTGTTGCTGATATGTAATATGGTAATACAAAGGATTAATATTCTTCTGTGTGTTTAGTAAATTAATGGAACAAATATTATATGCAAATATTACAGAGAGTTAGTTTTTATGTCACACCTACAACAATATTATTTAAGCACAGGTTCATGTCATCCTGTAATACTATCTATATCATCTGATCTATATTTATTTTCATCCTTAAGTTACTGGTCATTTTAAAATCATATAGGATTATACTGTAATTTATTGTTTTAGGTGCTGTTGGAAATAATATATTCGGAGTTACTGGCACAAAGATATTAATTTGGAATGGAAAAATGGTTGAAAATTCCAATTCTTTTTTACTAACATATTTATATGATGTTCTAAAATTGGAAGGCCTTCTTCCAGAAGATAAGAAAATTCTTCAAGACATACATTCTGCTCTTAATTCTTTCGAAACTAGAAAATCTGAAATGTCTGCTGATGTAAGTATTCATTTTTATTTTTTATTATTGTTGTACCAATGTGTATTTCTAAAAATATGCATTTTAAAAGATCAAGGTCATTGAGAAATTCCAAATTGCTGTTAAGTCTTGTAACTTGTCACAAAATGGGAATGTTAAATATTTTTCTGTTCTCATTCGTCTGGTTATCGAGTCTGTTTCTTTAAAAATTCAACTTGTGAGTAGGCATGTAACAAATAGTGATTTGGCTAAATACAGATTAGTCTGCTTAAATTTAAGTGAAATTATTATGTTGAAAAAAAGTTTCACTTTTGATTGTAGTTCTGTAATTAAAATAGTTTTCAAATTTTCAATATAAACATGGTTTCCGCACACCTGGAAAGTCATGGAAAATCATGGATTTTGTCATTTAAAGTCTTGATATTTCAAGTAAAATGGGAGAGTCATGGAGAGTCATGGATCCGCTAAACTACTGATTAAATAAAAATGCATTAAATTGTTTAATTCTATTTTTACTTGTCATTTGGCTGAAGTTACTGAGTTTGATATTTATCTATTATCTTATTGACCATATTGCCAAGTAAAATTTGTTCACCAAGAAAACTCAAAGCAAAAAAGCTTAATGGGTGGGTAAATGTCTATTATTCTGGTTTTTTCTTAAATTGTAGATTAAAATTTTATTAATATAATAATAATTATTTTTTAATAAAAATTAGTTAAGATTTTTGCACAAAATATAAGTTTATCTTTAGGGATATTGTATATAAACATTATAGGGTTATATTTGGCTATTATTCATGGTCACCTAGATAATACCAAAGTACCCTGAATTCAAATTGGAAACATTTTGATTGAAAAATTGCTATATGATTAAACTTAGGTATGTAGATACAACCATTTATTTTTATGTATGTGAGTTTATTAACACTTATAAAGTAAGTTTATAGTTTTTTATGATAAAATTCATGTAATTTCTCTAAAAGCATATATTTTATTTGTATGTACATCAGAAGTTTTATTGATATATACTTTAACAAGAGCTTTTTAAAGTCATAGAAAATGATCCGCTAAATCAGGAAAAATGATGAAAAGTCATGGATTTGAAAAATTTTATTTTGGCAGATACCCTGTATAAAATAAAATAAATATTAATGAAATTGATTTTTTAATCTGTATATTTTAAAATTTTTAATTTAAAATTGCATTAAAGAAGGCATGAAGGTAGGTTAAAATGCAAGTTATCTTGGTTGCCTTAGTGCTGCAAATAAAAGGTGGTATGAATTGCCCTTTTTTTAAAATACAACCACTCTTCTATCTCTGTTGTTCTCAAAAAAGGGTGTTACAGAAGTCTGGTTTATTGTGACTGTATGGTAGGGGTACTGCAGTGGGCAAAGTTTGATAATTACTGAAATAAATATTGAAAATTATGTTTCTTTGTTGTACATCTTCAGTTTTTATAGGTAAATAGAATATTTCAATACTGATGATTTTTCTCTTTAAGGCTCATATTTCTGTTGCAATCTGCTTGTCTCAAATTATTTTAACTTCACTTTTGGGTGATCTGGATTCTGCAACCAAATATTTCACAAAGATTTTTCCATCTACCCACAGTGTTGTGTTCATGCCTAAAATCATAAGTTGGATTCTCTTTCCTTTTGGTAAGTTTCTGAGTTCTATGTTATCTTACTATAAAAATTTTATATATTTTTAAAATCTAGTTAATGTATTTAGATATAGGGCAACTAATGAGAATTTGTATGCTGTTGTTTCCTATTAGTACTATTTTATCCCTTCTCACACGCTATCAGTTTCTATTTGTCATTTTACATTTTTAAAGTTACACTCTTTCAGTACTTTTATTTGGTGCACAATATTTCAGAACACTGGTGCTGCTGTTTGTTGAATGTGGAAGGAATGAAAAACACTGTAAAGATTAATCCCAAATTCTTAGTTTTAAAACAATATTTAAATGTGATCTACTCTGGTAGAAACGTCTAAAAAAATTTGTTAAAATTAGAATTCAGTTATGGTAAAAACACAGTTTTCCGTGCACGTGGAAAGTCATGGATTTAGACAATGGATAAATTTTGCCATGGAAAGTTATGATTTTCTAAGTAAAATGAGTAAAAGTCATAGAAAATCATGGATCTGCTAAGCTACGAATTAAAAAAAAAAATCAAAAAATGCCTCTGCAAGTGAATTTTCCTTCTGAACGGAAGCAGCTGCATACTTCTCCCTTTTGTCCATAGTGCTGGACTCCCATTCATCTATTTTTTGTACACTGAGACATGTGACATATTACGGCACCTTAACTGTGTGACGAGACAGCTGCTACGAGATAACCAGGGGTGGTAGTGCTCTGATGTGCAGTGTCCTGTTACGTATGATTTGCCGATGGTTGAGAAGAAAAAAATATGCATTGGTCTGTGATGTGACAAAGGAGTGGAAGGGAAGGGCATGATATCGGAACATCCTTGACCGAGCCGGTGATCGTATATTTCGTTGTGAGAAGTGAAACTGTTAAAGATACGAACATAGAAAAACACACTCATTAGGGCAGAGTATACTGCACCGGAAGGGTTGAATATTTCTATTGCAACACTACAATTCAATCAGTCATCTGTGTTTTTTTTTTTTTTTTTTTTGTTAATAAGGCAAGACCAGGGTAGGCTTCTCTCTTACCCGCATATTTGGTCTGCTAGGAGCCCCCTCCCCCTCCACATTCTTTTTCGACAATTTGATCAGGGTTGTAAAAAAAAAACAACCCAGGTTTTTGTATTAAAATACCAGCCCTGTCGAGTTTCATTAAAAAACAGTTTTGGGGGTGGGGGGAATATAAAATCCGGGTTTCTTTTTGGGGGTGGTGAATTTTTTTCTCAAACTAACAATATTAATATGTAACATGCATATATATGCTTTTGATTTTTGTTATGCTTGAAGGTACACTGTTTAGCAAGCACCAGAAAGATTAACCCGTTTTGTATACGCAATACAGCAGTTTCACTCTTATCAGTCTGGCATCGCCTCCACTTGATGATCTCCAGTTGATATTGAGAGACCAGCATCGCGTATGCGTAATAGGAGATCTGAACATTTTATTTTAATTTTTAAATGCTAGATTTAATTACTTGATGCCGTTACAGATATTCACAAGATTCTTGCTTAAAATGTAAATAACACAAATCAATGCAAACATCAGCATGGGTGAACAGGGGGATCGCCTGGTATAAAATAAAAGTTTACATACTATACAAGTAAACCTTTTTAAGTGTATACCCGTACAACTCCGGTATGGAAAGCTGTTATTTACATATACTTTTCAGAAAGAAACTATATTTGAATTTTAAATATGGAAACAGAAAAGCAAGGCACTTTGGGGGTATACTAATGAATTGTAGAATTAATACAAATTTTATTATAATTAATTTAATTATTTCCAATTAAATGTTATGATAGCTTATCTAGCTCACTTAAAATATAAAGGGAGAAATTTGTTAAGCATAGAAGAAATTGTTTTAGAATGACAAAGCAGCAGTAACAGTGATTATGTGATAACAATGCCATAATAAATATCAGGTCGACCAAAGAGAAACACCCTACCCATTCAGCCGGGCAATGGCTAAATGGGTAGGGTGCTGCTCTTTAGTATGGAAGTTTGGCTCAGGGTTTGAATTCCACTGCTGGCATGGATGTTCACACTCATTTGAAAATTCATACTTTGGAGGAAATCTTTACTGTCAAGAGTTACTAGGAGTTTCAGTAAATAAGAGATTTTTATTTTGAGGCATTAAATTTTGATATTTATATAGAAATGTTAATAATTATTATTGATTGTGAGACACTAAATATTTTTGAAAAATCATTGCATTGAATTATTTAATTCTATTTTTACTTGTCATTTGGCTGAAGTTACTGTGTTTGGTACTTATGCATTATCCCATTGACCATATTGCCAAGTAAAACTTGTTCGCCAAGGAAACTCAAAGCAAGCAAGGTAATAGGTGGGTAAATGTATAAGCATATTAATCTGGTTTTTTTGTTAAATTATAGATTAAATTTTTATTAATATAATAATAGTTATTATTTAATAAAAATTAGTTAAGATTTTTGTACAAAATATAAGTTTATTTTTAGATCTATTATATATAAACATTATAGGGTTATCATGTTTGGCTATTATTCATGGTCACCTCGATAATACCTAAATACCCTGAATTCAAATTGGATTTTTTTTTTTTCATTCAAAAAATTGCTATATAATTATACTTACGTATATAGATTCTACAACAATTTATATATATATATATGAGTATATAAACATTTATAAAAGTATTTTTTATCATAAATTCTTGTAATTTTTTTAAAAGCATACATTTTATTTGTATGTACATCAGAAATTTTTTCATATACACTTTAACAAAAGATAAAGACATGGATTTGAGAAATTTTATTTTGGCAGATACCCTGTAAAAAAATTTATAATGCTTGTAAGTATAAGATTGCAATCAATAGTTTTAAATATTATGTTGCAGTGAATAGAAAAGTCAAGGTTTAGTGCTCATCACTGGTGTATTTCATACCTCTGGAATCGAGCACATGTTAAAGTAGATCCAACAGTTTCAAAGTTGCTAGCATCAGCAAACACATTGCACACACACACACACACACACACATATATATATATATATATATATATATATGTATGTATGTATATATAATTTAGTATTTGTAAAATAACATCTTATACTTTTGACAATATTTGGCTTGAATATTAAGCTGAAACGTTTAGCATGAAAGTGTATAAAGACCACTTTAATATCATTTATATATAAATATGTAACCAATAAAAGTATCCTTTCATCAATCTTACTTGCAAATAGCCCATATTTTTTAAGTATCAGAGCTTGCTGGCAGTGTAATTCAAATGTAGTCATGGCAACCAAACAAATCTTACATAATCAAAAGTATCTTGGCATTTGTTGGTGTGATAAATGCTGTCCCTGAGTAGCTATTACTTGGCTTATCTTCTCATGTAAGGGAGACTAAAACAACAGTTCTGTTGTGGTATTTAAAAACAATTGTGGTGACAAAAGTGCATACAAACAACATGATATAGCAGATATCCTCAGTTTTTCCTGGGAGAAGCAACAGCTGGTGTTAGAAAGTGTTAAGTGATAAAGTGTTAGAAAGCCTGACATAGCAGTTATTGAGTCATAATTTGGTTTTGAGAAATGTGGAAGGAATACAATCTAAAAAAATCCCATCCTTAATTTAATTTGGGTAGCTGAGAAAGTTAAGATTACAAATATAAAACATGAATTAGGAGAATTTTTAAGAACTTTAGGGGCAATAATCTTTTATATATTACATAAAGTTTTTGACACTAAGAGGATTTAATTATAAGTTACTTATAATTAAAATGCAAGAAAAAATTATTAACATTGACTATTAAAACAAACAAACAAAGAAAAAAACACAACCATCAACTATATATATATATCATTATTCCATCTTTATTCTATGTTTATGTTGTCTTCTCAATGGTTGAGGAAAATAGATTAGATAAATGTTTTAGCTCTGAACATTTATTTTTATCTTATTATAATTTAAGCACATTTTAGCTTTTTAAATGGTATCTATGTAGAAATTTAGTTTTTTAATAATCTATAATATGAGATGTTTTAAAAAATTTAGTCCATTACCGTTTAATTTTCTCCAAAATGGGACTGCAGATTGTTACTGGATACAATTTCTGAAAAGTGATTATATTTTACTCTCTATTAAAGGCAACTGTGATCTGGATAAAAAAAATAGTTAAACTGATGTTTTTCTTTCTCTTTTGCAGATATATATTGGTGTTCTAACAAGAATACCTTTCTTTGTGAAGTCAAACAGGTGAATATGGACATATTACCTTCTTCCACCCATTTCCAGGATATTTTTAATTCTGTTGCCAATAAATTAGAAGGTTTAGGGCATTCTGATGCTGAAGTTTTGAATCTTAGTCCACTTAAGCCATCCAATTTAGATCTAGCCATTAAACAAGCCTTAACATTCCTATCAAAGAAGACAACTGAAGATAGCTTTGTGCTATATTTTACTACTCAGTATCTACATGAGCTTAGAAGACTGGCTAAAAGAGGCTGGAGATACCGTTGCTATGAAAATGATCAAATATGTAAGATGCCAGAATGGGTTACTTATGTATATGATGCTGAAATTGGGCAATGGTTAATCAATTCTGATGAAACTCTTGGAGTTGAAAACTTTGTATCAAAGGAAGATATTTTGAAACTGGATTTACAAGACAAGTTAAATGTAACTGGAGTTGAAGACTCAGATGCTCCTAATATTTCAGATGTTATTTTGCGTGTTTTCTCATCTGAAATGGATTGTGATGCCAAAGATTTGTTAATTCAACGCTATGGATTTAAGAATGTCTCAGATTTTCTGCAGACAGTTATTCCTGTTCCTAATGCAAACACTCAAATAAAAATTCAGCATTCCAGCCCTGTTGGAAATCTGAATGATCAAAAAGATGAATGCTTAACAAGTTTGATAAATGCAGAAGATGAAGACCTTCATGCACAGTGTTGGACTGATGTCAGTTTGTATTATGTTGTAACCAAGTCATTGTTGTCTGTCATTTTTCAAGATGAATATGCTTTACATTATTCTTTACAAAAATATTTGCTTACCTTAGACAAAAAAATTGCTGATTTAACAAAGTCTACATGTATTTCCAATCAGAAGTTTGTAAAGACCAAAGATGTAGAAGACAATAAAAGAAACTTACATATTTTAGATAATAGCACTTCATGTTTACCCTATGAAAATTCCAATCTGCCAGTATCTGTGGATGATAGTGTTACTCATGTAAATAAAATCCTATCTAATGAATTAGAAGTCCTTGAAAAAGCTTCAATAGATCAATCTGAAATTAAATCTTTGGAATTAAACGGCATTAATACCTTAGATAATAATGCTAATTTTGGCAAAGTAAATGAATGTGAGTATACTGATGTTACTGCAATGAATGATAAAGTGCCTGATTCTCCCAATATCCCTTCATTAAACAGTAAAGAAGATGCAGTAAGTTTAGTTGATAAACCTAAAGATGAAGAAATGTTTGAAAACAAAATTAATATGAATGATAAAGTGTCTGATTCTCCTAATATCCCTTCATTAAACAGTAAAGAAGATGCAGTAAGTTTAGTTGATAAACCTAAAGATGAAGAAATGTTTGAAAAACAAATTAATATGTTGAGTGATGAAGGTGGGTGTCTTAAAAAAGACGATGCCAATAATATTAATACTTTTATTCCAACTGAAGAAACTAAAGTTAGTAACAATGTTTGCAGCAATGAAGAAATTATACCTGGAAACAAAATTAATGTATTAAGTAATGAAGATGAAAGTTTTAAAGAAGATAATTCCTTTGTAAATATTCATACTTCTATTCCATCTGAAGAGACTAAAGTTGATAGCAATGTTTGCAGCGATGAAGTAAATAAAATTGAGGATGGTGGTGATGATTCTATCCAACACAAGTTACGACTTGAACAAGAAAAAGTATCTGCCCAGATAAAGCTTCTTCAATTAGAGGTATGTATAACTGTCTATGTCATACTTTGTTTATTCATATTTGTAACATGCATATGTATATATATAAATGCAAACCCTCCAACTGCTACAGATTTTCCATAGTCTGGAAAATAAGAAGCAATTACTGAAAACTTACAAATCTGTGCTAAAAAAAATACAGACTTCACAATTTTTCATGACATATCTCTTCGTTAAGTGAAACATTCTGATTGCAATATTCTGTACCTATCAAACACCTTTCCATGTGCATATATAAATATATATATATATATATATATATATATATATATATATATATATATATATATATATATATACGTCGAAAATTAATCTGCTGGTCACATAAAATTAAAAGAAAGTTGTTTAGCCCCTATTATTTTTACTTTCCCAGCAGGATAAGCCTAGGGAAATTTAATTAAAACTAAGCAGCTGTGGTACCATAAAGAGAATGGCAAATATGTAGTGGTACTTAACTTTTTTTTAAGATTTAAGACAACAACATATTTCTCTGGCAACAGCAGAGAAAGGAGTGATACATGAAAACACTTGTTGGGCCCCACAGCTTGATATGAAATGAATTCTTCCTAGCTTAGTTAGCAATATTAACAATCAGACAGGAACTTAGATCAGTGGAAAAAGTGAACCATTCACCAGGAATCAGAAAAATGTGGTGACTGGACAGAAAATTTGCATTTATTTCATAGTTAGCTTTGAGAGACTGCTTAAAGAATTTAAAGTCATGATAAGGTATTTTGATAAGGTATTAGATAAGGTATTTTGTGGCTGGGAAAAAAGATATGAAAGAATTGAAAAGGAAAAAATTAGAATTTTAGAGATATTTTAAGTGTAATAATTTTGATGTATAAATATATATATTAGAAGCATAGATGTGTTATACATATACATATGTTGTATACAAATCAGAATACATACACAGACACACACACACACACACACACACACATATATATATATATATATATATATATATATATATATATACATATACACTTGCATACAGATTTATTTATATAAATAAAATATATTGCAATAATATGTAGGCTTTGGTGCTGTGTAAGTTGCAAAATTATTAAGTGCTATGGATTGGTTAGTGACCAACATTGGGGGATATGTATATGTAACAAATACTAAATAGAACAGTAAACCTAAAAACTTAAGGTACAACAAGGAAGTCCCTAAGACACCCCCCCCCAACTAAATATAACATCAATTGTTTCTTCAAAAATATAAAAATCAGACCAGAATTGATAACCAAAACTCAGTTTAACAACCCTGAATTATTTCAAGGAATTTCAAAGTCCCTGAGCACAAGTGAAATTCCCTTTTCTCATTATAACCCCTGTCCAAAAGTGGCCATTCATATTTAGGTCCTGCCTTGGCCAAGAGCCTGCCTAATGTCTTTTTTAAAGTTCTGGTGGTTATTTCAGGAAATTTTAGAACAGAAGGTGAGTGCATTGCATACTCCTAGATTCCCACTTTTGAGATATATCAGCCTTTGCAGATTGTTTGATCTTGACATCTTTCTTTCCTTATCAACAATGTTATGACCATCCTAACTTTCCCCACATATATTATATATATATATATATATATATATATATATATATATATATATAGAGAGAGAGAGAGAGAGAGAGAGAGAGTGAGTGAGTGAGTGAGTATGTGTATGTGAGAGAGAGAGTGGGTGGGTAGGTGATGATGATGATGATGATTTTACTTATGCACAGATTATGTTCATAACCTTGCAAAGGCAATGCAGGAAAAATGAATGTCGGCTCTCAATTAGCTTTTATTTATTAGTTTTTAACAATTTTTAGCCCCTTATGATATTTTTAACAATACTAATATAATTTGTTGTTATGAAATATTATAAAAGTATCTCAGAATAAGATATTTGTTCTACACTTTGCAAATCTTCTGATATATTTCCCAAGTAGATTTATGTATATATGCATGTAATATGGACGAAATTTATCAAAAAGCACAACACATTTTATTTCAGGTGACAATACATCTGATCAGTACAACAGGCAAAAACTTTATGAACATTGTGCGCACACACTTTTAAGTAGGGATTTTTCTCAGGTAAAAAGACTACGAATAATCCCTATGCACATTTGATCACATGATAAAAATATACTTATGTTGGAGAATGCATTTCCTGTTGGCTAAAGAAGTACAGACATAGGCTGAATTAAGTCTATAGCATGTCTGGAGGGAAAAAGCAGAATTACTGCATAAGCCCCAATGTAATTTATGAACAGAATTATTAAATTAACAGTTATTAAATTATGAAGTTATTAAAACATGTAAATAAGGGATTTCAGTATTACATGCATGTATATTTAATATAAATTGATATAACATTGTGCAAGTTACACTATAAAGAATGATTAGTTCTTGTAAGTAAATAGTATCACCATTTTGTACTCAACTGGTCAGCTATGAAGACCAAGATTAATATATCTTCAATTTTTCTATTTGCACAGTGCTTTAAATGTTTGTGAATTAACAGAAGAGTTATTTTCTAATTTTAGTCAACACTATAAAGATGTTTCCTTGTTGTGTGAAATAGCAATATTGGCACACAAATAAAATAAAATCTATTCTATCAACAAACTGCTACTGCGAAAGATTCCAGGTGTTTGTACAATTTATGGTACATATCTATGTATCTACCAATTGAACACTGGGTAATAATGCCAGTATATATATAAATGCATATAAGATATTTAAAATTTATTCTTCCAGGAATTTTGGTATCCAGATCCATTTGTGTCAGTTGAAGATGTCAAGGGAATATGCTGTGATATTTTCCGTAAACACCCTTGTCCATTAATCAAACAGAAGTTTCATGAGTTTGCTCATGAAGTTGATGAATTGTACACTAAATTCTGTTTGACAGAAATATCCATGAGCTGTGAGATTTGTAAAAAAATCAGTGCTTAATTTGCATAATTCCATATAATTTGTAAAATATTGCCATCTCATAGAATTTTGTACATTTTTTGTGTGAAGAAACTTCATTAAAATGTGTCCATATGGTTTGTATTTAGAGACTTTGAACTACAATTGCAAATGGTTATATAAATTCTAGATTAAAATATATAAATAGGAACTTAATCAGACTAAAAATATTCAACTTCTGGGTCAGAGATTTTATTGATCCATACATAAAATACAGGTAAGTTTGCATAGAATTTTATGAATTGAAAAAAATATACATATATATTTCAAATTTGATTTATCATACAGGAATATCATTTTGTAAGAAGTGCACATACACATGAAACAGCCCAAAAAAGAACAAAATTTACATTTTAAACAAACCTTGATTATATTTAATCAAATAAATAAATATAGTATGCATTAAACTTGATTTATATCACAAATACATAGCATGTATATTTCTAATCATAATACAAATTTAAGAATTCTGCAGTAAAATACTGTATTTTATATTTAATATGTCATGTTCATGTAAAATGAAAATCATACTTTATAAATTATATTAACTTGGCCTTAGAAGTAATGCAATGTAAAAAGGATTTTGGCACTATTGCAGACTAGATTTAAGTAATACAATTTTTTTCCAACATAAACTAAGCAGGCTTGAAACAATATTTATGCATGGAAACATGAGTGGAGTGGAATTCACAAAATGCAGAGGTTTGAATCTAACTTATAGTACAATCTAGTTCTTGCTTGGGCAAACAATCCATAGTAGTGGCAACTGATCGGATAAGATATGTCATTGTTCCATAGCATCCACTTGGAGCACTGTCATAAAAGTGCTGACAAATACCAGCTGCTCCACCACATGGATTCTCATTGTTGGCAGAAGCACAGCATATTGTTGCATCACCGTTCACTTTTTTCTGTCAAAAGAATACAAATATAAAGTGATTAGTATATCAGATAACATAAAAACTGAAAGACCTTAGCGTGTCCACACATTTGAGAAAGCAGAATATTATTAGGGTACATGATTCTGCAAAATATCAGTGTACTTTAAAAATTTGCAAAAACTGGGAAGTTTTCCAAAATTTTACCAACATTAGAATTTTTAGCTCGGTGTAAGTGAAACTTCAAAGAAATTCTTTTTTAAAATTTAAAAAAAAAGTTTTAAACAGCTTTTGAGAATCTTATCACTTTCTATTTTCATTTTGAGGTTAAATAAATTAAAATAAAAAATTTACATACTTTTTTTAAACATTTATTATGCATGCTATATTATTTTTATATTTTTTCATCCCAGTTCAAATTTAAGAAAAAACATTTCATAATTTTTAGTTACATTATTCATATGTAGGTTGATTTAGATAAGAAATTGCAACTGTTATATAGTGTGACTAGAGACACATCTTTTATGGGATTTTGACTACTCTTAACACGTTGACTGGCAATTTTACTGAAAATTTATCTCATGTCATCGGCTATTATCACATTTTGATTCATAATCACTCGGACAATCAGATAAAGTATCCATGTATAATTCATTGAAAGATTCTTCATTATGTTCCGTCATCGGTTTTTAATATTTTTTACAACAAAAGATTTGACAGGTCTTATAAGCAAAAGAAACAGCTTGTGTTATACTAACCAACACTTGCACTGTATGGTAGTCAACAGAGAAGCAAAAAAAAAAAAAAATGCATCACGAGTTTACTCATGGCCGGTCAGCAACGTTCGGCCATAAAACCACAAGTTAACTCGTGACCAGTCAACAATGTGTTAACTGATAGATTGAATCATTTGGGGAATCCAGAAATTGAAAAAATTGTACCAGCATATACCTAAAATTATATCTTTTACTTATGAATGGAAAAAAGACGACCTCACCCTTATAAAGGATGCAGCCTTTGCTGGATCAAAATGTTGGGGAATTTCAAGAAAATTATTAAGGAGTGTTTTTATCCCATGATTTTGTGGACATCTTGTTGAAGATTTCCATTTCTTTTGCAGCTAAATGAGAAATTGTGTCCAAATTTATGGGGCTCTCTCCCCCAAAATAAAAGCTTTTATGTACAAAATGGGTTACTTTTTGGCATAATTGCTGGGAAGATTCAGGCATTTGTTATATCAAAAGACCAGAAAGACCAGTTTTGAAGACAGGATTTTACCCTCTTCAAAAGACATTGTTACCAGTGATGGCTCATACTCACCAAATAAAATGAAGAATTTCAAACAATTACCAACAGGAAGGTTATGGAATTTAAAACATATTCATGATTTAAAAAAATTGAAAAGGGAAAAAAAGTTTTTTTTTAGTTGAGATTCGTTTGTTTCAATATTATTATCATGCATGAAATCGTGATTATATTAACAAATTTAGTAACAAACAAAATTTTAAAAATATCAAACTTAGTTTTACAAAATAAATTAGATGGAACATATAGAATGCATAAAAATAAGAAAAAAATACTGTAGAAGTAGTACCTAATGACTGAGTAGCCAAATTTTCTTGGTATTTTATATTTTTAAATGCTATAATATACTGCTAATGTATCATCTAATATGTAGCAACTTGTAATCTTCCAAATAATGTTATTCATGATTAGTAAGTGTAATACTAATATGCTTTGAGGGGAGAGAAATCCCCAGAATTGTCAGACAACATATACTTAGAATTATTTTTGATGAGAGAATGTGATATGCAGATTTGGCTCATTACATTTTCTTAAACTTTGTAAAGCAATATTAATGGGTTTTTTTCTGACAGCATTTCAGAAACAATTAAAATTAACATACCCTTCCCCCCCCCCCCAAAAAAAAGGGAATGTATTGCTAGTGTCATCCTCTAAGTATGGCAAAAACTATAGGCAAAAAAGAGCTTTCTGCGAAAAAAAAAAAAGAAAATGCCATGCACTTTCTTTTTGGACACAGCACAGAAAACATTAAGAAATCTCACAAGTTTTGCATTGTATATCTAGGGATCTAGGACTGTCCAATACCCAGAAATGAACATTCTGCTTGTTTACCTCATTCACATAGAATGTAGCTTCACCAGTAAAAACTAATTGATTGGGAGAATCATCATTCTCAAAATGGGACTACATTTTGGCCCAAATTTTAAAGCCTGTTCTTATCAAGACCAGTGATATTTTGCATAGAATGACATACAATTTCTTGCCTTAATTTTTTCAGGGCACAATTCACCCTACTTCTTGATTTTCTTGCATTGAATAGCATTACAAACTTTATCAGCAACATCTGTCAACATACTCTGTCATCTAAGTTTTGAAATTTGTACTTAGCCTACAGTTTCAAATTTTTTAAACAAATCATTATTAGATTATCTAATTGGAGGCATTATTCCAAATTGTCATAAAAAATTACATTGTTCAAAAGTGACATTCTGTATTGCTGGCTTCAAAATGCCTGCTCCAATGCAAATACAGCCATTTTTTCTGATTTGTCTTGTGATACACTAGCTATCATCACATACCTTGGTAGCAGGGCACAAACTTGGAGCAAATGATTCATATTTTGGGACAGTATCTTAAAATGTTCCCCTTTAAAAAAAAATTCATCTAAAAACTGTATATGTAATTATAAATAACATTGTGTTCCAGGGTGATTATATTATATTTTCAAATGATAAAACTGAAAATACATAAAAATGGATCTTTTAAAACAGAACTTCTATGCAGTACTTAAATTGTAATTTGGAATATTCAATAACTTCACTTTCACTTTACAAGATATTTCAGATTAAATAATTAATACAATTTTATGTAATAGAATAAACAAAGTATTAAAGAAATCTTACTTGATCTTCTAAGAATACATGATTAGCTTTATGAACTAAGTGTTCTACATTGATGATTCCACCTAATGTTTTCACTGCGTCATATTCAACAAGTAATGTTAGTACCATCAATGCTTCAACCATAAGTTGGCGATATTCTGGTTGTGGAATGCTATTCAAGACTGTTTCAACTTCTAATGCAAATTTTAGCTCACCAGGTGTCATCTGAATAAAATGGAATTATTCTAGATTATTATTAAATTCATAAAATTATAAATTATTATTAAATTAAAAAAAATATTTTCATTCAAGAGAGAAAAAAAAAGTTGAAAATAATAATTTATGAAATTTTACCTCACGAGTTAACTGTTGATATAATACTTTTCCTTCAACTGAAAGCCCTTGGCACTAGAGTAAACAAGAAATATACTTTAAATTAAAATAACAAATATTTATTTATTTATTTATTTTTTGCAAGTATAAAAATAATTAAATGCAATATTTTGATGGGTATTTTACACATACATTTATATATCAAAGAATAAGTGATTACCAATTTTAAGAAGTTTTTATTTAAAGCAAAAAAAAAATGGAAGACTTTTTAAAGTTTTTAAAAATATTACAGGGAAGGTTTAGTTTTTGTTACAATCAAATTAAATACTAAATTTCAAAATACTTTGAAGCATTTCCATAAACATTTATGTGTTAATAAGTTATTAAAAGTCATTCAATATTATTTCACATATATGTATATAAAAGTAATATTAAATATATATATATATATATTATATATATATATATCAGCAGAAGAAGTATATTGGATATAAACTTTTCTAGCATTTTTACCTAGATAAACCTAGAATATAAAGGCTACTATTAAAAAAAATATTAAACTATTTATAATGGAAACTACTACCCGCCTAGTGTTTTTTCTAAAAATTTGAGTATCTTTATAGCAATGAAAGGTTACTAGTTATTACGAAATTAGAAGGTAAGTGTAAGTTTTATTCTAATAGACAAATTCCTTATTATTATTATTAGAAAAATGTTAAAAGTAGTTTTAATTATTATAATATGTTTATTGAACATTAAAGTTTTATAGTTCTAGATTTACAATAATAAGATGATTTTTAACAACTATCTTGAAAAAGCTTACTTTTTAATCAAAACTTCCATGTTATGTTTTCATGTACTTTTTTTTAAAAAAGAAAAAAAGCTACTATATTTGAAACATTTTTAATTTTAGTTTAATTTATTTTTCTAATAAAGAGTAATTTTGGAATGTCCAATCCTAAATAACATTGAGCACACAAACGCTATTCTATGTTTATTATTTATTACAATTTTCTATTATTCTTCCCCAAATTTTATGTTTTTCTGTTCTATTTAACTACAGTATTTGTTCATCTACTTTTGGAACACCAATTTAAATCAAGAATCTTAAATTAAGCATGTTAGTTTTTCCTTAGTATTTTTTCATTAAAAAATATGCTCTAATATTAAATTCTAAAAATCTGTACATACCCTCTCCAAGACTAGCCATATTCTTGGATAAAAACCTCTTGGCACTCTGTTTAGTGCACCATCTAATCGTCTTCTTCGTAGCCACTGACCTTGACGATCACTTTCAAAATGTCCATCGTCTGCTGGTCCTTCTCTTCCAAGAATGATGTCTACAACACTCTTCTACAAAAATACAAATAACACTTATCTATTTGCTATGTAAACAAAAATTATCGCATATTAATTCTTAATCTTTTAAAGATAAAACAGAGAATTTAAAAATGCAAAATAAATATTTATGGTATTTATCTTGCATAAATGTTAGAATAAAGTTATATACATTTTAAGAAATAAATATTAGTACTAATGTTATCTTAGTTTTTTGTATAACATTCACATATATATATATATAGATAGATAGATACACATATATATATAAATTTCTACAAAATCATTTCCCCCCCCCAATATTATTCCATCTGTATACTAAACTGTAAACTACTTTTTTACAATATTTTAATTCATTTCAGTTCATCCTAAAGATATTATTTTTAGAAACACTAAGTATGACTACAAAACAAACAAAAAAAGTACCAACTGTAAAAATAGGTATTTTAAAGAACTATAAGAAACAAAAGAAATTAAATAGTTTTTAAAGACAATAATAATATTTGTTATAAATTTAATTGAGATAAAATTTTTAAATTAAATTATCTAAGCAATGATTCTGAATTTCCAGTATGATTTATGATACACAAGATAATTCTGAAATTAAAAGAAGTTTAAAATATGGCTAATACTATACTGAAATCATATACATAACTCAGTTCTAAAGCTAATAAATTTATGAATGGGAAAATTTTTGATGTGGGCCAAAAAACAAAAAAATTTTGCAACCCATTGCAATTTATTTTAAAATTTATACTGTAAAACATATTTCCAAATCCATTCATCTTTATGAACATGGCACTTTAAATCAACTGTATAATATAACAGTTTTTTATAGACATTTTCAGGTAAAACTACTTCATAAATATTTAAAATAACCCCCAACCACATCATTTTTTAACTATCACTACTGTTCACCATGGTATCATTTGTCTGTCATCTTACTATATGAAATAAGTAAAGTTTGAACTTTTGTTGAAAGAGGAAGACACTGGACAGAGCTTAAAATGAATTATCTCACTTGCAAGGTCTAATTCATTTATATTTTATTCTTATAGCTCACAGAAAAAAATTAGTCCTCACATAGCTCTATGTTTTGCAACTTGAAATAATATCACTAATATGTTATATTTTCCAACATTTGTCACTAACAAATCTAGCATTAGTGTCACACCAAGCACAGCCTAAGTATTGCCTGGTCTATATAGTAGTAACAATGTAGTAGTAATTTATTATTTTAATTTACAACTATACACAGAATTATTGTTTTTATAACATAAAGGACAAACATTAACTAAAACAGTTTGATAACTGCAAACCTCTTGGATAACCTATAAAACTTTTCAAATGTTTATTTATAGAAAATTTACCTTAAAACATAAATGATGAGGTAGAAAGTATCTTAGGAAATAGAAAAGAATACTTTAATTATAGAGTAACAGTAAACTGAATGGAATATAAATTTTAAAAAAAACCTAAACATTTGCAAAGGATAGTAAACATATATATCTATAATATTTTCCCCTCACTTACTAGAAGAAATATATCTGCGAAATTTTTTTCCTCATTAACTAGAAAAATAAAATATAGGTGAATTAGAGATTCCATATTTAGAGAATTTTTTTGAGCTCCACCCTAGTACCTTCCCCTTTAAGTAAAGTTTTAACATTACTTATTTCATATGGTAAGATAACAGACAGTTGCTGTCATAGTGAACATAATAGTGTCAATAGTAAGTAAATATTTTCACAATCATAACAAACAATTACAAAAACAAGTGGTCCAGTTATAATTTCTTAATTACTCAAACTAGTCAAGGTTAGACTGTGTAATAAAATATACATACAGATCAGAAAATAAAAACTTTGTATTTTTCTTATGGTGTTACACTTCTTTTGGATATATATATGCTGTAAAAAATGTGGAATGCATATTTTTTAAAACTGATGCATAATTCAGTAATTGCTTTGTATTTTGCATAATGACTATGGATAATCCATAGCAGTTGGAGGGTATGCATTATGTATCTAATTAAACCAGAAAGGAAAATGATTAACAATACTCTTGAATTGTAAATAATAATTTTTCTTATTGTAATTTATTATCTTATATTTTTCAACTTTTGTGCTTGCCAAATAGAACTTTCAGGCAGGCTGTAGTTTGTCCATATCTGCAATAAAGGAATATAAGATTGATAAAAGAATTTTCAACGTACTTTACTCTGAACTTTGCTTGGATTTGCAACAGACACAACACCACTTCTGGCTGTTAATGAAACAATTATTAGTAATAAATACTCAATTGAAAATATAATAGTACAAAAGAATTATCATAAATTATAAATGCAAATGTTTTATTTAAAATATTTACCATGCATATATTTATTCCTCAATTCTGATAGCAAGAGAATAGAAATTGCAAAAGTGTTATTTGATGATAAATGTAAAGCAATTTTATGAATTTTACATAAAAAATTATTCCTATACACATACCACTTTTCACAACAAATTCTTTTCCACTCAAAATATGGTGTAAAAGCATTTTGACTTCAAATGGACTCAAATTCAGCAGATGTTCAGATGCTTCATCTCCTGAAATAAGTAAAGAAATAAACATTATCAAAAACAGCTGGATAACTGCAAACCTCTCCCATATTCTAAAAAACTTTTCAAATTTTAATTTATAGAAAATCTACCTTAAAACATAAAGAATGAGGTAGAAGGTATCTTGGGAAATAGAACAAATATTTAATTATAGAGTAACAGTGAACTTCTTCACAAATATGTATTAATTGTGAGAAATTTTTCTTTACAATTAAACTTTTCTAAGCCTTTTCTGGGGGGATAAAAAAAACTACAACTAATTCCTTTATTATCAATCAAAATATACCTGAGCATTTGAGAGAACGTGCCAGTTCAGATGCCATAACTTGAATTATCAAACCTACTCTTAATCTAAGCATTTCCTGGAACAATTGAGGCTCGGTCCTTATAAACATTGCAAGATAAACTAGCAACTCCTGTAAAATTTAAGAAGACTTTTATTGAATCTGTAAAACACTTTTTGCAATTTATACATGATCAAAAAGAAACATAACATCAATGAAATAAGAATAATTATAGAAAAAATGTTCTTAATTACCTCTATAAGAAAAAATTACAATCTTAGTCACATTTTAATAATTCAAAAATTAAAAAATTGTGTATAATTTAAAGAATAAATTATCCAACAAAAATGTTATTCTATTTTACTACAAGAACAGCAACTAATAGTCTGTCTATAAATTCCCCACAACAGAACTCTCTAAATCAGAATTCATTGTAAGCTGAGAATGGATTACCTTATTCAGATTAATAAAATATATTGAATAACCTAGATTTACATCTAATACTTCAGTAAGTTATACTTCTTATCTACGGTCTTCCCTACGAGACCCTGATATCTTAAATATTTTTATGAATGAGTTAGTATCTCAATTTAAATGCCAGAGATCATTTGTGTATAATCTAACTTCAGCTTTCAAGTATCAATTTATCTCATTTCTGTTTCAAAGTACAAATGTCCCAATATCCATAGAAATAGAAAAGAGCAAGCAGGGTATTGCATTTGTATCAGAATCCATGAATTTGAAACTGATTGTTGGCATATTCCTTTGGAATTGGCTTTTAATAGTAAATCTCAGTCCAATTATCATCATTTAACAAAAAGTTTACCTTAGTGATTAAAATAATCAACTCATTAACCAGGGCTGTTTACACAGTTGATTTGATTTGATAATTTAAATCAAATGATTTTTTTCTCTTAAAAGTATTACTGATATAAAACAATTTATTTCAGATATGATAACTAATCTGTTTTAATTGAATAAAAATTATGCAGTTTACACTAAATAAATAACTAATAGGATATTATATACATATTTCATTGATACAACTAGTATCTTTCATATCTATATTTTTTAGAATGTGTTGAAAGCATATTAGATTTTAAATAAATTTCTTATAAGTAGCAGAGTAAAATTTAGAGAGTGTGCATTTTTATTATACTATATGAAATTTTTATTTTAAATTTTGTAGATGGAATGCTTTATACATTATTACAATATATGAGTAATATATGAAAATAAGTTATATTCTGTCAACAAAACTTTTGAAGTAATGCCTAATAATTGTAACCTTCTAGAAATTATTTTTAAATTTATACTTTTGAGATAAAGGTTAATTTCTAACCTGAGAATCGATGTTACAAAAGAAACAATAGTAAGAGTGTTGAATTTATTAAACAAATTTGTGGCTCTGGCTGCTTTTACTTTGGAGAAATTTGCCAAGAAATATGTGATAAAAGTAAAATTTATCATATTTTAAAGAGCAGATGGTACATCAGGTAAAGAAAATAATTGTCATAAGAATCTACACCTGTTGCTGGTTTGACAACAGAAGTTACATTATCAGAGGCAGAATGCCGCATTTGCACAGTGCTAAGGAAGAGAGAGCAATAGTAGACTGGTATGCCTGAAGTTATTAGAGTATAAAAATCAAGATGGTAGACAGACTAGTACTCACAATCTGGTTGTCAATAGAAGTGTCTGCTGTAATTTGGTATGAATTGTGCTGTTGGACATTAATGTAAAACCCCACACAGCAAAGTTCATACAAGATCAGATTTTTTTTTGTGTCAGATGGCAGAGATTGGATTCCCTAGCTTACAACCCTAAACATGTACCATCAGCTGTTCATTTTTTATATATACTGAAAGATCATACTTTCAGGGTGTAACTTCCAAAACAATGCTAAAGTAGAAGAGGCAGTGTGACAATTCCTTGCATCACAGGGCATCCAGTTCTACCAGAATAGTTTTTTAACTGATTGCATGCTATGACCAATGTTTCACTCTCAGTGAGGATTAGGTCAAAAAATAGTTCAGGGTACACTCAAGAGCCAAAACAATATGACCTCCTGTCAATAACGAGTTGGCCCACCTTTGACACACAACACAGCTTCAACCTGCTTTGACATGGATGCCACAAGTCCTTGGTAGATGGGCAGAGACAGATTGTACCAGATGTTTAAGCAACAGTTACGCAAATCCGAGATATTGCGAATTGGTGGTCTTTGAACTCTGAGCTGCCGTCCCATGACATCCCAAATGTGTTCTATCGGATTGAGATCCGGTGAGTTAGGCGACCAGGACATTAACTGGAATTCAGCATCATGTTCCTAGAACCACACCAACACAATTTTAGCCTCCGATACTATTTTACTTGGCCGTGCATTGTATTGGGTTGTCAGCTGAGCCACTGTCTGGCTTTGGTTTTGCTTCACCATGCGAGACAGTCTCCGACGACCTTTTTCTTTGATAGCGTGTGGACGTCCAACACCATGTCATCTACTGCTGGTTTCACCGTCATTCATCCACTTTGCATAAGTACTAACAACTGTAGATCGTGAACAACCCACGAGTCGTGCAGTTTCGGAAATACTTGTTCCGAGCCTTCGAGCCATTACAATCTGCCCTCTATCAAAATCGCTTAGATCCGCAGCCTTTCCCATCACACACAGAAGTAAGTGAAAGAATGATTCTTCAGACTCTCCAGCAACAGTTAAATACCACTTTCACCTGATCATGTGCCTTCCACGACATCCAAGCGAGTTCATTGCAAAATGTAGGGGTGGTCATAATGTATTGGCTCTTGAGTGTATGTAGTTCATGATGCCATAGTGTATGTTTCTTACATTAAAGTTTCCATGGAAAACAAATGATAAAACTCACTTTTAGAATGCTTCCCTCATATTTCTCCAAACATTATTATAGTCAACATGCAGTAGTATAAAGTATAAAATACAATTCTATCATCATTTTGTACTTAGTTCTATATAGGTTTGAGAAGTATCAAATTGAAACTTACCTGTGTAAGCATTGCTGTGCTTTGATCACTACCATGGGCATTATGTATTATTGCAATTAAATCCTTTGATGGAATAGGCCTGTGTGGAAAATCAAATTATTTATTTTAAAGTAAGTTATTTATTTGAAATTTCTATTTTTATTTTTATTTTATAAATTAAAACAAGTAATTTTGCATTGTGTTTAAGATTATTTAGGGGATTGGAAAAAGGATAATAGTCCAAAACATAGTGAATTAATTCTTACAGATTTAAAAGCTAATATCTAATTATTAAATAAAAATAGAAGACTTTTGTGGTGTTCTACTAAATGTATATTATCATATGCAACTGATCAATAAAAATGCTTTCATGATTTAACAATTTTTCAATTTAACAATTTAGTTTTAATTTTCTTGAAAAAAAAAAAGCTTGATTGGAATATTATTCTTTACTTAATCCTCCATTCAATTGATAAAAAATGGATGAAAAACAAATTTTATAATAAATACAGACTAAAATATATCATATACAACATTTTACAAATAACGGTTACATTTCTGTACTAACCTAGTAATTGTTTCTTCACATATTGAAGGCATACCAATTGTAACCTGTTTCTGTCTGACAAGCAGATCTGTCACTGCCTACAAGACATACCAACAATCAAATAAAAGAAAATCAATGTGATATTATTAATATATTTTTATTTTCTAAGAAATACATACTTTAGCTAAATCTTCCACTTTTTTACCCAACATACCAGCAATATGTCTCACTAAAGACCATTTCTTTTCATGGCAAGCCTGTAAAAAAAATTAATACTCTATAAAAGTGGTTCTTTAAATTTTTAGACTTACAATACAACTCCCAAAATAAAAAATTTCAAATGACTCCCCCCCCCCCAACTGTAGAAACATGTATAAAAAATTGTGTCATTTAACTTTTAATTTAATTTTAAAACTAGTAATCAAATTTTAATAATTAATTTAATTTTTAATCGAAACAATTGTTAAATCAAATTGAAAAACTTATGATTTTTATAATTTAATAACTATATATTTGTATTAAATTTACATTAAAAAACTAATGAAACCAATCTCTCAAGAACCTTTGACTAAAATGTATAATTGAAATAATAAGAGATTTATAATGAAATCTGAAACAGAAATAATACACATGCAATAGAAATTGAATACAAAAGAAATTGTCTTAGAATACATTACAACTTTACAAATATTAATAAAAACAAATCAGATTTTATTTTTTCAATATGAAAATGTGATTTACACCACAACTTATCCCTTATACAATTTTATAAGTGTACTGTATAGAAAATGTAATACATTAAAAAAAAAAAACATAATGAATAGATTGTGACTAAAGGTTCTTTAAATTCATATATCTACGTTAAATTTTTGTGTCACCATAGCTGTCAACATTCCAATTTTAAAATTAGTACAACTTTACTGCCATATAATTTTAGCATGTTATATATATCGTGATCCAGTGTTAAGGCGAATGGAAAACAGTCTTTCTAGATAACAATAAGTTTATTAAATCATCATTTCATTTAAAGCAAAACTAGAGCCATTTTGTTCATGACGGATACACGTAGAGTACAGCTCCATATCCATGTGATAACTGAACTCTTATCTGTTTGCAAATTCATCACAAATCTTTCAAAATGCTTCCGCCTGATCGGATTACCCTAAAAGCTTACGCGAACGTGGGTCTTTTTCATTTATTTTATTATTATAAAAGAGTTCAATTTTTAAAATCCTTTATAAACTCATTTTTATCAAACTCGTTTTATTATAAATCATTTTTAAACTCACATAATCTCTAACTACCGCTTTTTTAGACCTGACATGTATATATATACACACACAAGCAAGGGGGGGGGTTGGGGGGGGGGGGGGGGGTGTGGGGGGGGGGGGGGGGGGGGGGGGGGGGGGGGGGGGGAATTCAAGTACCAATCCATCTACGTAAATATATATATATATGTGTATACACATACATACAAACACACAAACATATATAGAAACACACATTATCTATCCCTCCTTGTATTTATATATATATGTATTCAAACACACAAACATATACAGCTTATGTTCTTAGCATGATACTAAATGAAAAACAGAGTAACTAACAGCTGGAAGAATCACTACTCTAAATGTAGAGAAACAAAGTATTTATTAAATGAATAATAAACAGAGAAAAAGTGCATAATTTATTTTATATGCTTACCATGAGAGTTAGCTCTGTTCTGGTTTGTACCATTTGTTGAATCATTTGTAAATTTGTAACTTTTGCAGAAAATTTGAACAAGTTAAGAGCTATGTGACCACATAACCTTTTGTTTTGCAACCCCATTTGGGGCCATGACCCACAGTTAAGAAGCTCTACTCTCTACTAAAGTGTCCAACAATAAGTTGCTTCATATAAACATTTCTATTATAATACTGTAGTAATACTGAATGAAACAAATGTTTCCATACTTAGATTTTAATGAAATAATCAAACAGCCATTAAAAAATTCTTCATAAAAATGAAAAATGATTATAAAAACAAAAATATAATGATGAATAAAAAGTAATTGATAAATCTCATGCAGAATCCATTCTGTTTTTATATTTGCTTTTGTTATAGCATATTTTAAATCTTGAATCATTAAAGCAAGCCATTTCAAAGGTGAATAAAATATAAATAGCTCATTCTGCTGTGGAACAAAGTGGCTAGAAAGCCAGTTATTTTAATTTTTGTATTTCAGAGCATTTAGCATGGTGTGGCAGTAGTTATCAAACTGTGGAATAAAATCATCTTAACTCCTTAAGTTCAATGACATATACTGCATATGTTATTGCCTTTTGGTCATTTCTGATAATGGCATAACACCCATACATCCACCATTACTTGTAAATATACAATCCCGTATGGTCAATTTGTCATTATTCTAATTATTAAACAAATTATTAATTAGAATCATTGGTACATGGGACTAATGACTTTAATCTTTTTGTGTAATTTGGGGGTACTAGAAAGGTGATCTGTAAAGACATTTGAAACATAAGAGTTAAAACTGTTTAATTGGTATCATTTAGAGCCATTTTTTAAAATTTTTATGTGTGTGTAAATTTTTAACATATTAGTAGCATTTAGTAAGCAGTTTACTTGTAATTCGATATGAGTTAAGATACAAAATATAAAATTAAGGGCAGTGACTTTGGAATTAGTGATATGTCTGACATAGATGAAGAAATTTAAACAAATACTATAGATAATTGAATTAATGTCTTTGATCCCTCTTTTCCAAGGCAATATGTCCTCATTTTCTATTAGCACAAATTATGCTAATTACAACAGCTAAAATAAATTAGTCTTAATTAAATTTGTTTGATTAATTAATCAAATTTTATCAACTATTTACATTTCCTTAATTTATCTTCTTATAAACATATTTCCATGTGTGATATAATCTCTCATGTTCCAATCAATTGGCACAGCTTATAGAGTTCTGGTCCAAAAATTTATATTATCTCAAAGCCTTCATGCTGGGGGACTACCTCTGTTTACAGCCCTAGAGCTCAAAGAGTCAAAGTAGGTTGAAGTGTACTTGTTATGTATGATTAGTTAATTATAAAAATACCTGAAAGTGCTCCCCAGGTTAAGATCACTGAATGCAACATAACTATAATGTAACCAGAACAAATAACTGATACATAATTTAATTTGGTTAATACTAATTTTAGCTTTAATTTTAAATGAGTGTGAAAAAAATTCGTTGAATAAAATTAGTGAAGTTAACATAGAACCCCAAAAATTTTTGGTAGAAACCTTAGGATAATGTAGAACACCAGCTGAGAACCACTTACTTCTCTATGCTAATTATAAGGATGGTTGGTTGGTTGAAGCTTAATGGCACTGCATCCTTCTGGGATATATTGCACCAAACACAAGAACTCATTAATTAGCAAAATATTTTTTTAAAAATTTCAAAGATTATAACTTAAAGAAGAAGCAATGAAGTAACCAAAGAAATGAAGAGAAACGAATGTAGAATTAAAAAAGTGGTTGAGGTGTGATTAAATTATCAGATAAGAGGATAAAAACCAATGACTTTTAAAAAGCTAAAAAGTTCAGGATGTGGAGACACATTTAAAAGATATTTGATATCGAGAATAGCAGATTTAAAATAACAGAGACGATGTTGATTAAAGATGGGAACATTGTCTCCATTATTTATAATTATAAGGAAGCACAGATATAATAAGGATAAACTAAATTAAAATGCAACATACCTTCTCATATAGACCTTTTAATAAATCTTTGATAGTTACTGTATCATGATCTCCTCCAAGACCAGTATCCCAGTTTACACCTCTGAAATACAATAGATTATTAATCTTTATTAAAAATGTTTTAAACAAAACAAGAAATTCTAAAACAGGTACTAATTAATATCAGACATGCCAACATTCAGGCACTTGTGTCTAGAGCAACAACATGGTTTGAAATTTAAACATGCTAATTACAGATTATACATAAGTACATATATTATTGGTTTCTAAATTAAAATTAAATTTAAAATATATACTGAGTAGTAAAATGCATTGTAAAATGCAAATTATAATTCATGCATTTAAAAATTTATGAGTAAATTTTTTAGCTTTAACAACTTATTTTTCAGAACAGAAATTTTTATAGCAACATTGACCTTGATTCCGATATTTCCATTTTTCTATCATCAGGAATTCTAGAGTTTGTCTTCTCAAATTTGACCTAAATTCAGTTCAGTTTTTCTGCACAGTACTGAAAACTTTTAACATGCTGTGTGAAAAGAGTAATTTTCAGCATTATATTTTGCAAAATATTTAATTGCTGAATTGTGATCTTTTAGCTGTTCAAAAATTTTGTTATTTTCCGGAGCAATCTGAGAAGTTTCCGGAGTTATCAAACTTTCTCATTTCTCCGGAGCTGCTCCGGTGAATCCGGAGTAGTTGGCATATCTGTAATATGAATTTAAAAAAACAATTTCTTATGAAATAAAATACAAGCTTTTGAAACTGCTTCAAAACCATAATTCTTTGCTAAATGCTACCAATGTGATCAAAAGGCTGTAAAGAGAAATTTTAATCATGGAGAGACCAGTGAATTTTATGTTATTACTCACAGAAAAAATGATTAAATAAAAATACAGATTCAGCTACATATGCACATAAAGCAGTTGATTCTAATGTATAAAACTAAGATTTAACATTTAAAAGTTCATTTATTCATAAAATTAAAAAAAGAATAAATACACAGATACATACATCCACAAAAGCAAACAGACATAAATTTTGTCCATCTTTATGATCTATTTAGATTTCAGAAGAGAAACAGACCTTAAAATCTCCCCCTATCCATGACTTTGAATGTAATATTATTTTCAACAACTTAATTCATACTTATTTAAAGAAAGAAATGTTACAAAGGGTGAAATAGCATATTCAGTTCAAGCATTCATGGTATAAACACCAATTTTTTAGCAATTATTCTTAATTTTATGTTTCTTCAAGGCACATATAACATCTAAGTTAACAGAATGATTTTAGTGAAAGTTTTCACAGCATATGTTTAAATTTCGAACAGAGATTGAAGAAAAATAATTATATATTGTATGATACAAATTGTGTTTTATATATAAAAAGAATTAAGAATCAGGTCCATAGGAAGCCATCTGCACATGCTTACCTGATTGTCATTAAGATCTAAAGCCATGTAGATTATTTTGTAAATATTTTCTGCTGAATTTCTTATAATTTTCTTAAACTAGTAACACCAATGGTCAGTTAATTACAATTTTCTACTGATCTATTTAATTTATTTCTTATAAACTTTGTATGGTGGCAGATATTAAGTCATATTAAGTATTTTGTTAAGATATTAAGTATTTTGTTTCTATGTTAAAAAATTAAACATAATTTTAGAAGCAAGAACTCAAAATTGAGAATAATTAATTTTCACTACACTTGATGCTTTCATAGGAAGTAATTTGAGAGGCATACATATAATATTAGAGAATTTGAATACTCTTTTAGTTATACCTTAAGTCAAAACAATCTCATTTTGAAAAATATAATTTTATTATATTTCTAAACAAATTATATAAAACCTTTATCAAATCAACATATTTGAAATCCTTTCTAATTATTTTATATTTTGGTCATTAATCAAATTATAATTGTAAAACATTTATTTCTGCAGTATACCCTTAAGATACATATGTTTATAATAATTTTCAGTACTCTCTAATGCTGCACAGGACACTACTTTTAAATCTAAAACCCAGAAAATTTGAATAAGATTAAAGAGGTGTAACAATAGGTTACATAAGGTTCAGCTCCCAATGGGGGACATGCCGGGGCAGGACCGGTTTGAATGCAGAGAAACTTTGGACTTCTCCCAGCCAATAGAAGTGTCCGTTCATTTAGGGAATTTTGACCCCCCCTCCCCTGCCATTCTGGAGTGGACTCCTGTTTTGTCTCCGAGAGCAGTGGAAAATTTTTGAGCGCACAAGGTTGTTACCAGAAAAAAAAGAGGAACGGCTGGCATCCACGATTTGTGGGAAAACCCTTTGCCATTTTTTTAGGGTCGACGCCAACTATGAAGCTGTCTTCGATCTACAAATGATAAGTTGATTCAACTATTTGTATTCC
Source organism: Pardosa pseudoannulata (assembly GCA_032207245.1). Taxonomy (NCBI): domain Eukaryota; kingdom Metazoa; phylum Arthropoda; class Arachnida; order Araneae; family Lycosidae; genus Pardosa; species Pardosa pseudoannulata. Next base: position 88,479,764 of record CM063506.1, read on the forward strand.
TTAGGCATTTATCTAAGTTTATAAAATAATTTAATCAAGACCTATTTTTCATGTGTTTCTTAATGAGTTTTAATTTCTTTCTCAAACACTAGGCCAACGTAACATTATTATTTTTTACAAGAGGAGAAACTAATATTTCAACATTGGATTAGTAAACATGAAATGCAATGAAATTAGTTTAAAAATTGGAATGTTAAATTTTGAATATAAAAATAATCCAGATTATCTTTCATGGAGCACATGGTATACTTCCTTGTTATAAAGATAGTAGAGATCAAGGTTTTTAAAAGAGAAATAGAATACACACTATACCCTAGCTTCTCCACAACTGCTATTCCTTTTCCATTTTTACACATACATTCATCTACACGCTTCCTAAAATTGGAATTTGATGACACATAAGATATTTGTAATTTCAGACAAGTTAAGTATAAATTGTGACAGGAACTTACCAGAGTTGCAAAAAACCCGGGGTTTTTTTTTTTTAAGAAAAACCCAACCCGGGTGGATTTTATTGGGTGGGTTCTGTTTTTAAGAGGAGAGATCAGGGGAAGTACCATATTTCAAAAAAGATTAAATTGATAAAACTGATTAATTTTTATTAATTAACTAACTGTTCAAGAAATTATAATTTAATTAATACAAATAAATCAGTGTAAAGGCTATAAAAAGTTTACTCTGACATCACAACACAAAATGCTATATATTGACATATACCCCACATTTGAATGCTATTTTAACAAAGGATTATTTTTTATCTCTATTCTTTCAACCCTTAAAAAAATAAATAAATGGTTAATTCACCTCATGAATTATAAGTTAAAAGACCCCAAAATATTTCCTCAAAGTATGTTTAATGCTGATGTAATTAAAAAATTTAGTCCATCACAGTGGTGGAAACTAATTGAAATGTGTGTTAGGGATGGAGATATGATAGATTTTTGCCACTTTGTAGTAGCCCTAAACAAGTGTCCAGCTAGCTGTGCATCACTGGAGCGAGTGTTCGGTACATGTGCATTGGTTTTCTCGAAACTTAGAAACAGATTAGGAATACAAAAAGCATTCAAGTTAGTATTTTATACATGAAACCTTTGCCTTTTTCTTTATGAATTTCACAGACAACTTTCCCCCCAAATTGTTATGTTGGATTTACCATAGATTTGCAAAGATAACAGTTTCTGAAAATAAATGTAAATATCACCAAATTTTGGTTTGGTTTGGTTTGGAGCACTACGATCTACTGTTTTGCACACAAGGGCTAATGAGACCGGGACCTACAGCTTAACGCCGATTCTGAATGGCTACGAACATCCATGCCATTAGTGGGAACCTGCGTTTTAAAAATCCCAATAAAACCCACTTCAGAGTGGGTTTTATTGGGTTTTTTAGACTGAGTTTTACCCAGAAAAACCAGCCTGGGTTTTTCTGGGTAGGTGGGTTTTTTGCAACCCTGGAACTTACCCATGATCATTTCAGTATTTTTAAGTAACATTATTTACTTAAATTGTCATAAAAATTTGAATATGGAGTTTAAGAAAATTCAAATTTGTACTCATGAAATATGCTGTCAAGAGATAAAATTTAGCAGGTACATGCATGCAGTTTGTAAAATTTCCCAAGTACCATGTAACAGTATTTAAAACTATGCAAATTATTTTGAGAAATTGAAACTGCATATTTTAAACAGGACAAAAACAATTTTTTTAGAGATTAAAATTTTTATAAGTAAATAAATATTTAATTATTTTTTTTATTATCAAATTTTAATATGGAAATAAGAAGGCCATTATTTTTTAATTTCCATTATTTATATATAATTTTTACAATATATTTTCATTTTTTATATTAGTCTGCTTATTAATTATTTATTTATTAAAATGCTTTGTGATTTTTTTGAAAAATTTTGAAAAGTACATAGTTTCTAAAGTAATACACAAAGCTAAAGGTATTTTGAAATATAACACTTGAAGTTCAACTGAAACTGACACTTCAACCCTAAATTCAATGGAGGGGGGGAAGATAGTAAAGAACATTTCATACATAAGGAATAACAATCACACCATAGATGATTTTCACGTAAAAATAAAGAAAATAGAAAAACCTGACAAAAACAAAAGTTCATTTGGAAATGTTAAAAAATAGTAGTTAATATTGAAATATTATTTTAATATTTCATTCTTATGTTATTCTTTCTTTTTTTCTAAAAAATTTTGAAATTTTTTTAATATTTTTCCTGTTAAATGACTTGAATATAATCACTGCAAGTTTTATAGATTAATGGGCTTAGTTATGAATCCATTTTAAAACTAAAATGATATTATGACCTATTAGGGCATAGGAATGAAAATAAAAACTTTTTAAGATTTCAAGATGATTCTAAAGAAATTTTTTCTGTTAAAAATTTTCTTTGAAAATCAAATTTATACTAGATTAATGTTCTTTATTTATTGTTGCTCAGGAGTTAATCAGCCTTTGCATTTTTTTTATCTCCCAAGATAAAATTTATGTCTTTTGGACAGGGATGTACTTTATTTTAAAACATTCATATAATACTGCATCTTTTTCTTAAGGGGTGTTAAGAAGGGCTATTTTAGAAGCTGAATATTAATTTTAAACTTTTAAAACCGTAAAATTTCTTTATTTAGACACTTTAAATTTTTGCTTCAAAAGAATCAGCCTATTCTTACATCCTATAAGAGTTTTTTAATGCTCTTTACATTTTACTTTAAAAAAGATTAAACTTACCTGTGCCCCACAAGATAATGCAAAATATCGCCTTGTTCTTCCAGAGATTCAGTTTCTTTGAACATTGATACAAGATCTTCATCATTTACATTATCAAAATGTTTATCAGACATTGTACGGACACGAGCATTAGAGCTCCAATTACCATCTTCATCAGGTTCAACATTTGGAGATGGAGTACGGCCTCCAGAGTCAGTAGGAGATGAAAATGGAGATTCAGAATGAACAGAGAGACCTTCAGGGCCAGGAGACACCGGAGGAGGACTATGAATTTTCTCATAGCGCTCTCGGAGATTGACAAGATCTGAGAGGCATAAATGAGCATTCATTGAAATACACATAAAAAGATTGTACAAGAATTAATAATGATTACAGTTCATATTTTACTCCTAATTTAAAAAAATATATACTATGCTGATAATCCCAAACATTAAATGAAATATAACAACTCCCAAATAGCAATAAATAAAATTATAAGAAATCTACTCAATGTATCACATATTTATATTATCATAATTCTTTTTATTTCTACTTTGATTTGTTGCAATATTTCTGATCTGTTAATACTCCATTATCAGATATTTATGTTACTGTAATTCATTTTACTTTAAGATTCATGAGATCTGAAAGGTATAAATTAGCGCATAGAAACATTCATAAAATATAGTGTTTACCCCAGACCAAAAAAAGGGCAGGATACTCCTGCATAAAAGGACACTCTATCAGAAAGAAAAGGGCAGAGTGCTCCTGGGTATAAAAGTACTCTATCAGAACTGGCATTTTTTAATGGAAATGGTTTTTTTTTTAATTTTTTCTATTACTGTAAGTTTAAAAAATCTAACTATTATTTTGCAATTGTTTGAAGTTTATTTTATTTAATTAAATATGTATTAAATTTTTGACTTGACCATGTGAACGGGGATATTTGAAGAAACAATCGGAAAACAGAGCTTAGGGGTGGGTGGGCTGCATAGAGTCGTTTCTCCATTCATCCATTTAGGGAAGGAATTTGACCTAAGCAATTTGAGAAAGGGGAAAATTGACCAAATGGATTGCCCAAAAGCAGTGGAACATGCTTCTGTATTTTTACTCAGTGGAAAAAAGCATGGCTTTCCACAATCTCAGCATATATCATAGGTAAATTCATGAAAATCAAAAAGGGGTAGTCCACATCAAAGGGAGCAAAAAAAGGGGGCGGGTGCACTGAAGGCTGAAAAAAAAAGTGACAGGGAGCAGAGACCTCCTGGAAATGCTTAGGGGAAACACTAAAACATTGTATAATACTTAATAATGATTATATTTGATTTCCAGAAAAGAAAAATATCTACTGTACTGAATAATTTCAGATATAGAGTCAAATGCAATCATTCCCCAATGATATGCAAATAGTACAAAAATTATTTAAAGTAAACAAAAGAAAAATTTACTCAATGTACCAGATATTTATAAGATCGTTATTCATTTTATTTCAAGTTTGATAAAAACTTCTGGATAAATTATCAATGACAAAAATACTTATAAAAAGGTCTTTCAAATCTAATTAATGATTAAAGCACATTTTTAACTAAAGAAAATATGTACTAAAGAGAGTGAAATACATTTATTTTGATATAGCAAAATATTAAAGTACAAAAATTACCTATATACAAATTGAAATTTTCCTCAATACATTACATATTTATATATCTATTATTACTATATTTTTCAACATTTAGAGACATCTAAAGTAATTTAAAACCTATAGTTAATAACTTCATATTCTTAACAAAAATATTCTTTAACTCAAATCTGAATGAAATCAAATCAGTATCACATGTTAAAAAGAAATAAAAAATAAACATTTCTATGCTAACTGTAGTTTTAGATCCCATTTACTCATTAAATCCTGCCTATCAATATGGGAAAAATATGTATGCTTTCCTTTTATTTATTCATTTTTATTTTACTGCTTGAGAAAAAAAAAAAAAAAGAAGGTAATTTTCAGTTGTTAATACCAGGCATTTTTAAGGTTCAATTTTGAAAAATTTATATTTTTTACACAATAGACCTTGTATCAGGCAACATACCAGTTCACTAAGTATCCTGATTTACATTATATAGGGTAGAAATTGCAACAAATTCTTGAAAAAACATTAGCATTTTCAGTATCAACATGTGCTTGCAAAATTTAAAAATACATGTAATATCAAATATTGATAGTTCAATATTTGTTTACCAATTTTCAAATTAATAAACAAATTAATAAAAGATTATACTGCAGTATTTCCCTTTACAACCTAAAAATTAATTATGAAAGTAATAAATGTATTTAATAACATTTAAATAAGAAGTAATACAACTTAAAAAACAACTTTAAATGTTGAGAGAAGTATATATAGAATTAAAAAAGAATCAAGATGCATTTTAAAAAGTAAAATTTTAATGAAGGTAAAGTGAATAAAGCATTTAAGCTTTATTTGACAAGCAGTTTGTGTATGAAGCAAATGCACATATAAAAATTTTATGCAAAACAAATACATATCATCATATATGAGGGTGATATAAAAAGTTCTTGGCCTCAGCTACAGATGACAGAACAATTTAGATGCTTTCCCCAATCATGTTAGTATAATTGTTAGTAGACACTATGTGAAACTGAAAGTTATTCTAGTAAATATTCTAGAAAGTATTCTAGACAATCATTTAAATCAATTGCTACCTGTGTGTTGCAGGATATGGAAAAAATCAAAGATTCTGTAATGATAAGGTTTTTTTTTATATAAAGGCTTAATACTGAATGAAATTCATCAGAGATGCAATTTTCAAAATGGTTGATGTTGTGAATTGTGACTCCCCTTTGTCCGAACACACTCCAAAACAGCTGATTGTAGTACACCTGTACCTGGACAATAGCGTGGCATTGCAGAGTCGGCGATCTTGACAATTGGATTGAATAGACGAATATGCCCCTGATGGATCTCGTTAATGAATGCTTGGGAATTCCATGAAGAGAGAGCCAGCGAATGAGCATTCAGCTAAAAAGTATAACTGTAACTTTAGCTGGAGTTCTCATGTAACTCGGATCTTCACTGAGAAAAAAAACAGTGGTGGGACCGTAACTGACCCCCCCCCAGGTATAAAAAGCCGACAATTTTGCGACTAAGGGCTTTTTGTTGGTTTTTTTTTTTCGGAGGTGTATTGACCTCGTGGAGATTTTGCCTTTTTACCAGAGAGCTTGTTAGTTTGGGAGATTCGTAAAGTCCGCTCATATAGGGAGCGGAATCTAGATACTGAACGGGGGATAAATTGGGTTTGATTGCACCCTGAAAAGAAAGAATTTGTAAGAGATTATTAATTCTCTTGTTTTTCTTTCGACTGTGATTGTCGTGAGGAAGTTTTATCGGCAACCATCCTTTGCAGTTCTAGATGATTTATGAATTAACGTTCCTTTGTAAATAGCTGTATTTAATCCAGAATTAAAGTGAATTTCCAATTTTATTCTTTGACTGTGATCCATTATTCACGTTACCTCTCATTTGAGAACATTGAAGGCGTCACAATGTGAATATATAGCAAGGGTGTCAGAGCAATAATCAATGTTAAGGAATTTGAGGGTAAAGTTAACTAAACTTTCCAGAAACATAAAGGATATAAAGAAAATTTCACCCAAACAGTTTCATTTATCACATACAAAAAAAAATGAACATTAAATTTAAACTGGTTTTCCAAACGATTTTCTCAAATGATTTGAATAAGAGAAATATTCAAATCAATTTAAAGGGCACTTTTACCATGGAATGTTATAGCAGACAAGTATGCTTGCTGTGGTGAAAAAAAGTTCCAGAACTACTGAAATAGAGAATCATAAAAGTGTATGAAGAGATTATGTTTAAAAATATAAAGCTTTTGAATACAAATTCTCATCATTCCTATCAGCCCAAGAACAATTTAGACCATCCTCATATCAACTTTTAATTTGTGGAAACAGGTACAGAAAAAAAACATCAAAATACTACACTAAGTCTATAACAAACAAGCTTATATTCTAAGATCTCAGGATTTACTACTTATTGATTCAGGACAAGAACTTTGTTTACAATTAAAGCATACATCTAATAATAAGCTTTAATAATATTGTAGCCAATGAAAAAAATTTTAATGAACTAATACAGTTAATTTGCTGTTCTAAATATAATTTTCTCCATATCCTCTTTCTATAACTTCCATTTTATAAAAGCTATAAGTTTTATTTCATTTCATATAGAATAGTGAAAAATTGTCGGCTTCTGATATGATGCCAAATTGTCTATAAACATAATTTATACGTGAAAAAGTGTATTACATGAAATAACACTATTTTCGTATTTTGTATCATTAGACTATTACTATGCATATAAAATATAGATACATATAAATATACATTTAAGATTCACAGAAGTTTTTAGCACATAAAATATTTGAATTCATCCTTTTTTATTCATTACTCAAATGATACAAGACTTACAATCTGGTAGAAAAGTAAATTCAATTTTCAATGCCCTATTTACATAGCTGTTTCCATTTTTTTCTTTTTTTTAAGCAAAGCTTTAAATAAGATTCCTAGAATTAATCTTACACAACATCTGCACTTCTATACTTACAACTAAAAAGCCATCTAATTCTCTTACTCCATAATTGTTTTAATGAGATTTTTGTTTTAATATAAAGTTTACCTACTCATTTTACCAAATCTGGTGTTTACCATCAAAATATTTTGTAAATATTTTGATACAAGTCTTTTAGACCAAGCCTTTTTATAATATTTACATATCTAATTTGGAGGTATTTGCCATTATTAAGCATTTCTCTACACAATCCTGCAGGTTTGTTAACCCTTTTATTATGAGGGCACCATGAACACAATCAACTTTACCTATGAGGAGACAACTCTCAAGCTTTTTTTGGAAATTGAACCCAAGCCCATCAGGTAGTGGCAGGACATGCTAACAATTATATAATATGGGCAGATACATGACTAAGACATGAATAAAAATTTGAACTTGCATGTGAGATTCAGCATGGAGCACTAAATGGTTTCTGAATTTAAGGTATTATGATAAGTCATTAAGCTCTATTAATGGAGCTACCTTTAGGTATTACATTATTTTTATTACTAGCATATAGCCCTTCATATGACAGTATCAGTAAAATTCTTAATTTTCTAGAATTATAAAGTACCTTATGAGGCAGGTAAAAAAGCTGGCTTGTGTTTTGGCTGAGAATTATCTTTCAACAAAAATAATCGATTAATCCCATATGTACCTAATCTATTATTTAAGCCAAATATAAAAGAAAATTATTTATGTAATATCTAAGTGTAGTGATAAAAAGTATGGAAATAATGCAGAAGATATTTAAATAATCTAAAATAAATGATTAAATGAGATGATTAAAGGAATGATGTCAGAATGCTAGAAAAAAAATTGTTATTTTTACCTATTTATTATGTTATAAATTGTTAAATTTAATCACCTGCTCTTAAAATGAGGCTTGATATAATGACATTAACCACTTGAAAAGGGGGACGAGGTGGATTTCGAATGTTTTAAAGATGACAGTATTTTTTGCTGTGATACAAAGCTTATTCATATCAATTTATTTTAGAATTGGATCTATAGTTTAGGAAATGATAAACTTTACTCGCCTTGAATTTTGATAACCTTAACTTATCAAAAATCCAATATGGATGCTATATCCATTGCAGGTCCAACCACTTCATAAATTTGAGGACAGACAGACAGATAACTTAGGATATTATTAGGCTATATATAAAAGAAAACATGAAATGTTTATATGGCCAGGGAGATCTGTACAATACTTCGTGAATTTAATAAAAAAAATAATAAAATTCATAAACAGTTAAAAAAATTGTAAAAATTTATTTTAAAAATAATAAAATAACTTTAGGAATAACAATTTAAAAGAAAAAGCAGAAAATATTAAATTAATTAGACATTTAGAAAAATTTGGCTGCATAGGAGACAGAACCGTCAACCTGAGAAGTATGACAATCAAATGGGCAGACACTCTACCGAACATGCTACACCTACACATGGTGAAGGAACTAATTAGAGTATATGAGGTTCTAGTAAAAACAGTCTAGAAATTTAAATATTATGTTCCACCCTCGCTATCTTATAAAGAATGAACTTAGTATAGAATGAGAGGGAGAATAAGGCTTGAAATAATAGCATTAAACGCTCGAAAAGGGTGGATGAGGTGGATTTCAAACTCGCTTTCAATTTCGCTAACCCTAACTCATAAAAAATCCAATATGGATGCCTGTTTCCATTCCAGGTACAACTGCTTCATAAATTTGCGGATAGATGGACAGACAATTTAGGCTATTATTATATAGGAGATCTATACAGTAGAGAGCCTTAAATCCAGAATTGACAGGATTTTGTTGACTCTTAATTTCAGGCTTCTACAGACTTCACCTACTCTTTTTTTATGTAAAAATGTAATATTAACACACCCCTCACACTCCATGATCTCGTGTACATGTTATATCAGAAGTTCATTAGCAGCTCTTAGCAGGTATGTGTTAACTCTGTAATGCTACAGAATGCAAAAATGTGAAATCATCATTTTGGGTGAGGACTTCCAATCACAGTGAATTAATTGAGTAATTGGCACCTATCAGACATGTACTGAAATGTCTCCTGGACCTACAATTTTGTACTCCCCCACCACCACACACAGATATATATATATATATATATATATATATATATATATATATGTGTGTGTGTGTGTGTCTGTGTGTATAAAGTTAATTAAAATATTTTTATATACCTTTCTATAATTATTGTATTGCATAATTTTGTTCTCATATTACTGAATTATAGAAGGTTTGAATACATGAAGGCTTAAGGCATGTAAAACCTCAACATATGCAAACTATAAAGGTTTGGAACCCTGGATGAGGGCTAAGGAACTACTTAGGCTCAGTAGAAAAGAGCTAAGGGTGGCCATTGGCCTGTTGACTGGCCATTGTTGCCTGAAGAGGCACCTCAACATTATTGGCATTATAGACAGCCCAGTATGTAGAGGGTGCCATATGGCAGAGGAGAGTTCATCACATATTTTATGTGAATGTGATTACTACTGAGACAAGAGATTTGAATTCCTTGGGTATCACTTCATCGAGCCGTGGGAGTTGATTAACTTCCCGGTTAAATTGCTGCTGAAATTTATCTCAGCTATTGGTTTCTCTGAGATTTAATTTTTATTGTTTCTTAACCTTGTGCTGGAACTCCTTGCTCCAGTGAATGGGGTTTTTTTCAGTACAATAGGCCTTGGGTTCTGGTGCCCTTGTGGGCCGCCCCACCCTAAATCTAAATCTAATAAAAGTTTGGAAACATGTTTAAAAATAAATGATCACATTCATAGCATCGCCATTTCACCAAATCACACCACAATTTTTTTCTTTACAATTACATTAAATTTTACTATTTAACTTTTTTACATGCACACAAATCCACAAACATGATAAAGCTGATGATCTAAAAATAACTGAAATACCTCTCATACATGAAAGAGAACATTTAAAAATTTTTTAATGAACTCAGCTCTTTTTAACATATTTTTGTTAACTTTAATAAGGTACATTAAATTATATATACAGTTAATAGGAAACTTTAAAATCTTACACTGAGAAATCAAATAAATTTAACAATCTAACCTATAAAACAAATGTCCAAATAAATTAAAAAGTTTTAAAAATTAATAAAAATAATAAATTAAAAATGAACATGAAAATTAGGAGATGCAAAATGCTTTAAAATTAATAAATAAAAGGACATTTACAACACTTTGACCATAGATAGTACAGCATTCATATTTAACGAGAATATTGTAATGCACACAGTTAGAGCCGTGAATAAGTGCAAGTACACATACTGCTTACATGCATGCAAACATCCAGGCTTTGATGCAACAGTAAATATGAAGCTCATTTTGCAGATATTCAAAGTACAGTTTCAAAACATATTACATTCACACATGCATACAATTTAATTAAAACTTACAGGATAAAATATTTAGCAAATAAAAACTAAGTATTTGGAGAAACTTTAAAATATTATAAAGGAATTTTATAGTATATTCCCTTTTCTTTTAACTCTCTCTCTCTATATATATATATGAGATTATAATCTTTATATTCAAAATAAATATAAAGATAATAATATTGCTATAACAAAGCAAATTAAGATAACAGCTGTGAAACCTAATCAAAAGGAATTGGAGTTGGCGTTTTTAATGACATTGGGAAGAGTTGTGATCCTTCCACATACTTCAGTCAAAAAATATAATAATAATATCAATTTTAATAATACATCAATAAAGTTAATGTTGCATTAAACAATATTATTATTAACTTTTAAATTGAAGTAAATGCTTTAATACTCATGAAAAAGTTATAAATTTAAAATACCTGTAATTTCACGTTTTATGCATAGAAGATGGGTTTTCCATAAAAATGCTATTTTTAATACTTGCTTTTGCTTTCAAATAATAAAGAAGTATGTTTTTTTTACAAAATTAGCTGATCTGCTACAAATTTAGTGTAGGTTCTCTTGGCACATTTTCAAAGTTTTTGCTTTTTTATTTTACCCCTTACTTTAGCTTGCTATAGCACAGGTAACTGAATATAAATTTATTTTTTGCTTTTCTCAGTTCAAAATTTTTCTTAAATTTCATTTATTTTTACACCATTATATATTTTTTTTGTTCTTTTTTTCAATGTTTCATTGATTTTTGCTGATTTGGTGACTTTTTAGGTAGACAATATCAAATATGTTGTCAGGGATTTTTACTACATCTGTTCCATGGATCCATATACAAATCAATTTCCCCACTATTGCTTTATAAAAAATCTTAAACAGTTCTTGTCTTATACACAGAAATATATTGTATTAAGTTAATATGTTAATTTCTTTTAATGTTTTATTCAAATATTTTGACTAAGTCAATGTTTTATTCATGTTTCTGAATACCAAGAGTGTTATATTTACCAGAATTGGTTCCTAACCACTCTGTAGCACTTAATAGTGTAGCATAGCCTATATGTTATTGTGTTATATTGGAGTAGGAATGTCACAACAATGTAGGATTAATTTACCATTATCTCAGTTTAAAACTGCAAATGAAAATATTATTTTTATAATACGAATAAAATAAACAGATTTAAAAAAATATTTTGATATTGCAATTCTAAAATCTACCACACAACAGGTATGATAAAGTAAGAAGTATCTTAGGAAAAGGAAAATAATTTGACTACAGAGCAATAATAAACTAAATACAAAAGACAAAAATGGCTGAACATTTTGTAAACATTAATAAGCAATTATATCTATTCATACAATTTCAATTCAATATGCCTAACGATGGCCGATTGGTTATGGGTGCTAGCCTTCGGTACCGGGTTTCGTGGGTTCGAATCCCACGGTGGCATGGATGTTCGTAGCCGTTCGGAATCGGTTTTAAGCTGTAGGTTCCGGTCTCATTAGCCCTCGTGTTGCAAAAAGTAGACCGTAGCACTCCAAAGCAAACCAAATTTATTCAATTCAACATTGTTTTAATAAATGAACAAATACTTATTACATGTATGCATTATCCTGTTTATTTATTTTGGAAAAATATGCAATGAAATTGTGAAATATGTCTTTTTAGTACTGATGCATAATTTAGTTATTATTTTGTATCTTTTGTAATGACTACATATAATTTACAGAAGTTGGAGGGTATAACCATGGCATATAACTAGTTAAATTGGAGTGGGATGGTCACAACTACCTCTAGTCATTAAAAACAATAACTAAATTTAATTTCTGAATAGGTTTCACAATAAGTTCCCATAATTGGCTTTGTCATAGCATTATTGTAATCTTTATTATTTATTTCAAATATAAATTTTGCAATGTGCAACTTGATGCCTTGATGTACATCAAATGTAAGTAAATTATAAAATAAATTTTCTTTTCACCTAAAATTAAAATTAAAACATTTGTGCTACATATGTCAGCTAAGATATTTTTGATGCGTTAAATAAAGCAAATTATGCTGGTTCAGGGAAATTGATTTACATTCTACTTAACTATATGCAACAGCACATACTCATACAAAACATTCATTAGGAAGGGCGAAAAGGGGTTCAACTAAGAGTTATAAACTGGATGGCTTTTTTAGCATTTGCAGAACACATGAAACATTTACACTTACAGGCTGTAGACATGAAAAGAATCCCAAAAGGAAGTTAAGCATGAAAAATGTAAAGATAATGATGACAAAGAATATTACTATTTTCAGAACATGACATTGAACACAACAGGTAATAAAGTAAATACTTTGTACAAATGAAAAGGGAATCTATACTTGACACCTAAAGATGAAATATTTTTATTTTAAAATTTATATATTTGAACATTACATTATGCAAAACTTTCAATCAATTACAACTGCCAAAAACTGTAATAGTGCAATAATTCTTTAGCTGAAACTAAAAATAAACAAATCTACAATATATGTTGTAAGGAATGTGCACCCACGACAATGTGTGTCTTTGATGATTTTGGCAGGATTGCGCCATTTGACCCCTTCCAAACGGCGTTTCTTAGGAGAAGTTAGAAGCCAGCCAGCAAAAGGGGGCCGATAAGGATTTTCGGTGTCGTTGTCTGTTTTTGCAGGGTCTCGGAGATGGAGGATGTGCCCTTTTCGGTAGGGCTCAAGTTTCCAGACACCCCCCCTCCGAAGAAGGGAGAGATCTGCAAGAGGGCAGTTGGAGATGAGCGCAGGGAGTCAAGATAGAGCCGGCGGCCAAGAAACTTCTCAGGGTGCTGATGTGAGGAAAGACGATGCTCGGTTCTAAAAATCTGACTAAGACAGGCTCTGAGACTCACTATGATATATTTTATTTTCTTTAATTTTGTTTAAAAATGTTGTAAATAAATGTATGTTGTTCATCTAATCATGATGTGCCTTAATTTGGGTTATACATCCCAACGACAGTGCACGAACATACCTGCCCCAGTAAAGTAAGCAGGCAGGTCCCACGCTAACGCAGCACACCAAGAACAGAGGGTGCGTTACATATGTTCTGACAAATCCTAATTTTATTTCAACAAATTTGAAGTCGCTTAGAATAATCTTTTATGAAATTGAAGCCAACTACAGTTAGTGAATAAATAACCACAATATTTGCAGGAGATGACATTGACTAAATATATCTTTGATTTGTCACTTGACAAAAGTAAAGAGTATACAAGCAGTGTAGATAAATAACAATTTTACCAAGGTAAAATTTATCATTTATCGCTATCAATTTTAAACTAATTATTCAGATTAATCTCTTATGAAATGCATGCTAACTGAAGTTAGTTACTAATCTCAAGCAATATTTTTCTAGAAATGATACTGATTATATACTACTTTGTCACTTGTCTAAAAGTAACGGGTTATTTTTATGGAAATGTAAACCTCAAGTGAAAAAATTAAAGTTCATATAAACTATAGTTACAAATGATATTTTTATTTTATATATATTCTACTTTTACCTAGATTGTTTTATATCACGTGATTAGAAAATGAAAAAATTTTTAAAAATTTCCAAGAAATCCTTGCAAGGTTATGGGACCTACATATATTTACACTGCTAAAGAGAAATTTGTTTTGCAGGACCCACCAAAGCTAAAAAGAAATTTACTTTTTCATATAAGTGCTAATGGCAAAGGTAATATAGCCACAATGTACAAAAAATTTAAAATTTAATATTTAAAAATTAAGCAAATAATAAATTATTTCATTATTTGAATTTGCTCTTTATTTGTTTTGTATATTTGCATATTACATTGGTCATGTTATGAGAATCACATGAATTTTAACTATTTTGCTTTAAAATTTGAGAAAAAATTGGAATGTAATGTATCTTTAGAAGTAATCCTCACACACTAAAATTTAAAATTACATAAAAGCTTAGAAAGAATTAATAATTTGACCTTTTTATATAATCCCCTCAAAATATCTTTTACAACAGAATGTCCTAAAATAACAGAATCAAAATATCTTGTTGAAGCTTCATTTTGTGAAGAGTTATTCAATGTAATTTGTGGCAAAGGTACTACTCAGCTTTTACTTTTAGTAGTTTATTTTTTAAAAAATTACTGATTAAAATATTATTAATGTATTAAAAAAATAAGGACTTTAAGGAACTTTAAGAAGCCCCTCAAATTAGGAGTTTTTAAAAAGTATACAAACCTTGTAACACTGAAAAGAACTTTAAATGTGCAATTTTAAAGTAATTATTTGTAAAATTACTCATTTAGTTTAAATGTTATCTTATTTACCATGGAATGATCCTAAAGCAACATTATATAAATAGTACAAATATAAAAGCCTTACCAGGATCATATTTATCAACTTGGATGGATCTAGTTCTTTTAATGATACCACTGACACCAGATCTGCGAGAACGCATTGAGCTTTTTTTCCTTTTGATAGACATTTGTCCATATTGAACATTAGGTCTCATAAAGTATTTGTTCAGTTCTTTTTCAAGATATTCTCTTACACTTGTATTCAGACCTTCAAAAATACACAAATAAAATATAATCATTTTCAGAATTAATTTAAGCATACATATAAGTAAAAATATATTCAGTTCCTACAACAATAAAATTCTGCTGTCATATTAGTTTTTTCAATAAATTAATTCTTTTAAAACTATAAATTTAACACATATTATTTCACACACACTTTCATTTCCTAACAGCCAATAATTTCCTTACTAAATTAAGAATTTAGTATAAATATATAACACATGCACATAGTGGTTCTTTCGAGAATCACAGAATATAGTCATATACTGTCATTTGGTATTCACCTTAACATAGATCAACACTGTGAAAATTTTTGTATAAACAAATGTATTTATACACACATATATTTATGTATGTACATGAGGATTTTTAGCATGAAACCCAAAATGCTAAACTTATTTAGACCATTTAAATTCCCAATTACAACTAGTTAAAAAGAAATTAACAAAAAACAAAAAAATAATGTGTGATGTCAATATGTTGACTATAGTTACAACTACTCACATCTTATCACAAGCTACAATTTTCGATTTTCAAATAATATCTAACCTCAAAATATCCCAATATCAAAACCATATTTTAAGAGTATACAAGAAAGTCAAGAAAAGGCTATTTCTGATATTTTTCATAAAGTCTGATATATCATGAAACAATAAATACCTAAATTGGTGTTATTTCTTGTTTAATAAAAAAAAATTTGAAACTAGAATATTTAATTATTAAAAGAAAGCGTAATTAATAAAAGTAATAAAAAACATCTACACTTACTTTCTGGATCTCCTTCTTCTTGGTTATGCAAAAAACTTAGACTGGTTATACACGAGGTACTCTGAAAATCTTCCAAAGTTCCAAGAGCCACCCTAAAAATTAACACAATAATAATGAAGAAAAATATTAATAAATTTTTAAATTTTGTTAACTATAACACATTTTTATTTTATTTTGAATTAGTTCAGTTTAAAAAAGTAAGATATTAATATTTTCACAAACTAAAACACAAAATTCATAAGGACTACAATCCTTTGAGTCCAAATATATATTTAAAAAAAAAAGATACTTTCCCATGAAAATTTTATATAATCTACTTCTTTGTATGCCAATTTTATCTATACATATATACAATCTACAGCATAAAAAGTAAACAGTACCCAAAGTCAGGGGGAGATGACAAATCCTTGTGATAGATGCTAAATTCTAGATTCCATATTTCTGAGAATCCTCAATTATGCTAGTTTGAGATTTTATTTATTTTTAAATAATTTAGTTACATTATCTGTAATTTTTTAGTTCATAGTTTCTTCTCTTATATAACTTCCGCAACATGCATATAAAGTCTTTGTTAAAACTTTAAAAAAATATCGTGGCAAGCCTACCTATATCTAATCCTCTACCTTTACTTTACTTTCCCACATGTGGATCTGTGAATAGACTGTAGGTGCACAACGTGGACCATAGCAAAGAAAAAAAAGAGAGCTGCATCTTCATACATTGATCGCTTGTTTGGTACCAAGTGATGTTATTATATTTGCCTTTCTTATTTACTTTTGCAAGATTTCTCACTAGTCATTTTAAAATAAGTAGTAAAATTCTGTTTACTTTAAAACTGAACAAAATAGAGCTTTATCATTTTAGTGATCCCTTCCAAAAGTTTCTGAAAAGGAACTAACATGTGTCAAACTTGGATTTCACCAAAAGTTCTATATATAAAAATACAGTGAAATGCCTGATATAATATGGCTTAATAGGATGATAATTATTTTAATATAATACTAAACTGTTAATAGTTGTAAATCAAGTTAGACTAACCCACAGACACATATGCTTCATTTAAAGCTAAATCATGATGTAATTAAAATCAGCAACACAACACATCTCATTAAATTTAAAATTTACCAGCCAAGGAATTTAAAATGACTTGTTGGAAAATCAAACAATTTTCTTGCATAAAAGTTACATACCTGGTGCCATTAATATATCCACTTTTCAATTTTTTTATAGTTGATATCATAGCCAATGGAACTTTATCATTTTCTACAACGAAAAAAATCTTTAATTTGTCACCATAACAAAACAGAATAAAATAAGTTAACAATATAACAACGTATATAACTTATTCAAGAGGCTAAAATCTTGTTAAAACAATTTATTAATAAGATGCAACAATACACACACACACACATACACATATATATATATATTTGAAATTCAAATGGCCAGCCAATAACACATGCAATGCTGCACAAGTACTGACAAACCTATTAAAATCTGGCACTTTATTAAAAAAATGTAACATTTAAAAACATTTAAATGATAGTTAAGTCTTAGAAGAATGTATATATCACTGCATTGATTCAAATAAATGAAAAATCAATATCCTACACATATATATCCATGCATTACTGTACTGTAAAAAAATATATATGCCTCTAAATGTTTATGTATGGCTTTAGTGTATAAGGAAGCCATGGAGTTTATTATTAGCTTCCTAGTAAAACCTAAAACTAGATAATGTTTCATCTGCATAAAAGATGGAATATAACATTCGTTCAGATCATAAATTAAAAATTAATTATTTACAAACTTATTTTATGTTATGTATCTAATTATATTCTTTTTGTGTGTATATATAGTATATGACATGCTTAAAAATTAGACATGGAATTTAAGGAGAAAAAAACCAGTCCTTATTTGGCTTGTTGGGGATAGACTAAGTAATTTAATCCAGTCTTATGTTTTCACAAAAGGCACATACTTAACTGATAAAGTCATCATAGTTAAAAATCAGCAAAGAAAATTTTTTTATTCAAAGATTCACTATCACTATCTCATACTTCATTGTGGTAGGTCTTTACTTCACCAGATCTACTATCAAAATACCATTATAATATCATCCCAGAGAGAGACCTCTGCCACTTCTTATGAAAAATTAGCTTAGTATTTATAAGTGTTACAAATTGCTATATGGTTAGGAAAAAGTGACAGCAGTGTTAAAGTCTAAGTGAGTTACCAAGATCTCAAGAGAACACCATTGAAATAGGAAATTGTAAGCTAGTGATTTTCTTTCCAAGAAACAGAAACAGTTGTTTTCTCTTGATTCAGTCCCTTTTAGCAATTAAATTGGGAAAAAATATTTAATTACTTATTAGGAAAATTTTTTATATATTACATATATATATATTTACATATTTGGCATTGGTTTGCAGTAAGTTATAGTGCATAGCTACAAGTACCTATGCCAACAGTGAAATTCAAACTCCTAAACTCTACCAAAGAGCAACACCCAACTCATGCAGCCATCATTCAGCTGCAGTGTGCTGATGTAATATATATACACATAAAAACAGAAATACTTGTAAATAAAACTCAAAATGTAAACTTAATAACTAACTACATTAACAGATTAATTACTAGAATTAAATAGAAAATTATAATATTTCTGATACATTAAATTATACAATAATGTATACTGATGTATTGTATATTGATATGCATTTAATATATTTAAATATATTTAAAATATTTTACCAGTCAAATATTTTGTATCAATTCTTTAACACAAGATCAATATACATAATATACATTTCTGATATGTTAATATACAATAATATGTGTAGATATTTTACAGTCTATAACAGATTTGAAAAAAAAATAAAATTAATCTCATTTATAACTGTGCTTACTTACTTCTGGAAGGCATCTTCACATAGATGATTTTGTTACACAAAATCTTTAAAAACATTGTTTAGCACTATGCAAAATAAAACATACCTAAATAATAATGATGAAACCGCATGCACATGGTAGGGCGACCAAGCATTCGCCAATTAGTCCTAAGAAAAGCTATATCAGAGCGTAATGTACTTGCAAGAAGTTCTATATCATTAACCAGATAAAAATCTTCTCTGTCAAGGTTCTACGTGCAAAATGAAAATGGAATAAACTAACAAATGAACAGTCATGCAAGCTACAAAATTGTCAAACAAGCTGTCTAAGATTTGAGGAATAATAAGGAATTATATGTTTTGATTTGTAAAATCTATTCCTTTTAACCCATGCACCTATAAATATACTGAAGTATATATAATAGAAAATTAAATAAATAATTAAACCAATGCATTAAATGAATTCAATTAATTTTAGAATTAATTTTTTTACATACTACCTGAACAACAATAATCTAATAACATAAAGTATAAAAAATTTGCATAAATCTACAGCACTGGAATGAAACTTTTGATCAAAGAATACCAATATATAATTGGATTGTTACCATTTATTAAGTAAAAATATAAAAAAACTCTTCTTCCTTTTACATTACCTTTAAATAATTTAAAAATTAGATATAGTCAACTTAATATTTAAATAAAGTTCAGAATAATGAATTATGGTTATTTGAGCTTTAAACAAATTTAGAATATTTTGGTGGTGTATAATTATATAGATTTTAATCAGTTTAAAGGAATCTGAAAACTTTGCAAATAATTATAAAAATCTCAAAAGACTGGTGGATAGAAAAAAATGCAAAGAATAATCCACTTACTTATTAAATATATAGTAAATATATACTTTCTATTTTTACATCACTCAAACTATGTCACTTAAAAAAATTATGAAAAAACACATAAAATTAATTTTTTAGTTTAAATGTAGTCAATGCATTAGAAATTGCTCAAACACATTACAGTTTCTACAAAAATTACTAAATACACTAAATATCTTATGAAACTTTCTAAATTAGTTTCAACAAACTAACTTACAGTTGAAACCAGGGCTTCAAATTAAAACTGAACAAAAAAAATCAGTTTATTTTAGTTTTATATACTTTTAGTCATTTTGGTACTGTAACCAACTTATCCATATTTTCTAATTTAACATCAACCATATAATTATCGTCATTGCATGCATGTTGCTTCTTGATTTCCTGCTTGGGTGTTCATGTGTACTTTTCTGTTTCAGTTTCACCTGAAACTACTTATAGAAGGCAGATTTAATTCAGTTGAATGTTCAGTTATCAAATACGATTTTGACAATGGGTAACAATGCCAATGCTTACTGTTCTCTGCTCACCACCTGTACCATACATGCTGGTTAATTGTATCAATTCACATAGTGTACCAATTAAAAAAAAAAATAAAATCTTCTAAATTTTGATATAATTATATTTTTTGTTTATAACAAAGTTATATTTTTAATACAAATAAGAATATACATAAAATAAAATTATTCATTCAGAACTGAACTGAAATTTCAGTTCAGTTCTGAATATTTTTGGAAGAACAAAAACTGAAACTAAACCCATATGTATTTTTTAGTGGAACTGGAATGGTTTGGTTTGGTTTGGAGTGCTACGATCTACTTTTTGCAACACAAGGGCTAATGAGACCGGGACCTACAGCTCAAAGCCGATTCCGAACGGCTACGAACATCCATGCCACTGTGGGATTTGAACCCACAAACTCCAGTACCGAAGGCCAGCACCCTAACCAATTGGCCATCGTTCGGCAAACTGGAATGGAAACCAGAACAAAAACAATTATGGTTTGAAGCCCCGGTTAAAACCTTTAAACTAAAAATTAATGAACATAAAAAGTTGAAAAACTAACAAAACATAAATTTAATATCATACACATGCTCTAGAAGATTGAGGTTTTATCATGCTGAAAATATTATACATGTACCAACAAATTCTATTATTTACTATGAAGATTGTTACAACATGCTAATGCAAGTTTCATCAGAGCTACAAAAAGCTAAAAACACATAATGAAATCTAAGACACTCTCCAGGAAAGGGAAAAAAGGCAACTTCACAAAGCAAAACAAGTTTTTTTTTTCTTTTAGTAGGGTGTAACACACCTATTATAGATTTCTGCAAATTTAATACAACTGTTGGTCGACCAAGCATGTGCCAACTAGTCTTCAAAAATGCTATTTCTGTCTTGAAAGTGTCAATCAGAAGATCTGTATCAGATGCTAGATAAAACTGTTGCTGATCGACAAACTATAAGTGTGCAACAGAACAGAGTTAAAAGATTCACACATAATAATAAATATAAGATAGATGTTATATAATTTTTAATTTTAAAAAGTTACAGAAATATGATATGATAACAAAAGAAAAGAAAATATAACTGTTATAAAATATAATTTGAATTGCTGGTGATTTTTATAAAAATTCAAATAAAGAGATAAAAAAGAGAATAAAAGAATATTACTCCAACACTTCACTATTACTCCCCAACTAACCAAAAATACACTGATAAATATGAATAAAAAAATAATTTAACACTAGAAAGATGGAAGTGGTCATTTTGACTTAAATTTCAAATTTTCCTATCTCCATTGTTTATTTTTCAATTTTCAGTTTATTTATAGACTTTTTCTAATTATTCATAAAGATCATGTAGATAAAAAATTATTTATTTTTACTCATTATCATTGAATCTATAAGCAGTCATACTTAGAAGAGCTGATTCAGTTATTTTAACCATTGAACAAATATCTCAGCCTATGCTATGTTTTATGTTCTGTTTTTAGTTCTTTTATAGGAAAGAGTATACACATAAGAGGGTTAATTAGTCTGAAAAACATGTCCGCATTTATTTCTGTAAATATTTTAATAAACAATTTGGGTTTATGACATAGGCCCTAAACTTTTTACACAAAACAATCAATTGCTCATTACAGCTTCAAATAAATCATCTAATATTTGTGGTTTGATTTGAATTCATCAAAATCAGAAAGAATTCAGATAAATTTGCCTTGATTAGAAATTTGGAATATGTTTATTGAAAATTATTTATTTTCTTATAAAACAAGTGAAAACATCATGGTAGACAAGTATCTTTCTATGGGATTACATATTGGCTAGTAACTAATGTTAGGTCAAAATATTTATTGAATAGTTTTCTACAATTAGAAAGAAATTAAAATAGACCAATTAATGACACCCTCGTAGAACAGAGCCATTTCATAATATTTGAACAATACAATAGCCATTTTTTACATCCTTATTACAGGAAGAAAATAAAAACAATGTTATATGCCAATGCCACAATAAAGCTATAAACTTTGTACTCATTGCAAAAAGTCAGTTTGTAGTTTCTGTACAAGCAAAATGATAAACATCAATATTTATAGACTCTAAAATGAATAATGAAAGTAAACCATACTGTAATATCTGTTTTAAATGTATATATCTTTTAAATTAATTATCAAATAAGACCTTGATTTATATTTGTGCAATTCAAAGAAATTTCCTATGTATACTGAGCTTTGTGTTTTAATTAGTACATTTTTAATATCAGCAGATTATCTATATTTTGCATTTACTATAAATACTTAATAACTACAAAAATTATATATACTTAAAAACTTGAACCAGAATACAAATCATGTAAATACTGGTTTAGGAGACATTTAAATAAAACAATTAAAATGATCACTCCTCATCTTTCTAGTTAGAAGATCGTTTTCATAATTTAAAGACATTTCTAAAATGAAAAGTGATTTTTCATATTCTTTCTTTAGTTTCTTCATATATATATACACATTCTTCAAAAAGTATTTAGCATATATAAATTTAAGATTGATGATAATTTTTTAAGGTATTTTAGTGAAGTAAATTCAAGCACACAATAAACAAAAACAAAAAAATAAAAAAAATAGTTAAAAAGTTACTTCTACATTTATTTTTTATTTTTATTTTTCAAAACTATAATTAGTATAAATTCATATCAGTTAAATCATCGGATTATTTGTGTTGTAAGAGAGGATGAAACCCATAATAATAAATGAATATACAAATATATTAAAAACCTAAACATAAAAATCTTAAACATAAAAAATAATTAAAAAGTGATTTCCACATTTCTCCTCTTCTTGTATTGAGCTATATTATCTTAAAATATTTCATGCATACTCATATAAGATTAATTATAAGATTTATTTTAATGCTGGAAAGAGAAATTCACATGATAAATAAAATGCAGAAATATGCGTTAAACAAATAATATTAATAAATACATTTATAGAGTGATTTTCACATTTATTTTTCTAATTTTCTATGTTTCTACAAAATATCTAATCATTTTTATAATAAAATGATTCAAGTATAAAGGCATTTAGAGCCCAGGGGCATTGGGATAGCACTTCACCTGCCCAAGAGACAGGCCCAAGGTTCAATCCTTGTGCTAGGTAAGGATGATTCAGCCTTTTATCCTTTCAGAGGGTAGACAAACTGAGAACCAAACATGCTTGAGAAAACACTGAGGACTCTGTGCCCAGTTGATTACCTAATTGGAGCACATGCTTCACACCACAGAGTTCTTGGTCTTGAAAACTGAGATTTGCACTGTAGGCTATGACCGCACTTATTGCACTGCAATACCAGGAAGTTTAGTTTATAAAGGCGACACTTTTTAGAATAACCTGCCACCCCTTCCAAATATAAATATTTCCTTGGGTATAAATTATTAGTATTTATATAAATCTGTAATTCACCTGAGGGAATAACTTTTTTCCCTTTATGCCAAGTATGTTGAGAGTTTCTCTCACAAGGTACCCAAAAATTAATAGCTCTTTTATTACAAGTGAAACAAGTAAGAATATCAGCACTACCCTCTATAAGGAACTAAATGAAGAAATTGCTAAATTAAGCATGTTTTTATTGAACATATTTGAGTTAATTCCCTTATCTATTTTTGATGAACATATGAATAACACATATGAGATTTTAAAACCTTTGAGGCTTTGTATATGAGGTTGAAATTAAATGCTCATAAGTATGGATTATAATGGACCAAATCTAAGGACTACCTAAGCACATGGTATAGTTAAATTTTAATGTATAATTATAATTAATTTTAAAATAATAAGTATTTTTCAATTTAGGATAAAACTATAAAATTGTAGTATTTAATATAATATTTTTAAAAGGTTAAATAGTATGGATCAAATGCTGTTAGCAAAGCAGTAAAATTCATAATTTTGGGGAGTATGAAGTAAATGCATCTATTGTAGCCTGTTATTTTTTCATACAATAGATCAATTAGTTTTCAAGAGAAATGTAAGGAAGAACTTCAAGAGAACTTGAAAAGAACTGCACAAAAAATATATAAGAAAATCTAATCTTCCCATTATTTATATCTCTTTTAGTCATTGGAATACAAAAAATATTTAAATAAGTAATTTAACTTTAAAACATTTGTTAATTGTTACATTTTATTCATTTTATTTACCTGGGGAGTAAAAGCAAACATCCTGTCTTGAAGAGTAAACAATTTACTCGTACTTAATAGACCTACTTCTCTGGAATATCGTCCAGAAAGTCCCAACTTCTTATTACGACCTAATAAAACAAAGAAAAAATAACATAATTTTTGAAAATAAGATAAATTTATAGTCAGCAATTTAATACTGCAGTAAACTAGCAGCTTTCAGATAATGTTTTCAATCAGATTTTATAGTAACTGAGAATTAAAAAAAAATATGGAAGAATGGGAATGAAGTCAACTTATGAAAAGCATTATCATCATTATATTTGACTCAACAGACCAGGGTAAATTAGAACCTTCCTGTAAAGATTATTCCATGAAATATGGCTCTTTAATAGGCTTGCCAGTTTTTTTTTTTTTTTTTAGTCTTTCCTTTATGATCTCAAAATTAAAATACTGCCTTCCTTACTTGGTACATCCCTTTCTCTGTTTATTAGAGCTATATTTGCTGATCAGGGGTGTTTGTGGGTCAAAACAAAAAAAAAATCCCCCAAAAAACTAACTAAAACCTTAAGTGTCAAGCAGAATGCAAAAACAAGTATTGTCGAACAACATTTCAGAGGGGGAGATTAAATCACTTCTATAAAGATAATAAATTTAAAAAAAATGTTTTTACAGAAATGAAAATAGGCTACACATATTTTATGGAATAGATTTTACTCTGAAAATAGTTAAATAGAAAGCATATTCTCTTAAATTACTAGTTAAATAAAGGGAAGCATTTATTTTCTTAACTCATATAACATGTATACTGTCTTGAACATGTATTTTTGTCATGAAAACTATACATTTTTTAAAGTTTTAACACTTAACTATTGCTGCACAGTCTCACAGAGTGCATGACCTTCAGCCTAAAGAATTTCTAACCTTCAAAATCCTAAATGACCTTTGACATTTTCAGTATCTATCTGCAGCGTGCTTTCAAAGTAAATAACCAAGTTTCACCCTGTTATTTTAAGATTCATGTCCCAGCAGTTGCAGGATTTTTTTTAAAGTCATTAAAAACATGCTGTATTCTTTGATTTGCTTTCAAAGAAACCAGAATGGAGTAAAGCAAAATATTTCTCAATTTTATTCCTCCAGATATCCAGAAAATGGTTAGTGTGAAAGCAGGGGATTCTGGGTTTTCCTCTTAGTATAAATACCTCTGATTCATATTTGGTGATCTATTGTTTGCATTCACAGCTAACAAAAATGTATGCATTTTGCAAGAATAAAATATCTGTATAAAAGCTGACCACACACATACTTGCATACATTACCATCACCACCATCACTTTAGCATTAGAAAAAGTTCCAAAAAATCATGGCTATACATACAGAAATGTACAATAAATAAAAATTTATCAAACAAATTTAAATAAATATAAAAGTCAATAGGTTTTTCACTCTTACAAAGCTTAAGCTGCTTAGGAAAAGTTGTCTATAAAATCATTTTCCCATTTTTTAAATCATGGGTGAAAAAATACTTTAAAATCTTAACTTCATTACAAAAATATTCAACTGATACCACCCTGCTATTCATGTTAGTCCATTATGAAGTTTTTTAATAAGTATAGCTATTAGGCATGGTTTCAGTCAATGTACATAAGAGAAAGTAAATTCCTGCATGAGGATTGAAAGGTTATAAACAGGGTATCTGCCAAAATAAAATTTTTCAAATCATGACTTTCCCTATTTAGCAGATCATTTTCCATGACTTTTTAAAAAGCTTTCGTTAAAGTATATATGAATAAAACTTCTGATGTACATACAAATAAAATATATGCTTTTAGAGAAATTACAGGAATTTTATCATAAAAAAAAACTATAAACTTACTTTATAAGTGTTAATAAACTCATATACATAAAAATAAATTGTTGTATCTACATATTATCTAAGTTTAATCATATTTATATTTTTATAGCAATTTTTCAATCAAAATGTTTCCAATTTGAATTCAGGGTACTTTGGTATTATCTAGGTGACCATGAATAATAGCCAAATATAACCTTATAATGTTTATATACAATATCCCTAAAGATAAACTTATATTTTGTGCAAAAATCTTAACTAATTTTATTAAAAAATAATTATTATTATATTAATAACATTTTAATCTACAATTTAAGAAAAAACCAGAATAATATACATTTACCCACCCATTAAGCTTTCTTGCTTTGAGTTTCCTTGGTGAACAAATTTTACTTGGCAATAGGGTCAATAGGATAATACATAAATACCAAACTCAGTAACTTCAGCCAAATGACAAGTAAATATAGAATTAAACAATTCAATGCATTTTTTTTAATCGGTAGTTTAGCGGATCCATGACTTTTACTCATTTTACTTGAAAAATCAAGACTTTCCATGACAAAATGAATCCATTGTCTAAATCCATGATTTTCCATGACTTTCCAGGTACGTGAAAACCATGTATAAAATACTGATTCAAATGACAAAATTATAAATAATAGCAGATAATTAAAGTTTTGAAGGATTTTTTTATAGAATGCAATTTATCTTAAGTGAAACGAGAAAATCATTTTAAAAAATTAAAAATTCTACAAACTATTTTTAACTGTGTCTACAAAAGAATTCTAGGTGTTAATTAGACAATGATGCAGTTCATGAACTTGAATTAAAAATGTAAATAAAATAGTGAAAATTATGTAATCTTTTAGGGCATATCTGAAGAAGAATTCAAGGCTCCCCTGGGTGCTAAGTTATAAACTTTGGTATCATTGGATTAATAAATAAATTGTTCAATATCTGAAAATCATATAATTCATATTAACCTAAATATGAATATAAGTGACTGAGAACACGTGCAGGCTGGACTTCAATTGGCGCAACTTCAGATATAGTTTGGACATGAATATCATGGTTTTTAAGCTTCTCTTTAACATGTGCATCCTCAGCCAGGATTACAACTAAAAAAAAAAACAATAATAAAATGTTAAGGCATGAAAATTTCTGAAATATATCACTAATACATTCATAAAACAGTAAATTTCAATACATAATGACTTAAAATGTAATATTAAAATTAAGAAAAAATGAAAAATTTTATCAATCATTTGAGAGTAACTCAGATAAAATATATTAGACTTGATAAATTTATTTTTAAAACAATTGTGAGTTTAAAGAAAAATTTAGTGTCTGAAATAAATGAGTCATAAAATGAGATTTTTTTTTTTTTTTTTTTTTTGCTTATCTATGATTATCACCGAAATAAACATACTTTACCTAATGTTAAATCTTAATATTACAAATTTTTATCTGTCTCATCATTGATAGATGTCCCCACTAAAGCTTTTAATATATATATGTATGTATATATATATATATATATATATATATATATATATACATATATATATGTATATAAATATATATATATATATATATATATATATAAATATATATATATATATATATATATATATTGTATATATATACATATATATATATGTATATAAATATATATATATATAAATATATATATATTGTATATATATTATATATATATATATATATGCATATTATATTCACAAAAAAAGATCATCATTTTCAAGTTTTATATATATTTGAAGTACTTCTAAAGACCATCAAATTGATATGTAGTTTATTGAAGTCAAGCAAATGATTTAAAGGCTTAAACTTTAATATTTTAAAATTTTTGTGCTTATAGTCCTTTAAGAGTGCTACAGCTTAACATATGATTTATAATTATGATTAAGTAATTTTTTAAATTACTAATTTATAAATTTTTACAAATGAAGTTTCTTTTAATGACTGAACCTACAGCTATTATAGCTTTAAGGATCTATCTACAACTAGTTTCATGGAAATGCTAAAATTTTTCAAGTTATTTAATAACCTTTGGAGGGATCTACAAATTTATATTAGTTTTAAAAATTATCAACAAGTGGATAAAAACTTATAAAACTTCTCAAAAATATCCAAGATCTCTACTAATAAAAAAGCTCTAATTTATTTTAGGTCAAGAATATTGAGACATAGTAGTTTGCTCTCAGAGAGTAAAAGTCTTGAATAATAATTACAAATTTTGTTTAAGTTGGAAAAGCTAACATCTTCATAAAAAAATTTTTCGAATAAGGATGTGGAGTTTAGCTGTCCAATACCTCATTGCCAATCATATCAATGTTAATGTCATTCCTGAAATTTCTACTACTGAAAGAAGGAATATAACAACAACTAAAAGTGCTTGCAGTTGAATTACACATGTAGGTTTTCCTTTTTTCTTTTATTTTTTTTAAGACTAGAGATTATTTAAATAAAAGTCTTTGCTAACGGTAAAAATAGAATAAAAATTATGTTAAAATTTATTAATCTCTAACAGAAGCATTTTTTCAGGCCAAAGTTCACTTGTATTGTAGTTATTTAGAACAGGCAAATAAGTCCATAGACTGAAAGCAGCCTGCAGAGAAATTCACAAGATTTAGATTTAAAAAAAAAATATCACACTGACTATAATAACTATAATTTTATTTGTTTGACTGATTATTATTGTTATAATTATTTATGTAGTTATAAATATTACTATTCTATTGTTATTTTATCAATAATAATAAAAAAAACTATAATAATAATATACTCTTAAATTTTCACTTCAAAAAATTATACATATATGTAATGGTAATTCGTCCCATCACTAAGGGAATAGTATCCATGCTGGGTATGATGCAGTCATTAGGTCAATGAAGACATAGCAGAAATGAAAAGACAAAGAGAATTTTGGGATGAACAGAAACAGGGTTTATTTAGCATCAACTCTCATGGACTTCTGTCAAAAAAACATGTAAATCTCGATGTTATAGTTGTATGGGTCAATAAATCAGAAATCTCAATTTCCCTGTCACAAGAAGATGCTTTGTGACATAGTTTAAAAGTCACAAGTTATATAAAGCATTTATGTAACAGGAAGTTTGGTGTTTTCGAAGAAACCAAAATGATAGAAAAATCAAAGATATTTGCCAAGGTTACCAAAACAAGATAGAATTGCCCAAAAATTATTTTAAAATAGACATAATTATGTTGGTTAATTTTTTAGGGTAAAAATATAATTATATATATATATATATATATATATATATATATATATATATACCACTGGAATAAAATGCAGTTCTAATGGGCCTACAAAAACACATGGGTTGAACAGGCCTTGTTTAGAAATAACTATCTATAACCTGCAGTGATTATATATATTAATCACGAATTAGTTCTAATCCAATATTGTGATTTGGTTTGGTTGAAAACCCTATGGTCAATTTTTTATAACAGACGGGCTAATTACAATGGAACCTCCTGTAAAAGCTGATGATGAATGACTACAAACAGTTATGCTAGTACTAGGATTGCATTTACAACTCCCAACAACAATAAGCAGAGCCTTACACCTGTTTGACCAATGTTTAACAAAGTCTTCAGTACGTCACACAATAAAAGGACTAAAATATACTATAAATGTAAATTAGGAAGAATATGGGTTAAAATAATAAAAGATAAATAAAAGTCTTGGTTCTTAGATTATTATCCCTTTCAACATTTACCTTTAGTTAATACAGACTAAAAGTAAATATCAAAGAAAAAAATTTGCAATAGAATGAAAGGTATACCTTGTACAACAACATCAGGTTTCTGCTCAGAACTGAGTCTCCTATTTAGTGGATCCAGTTCCCCTGGGGCAAGAAATCCCTATCAAAATAAATAAATGTAAAATATATTGAAAAATATATGTAATAAGGTTAAAGTATTCTAACCTAAGTGGTTAGTAGTATTTTTTAACTCAAGAACATGATTTCTCATTACAGAAACTTACACAGTGATATTAAGATCTAATAAATGATGTACCTTGAACTACGAAGTTAAAGGATCAAAACACAAATGTATAAAATTTCAAACTGTCCCTTGCTAGTTTACTCTAAGCACAGAAACAAACAAACTAGTTACTCTATACCAGGGGTGGCCAAACTTTTGGATCTGTGGTCTACTCCACATTTAAAAAATCGAAGGCAGTCTACCAATGGCAAAGCTAAATTAATGTAACGTACATGGTTATATAATTATTTTTGGAACAAAAAAACAGTAAATTATCTAATTTTTCTAAAAAAAAAAAACTTAATTTTACAAAATAAAAATTTACTAACGAAAATAATCAAAGTATTCATATATCAAAAACTGATCATCCTATTAACTTCATTTAGTTGAAATTTGGCACTGTATATTTGTGACAAGTTTATCATATTGTGGCTGGCACGAGCTTATTGCAATGCATAAACATGAAATTAAATGTTCATCCGTTAAACTCAACTGATGTTTGGTTTTTATGGCTTTCGTGGTTGAAAACGCAGATTTGCAAAGATACACCGATCCAAAGTAGGATTTCAAATACAAAATCAATTTGTAAATATTTGGAAACATTTACTCAGAAATTAATTTACAAAAATCAGTATCGCTAGATGCTCTGGATTTAAGAAATATACCGCATCTTAATTTAATAATTTCTTCCTCGACCGTGACGGATGTAATATTTATTAAAGGTCCTATTTTTTCCACTGTAAAACGACAAATTTGTTGTATTATTTTGCACAGTTTGTTTTAAGTTTTAAAGCTTAAACTGTAGTAAATTTTATTTTAAATAAGTTATTAATTCTATGCCATAAGTCATAAATTAAATTGTTAATATCCAAGGTTATTATCGGGATGGTAGCACGGACTACATAAAATGTCTTTGCGGTCGACGTCTTGGCCACCTCTGCTCTATACCATTGGTCTCTAAACTGTATTCCTACAGAACCCTGGAGTTCCAAAAAAGTCCTAAAGGGTTCCATATGCTCAAAATTTAAATGATGAAGTGGGGTTACAGGAATTACAATATTTCACAGATATATTTACAACTTTAAATAAATTTAATAAATATCTCCAAAGCCTTAAAATTAAAATTGTTAAATTGAATAATAAAACCAGTGTTTTAACTTTAAAATTAAATTTGAAGGAGTCTTGAGTGAAAAATAATAATATGCGATGTTTTGAAAATGCTAAGTTATTTTTTTTTTATTGAAAATGGAACAAAGTTGAATAAAGATAATTAAGACATATTTCAAGTGCATATTTTGTAGTTAGAAACTACTATTAGGGATTACATTCCTCACAAGACAAATCCCATGACTGGATTAAAAATCCATTTCAAAACTTCAATAAAAATAAGATTTTATAACTGATAGAACAGGATCAACTGATTGAACAATAAACAGATTAAATGTTAAATTGCAGATATGAATAATTATATCATCTTGAATTTTAATTAAAATTTACATGGAATATCCTCAAATTTCTAAAAAAGCTATAAAAACCTTTATGTCCTTCATTGCAACATACCAGTGTGAAAAGTCATTTTCAACTCATATCAGAACAAAAACAAGATACAGAAATAAATTGAATTATGAATATAAAATACATTTACAAATAATGGCAATAATACCTGACTTTATACCATGCAAACTTTTGTGCAAAATCAAACAAGCCTATCCCAATCCCTATAATAGTAAATTTCATTTGTACATATTAACTTCACTTTGTAATACTTTTTTTAAGTCACTTCATAGTCAACAAATATAATGCAATGGTAGGTGATATTTGGAGTATGATTTAATGCTAATTAAAAGAGTAAATTATACTAATTTTATGAAAGAGTAAATTATATTATTTTTACATTATTTCAATGCTTTTTTTAATTGTCTTTGCATAAAGTACATATATGTATTGATCTACTTTAAATATTGCTTAAATATATATATAGGTGTAAAAATTTTAAGACCATTACTTTATACCATTGCTTAAACAAATTGATTAAAACATTAAAATGAAATAAAATGCTTAAAGATTCACAACTCAACATTCAGTCTATCAGAGAACAACTCTTTCTGATACATACCATTAAAAATATAGCAAGTTGTATCATACTATAATCTTCAATGTTATGGAAAACATTACAATTAGACACCCCAAATTTTTCATGTATTAAAATTTGTGTGTATTTTGGTGGTAATTTGGTATTTTGGGTGGTAATTTGGGGTTGCATTATGTAATTTTCCCTTTTGGTGCATGCAAGTTTAGCTTTTAATCTAGATATAAACACCTTTATTTTTATATTAAATGATATATCATACCTCCTGTAATAATCTTCCAACTATATAAAGTGATTGAGCCCAAATAAATGGTTTCTGACCGATGGCTACTCTCTCTTGACTATGAGGATCTTGGTACTCTAAATCCACCTTTTTTACAAAGAAAACATTAATTATTTAATAATCAAATAAAAGAAGTGTGAAAATAGAAAATTAGTTAAAAACATACTTTATCATCAGGAACAGTATATAATTCTGGAACTAATTTCAAACCATTCTCTTTAATTAGAATTGCATCAAGGGCATCAGAAAACTCTTCCACCTGTAAAGGTTTATATAACTATCTTAATATTACAGTTAATACAGTTAAATTACAGTTGGGATAATTATAGTTGGTAATTAAGTCTACCCTGTTTTATCGTAATTCTTAAAAAAATGTTATTACCTTTAATGTTGAAAAACATGATTCATGCTGTGAAAACTATGAAAAATTCTATAGCTATATAATTATAATGACCAAATGTTTAAATGGAGTAAATATGATAAACAGTATGAACATGCTACAAACTGAGCCAAAAAAAAAAAAAAAATATGTGATGCACAGTGCAGCTTTATACATCTAACTAAAACTGTAAATATTGTATGAACATTAATATATAAGATAAGACTCTATGATAAATACAGTGAAACTAGTCTAAATGAGCCTCCAGTGACATAATGCCATCTAGTGGTGCCAACTTGCCAGTTTGTATGCAGCTTCCACAATGTAATTTTGATTATTGATGATAAAATCAATTATTTGCCCACAACTATGATGGGTGTGTGGGGGGGGGGAGATTGACTGTATGGAGTTATGTGTAGTGTAAAAAAAATGTACAAATGTCAAGCTGAAGCTATTCAAGAAAGGTCAAAATGGATGTTTAAAGTTCTAAAGTTTCCTTATATCTATATACAGATGTAATGCTGAAATAAGTCAAAATTGATTCAGGCATGGTCAAAATAGATATCTCTTCTAAAATCTGATGACCTAAATTTTTCACAATTATAATGCTTTCTTTAATTTGTACAACAAAGTATAAGTGGTGAACTTTCAATTCAAAGATATATAAAAACTTACCACTTCTCTATCACCACGAAAGCATGCATCAATGATATAATAACAGAAAAATAAAGGCCATTCACATTCAATGTTTTCAAACACTTTTAACTCCCAAGGTTCATAATACAGTCTCTTAGAATCCTGTAAAAAATTACAAAAAATATTAAAATACATAGAAAATACATACAATTGCAAAAAATATTAAAGCACATAACTACTGGCCAGGGATATGGTCAGAAGGGAGGCTCTAGTCCATCAAGCCTCCTCCTCTCTAAAATTCTTAAGTTTAATATATTGCATTTTAACACTAATATAAGAATAAGTTTTCAAATATAGTTTTTTGAAACTGTATATTTCATCAAAATTCAATTTTTAATAAAAATTTCAAATTTTTAAATTTTAACTACTTTTTTAATCATATTTTTGCCCTAAATTATTTTTTTCAGGGGTGATTGTGCTTCTAAGTAAAAAACCTTGAAATTTATATAATTTGTAATCAAAAAACCAGAAAAGAAGTTTATTATATATAGCAAATAATTGCATGTTTCTAACATTAGATTTAATGTAGTTAGTAAATTCAATCAGAAACGGCTTTAATTTTAACTATTATAATGAAAAACTTACCAAACTTCTTTTGGTGAATCTCACTCTTAGATGTTAAACAAATTACTTTCTTAGAATTAAATTTTTAAATCCTAAATATCAAATGCATTTTATTTATGATAAATCTGTTTTCTGGTACAATAAGTATTAGATTAAACTATAAATAGACACAGAAGTAAAATACTTTTGAAAAAGCAAGAAAAAAAAGGAGAAAAATGAAGAAAACAGGGGGGAAAAAGAAAGTAAGAAACTAGTAAAATATATTATTTTGATTTATAGAATACAAAAATGAGTATATAAATATGAAATATACAATAAACTAAATAATTTTTATAATATAAACAAGTAATCAAGCCTCCTAATCAAAAAAATGTTTGAAACACATTCAAATCAGAAGTTTGTTCAATATCTTAATTAAAAAACATAATCTTAATAAATTAAAATTGCATTTCGGATAGCAAATTTTTAAAGACATTTTTCTGAAAACAATTTTTTATTTGCGACTGAAGAATTTAATTTGTAAAGTTAATATAATTTTAGTTAGATTTTGTTTTAATTAATGTTAAAAAAAATCAAGATTTAAATAATTTACAGACTGTATAAAACTATTTTTTATTAAGTAGTAAATTAAAAAATATTTTTACATAATAAAATTTTCAGGTGATAATCAATATGGCTCACTTCCTTTCAGTATAAGTCAATGGGTTTGAATCCCCGTTTGATTTAAAGGTTTATAACAGGTTTGGTTTGGAAGCACTAGGGTCTCCTTTCATGTTACATAATGGCTAAAGACATGGAATTTACTAGTTAAAGCTGATTCTGAATGGCTACAAACAACTACATCAGTAGTGGGATTCAAATTTGTAGCAGTATCCTTCCAATTTAGCTAGCATCATAATAGTAGATGTTTAATATGGCTTGGGGCTTTACAGTATACTTTAACCTCTATGAGGACTAATGACACTGTTAAAGCCTATTCCAAATGGTGTAAATATTGATGCTAACAATGGAATACGAACCCACAAACTTTAATACTGAAGAGCAAAATCAGCAAATTCCAGCTACTTTTATTAGCCCTTTTCTGTGATGAGGTGATTTTGATTAGTTATATAATTGCTTCATTCATACAAGAAGTAAAATGCTCGGGATCTAAATCTGACCTCATCACATCTTTGTAAAAAGACAGAGGACCATAAAATTATATTCTACAGATATTGTTGTCTTGTACGGTGGTCTCGGGCGGGGTTCTGATCCCAGTCCCAGATTAGAATCTCATCTCCGTACTTGACATTAAATAAGAATGTACCTTTGTGGAGTTATTTATGAGTCCCTAAGGGACAGTGCCCAATTAGAAGGGATAAGGTTTTCCATGTTGGCAGTCTCAAGGCAGGGTTTAAGCAGACCAATTAGATTCTTACAACTATCCCGATTGGATGATATGAAGGAAGAGGGGACACGGTTGAAATTAATAAAATAAGAAATATCGAAAAAAAAAGAAAAGGTGAAGGTGTTCAATAGTTGAGATGAAGAGAGGGGTCCGACAGAAGAGGTTCAGAAGTTGAGATGAGGAGAGAGTCTGACAGAAGGTGTCGGATAGTCCAGATGAAGAGAGGAGTCCGAAGGAACGAGTTCGAGAGTCCAGCCATGTCGGACAGGAAGTGTTCCTGCATCAAATTGCATGGCCGCACCCCAAAAACTCAAGAGGAAGCCCCTGACCAGACCGACGAAAGATCCATAGATACCCATCAACCAGCAGTGTTCCGGGCACACCATTTTAATTTCCCAAAGGTACCTCCTTTGAAATTGATACCTTTTGAAATTGAGATTAGGTCCTCTCTCTTATATTTACATAATTACTTAAGTATTGAAAAATTATTGTCAGTACTAATTTAGAAGGTGTTGATAAAGCATATTTTATGAAAATTAGAATCAGTTTGTGTGTACATAGATGTATATATATTATAATAAATTTACTTTTTTTATATTAAGCTAGTTTCGGATGCTGTAATTTAGCATTTAATTTATTTTCATATCGTATGTCTGTAGTTTCTCAGAATGTGTGGTTAAATTTAGTACTAAAATACTTTTACACAACGCAATCAAAATAAAATCCCACTATACATTTGATCACAGGTTAATACTCAAATAAAAACGAGGACTATACGACATTTTCTACCATTGGAAGACGGAAAAACCAACTGTAGTGCCTTGAACTGCAGCTTAAAATTATAACAAGCATCATATCACAATATCAATTTTTTAAACTTGGAATATTAAACTTACTCTCTCTATCAACTCACTACATTTCTCCTCAAACAGAAATTAGAAAATCCCATCCCATATTTTCAGAAAACTTCCTTTTCTAACTGTTTATATCTCTTTTCTTGTGACCACTCAAATAGACCTTTGATACAAACCCCCTCAGACACAAACAGAAACAATAGTCGCAAGAATGTGTCACTGCAACGATAAGCTTTCATAAATCAACATCTGTTTGAGGGTGAAAGCTTATAGTGCAGCAAATTTCTTCTACTTTCCATGATGACCAGCGATGCTGATTGTAGAAGAATACTCTCCCTGCTGCTGAAACGTGAAACACAAGCAATAACAAAAGCTTGACAAGAAGCCTTTTTAATTAATTTAAAAAATTTGTTTGCTTCTTTGAATTCAAACTACCATGATGGATAGTTACAAACTGGAAGATATTATTTTCCAACCCGGAATTCTGGGTTACGTCAAAGCACAATCACCCTGTTTTATACATTTACTGAAACACAAGATACATATATTAAATTCTATATTGTTTTTTACTAAATTTTATGTTTTTATAGCTAAAAAAATAATGAAATATATAATTGTTTCAGTCCAGTTTTTCCTCCCCTTCAACACCAAACTAGATCCTGGCTATAGCCCTACTATTGACAGATACAGCTTTTAAAAATTCAATAAGTACAAATTACCACGATTAATAGCATCAAATCAAAAAATACAGATGTAATGCTGAAATTAGTCATCATAATAAATTACAGTTACCATTCAAACATAACTTTTTAAAATTATAATATACTTACTTCTTTTGCAGTTTTATAGCCATCTCTCAAAAACCTGCGGCACCCGTATTTTCCCTGCAAATTTAAACAAAACTGTAAATATTATGCTAACTATGTATTTACTGCAGATTATCTAGCTAACATTATTATTATTATTATTACCGACAACCATAAAAATATTATATAAATTGATTAACCATTTGACTACTCAATTTCATATCAAAATCACAGTTAAATTTGCAGTTTAAAATTGCGCATTTAAAATACACATTTAAGAGTTGGACACTTTTTAAGAGAAAAATAATTGCTTAATATAAATTTAGAACATATTGTTGGGTTAAAAGTAAAATATTGTGAAAAAGTGTAACAATTAGATTAAAAAATGATACTAATGATAAAGTTTTAACTATAGGAGCCCATATAATGTGCAAGTGCCATAATAAGTCACTATGGGAAACTAGAGCATTAGACATTTTCTTCTCAAAGGCTCTCATCATCTCACTCAAAAATGCACACAAGAAAAAAAAATATAAAACAAATAAATAAAACAAAACTAAAACAAATCTTAAATTTTTACTTATGAAAAAATTTAATATACAACAATAAATTTTAGTTTTTCTAAAAAAATTGTTTATAAATTTTTAAAAAGTGAAATTTATTTTATTAAATGTCAAACAAAAGTACATAAACATGACAAGTACATAAATACACAAACAGGAACATTTACCTAAAATTAGGAAGGGAAATGCAGAATTATATAATTTTATAACAATGAAAAAAGCATATATGTAAACAATTTTCAGGTCCAGAAAAGTAGAAACAACAAACAAATACCAAAACTATTACATCGTTATGTGCCTTGCAGATATGGACTAAACGTTGTACTCTTATAAAATAAAAAGGGATATATTTTTGTTTATTATATAAAGTTATCCAACAAAAAAGTAAACTATCTAATTTTCAAATATTTTCAAAATTCGCCTAGGCTCTAGACATTTTTATGCAATGATCTAACCTTGTTAACCCTTAATAACTTTTAATCTCTTAACCATTTAATGCACAGTTTTTTTAAAAAAGGCTGGCCAATAAAAAATCAATTTTTTTAATGTAAAAAACACAATTTAGAATGTTGTCTTGACAAGAAAATTACAAAGATACAAAAATAATCAAAATTTTTATTGCAATTTTGGATTTTGATAACATTGCATAAAATAGTCAAATATAGCTTACAATTCCATGTAAATGATAAATATAAATAAAATGATTGTTTTTTTTTTTTTTTTGCTTTCACATTGTTATTTTCAATTCTTGATTGCATTCAAGTGTAAAAAATTATAACAACATAAAGTACAACGCCCCTTGAATTATCTCAAGTGTGTGCAGTTTAGCCAGTTTAGCATGCTCGAGTCAACTCGAGCGTGCACGTTAAGAGATTAAATCATCAGTTTCCACATAAATGCATGCACTAGTGAATGAAAGCTTGTATACTAATATTTAGAAGTTGAAAATTTGAACATAAGAAATCTTTAAATCAAGATCATAGCAGAACTTTAGAAAATTCATTGAATTCACTAAATTAATTGAAAAATTTACTTACAGATTTCCTAGATTGAAAAAAAAAACAAAGATTTTTTTTTATGGAGAAATATACTTTATAATTTTTCTTTTAAACATTAATGGTTTCTTATTACTTAATAGATCAATCAGTTCCTACATAGGTATTTGCAGAAGTAATGCTTGTATATTGATATTCAGAAACTAAGAAAATATGAACATTACAAACCCGCAGTTTACTTTCAATGGTATCTCTTGTTAATTTAATAAGTTCTGGATTTTCAACAGCAAAAGCAGGAAAACCAATAACTGAGAGTAATGCTGCATCAACTTCCTGTATAAGAAACAGTTTTTAACTTACTTTCACTATAAATGCTGCAAACCTCATTCAGTGTTATCATCAGAAAACATTTTAACTTAAGAACATATATATGATTAACTTTGTCATTAATTATAGTTTAAATAATTTTTCATTTCTAATGTATAATTTGTG
This sequence comes from Pardosa pseudoannulata, assembly GCA_032207245.1. Classification (NCBI taxonomy): domain Eukaryota; kingdom Metazoa; phylum Arthropoda; class Arachnida; order Araneae; family Lycosidae; genus Pardosa; species Pardosa pseudoannulata. The sequence goes on from CM063506.1 coordinate 88,519,338, forward strand.
AAAAAAATAAAATTTAATTTAAAAAATATTATTTATATCAGAAAGTCCGATTGCTATATTTTTTAAATTAAAATTTTTACCAACCATGGAATGTACTGATAATCTTATTATATAATGATTGTAATTATAAAACAACAATTTTTTCGAATTTCTATAGTATCAACATATATGCCCATATAAAAGTCTTTCAAGCATTAAAGGTTAACATTAACTGGAAATGTTACTAGAAATTACTAGAAAATAAGTTTTCCCCACAAGATTGATGAGTATTTATTAAATACTTGTCAATCTTGTGGGGAAGATTTATTTTACTTATACCTTATCTAAAAATAAGCTAAACTTTACATTTCTAGTTAAAAATGCTGAAAGCCACTTTTTATAATAATTACTTAAACTGTAAAAAATAAATAGTTTAACATGAGGTTAATTCTTATTTGCTTAGGTCTGTTTTACTTTCTAATATAGATCTTTAGAATTTCGAAGTCTATTGTAAAGATCTTAATGAAAATATATATGAAACTGATTAGATAAAAATATATAATTTAAAAGAAAACACTTACACTTTACATTTTATTATATAGATTACATTAGAGGGTCTCCGACCCTAAAAACATATGCATAATGGCACCCATCAATGGTTTAAAATTGCCAACTGCTGTGTGAGTTAAGTTTTCGATAATAAAATTATTTTATATTTAGTAATTAAAAAACATATGCATGTTTGTTCAATAGAAATTACTTGTTTATATACTTATTGTTTTAACTACTACCAGACATCTCAGTTTTGTAAAGAATTTTTATACCAATAAATTTTAAAACAAAGAATCTTATTTTTGTTAGACTAACTGGGAGTTACACCATAATTTCCCCAAAATAAAACCCTTTTTGAATTTATGTTTGCTCTTAAAGGTACATTAAGGCTTACTTTTAGCAGATATAATTTTTTCAATCCCAAATTTATGATTATTCATGTATAAGAACAACTTTCAATGGAATTTATTTTTATACAACCAGATTTTGTTTTCAAGTATTGTCATTAACCTCTCACTCCCAATTTATTAAATTCTGACCTGAATTCTTGTTCCTTCTTTAATCCACCTGTTGATTTATTTTTACTGTACTCTGATTACTATTTTCAAAGCATTTGAAGATACACCTTTTCTTTGAAAATTGAAGATGCTTAAGTAAAAAATGTTGATTGAAAGTTATAAGAAAAAATAAAGTATACCTTGGAATTCGATTCCCTAGGAAGCATAGACTGTAATACTGCCTGTAGAAAATAAATAATCAAAATTCAATTTATATAATACATATTGAGATTAAATATTACAATCATTTAAAACAGTTTCATTAAAATAAATGGATAAACCACTCCAATGCACCTCTCCCCCCCCCCTCGGCGTGCAGCAGCCACTTACGGTACTTATCAGTATCGGTTTCTGGAAACTCGCTCAAGGTCAGTTGTGGACAGAAGAGCCCTCCCTCCTCCTCTTCCCCCCCCCCCACAGCTATTCTTTGATGATTAGCCTACATCACCTTCGACTGCTCACCAATCAATGTCAAAGCTCCCCTTCAGTTTTCTTTCCTTTAACGGGAAATTGCTATAAAATGTACGATGGCGAAAGAAAATGAAAGATAACTAACAAACTCTGCATAGCGGGATCGTTGTTACAAAAGAAGGGAAAATGATTTTGAGCAAAAAAATTTTTTGTTTTGGAGCAGTCTGGCGCAATTTACCTAAAAAATGATAGTTTTGGAGCAGAATGGCGCAAAGATGTCGTTTTGGCGCAGTCTGGAGCAATTGGAGCAGTTGTTCCACCCCTGAACTTAATTAATATATTTTAGTGCTATGAAAACAAAAATCAAGTACACATCAATTAGTTTTAAAAAGATTTTAATCAGCAACGTTTCTAATATCAATAATCTCTTTTTAACATATTTACTTATATCTTACACATTTTAATTCTAACAAAATTTAAAGCTAATTTTTCTAATCATATCATCTACAGTTATCTTGAATCTGAATGATGATTTAAAGTTTATGTATAATATCATACCCTCCAACTACTTTGGATTTTCTCTAGTCATTCTGAAGAATTATGAAGTTTTACAACACATTTCTCTGAAGTCTGTTGTGGGTAATAAGTAAATAATGAGCATAAGCTAGGAGTGTATTTTTTGTTCAAATATTTATCCAAAATTCAAAATCTGTATATCAGCTAAAATGGAGGGAAAAAAACTAACGTTTAGATATGTTACCAAGAAGTCAAAAATTTCTCTAAGAATGTAAAATAAATTGTTTTCTAATCACCATAACATGCTACATTATATGACCAATAATATTTTTACTTGTTAGATGCCAATGACAGAAGTTTGAACTGTGGTAACCCTATCTGAAGCTAGCACTTTTTCATAAATAAAGCAATGTAAACATAAAAAATTTAAAAAATACTATTTTGGGGAATTTATTGCTTAAATCTGACTAATGGAGAAGTATGTTTTTTTAATAAGAATAGCCAATCTGATAGAGATTTAGTATAAGTCCCCTTGCTGCATTTTCAAAATTTTGGCTCCTTCTTTCAAATTTAAAATCTTAAATTGAAAGAAGGAGCCAAAATTTGGCACAGGTAAGATATAAATTATTCTCCAATTTTCATATTTTATTTTTCAGTTCAAAATTTTTCCAAACTTTATCTGAATTTTACCATTATATATTTTCCTTTTGTTTTTGCTTTGCAAAGGTTTTGCATGGAGAAAGGATTAAAGCCACAAAAAAGTTCAATTTCTTTGAATGGGATACTGAATTGAGTTTAATGTTTAGAAGAAACAGGGAATTTGGAAGATCATTTTTGAAGTGATAGATTATCCTTGAGTGTGAGCTGTTATGACATGTGATCACCATGCTTCTCTTATTCTTGGAAAATATTTTTTTTTCATGGAAAAAAAACCTATGTCCCTCTGCTTATGCAGGTGGATAAAGAAAAATTTTATGAGCATTACTTCTTTTATTTATTTATTTATTTATTTTAATTTTGCATGAATTTATGAAACACCTGATATGTGTACATATATTTACTTACATATATGGATAAAAACACATATATACATCTCACCAACATTTGATTCATAAAAACGTGGCTTGTGACAGCATTAAGTGCACAAATAAGTTTTTAACTAACATTGAAGGGTACGCATATTTATACACACTGTTAAGTGAAACTTTCTAGAATAGTCCAAAGTATTCAGCATAATAAATGAAAAAATAAAACCAAACCTTACATGACACTTTTGAGCTTCATCTGCAAGCACATGAATGACAGAAGAAGGGCCTCCACGACCTCCAAACAGATCCAATTCATTCATAGCTTCTAAAGCAGCCTATAACATATAGTGAATTAATTTTGAATAAAATGATAATTTAGTATAATTCAAATGAAACATCACTTTAACTATACTAAGTTATTCAATTTCCCAGTATAATTAAAATTTCATTGCAAAGTAAAAAATAAAAGCTTCTGATAAATAATACTTTAAACATAATATTTGAATCACATTATACAACTGCACATCTAGTTTTGAAACTGAAACATAGAATAAAAACAAGACTATAAAAATGAAAATGATATAACAATTTTTTTTTTAAATCCAAGCAGTATCTCAATAATATACTCAAAGACTTATGAGGTAACATTACTTTTTTTCAAAAGTAGCAATAAATGTCAACGATACATAATCTTTGAATTACATGAAAGAATGTCAGACATAATGAACTTATTAACTGAAGATTAAATTAATGATTATTTATATTTGAGGATGACAAATGATGATACTTTTGAAGCTTAAAGTAATTTAATTTTTTAGGAATAGAGCATCAGCTCATTTGTTAATGAATATACCATAAATGGAAAAAATGCAGCTTCCATGAATTTCTAATGCACCCACATGAAAGTTAATTCTTTATTAATTAATATTAAATTACATAGATTATGATTATTTTAGAAAATAATAGAATTAAATAAAAAAAAGGGCATGAGTGTAAGTTTTAGTGATTACTGAAGGTAAAAGCTAATTGTATTTTATATTATCTTTATGAGGCAATAAATTTATTTAAAAATACTTCTACTAGTATTATTACTGTTTCTACTTATTATTGTTTTTCTAAGATGTAATAAATTCATTTAAAATTACTTCTACTTTATAATTCTTTAGTTGAAAAGCTATTTAAAAATGTAGTTGCTTATGAAAAAAATAATAAAACATTAATAACATTATAACAAGCTATTATGCTTATGTGAATAAGAAAATACTTTATATTTTATTTTAAATTACAATGTAAATACTTTTTATATTATATTGAAAATATTTATATTGTGAGACTTTATTTTAATAAATAAATGATTTAATGATAATGTTTTATTTTGTATAACTTCCATATACTGCAATGAATTGATAAAACTAGCAAAAGCTAACCGCTGTCAGTTAACCCCCCTCAATCCCTCCTACTGTATTCTCTAATGTAAACCTAAGGATTGTAAAGAAACATTTTAATCATTTTGCATTTATAAGGTTCATAGGTAATATTTATGAACTACTTTCATTAAATTCCAAATAGTTTATATAGGTGGCCTTTAAAGGGTTAAATGCAATATGAAAAATAAAAATTTAACAACCCTATAAAACATATATCTTTCATAAACAAACATTTTTTTTTAAATCTTACTTTAGCCATTCCAATCGAGCTTGCATTTAATTCAGGAAGTCCATGATTGGTTTTGTCACCTCTTTCCCAAATACCATAATCCTACATTAAAAGAAATTAAAATGAAGCAAGATACATAACTAGGAAAAAAAAACATACTAAAATGGAAGTAAAATGAATTATCTACTTACAGGTATACAATAAGCAGATTCAATATAAAACACTAAATTTTGAATGAAAGCCACTTCGTCTAAATTGAAAATGATCTGAAGACCTATAAAACAATAGAAATTGTTTTTATTAATAGCGATACATAGATGCATGTACATAATATGCATACATCAAAATACCCAGGTTGGTAAAAATCCTGATCAAAAAATATCAGTTGATTTTTTAAATTGGATTTTTTTTTTCTTAAATTTTTTACAAGTTAAACATTATAAATGGAATTATTTAAGTTAGGATTAAATTTATTATGATTAATAATTAAGATTTATTATGATTAATAATACTATTTATTTTCTTAATGTGTTCAAAATTATTTACATATGACAAATTATCTATTAAAGGGATGAAATAGGATTTATTTTTTATTCCTTTTTAACAAACCCTTACAAACTATTCACATTTTTTAATTGTTTGTTTACAAGAATAAACTATTTATTTATCAAATGAGTTTTAAAATACTAACATTTAAATAAACATAAAACAGATATAAATGAAAATACAACTGATTTGCTGTCAGATAAAGAGAAAATTCTGAAAGAGATCTGATTTGGGCATGAATTTCATTATTAAAGGAAGGATATTTAAATTTCATTTTTCCTTTGAAAAACTTAAGTATGAATTACTGTGTCTTCTAATGCTGCTGGTGGTGCCCTCTATTCATGCAATTAAAAAAAAATCCTCTTGAAAAATTTTCAAAATATGAATAGAAAAGATTTTTTTTTAAAATCATGACTTACATCAAAGTGATATAAATCAACGGACCCTGTATAATATTGTTATCATAACTAAAAAAAAGTTTGCATAAATAAAAAATAGATGGGATATTTTAAATTATTTTTGTACATTAAGATTTTGATATTTTTGGTAGACAGGATTTGTACATATCTTGGATTTAATAAGGTTTGGTTTGGAGTGCTACGGTCTACTTTTTGCAACATGAGGGCTAATGAAACCAGGACCTACAGCTTAAAGCCGATTTCGAACGGCTATGAACATACATGCCATTCAAACCCACAAACTCCGGTACCGAAGGCCAGCACCCTAACCAATCGGCCATTGTTCGGCCTTGGATTTAATAAACAAACTGTTTTGGTTCCTTTGTATGCATTATAAAAAATTTGAGAGTATTAATTAAGACTCACACTAATTAATAGCTCTTTAAAATGTTAAATATAAAGTAAATAAATGAATACAATATTCCTTTTATAGATTTAAAACAAGTAAAATGTCATACAGATCAATAAAAATAGAACAGTTTATTTAAACAGAATCCATAGTATCAATTAAAACTTTTAAATAGATAAAAAATTGATTTTGAAAATTCTTCATTGAAATACAAATTAAATTTTTTTTTCTTATTCAAAATAAAGGAAAATTTGAATACCAGATGCAGTCATCTGAGCTAATGTTAATAAATAAAGTGAAGTAGCATCCAGTTGTAAATGGCCCCAGCCACCATCAGTTTCAACAGTAGCTCCAGTTTGAGAACTGTACTTAGCGTGAAGAGAATCCATCTTGTTCTGAGTTTCCTTGAAATTTTCTAATTTTTCCTTTTGTTTCATCATGGACATCAGAAGACCTCTCATTAATTTAACACAACTCTGTAAAAAGCATTGTAATAGTCTGGTTATAAAGAAATGAAATATAAAAATAATCACAAATAAAAATGCTTTTGTATGTATTTTCTTGGAATTCAAAAGTAATAATCTACATTTAGGATACTCAAACCAAGAAATGTAAACTACTGTTAATTCATGGCAGTAAAATTAATAACCTAAACTTTAGTTTAAAATAATTATTGCACAACTGTTTGCATATTCATAAATCTTAAACATGGTTTATATGTTATGAAACTTAGTGGCTTTCTTATATTAGGCTTTGTTCTGCTCCAGATACTATGCTCTACTTATCATCACACTGAGGCAACATCTTGGTGGTAGCTATAAAATAGCTATTTTCTTTTAATTTTTTAGTCAATTTTGTGCTCTAAAGAGCTCAAAAAAACAAATTGGCTATTTTTCAAAAAATATATTTACTATATCCTGGTACAGAAAGGCTTTATGATGTACAACTTTAACTTCTTAGATCTTATACAATCATTCCTCCATAACTTTACTTAAGCATACTTTTGACCTCAGAATTATACTCACTACAAAAAATTTTCATTATGATAACAAATTAGTTTATCTTTTGTTTAGATATGGATATTATGTAGAAAGTCAAAACATCCCATATAAAGTAATTGATATCTGTACTTAAAACTGCTTTTTTTAGGGACACAAAAATGAATATATGTATGCCGAGTTTAACAATAAAGTCAATGACTTTCCTAAGAAATTTCATGACAATTAAGACTAAGCATTTTAGAAACAAATCTTACTAAATAAATGACTCATGTAATGATGTTAGATTATTTGTAGTAACTGGCTAAAAAGTAGTCTTTGAATTTATTAACTTTAAGAGAAGTATAATATTTTATGATTTTATGTCCTATTACAGGGAGACCAGCAGATAGACAATGGTTCAGAATAAAGACAACTATATCCCTTCCCTGATAATCACCAAAATTATGGGATGCTTTCAAATGTAAGACTTCTACCTTTGATGTAGTTGGTATATTTAGTTAAACAGAAGCTGCATTTCTTATCTCTATAACCATGCTTTGGAGATGTGTAACTATGAGTTCAAACACTAAAGGCATTATAATAACACAAATTATAATAGAATTTTTCTAATTAAAGTACACAGTTTGTATAAATATACACAGATAAATATATAGGCAAACACACAGGCTGGCCCATATTTTTTTTTTTTTTTTTTTTTTTTTTGTAAGAAAACTATGTGGCATTAGAAAAAAAATGTAATTTATCATTGTATGTGTAATATATTAAAATTACTACAGCTAAAATATGTATCAAAAATTCTCCTTTTGCTCTTTCTCATTCTTATATACCTAATTTCCCAGCCATATAATGTCAGATTAGAAGGAGTGTTTGCCGACTTAAATTCTTTTTACCAGTCTCCCAAAACTAACGCTAGAATTAATTCTAGTTTTCTGTCCACTGGCAACACTTTTGAAATGACTTAAATGATCAAAGTTCATTTCTGACTGCCAATAATGCAGAGTAATCTCTTGCTCTCTTGGGAAAAAATTCGTGTGATCACTTGCTGTTCAATAAGAAATTGATAGAAGTGTGCATTTGTAATCATTCGATGAAAAGCTTTTGTCCTGCAGACATTCATTTTTAGTCTTAATAAACTTCAAAGTTCTTCTTTGTTGGACTTTGGTGTTTTTTCAATGGAAACACAACTGCAAATCACTTTTCTTTTATTGCCCAGTAAGCCCAGGTAATCCAAATAACAGGAGGCTACTTTTAAATTGTAACAGTAAGAATAATTTCACCCCATTATATATTTTTAATAATTTACATGAAAAATAAGGTTAAGGTAGGAAATAAAAAATTTTATTTATTTATAAGAAAAGATACAAAAAATTACAAAGAAGGATTATGCAAAGCTTTATGTTTTGCTAACTCTTTTGTCTGTTTGTTGACATTTATTGTCTGCACAATATTATTTTTTATTGATATGAATAACAAGCCATTCAAATTATCTTGGTTCATACCTGATCACTGATAAATTTTTATTACTTTTAATTTCAAAAATGTTCTTTTGACTTTTACTTTCAATTCCCTTTTTTTAAAAGAGTAAAAATCACAAACAATTTAAAACAATTTTTTTAAACCAAAACTAACAAATAAATCATGAGTGATGCCCTGTTTACTGTGAGCTATCAGACTTTTAATTGATTGCCTGATATAAGGATCACTTTTTATAATAAGAATACTTTTTTCCATTCTACCCATCTAAGAATGAATATACTGGATTTCTGGCTGAATTTGAAGTATTTGAATACTCAAACTTTATTACTTTCTAATATGAGTACTTCAAGCATTGCAATGTAAGCAATGTTTGCACTGAACTATTTGCAACCTGAGTCCCAGAGACCACTAATGAGAAAAATGTGGGTCATGTAGCAAAATAAAATCAGAAATTTTGCCGAAATACCATCCATTATTATACATTTGCATATAAAAGTCTTTATAGTGCATAAACACAAATCCTAGTAAGTGTAACGTAATATCCACTGTAAGGAATTTGCACCATGACTCATGTGTGCCCTTCGTGATATCTTCAAAATTACCCATCTGACCCCCTTCCACACGGCATTCCTTAGGGGAAATAAGAAGCCAGATGGGAAAGGGGGGCTGATAAGGTTTTTTGGATGTGTCGCTTATTTGTTTTTGCAGGGCCTCTGAAAAGGAGGATGTGCTTTTTTCGGAAAGGCTCAAGTTTCCAGATCCCTTCCCCCCCCCCCTAAGAAAGAGAGAGAAGATCTGCATGAGGGAGTTGGATTTGGGCCTGCGAGTTGGAAAAAACCTCTGTTTTGCAGGAAGAGAATGTTATTTTGGGATATAAAATGCTCGGTAAATCCTTCCTGATTCATGCAAGCTGTATGGTTCTAAATATGACATTTTGTTTTACTCTAATGTTTCAAAAATCTTGTAAATAAAATTTGCATTGTCTATCTAAGCTTTTGGGGGAATTATTTTAATTCTATACATCCCAGTGGCAATCTACGAATATACCTGCCCCAAAAAGTAGGCGGACAGGTCCCGCGCAAGTATAACGCACCACAAAAGTGTACTGTTACATCCACTGTTAACGTTTATTTATTTATTTTTTTAATTTCCATCTTTTGACCAATTCAGATTCAAATCAATTATGTGTAACAGGGCCTTTGCCATTTGGCACTTGTGTGTGCCAAACATTTTGCACACACTATGTGCCAGCCCTGCATGTATTATATTACATCTGACTATAAAACCTTATTTTTTATGTTTTATAACTGAAATCTATTATCTTTTACATAAGATATAAGATATTTGTTATTAATATATATATATATATATATATTATCCAGTGGTGTGCGGTAGGTGTTCATGCAGGGTGTGCAAAGAGCAACAACAACAATAATAATAAAACCATAAAAATACACATTAAACACTTCTTTAACGTTTATTATTCATTTGTACACAAAATCCGTAAGTCTATCCGTATTACTAATAAAATAACGAAAAAACTTATATTTTCAGCAAACGTAGCACCACACGGCACCCGCCGCTGCGGTGCCTCATCAGGATGCTCATTGGAACCGACAAACCGAAAGTCTAGTCCATGTGCAGAGGTTTCACTGCACGCTGGCACAATAGAACGAACTGTTTCTCATTCGACCAGTGGATTAAGTTATATTTATTAATTGTTTTTAACATTTGGAAATCATATATTCTGCAAAAAACGTCTTCACAATTTTTAAAAACAAAACAACATTGTTTTCAGCTAATTATTTCAATAAATATAATGCATCACCGAAATTAATTTACCACACTAAAACATTTCACTTTATATTGATGAAATACTTCTTTTATATTTCCATGAAAACAAAATCTTACAATATATAAATTTAAACATTAACCATCTGCGAAATCATATGGCCAGTTAATCAGTTAAAAAACCAAAATAAAAAAAAAGTTCCTGCTCTAATACAACGCTTAATAAACCATACCTTCGGATGATTCTGAATGCCAAGTGCGGGAAAAATAGCTGCACTTGCCTCAGTGCCATAGTATGCTGTTCTTCTCCAGTAAATCATATATATAAAGCGTAATTTTCAATTTAGTGCGCAGTGCGTACACATAAAAAACTCTTATGTTTGTTTGCTTTTGAACGCGCTACGTGGTGCAGCACCTAGTACCGGAACGCACTGCGGGAATACAAGCAAGCAAATCAACATAATATCGGAATATATTATAAATAATATTTATTATATACCATATAAAGATAGGTAGACATAGGTGCAGAAAATTATTGTCTCTCATAATTTTGCTAGGGTGTGCAGTGCACACCCTGCCCATATGGACTGCACGCCACTGATATAATCCTATGAAAATAAAATCACCATAAAGATAACTTACTTGTTCAAGTTCATAGGTTTTTGCCCTATCTTCATCTAAGTCAGCATTCTTTTTATAAGCCATGGATAAGGCCCATACTGCCATAATAGAATACACGCTATCTCTAACCCAGGCATGATCATTCTTTGATGAGGACCTGACTAAACCAGTAACTGGATTCTAGAATAGGATTTGTAAATAAAGAGATTACTGGATTATTACTACACAAGAACAAGTTAGTTTTAAATAACATTCACATGAAATAAAGTAAAATATCTTTTGTTATAAAACAAAAGTCAGAAATTATTATTTTTCTATTTTTATAAATATAAATAAAATGCATATTTAATAAAATTCCTAGTATTTTGCTTATTAAAATGATAGTAAACTGTAATCATATGATTACAACTTTTTTCATGAATTAGTAAAAATATCCTTTGTAAGTACAGATATTAATAGTTACATTAATGATTTATTTACTAATAGTCTAGCTATATTTATGTATTTTAAATTTATGACTATAATTAAATATGTTTTTTATATGTCTTTTGAAAAAAAATGTACTAGAACATTCTAGTAAATAAAGTTGTTTTATTTTAGAAAGCATACGATGAAAAATCTTTTTGAAAATCTATCATTCTTAGGTATCAAACTGAATATTAATGAGGGAAAAAATATTCAAAGGTAACACATTTTCATTGATTACATATTATTAAGGAAACTAAGCAGAAATATATAGTGCATTTTAAAGTTTGAATATACAAGGTCTGTATATAAGATGTCATACTTTAACACATATTATATATTATAACATAGTTTTGGCTAATGAATTACATGATACACATTATTCCTGTTTAAAGGAAATTAATGGTGGTAATTAATGGCTACTTAGTAAATTAAATTTATGCACTGAGGCTACAAATATGTAAAATACAATGATGGTAAAGTATTGAGGTATTGAAGCTATCTTTATAGTAACAATATACTATCAAATAATAGCGTATACTAGATGTTCAATAACCAAGAATTAATTAGTGAAATATATGTTATTGATTTTATTGCTGTATTATTATAGAATAAGTATATAATAAATTCTAGAGGGTTGACATCAATTAATTAACATATATATGTATATTAATGGGCGGATTAATAAAAGGTGTATAATTAAATGACCTCTGAAGAAGTCAATTTAATAAAATTAGTCCTTCGACATTACAGTGCGACCTTGAAGTTATTTTAATCATGATTCCATGACCTTGTTCAACCTTTCTTCTTTTACCTGATTATATAGATTTTGAAACTATAGCTCTCTATTTAGTAAATAAATATATTTCTTAAAACACGAATTTAACGTACCTGATGATCTAAAATAGTCCGCTGGACCAAACGCTGGTAATAATCTAATCTAGCTCCGGAATTGCTGCGGCTCCTCATCTTTTCTGATTTTAATACAAAAGGTTGAGTACAAAAAAGTAAAATCTGTGTTTTTCAGGAAAATTTATAACTTTGTGGTATGTCATAACGAATTAGTCCGATTCACTTCAAAGTTCCTCCGTCCCCATCTACAGAACCCATTCTGCACTTGTACAGAAAGTAAATAAACAGAAATTATTAATCAGTCACACAGCTTTGATCGAGCAAGCAGCATTTCTTTTTTATATATTTTCATTATACCTCTTCCCTCGAAAATAAATAATTTTGATATACATTTGTTACTTTTATCAGCAGTAAATATTTTTTAGTTAAAAATAATAGTTTTTAACCACTAAACAAACAATTATTGATTTTAACAAGTAGCATTTACAGTACACTACAACTTTCAGCATTATATCATTTGCGTTAACCTTTCTTTGGAAACGGTAAGATTTTGCAGATTATTATATTTTAAGAAAATAATTTTTGAACTGGTATTTTTAGTCCAATTTTTTAGGTTTACGCATTAAATTCGTTATAATCTTTAATGATGTATGTAATGTTAAGCGTATCTTATGCAAACTAACTGTAATTATTTTGTTTTGTTTTTTAGTGTACATCAACAGTACTGCAAACATGGGTCAGAAATGGGGAGAAATTGCTAAAATGCGACGTATAGTTCAATTTCGCATTTCTCCATATGAACAAAATATATTTGCTGGTACACTTTCTAAAGGATTACCAAATCTTATGAGGAGAATTCGAAGTCAAATATTTATTATTGCTCCCCGTAAGTTTTTCTTCTTAAGTTGTTATAATTAAAAGGCATATATTATAAGTGAAATGCTTACATTCTCTCTATCTCTCTGTGATATGTTGTTATGAAATGTTTTCTAAAAACTTATTTAAAAATTTATCATTATTATTTGCCATAGTTGATTATATCCTATCATACTTTATTTTCCAGTATAACTTGCTCTGCGCTTTGAAATAAAAATATATGTCCTATTTCTATATTGGAAAGAAGTTTCCCAAATTATGAATTAATCACAAGTAAAATGTTTTTGATCTAGTAAAAATAACATTAACAGATTTATTTTTATGCAGTTCTCTGTAGACTATTGATTTTCTTTATTAAATATGAGCTTAATTTGGAATATATTCAATGTAGATTTTCTTCTATGTGTACTGAAGTAATATAATTTCTGTCTGCTTTTATGCTAATAAAGCAGAATAAGTTTGAGAACAGCAGTGCTTTGAACCCTTTTAGCAACTTTTTACTTGGCATCATAAATCCTGACAAAGACTAATCTTTGCCAATAAAGATTTCCCTTGAAGTGTAAAATGCATTTTTCGAGCTTGTCAACTCAGAAGTATATGAAAAATAAAAACATAAAATGTAAGTTTAAAAAAAATAAGAGTATGATTTATTTGCTTATTAGATGAACTACAAAATCTTTGTACTTAAGGTGTAGATGTACTTTGTTTAGTAAAAACAATTCTTTAGAAGAATATATCTGTTATTACTTAAAAAACAAAACATGCTCATTTGGGAAAAATTTTTTTTTTCATGGGTTAAAATACAAAATAAACATTTGATAAATGTAAATAAATAAACGTATTCTTCATTAATAGAAATATCTTGATTAAATATATAATACCTTGTTTGAAAATATGAAATTTTGGGTTATATATAGCATACTTTTCAATTTTAAAGGGTCTGCAAATGCAACCTATTACTCTTGGTATTACTAAAGAATAATTTTTATTATTTCCTAATTACATGGTCTGTGTCCACAACGGTCTGTTTCTGCCTTTTATTTGTGATATCCCATTTATGGAGACAAGGAACCCTGTTTCCATTTGATCAAAAATTAGGCTTCAAAAAAGTTGAAGTAAAAGGTTTGAAAGAAAAAAATCTTAATAGGGAGGATTTTAATCGTGTCAATATATAAAAAAAAAATCAGGACCATAAAAATTGAAACTCTGTAAGCTAGTTTCACTGTAAATACATTTATACAAATGTGTCGTCACAATTTATTGACTCTAATGGTACTAGTAATACTTATATTTATTTATTGATGATCATTAAGCATTTAAAACTTATCCATATTTTAATAACTTTGTTATTTTTTTTCAGCTTTTATTTGTGGATATCTCATTTACGACTGGGGAAATAAAGAATATTTGCGTTCTCAAAGGAAAAATTTAGCTGATTATGAAAATGAAGAGTAAAAAGTTAAATTTTCTGACTAAAGTATGAATTTTGTATAGAAATAAACTTGTGTATTATGTTTTGAGTTTGTTACTATTAGAATGTGCCTAGATATTGAAATAAATCTGGAAAATATACTACTGAAACAATTACTTATAACAGCTGTTTTTAATTTTTATTCAATGAGAAAAATATCTTTTGAAATTTATACTTTAATACATTCCTGTTAATCCAGCCATTCTAAAATTTATATTAGTTTGTACAATAGTAATTATCAATCCGTGATAACAATTTTAACCACTTATATCTGTCAGTCAGATATTTATTAACATTTACATGTACCCTAATAAAAGCATAGTTTAAAATTCAATTAAAAATAAAACTGTAAATTTGTAGTTTTAAAGGTATGCTGGATTTTATATATATATATATATATATATATATATATATATATATATATATATATAATTATATTCTAGAGATGAAATCTAGTCTACAGAATGTTTTTTTAAATTGCTTTTTTAGCTCTAACTTAATGTATACAAAAAAAAAAAAAAAAAGAGTACTGGCAACTTTTAATTTTAATCACATTCAAATTTTTTAAAGAAATAAACTTTTTCCTTATTGCACTGCACAATGTATTACTAAAACTGGGATTCAGCCTGGAGGGCCTCACAGATATATGGGCCCAGTTTTGGCAGTTAATTACTAAAAGTTTCTGATATTTTGTTTCCTCTCTATAGAAGTATCTGGGAAAAATTTATTACATATTTTATAATGTATTGTAATGAAGAAATATAAAGCATAGGTTTACTTTTTTACAAATTCTCAGGACTTGTAAGCCTTAGTTTTCATGTAAAGTTTGTTTTGAAATATAGTCAGCATCTTTTGCTTGGTGCCTGCTTCTAAATCATGAGGACCTAGGTGGGGATAATGTTACGTTCGTAGCATACCTTAAGCTACATATACTTTCTGGGTGGTGCTAAATGGGTAACAGTTTTGCAGCCTTGTTTTGGCATAAAGACATATAGTGCCTTTATTGCCAGCTCCATAAGAGGAATACAGTCAGCGACTGTTACTGCTAGAAGTTTCTATATACATTTGAACATAAAGGCATAAGTGTGGTTTCATCTTGGACAAAGAGATATTACTTCAAATTTCATTCAAATAAAACCAAAAATTTTTAGCATTTTTGGATTTTATACAAATCAATCAAAATCTTTAAGAAAATATGATGCACATTATCTTGTGCAGTAGTATTAAGTATACTGTATTGTGTGTAAAGAAAAGTGTGCTTTGAATATGAAAAATATTTCCCCCAATACTTTGGGTAATTAATTTTATTTGAATAAAAATTTTTTTAATAAATGTATAAACAAGTTTAAAGATTGTTAAATTTAAGATGTCTTAATGCAGTTCGGAATTTTTACAGTTGTAAGCAACTGAAATTTCTGTGTTTAAACTAGTTTTTGACCAAAAACATTTTTAATAATATACTGTACCATGCCAAAAATCTCTAATTTCTTTTTTTTTTATAGTTCTTATAATTAAATGTAATTTTAATGAATAAATGTTACTTCTTAAACTTCAATCACAGAGTGGTGTTATAACTCTACAAGAATTCTCAAAAAGCTGGTCCTTAAAATGTCTTTTTTATTGCCAGAATTAGAAAATTGTATTTATGGACAAAAAAGTATATTTGTTTTATGGGTCATGAGTTAAAATATAAACTAGAATAAGACGTAATTGAAAACTTGATGCTTGTACTGCATATAGACAAATCCTACTGCACACAAAAACCATTACCTGAGGCATGGTTGAAAGGTTATTTGTGTTTTCTCTTGTTTTTCAAAACATATGTAATATTTCACTGGTGAACCTTTTATAACTTATTGTTAATATACAATTAAATCAAGATCTATGGGAAAAATCTGACCAAAATACTAAACTTTTGAAACAGTTCTTGTTAATATGTTTTAAGGAGTTGCAAAATTATATTGTACAGTTACTTTTTAAAATATAAAGTTTACATATGCACTGCATACAAATCAATAACAATAAATTATATACTGCTGGTGAATAAAACATTTCCTCCCTGCTGCTTTTATTAGACTAGACAAATGTATATGAAAGTACAAATCTCATGAAGTGTATTGATTTTTGCGTAAAGACCTTTATGGATCTGTATACATTTGTTTTACTCATTACTATGATATAAATTCACAACTAGAATAGTTTTGAAAAATATAGTTTATTATACAAAATATATATATACAAGTACTGTTATTGGTAGTCTAATTCACAGTTTCATGAAACCGGAAACAATCTGAGACAATTTTCCATACATTTCCTGATGCACCTTGTTGAGTGGTTAAAAGAAATGACTCTGAAAACAATGTTGGAGATATTCCAGTGAATTTTACAATTCCAGATACTGACACTAGTATTGTTGTTTGTCCCAGTACTATTTCATCTAAGAAAAGAAAGGAAATATTTAAAAACAATACCATTTTAAGAAGTTAACCCATTCGGGACCAGTAAGAGGAGAGCATTATGTTTTTTAGTAGGACTGCATGCTTGAAAAGACTATTATTCCAGATCAAGTGTTTTTAGTGAAGCATAACATAAAAAAAAAATGAAATTCTAAGCATTTCTTTGAATAAAACACTTGAAAAACTAAAATTAGATATTGGATTGCTCTTTATGATGCAATACAAAGGGAAATATTAACTATGTATATTTATATATTTCCTCATTAAGTGAAGGTAAAAAATTCAGAAACAGATAAATATCTGCACAGTATGTTTTCAATTTGATAAATTTTTAATCTTAAGTAATCCTATAGAACAGTTGTTTGTAATTGAAGACTTGTTAGCCATCTCTGGTGTATATACTGAGTTTGAGAAGTTACACACTTGCCTTATACACAAAGATGCATAACACTTGGCCAAGGAGGTAGTAGAGCTCTGATGTGTACATGTAATGCTGGTCCTGAATGGGTTAATACAGTTTAAAATAAAAATAATGTCATTATAAAAATTTTAATTCTTTTTTGAAATTTCATTCTGTAGTTCTTAATGCAGTACAAAACTTTCTTTTTGTTTGCAAAAATAAATATTTTTCTATTATGTACATATTAAAGGGACATTTGGGGATCCTCTTCAAAAAAAAAAAATCTTAATAAGAAGTGTAAAAACAAGTAACAGCATTTCAGGAGAGAAGGGGGGGGGGATTTAATCCCTTGGGTTAAAATATTAAAGATGAAAATTAATGGAAATTACGCTAAGCACATTTAAAGAAATTAAAATTTTACTCTAGAAAAAATTTAAATAAAAGCAGCTTACCTTATATTACTAGAACTACTATATTTAAAGACAGGCATTAAATTTCTTTTGTTAATGAATATGACAAACTCTTGAGAATAATGACCTATAGTTTTGTGCTTGTTCAATGAGAACAATGTCTCTGATGGCTTTAGCTTTTAATTATTGTTGAGTGGTCTTACAGATTCCATGACCTTCATACCTAAGCATTTCTGCCCCTCAAAATCAAACAATGCTAGCATTTTTTAGTACCTTTTTGCTGTTACAATAGCTTATTGAGTTTCAATCTGGCACTCTTAAGATTAGGGGTCATGTAGCTATAAGATTATTTGAGAGTCAAAGAGAATGTGCTGTATTTTTCTTCAAAGTAGACAGAATGGGGAAAAGGGGAAAAATTTTATTTTTCCAGAAATTAGATAGTGGGATATACCCTGAATTCCAAGGTTCCAGAATACAAAAACCCTTATACTAGACTGCATTTTAAGTTAATTCTAATGCTTAACTTTAAGTTAAATCATTCATGATAGACAAGGTAGTGTCTTGCCATTGTGAAAATAATAAATTTGATATTTCTAAAAAGGTATAAATATTGTGTTGAAATGTTCTTTTCTTCATACTGGTTATATATTACCCATAAGTGGAACTAACCAGGATTATGGGATCTCTTTGATATATTATAAGTGTTTTCCACTTTGAGACCCAGTGGTGTTAAGGTCTACTGGGTTCGCTTCATACTCCCAAGTCAGTCGTCTGATCCTCTAACTGAGAAAAGTTGATTTAGCCTTTCATTTCTTCAGTGTGTACACAAATTGAGCATCAAGCCTGCTTGGGAACTAAACATTGGGGGTTCCATGTAATTCTGACCACCTAACCATGACACAAGATCTTTGATCTTGAAAATGGATATTGGCACTGTAGATTATGGCCCTAAGGTAGAGCTATATCTCCAAGGAGTTTAGTTTGTCTTCCATTTTATGTGAAGTGTGATTTACAATATAAGCTTAAAAATTGCTATTTAGTAAATAAATTTTGCCTAACATTAGCAGACTGAAAATTATATCTTCAAAATACTTGAATAAAGACTTTAGCTAATATAGCCTAGCTACTAACTCATTTGATCCTAAAATATGCAAAATTTACATCTCCCTTCTTTTCAAGTTGTGTATATGACTGTAAAAGCTGTATTATTAATCAAAAATTATAAGATAGAATCTACATTATATCTTAACATTCTCAAACATAAGTACAGATTTTAAGTGTAAGATATAGCATTGAAAATGAAGGAGAAATGCTGAAGTATGACAATTACAAAAGTTTTAAAAAACAATTAATGTAAAATATAATATATGAAAAGCTTATAAATTTACAAGTGTAAATTATGCTGTTTGCAAAATTTTATTGTTGATAATAGGAAAAAAAAACATAACTATAAAAGCAAAAGGAAAGAAGATCACTTACTTATTAAATGCTGAGCATCAACTGATCTGATATCTGTTTGACATATTGGAAGGGTTTCATAAAATTTACTAATGCTATCTTTCCCTTGATATGGATTTCCATTCCATACTAAAGAGGCATTTTCTGAATATAAATTTGAAACAAGCTGTACAAAAGAAATGGTTTCGAATTAAATACATCTTTATTATAATAACAATAACAATATATATATGTGTGTGTGTATGTTAACTACTGATAACACAAAACACTAATAAATATTTTAATTACACTATTAGTTAGTATAACATGTTTCTATGAAAAAAGCTTCAGATAAAACCCACATAAGGCTTACACATGTTTCTACTACTCCTTTAGGCATGCAATGTTTGTCTCAATTAAGGCCTGTACAAATTGAAAAATCATCAGATTCAGTTTGCGACTCCTTTTCTTCATGAAGAATGAGCAAATTTCTTATGTGACAGCACAGCATTTTTAACTAATTAAAGGCCGAAATACATATAAATCAACACCTAAATAAATAATTAAACATTTTTACTATCATGCAAGAAATTTTTCCATTCTTCATTGGAAAACGGAATCAAACTGAATTTGTGGCTTTTTCATATTCTTTCAGTTTCTTTGACATTTGATAAGGTTTTTATATTACACCCTCACAATGATCAAAATATTTGAGGTAGCAAAATGGGCAAAGTGCTACTAAGAAAATATACTGAATAGTACAGTTTCAGAAACAGCTGAGAAAAAATATAACCATGTTTTTCCTTTAACTGTGAGAAAAAATAAATGATTTTTTAGTCATGGCCTTACCAGGTAATTTGAATAAATGAAGAGGATAAGTACGGTTCTCAAAATGAAAAGTTATATTTTGACTAAAGAAATATTTTTTTAATATAACCTTTGAGAAAAACTTTGCTTACATTGTTGTTAAGCATTTTGCATCATTATAATGTAACATTATCAAAACAGGAATATCATTAACTTTAAAAACACACTAAAAATACAGTCGAATCATATTTTTTAAAAAAACTTACATGTCGTTTCTTGTCCAACATTTCATAAAAAAGCTTCGAAAAGTCTTTCCCAGCATCACAACTCTGGTCAGACCGTAACTGTTTATCCTAAAAATAAAAAATAATTTTTTAAAAATTGCATAAACATATAAGAATTTGATTTGATTTAGAGCTGTTAACTTTTGCTTAAACCGAGGACTAGTGTTCAAAGCTAGTTCTGAACTGCTACAAATGTCTATTACCACAGTAAAACAGACTAAAAGACAACCCAACTAATTCAACCATTGTCGAGCTAAATATACAAAGGTTTAAGATAGTAAACGTCAGCAATCAGCAATTTTTTTTTTTTTAGAGAAGGCCAAAAAACCAAAGAAAACAATTTAGCAAGCTAATATAATTTATTCTAAAGCTTTAGCAACTGTAAGAAATATTTCCATGGTCTATTCACCTATAAGAGCACAACATTCAGTATCAACCTGACATTTTTTTAATAGGCATTTTAGGATTGAAACATTTTAAGAATATCCACAATAACCCAAACAAGCTCCAGCAATACTTCATTTTTAATAATTTTACCATTATTCACATTGTTGCTGTTTTCCATCTTAACATATCAAATAAGTAAATAATAGAACTTGTACCAAAAGAGAAAGATACTGGGCAGGGCTTAAATGAACATTCCCAAATTCAAGCTCTATTTCACATATATTGGATTCTTTCAATGGGAGAAAATATTCTCATATATCTGAATCTTTGTCTACTGTTAAGTAAAAAATAAGCTCAATAAACACAGATTAAACACATATATCTTAATCTTGCAAACTTTCAAGCTGAACACTTTAAGAAATTCTAGCTTTAAAATCCACATATTTTTTTCCATAGCATAATGCTATCAACAAATATGAATGACTGGTACCAACCACCAAAAAGTCACTAAAAACTCAGTACAGGATGTGGGGGAGGGGGTATATCTAATCTGTAAGACATCGTAAATTCTGTAAAATCAACATGCTGTTTCTAAGGCTGACACTTTAATACTAACAGATCTACCTAGACAAAAATCAGTTTTTATTGAATATTTCTTTATACTATACATTTCTTACATATATAAAACACATTTTCTTTGACAAATAATGCTTTTAATAAATACTCACCATGATTTTAACTTAAAAGTATACTTGAAAGCAAATATAATTTATCACTTTTTCAATTTCAGAGCTTTCAATGAAATAATCAATCTGAAAGATAATAAACATTTATATATGAAATTAAAGTTATCAAACTGTAATTAGACGAAGACATGAAATTAGGATAAATATTTGTAATAAACATCTGTAGTCTACACAACAGTTTTTAATAATAGTTAATTAATAATGAAACTTGATGAATAACAAATAAATTTTTCAAGAGTACTAATGAAGCATGACATGATTGCGATATTAGTAAGGTATGACATTATAGAGAAAATTCATTCTGACATTATTTTAACACTACATGAAAACAATAAAGATAAAGGACAGTAAAAATTTTTACTTGATTTAATTCGACACAAAAATTTAATTCATAAGAAGTTAAACTACAAATCACATGAACAACAACAAACTCTACAAACAAGTCGTTTCACTTCCACTCATCTGAAAAAAAAAATACTTTTTCGAGACGAGCCAATGAGATGCGCAATAAAATTGATGACTCAAAGCTCACAAAACCATATATTGCGAGTTTGGGTAAATAGCTGTTGATTCTTTTGAGTTATATGACTATAGTCCTCAAACTGCGGAGATAGAATTTCGAGGAACAGAATTTAGAAAATTTAGATCTCTTTTTCATTTTGTCCCCAAATGTACTTTGACTTACGGACGCAAAAAGTCTCAATTTAAAAATTAAAAGTAACAAATCTAGTAAACGATTAAATTGAAGTTATTATGCAGTATTTAAATTTATAAATAAAAGTCAGATGTGTTATAAATAGAGTACGATATAGTTTTGATAGATTTTATTTATATTTCTGAATATATAGAAAATCCTTTCTAATCTGTTTATACTGTGTATATCCATCTATTTGTGAGAAACGTACTGATATGTAATTTCCCACTCGCCTATTATGTCATCAGGCATTTCTCTTATACCCAGATCAACACACGACAAGTGTATATACAATTTATCGTTACCGTGTCATTAAATGATAAAATATCTTTATGGTAATTGTTGATTCATCTACTACTTAAACTTAACTCTTCAGAGCAACAGACCAGCTTAGGATGTATGAAGTACATGCCAGTCTCCACTTTTGAGACCAAGAGCCCTAGGTTAGAGTATATCTTTCAGTTATGTGGTTAACCTTACAAAGAAACCCCAATTAATCTTGCTTGGTCCTCAGTTTACCAACTAAAGGGATAAAAGGTTGAGTCAAGATTTATTTATAACTATATTATTGTAATGTAAAACAGACAAATTGAAGAAACTTGTGTATAATGATCCCGAAAAATATATTCACTGTAGTAGATGCTACTCATCTCTCTGATGAATCCTACACCATGTTCTAATGACCCCGTCCCATAAGAGCATCACAAACCTGGTTCTGCTCAACCAACAACCACAACCAGAGAAAGAAGGTAAGAGGGACTAGCGGGGATGGAAGAGGAACAAGGAGAATAGAATCTTTCCTTTGAGAAATTCATGTCATTTAAGTGTCCACTTCTGAATCTCTCCAAGAGTTGAGGCGCTGGACAACAAAGATAGTCATTTATGCACCGAACCGGGCCCGTATGGCAGAGCGGCCTTCCAGTTATGTTCCGGTGGTGGTGGGCAGATTGTAAATACTAAATCGATTATCCGGGCTGCCCTCGCATATGCAACACAGACAGTCTGGACCCTTAGCAGCGTACTAGGTATGACGGGAGATGTTATAAAGTTAATATAAAGTTACTTACTTTTATGGGAGGAGAGGATTTCCAAAGAAGTTAGCTCTGAAGACCAGAAGATTTCAACCTTTATCTAGCAACTATATCTACAACATCATTACCATATACCCTAGCATGCTAAGGAATCCGCTGGAGGCATACCGATAGCTCAGAGGCGTACAAAAATATTCTGGTCAGGTTTATCATATATTTTTGGATATTTTTTTAGATACTGGATAGCACTTTACTATCATTAAAAATCCAATTACTACTTTTATTAGTAGAAAGGACATAATCAAGAGCCTTCCCAATAGCAATAATTTCTGACCTAAGAACAGAGCAGTAGTCAAGATTTTGGATTTTCGGATGTATCCCCCTCAAAGTTGAGGATGGAGAAGCAACTACCGTCATCAAATTTCCTGCCATCCGTCGCTTTACGTTTGTATGATACAGAAGGCAAAATTCAGCCAAAATGGAAAACTGTCCCTGTTATAAGAAAAATACGTAAAGTACCCAAAATGTGTGAAATTTTAATTTTTATTTTTGTAGTTATAAGGAAGGTGTAAAGAAAAGGGTATATATTAAATTTATATTAAAACTGTTTTTTACAACATAATAGAGCGTGAACATTTTTACCATACGAGTTTATATTTGGTACAAAGGTATAAATTTACTTTAAACTTATTGCCTTTTTTATCTAATTCAGTTCGTACTTATAGCAATATATTTTTTTAGTTAGTAATATTTTTATTATTAAATTAATCATAAATACTAAAAAAGCATCGTAGCTTTGGAAATTTTACAAATCCCAATAAATTAAAATGTTAAAAAGCTTGTTTATATTTCATTTTAACAAGTTCATTATTTAAATACATTGAAAAGTTAAATATAATTCTTTCTCAGTTTATTCATTCTACTTGATGCTCAGAGGAAAATTCTTATTTTTGACTAATTCTAAACAACTTTAACTTATTGTAATATGAATTTTATATAATGAGGAATTTAACCCTTCCGTTCCCACAATAGCCTTCGGTAGCCGGACCTCTGGGTTCCAGAATAGTCTAAGCCCTCTGAAAGAATTTCTTTCCTCTCTAGAGGCTTGACTACTAATAGCCTTTTATAATGCTGATAGTGGTGAACAGAGGACTCATTGTAAATATCCAATGTTAGCTGGTGTTTTTTCCTGTGGTTTTGCAACACGTTTAGAGACACTACTCGTTGCTGGATAACACGAAACATTTCATTGCGCTTCTATTCGATTTTGGACTTGTTTACTTAGATTGAAAAGTGAAAAAAAGTCTGGGGGAAGGAAAACATGCAAACTTTGGTCTGTTGGGTTGGAAACCGGAGGACTATTGAAATTCTAGTGTGTGGGTGTTAAAGAGTTAATAGAATTTTAATAATAATCGAATTTATATGAATATTAATATTTCTAACTAATATTCTAATAAAAATTTTGATATGGTTCAAATAATAAGGTCATTGTTGAATTTACTTCCCCTACCCTCCAAATACCACTATTAGACAAATTATTTTTTTATTACCATGTAGGTGACATTTATTTTAAGACATTTCTCTACAATGGGTGTTTGATAGTTCAACTAATTATTGTATTGGTGTGTTTGTACACGAGAAACTTGTACTTCAGAGGTAAAAGTTTGTACAGCTCTAAAATCTCAATGGAAATTGTTATGATACCTACTTTTAAAAGTGAAAATTCCTGAACAACTGCAGTTTGTATATGGAATTTTAAGCAGATGTAAATATCTTCCTTTGTTTATATGTTAAGAAATATATAAAAAAGATTACTCTTTGTGATCTACCCCAGAATGCGATAAATTTGATCAAGTATCTGTGTGTATCAGGGATATATTCGATACGGATTCAGCAAAGTATCTAACTACTAGAAATAAAATTTGTTATATCAGCAAACTGAGGTGTAAATCTAATGTATCATTTAAGAACTATGAAAGGGTGTGCTCTTTAAAACAATATTTTAACAGAAAAGTGTCTTGAAAATAAATTAAGAACGACATATTAGTTCAAATTCTATTTGTTGGTGATATGGATAAAAACACATTTGAACATTTTGGTATTGTAGACTCGAGAAAAAGTCTTTTTTCT
This sequence comes from Pardosa pseudoannulata, assembly GCA_032207245.1. Lineage (NCBI taxonomy): Eukaryota > Metazoa > Arthropoda > Arachnida > Araneae > Lycosidae > Pardosa > Pardosa pseudoannulata. Next base: position 88,544,725 of record CM063506.1, read on the forward strand.
TGTAGTACATGTAAGAAATGATTTTTTTTACAAAAGACATCTTTGTTCTCTTCCATCATCTTCCTTCCTATAAAGGAAAAAAACATTCATTTGCATTGTAGTTAGAAAGTCCATTCTACTAGTTCTAACTTAAGAATTAATCTTCGTTCTCACACAGGAGATAGTCCATATGCTTATATTGAATGTAAGAAAGCATGTTCTATAAAAGGCAACTTTGAAACTCATCACTGTTCCCACACCGGGGAGAAACCATAAGCTTGTATTGTGTGCAAAAAATCATATTTTTGAAAACTCCACTTTGATATTCATCTCTGTTCCTATATTTTCGTGCCCAGTGCCTTTGTAATTTGTGGGTATTAAGTAAAAGCCTCGTGTGTCCTGCCGGTAACAGGAACTTGGCTATAACTGACATAAATGCATGTTAAAAGAACCAGGTCATTTGGAAGACATAACTTATTCTTTTAATGCTACCGATCTACGACTATGCAACTCAAAGATATCGAAGGATACATATGCGCAGTTCTAACAATGCTATTTAAAAACAATGCTCTTGAAAGAAATTTGCCAAAAAATCCAGATGATGGAAAAGTACATCTGAGGGACATATTCCCTCAAACCAGCTCAATCCCCCCCAACATGGTACAACAACTTTGACCATGTACTCTTTTATGAATTTGTACCACGTTCTCACCGACCAACATTTTGAATGATGATTTCACCGACGTTTAACGTTTAAATTGATTCTTTTCACAGGAACTTATTCGACACTCAATCCGCTTGTATCCTAGGTTAAGAATCTCATGTATCTCTGTAAAAGTTTTTCAAAATTTATTACGGAATTTCACATGGACACACATACGTTGTTCTTCAAGCTTTGTCATTGTAATTTTATGAAAAACAACTTGTGAACGTACTCGCGTAATAGTAATCTCGGCGATAGAGGATTTAGCAAAACTAAACAAATGGGAGTTTATTGTGTGTAAATTTTGCCACTAGGCAATCTCAGTAGTCTCAATCTCTGTGCTGGTTGACCCCCATTTCAAAAATTCGGTTAAAAAATTGTACATAATTTACATAGCACTGATCATTTAAATTTTATTTTGATAGTAAGCTGTGTGAGATTTTTGGATAGGGCTATTATTAACATTTGGACACCGCAGTACTTTAATAATTTTGAGAGATGTTTAGTTGAAGGTTTTTGTGAAGTGTGTTGTGTTTGTGTTGTGTTAGTTGAAGGTTCATGATCTTTTGATAACAAATTTTTAAATAAGCTATTTTTATATTTAGATTATTAGAGGCTTATGTAGGCATTGTAATATTTGTGGGCTGCAAGTCGGTACCCCTTTGTTCGCATACCTGATGTGGAACTAGACGATGTCATTAATAAAGAGTCAGTAGCCATTGTCAAGTACACGCCGATATAATCATCTGTAAATATTCATTTTGAAGGAATACCGTTTTATTAAGAGAGTCGTTTCGGAGTCACTGCCTTTAATTTAGATGAAGGATTTACTTAGCGGTAACCGACGCATTGCTTCTACTTGAAGTAAAGGCTTTTACCTGAAAAGAACCTTTTGTATGACTACTTTTTTTTTGTACAGATATTTTGTTACATTTCTGTATAATCGAAATTTTTCGTGAATACAATACTTTGTTTACTCTGTACCACGAAATAATTAGCAGTAAAAATTCAAAATTATTCTCTGAAAGCAATATAGTTTTATTTTTGTTTTTGAAAATGAACTTTAAAAGTCTTGTTTATACTGTTTAAGGAAGGTCCGAAGGAAGGATGGAAGAGGTCTGAATTGTACAAAAACGAAACTTGGCTAGTTGTTGCCAGTAAAAAATATTGTTTTAAAGAGTTTGGTGCTTAAAGCGTCGTAAAATTAGTAATACAGGTATTATAGCAACAGTTTGGTCTTTTTTTGAATACATCTCGTTCATTGAATTCCCTCAATCAAACTTTCCCTTGCTTTAAGAATTCGTAAAGTGATAAAATACCGGCTACTGATAGCGTTGTACAATTCCTTTTCAATGCAGTGGTTAAGATACCAAGACTTGAGATTTGCTAAACATTTACTTTTTTTCGAAAAGTTTAACTCGAAATGTTTAATTTTATCGCAAAGTTCTGAAAGTAAAATTAATTGCAAAGTTTGTTTGTTTTATTACACTTCTGTACGCGTGTGCAAAACATAACGAAATATTTAATATGGAAAATAAGTTTAGCAAAATACATTGTGGTAGATAATTGTCGATGAACTACTATCGACAGTGGTGAAACTGAGCCTAAGTAGCATGTATTCGTAGATTATAAGATTGTAATGAGTTAATACAGTAAAGTAAAATAGTTATTAAGAATACAGCTAAAATCTCAATCTATTGTTGCTGGATAAGTAATTAATTTCTATAAGTTTTATATGTTGTATGTATCAACAATAAAAAGTTATTTATTGGAAAACAAATCCCATAATTACCTTTAAAATATATTGAAAGGTATTTTTAATGAGGAATTTGCACATGTGGGGGATTCGAACAACTTAGTGTTTTTCTGATAATTTCAGACTCGTAGATTCCAAAAATGTTCTCAAAAATGTAAAAAACTGGGTCCATCATTTAAAAAATTAATTTTAAATAAGCGAAAATCACGTGACATCAAAACGCTCCGTGATTGGTTGTGATGTCATCGTTCATGCAGACCAATATTTTTGTGTTGCTTTTAAGCGCGCACTATTTTCCGATTTTGTTTTTGCAAGTTCCTGAAATTTTCTAGCTATCAAAATTTATTTTTATTTAAACCTGAAGGTTTATTTTATCGATCTAGATAGCCTAGTTATCTCAATTTGTCATAAATGTCTCTTCTACCTGGATTTACCAAAGGACAATCAGACAACCTCCCGAAAATTGACAGCATGTCAATGTTTTCTTTCTTGGCAAAAAACCCGGATTTTATGGGAGCAGAAATACGAGGAATTAAAACCCAAAGGTATGTAAAATCATTTATATTTTTTCCAATTTTACTTAACATGTATTAATACTTTATTCATGCTAAACACAGCTCTTTTGTTTGTAAACACAAACAAGTCAAATAAATATACATATATCATATACACATACATTTGTAGTAGCATCGTTTTTTATAAATAGAGATAGATGTAATATTAAAATAAAAATTAGAGGAGGTATTTATTGTGAGACCGGTCTCATTAACCTTCGTGTTGCAAAAAGTAGACCGTAGCACTCCAAAACCAAACCAATTCTTAGATATTTTAAATATGATGAAAAGAAATTTAAAATCTTTAAACGGCTTTACTTAATTATTTATACATTTTTAAATAGCAATACAATTTTATTGCCTTTAATATTAATGTCAAATTAAAAAATGTATAAAATTTCTCAAATTTAATTTTTAAAGTAATATCATTATTAAGTATTTTAAAAATATTATACTTTTTTTTCAAATTAGTCACCAATTTAATCGAAAAATATCACTGTGATTTGATACACAAGAAAGTATGCATCTCTGAAGAAAATATTTATAATACCTTGAAAATACATAACCTTCCCCTCCCCCGAGTTATTTATTAGATAATTATATGCTTTAGATATTTATATGTTTTTCGATATTTATATGCTTTATAAAATATTTATTGTGCTTGAACTCTGTGATAATACTCGAAAATTAACAGTTTTAAAAGTTAAATAGCAGTGGTTAATCAACAATCCTTTTAAAGGTATAGATGTATTTTTATATACTTTAATTGTTCTAAATTAGTAATATTTAAACAAATGCAAGCATTTATTTACCGAAAAATGGTCTTCACAAACCCATAGAGATGATTTATATGATAATTTGAGGTTTAATTTCTCATCCCTTTTCATCGCAGTTGTCCAGATTTTACGTGTATGTGGGTCTTTCGGGACGCTGAAAAATATCTTCTCATTGTAATTAGTTGTTGTATTTTTACAGAGTGGCACAATACAATATTTAGAGTATGATTTTTTAATGCCAGCATAACAAAAAAATTTCTATTATATGCGATACTTTACACAAAAACAAATTTAAAAGTCGCCTTTTAACATGTAAACAGCATAGGCGCTCGGTGTCTACATGAACGATGACGTCACAAACTCGGCGGAGAAAAAGTATCGTTTTTGAGAGACGTTAAAGAGTCCGCTATAAAACCCATCATAAATCACTCATTAGGCCCCCAAATGAAAGAAAAATAGCTACTGTCCTGCTTACTTTTTTGTCTTCTATCGTTTAAAATCAAAATTAGAAAACGTGAAAATTCCTCATTGGGATCCCAAACACGAAATCGTTATTTTAATGTCTTTTTCAGGAATAATTTTAAAATATAGATACTTAAATTTTTTAACATTGTGTACATATTGCATCGAGTAGAAGAAAATGTCCCTGAGACTTATAAAATTACTATGTTATTTCTTACAGGGATATCATATTATTAGCTTTTTCTTCTAAGGCATTAGAGCTCATTACAGGCCAAGACCGTCCTTAACAGTCTAGTCATCTGGTTCTATCTCAAGAAATGCCACCCGAGTTTCCCTAGTGTAAGATTTTGAAGTCGCTTTCAGCAATGTTAAGCTACCTAATTGGTGGACTTCTTCGCTTTTCAATTTCTATTTATTTGGTTAATGTGGGTTTTTATTTCACTGGGTTTGGTATTCTCAGCTCCAAAAAACTGTCCAAGCCACCGAATCCTGTGACTTTTTATGATCTTAACTATGTATCGTTTTCTATATTTTCGGTAGATTTTAAAGTTAAATATTGATCTCCAAACACTATCTTCACAAACTGCGTCAAATATTTTTCTTTGTATCTTGAGTTCGAAGGTCAATAAGGGAATTTCACGCAGTGTCACTAACTACATTAATATCCATCCTCGTTCATGGGTTATTTCTATAACAGCCAATAGGCAACCAATATTTTGCCCTTCAATTTAAAATTAATATTAAATTTTTCATAAGTTTAGTTGTCTCATGCTGCATGAAATTGCCTTATAGTTTGTTTTCGACAGATTTAGTCATTGCCCAGCATTCACAGCCATACAGTGTCAAAAATCGCAGTATTGCGGTCGAGATATGTCATAGGTGACAGCTGCGTCATAATGACGTTAGTAATCGCCAGATATGGGAGTTTGGTACTATAAATTTCCCTCTCTGTTGCATTAAAGTGACGACTCGTGATATCATTATGACGTGGTAACGCTTGTGACATGTCTTAACTGAAATATGGTAGCACCCAGGATTTTATATATATTAATTTTGGTGCTAGGGTTTTAATGTATTGGATTTAGGGTGCTATCATATTGCTGTCGAGATATGTCACGAGCGATTCGCGTCGAAATGACGTCAGAGGAGGGTATTTGATATTATCAGTTACCCTCTCTGACGCGTCATTATTACGCGGATGTCGCCTGTGACATATCTCGATCTTAATATGATAGTACCCTTAAATTAATTTTTAAAACCCTGATAACAACATCTATTTGCCAAATACAGTCTAATGTTTTATTAATTTAGAAGAAAAAAATTATCTGCTTCCCTTTTCTTTCATTTTCAAACAGTTATTTAAAAAGAGCATTAGATATTAATCTTATTATCTTAGAAATAATAATAAAATTTTTTAGCTTTTTCTCCTCTCCTCGAGGAATAAAAATTAATAAATCAATGGAGGAAGATTTAGGGTGATACCATATTGCTGTCAAGATATGTCACAGGCAATTTCGAGTCGTAATAACGCCAGAGGTGGGAATTTGATACCATAAATTACCCTCGCTGAAGCGTCATTATGACGTGGATGTCGCCTGTGGTATATCTCGATCTCAATATGGTAGCATCCTTAAATTGATTTTTAAAACCTGATAACAACATCTATTTGCCAAATAGAGTCTGATTTTTTATTAATTTAGAAGAAAAAATATTATCGGCTTCTCTTTTCTTTCATTTTCAAATAGTTATTTAAAAAGCGCACTGGATATTAATCTTATCAATTTTGAAATAATAGAGCAATTTGTCGCAACGTCACGAACTACTATAATGCCCTTCCCATTCATTTTCAGGTTTACAACAGCCAATAGACAAACAATAAACTTCCTTTCCGTTTGAAACTAAAGCCAGAATTGTCAGAAATTGAGATTTGCCCTACTGCGTGAAATCGCCTTATAATAAAAAAGTTTAGCTTTTTTACCTCTTCTCGAGGAATGAAATTTAATAAATCAATGGATCGAGATTTAGGGTGCTACTGTATTACTGTAAAGATATGTCACAGGCAATTTCGTGTCATAATAACGCCAGAGGTGGGAATTTGATACCATCAATTACCCTAGCTGACGCGTCATTATGAGGCGGATGTCACATGTGACATATCTCGATAGCAATAGAGCAATTTCACGCAACGTCATGAAGTATTTTAATGCCCTTACCATTCATTTTCATGTTTACAACAGCAAATAGAACAACAATAAGCTGCCCTTCTGTTTGAAACGAAAGCCAGAATCGTCATAAAAGTGAGATGTGTCCTGATGTGTGAAATCGCCTTATGTGGCAGCACCTTAAATTGATTTAAAACCCTGATAACAACATTTATTTACCAAATAGAGTTTGTTGTTTCATGAATTTAGAAGGGATATATTATCTGATTAACCTTTCTTTCATTTTCAAACAGTTATTTAAAATTTTCACTATATATATTAATATTATCATTTTAGAAATAATAATTAAAAAAGTTTAGCTTTTTCTCCTCTCCCCGAGGAATAAAAATTAATTGAAAGACTTTTATGCAAATTTCGAACCCTGTGAAATTGATTCTGGCTGTGTGACGGATGTGACACAACTAGAATGGCTCCATCACTGACCAATCCACCTGCCTTGAGTATGGATTGAGATCACTCGCGCAAGATCTCAATTTGATTTGATTCCGGTTTACTCGCCTGTGAGTATCACACTGTGCAATCTGTTTTAATTATGTGCGGGCGAAAGTGCTGAAAGCTGTAATTGATAAATTTCCATTTCTTTGCTTTGAAAGAAAACACGGAATTTATTTAAAAGAATTAATGAAATGAAATTTATCGTTAAAATGGAATTTTTCACTGTAACAAGCTGCTAGTTTTGTGCTTATCCGAGTGCTACGCCGATGCTCGGCGCTACTGAGCCGATCCCCTTTACTTTAAATATTATTTTTACTCCTTTAATTCTTAATGATATATTTTAATTTAATTGACTTTAAATCCATAAGGTTACCCAGGTTCAACCCCATCGGCTCAGACTAATTAATTTCATTAATACATCAAAAAGAATTTAGATTAAAAAAAAAGAATTTATTTACTATTTACATATTTACAAAAAAATATTATTTCAATTGTCACTACTTCATTGAATAGTAAAAATAGAACTTACCCCACTGCAGAGAAAAGGACATCTTTTTTTTTTTTTTTTTTTTTTTCCAGCCAAAAATAGTATCACTCAAATCACAAACTTAAAAAAGAAAATTTTACTGTTTAATAGAGAAATCTTTTCCTTCTCAATATCGCTATATCCATTCTATATCATCTAATCTAAAAAATCTAATAATCTTCTCTCCTCTTTTCCCCGTATATATCCTCTAATCTTTTTTTCTTAGCCCCTCCTTTTTCCGTCCCATTTGGGAAAATAGCCACTCTTGAAAATTCAGGTGGTCAGTTCTCAAATTCTGATTTTTCATTGGATTAGTACCCCACGCTCCTCGTATTTATTTATTTATTTGCATTTTTATATTTATATTTTTTTCTAAACTCCCTTCTCGAAACATGCATATCTTGAAAACGTGCTCTTTTTTATCTTTTTCCCCCTTTTCTCTCCTTCTCGATATCTTTGTATACTGACCCTTTTATGCATTGAAGGGGTATAGGGAGTTATTCGTAGACGCGGCTTCTTTTATGATTTTCCGAAAATACTTTCTCATTCTTAAATCTATAAGTGCGGTATCTTTGTACCTATTACAACTGGCTTAAATTCCGTTCTGTTCAAATCGTGTTTTTCAAAAGCTCGCGGTTTTGCGTAAGTTTTACGAGCCGGTCTTCTTTTGAAGTGTTGACCACAATTTTATATAATTCGGACCTCAGACTGTCCTTTCTTTAATTTCATAATACCTAGCTACTAACTTCTATTTCTAAGAATGTGCGAGGCATGAGCGTTTCTTATAATACTTTTTCTTTTTCTCTACCAGGTGTGGGGGATTTACACATATGCCGCATTTCCCTTCTTTTTGAATAAAGCCTTAAATTTCTAAACGGGGTTTGTGAATAACATTGTAGAAAGTCATTGTAAAATTTAGCTTTATACCTTACAGGTGTGGCGTGACTACACGATAAGGCGCGTACCACATATTTGCGAAGAAAACCCTAAAATATGAAAGGGGTTTTCCAGCACGAGATAGGTTTGGAAGAAGGTATAGTAGATAATTTGACTCAGAGCTTATTGCAAAGTCACTAGTGTTTTTAGGAAAAATATTCTATAAAAGAAAAAGATTACTGTATTAAATCTTTTATGTGCTCCAATTGATCTATGCCATAGCGTAAAATTTCAGTATAACGAATATTGATGTTTTCGGTAATATTTGATAAATATTATCCTTTCCCATGTAAGTACAATTATTTATATCATAAGCGTTGAATAAACTCACATACTTTAAAGAATACAATATTTCACATTTGAAAAGTAGACCCGCAGTAATACAGTTGGCAAAGACATAACTAGAGGATTGCGAGTTCAATGCTAGACCGGACAAAGATCCGCCGTATTCATTAACGGTGACTGGAATATGTAATATAGGTTCGTGGCAGTAACGTCCTTCCAGTTTCCAAACTATGCATTTGGAGGAGGCAGGACAAGCATGAGGGTTTTCTGATTGATCCCTGCTTTTAAATTACGAGAATACATTTTGTTTGTATTTGTTGTACCTAGGGCGTAATATTAGTCGCCTAATATGGTACTTCTATAATAAAATGGCCAACAAATTTCTGCGGTTTGCTAATGGTGAATGCCATGAAACGAAGTACCCCAGCAGTGGAAATAATAAATATTTAAAATGTATACCTCACTGAATCATTCTAAATATATTACCTAAACTTACCCTTTAATCTCATGTCATTAAAAAGCCATCTTTTTTTCTGTCCCATTACGATATATGCACTTTTGTAGTTTTTCAATGCACACCAACTGATGGCTAATCAAAAGCATGACTTCAACTCTAACCCATTGCCGGAGGAAAATTGATTAATCTCTTCTAAGAACAATTTTTTTTTCTACCCTCGAAAGTTTTCCAATCAACTATCGTCTCAACCCATTATTTAAAACTATGGAATTAGTGCAACTAGGTCGCAAAGCTGCCCGTGTTAATGGGACTGTAATTCAGTTTGGAAGGTAATGGCTGTGTTTAGTACGATATTATTCTTCACAAATGTTTTTGAAAGTATATTTTCCATATTATCACTAATTACTCTTGTTAAGAATTATAACACGTAGGTGGGAGAGTTACCAGAAACCTTATGGTGTTGATTTGTTATGAATAATTCTGATTAATATTCAATAACTAGCATATAGCCCATCATATGACGGGATCAGTAAAATTTTTAATATTCCAGAACTGTTAAGTACCCAATGAGGCAGGTAATAAAATGGTTTGTTTTTTTGGCTGAGAACTATCTGGTTGACTCTCAATAATTTATTTATCGTCAAACTCCTCTAGAGTCTCCCGATCCTGTAATGCAGTTTATAATCACATGGAATTCATTTAGTCAAACCATGTGGTTATGTATAACAAACAAACAAATTATTTCCAAATAAATATAATTAAAAGTTAGATATTTAGTAGTCGACTTATGAAAAGAATTTATTGTTAATACGATGATAAAATTTTCATTACAACAAAAAAATAATCGATGATTGAATTTAAAATTATCACTATACTTAATCTATTATTAAGTCAAAAATAAAGAAAATTATCTTAATATGTAAGTTCAGCGATAAAACGTATGAAATAATGCACGCGATATTAAATAATTTAAAACAGAAATGATTATATGATGGTTAAAGGAATGACGTCATAACTAGAAAAAAAAATGTTATTTTTACCTATTTTACTGAATAAATTGACAAATTAATCGCCTGCCCTTAGCCAGAATCCATTAGGTACAACCGCTCAAAAATTGCCGAAAACCTTAGCTATTATTATATAGGGGATTCCGATTAGGAATGGACAATAACCGTATTCGTTGTTTGAAAATTTTTGTTTTTGCTTGTACGATTTGTATTTGTAATATCTGAAGTGAGAAGTATCATTTAAGAAGTTACGATAGGTTTTTTTCCTTTTGAAACTCGCAGTATTAAATTTTACGGTACATATAATACAGTCTTCAATGAATATAAACTTCCTACTTCCATTGCCGTAGCTAAAAATTATTTTCAGGAACTGAAGAAGAAAGAAAAATTATTTTAAGTACGTAGAAAAGTTCCCAGAAAGTTTATGGCGTTGATTTGTTTCGAATAATTCTGATTAATAATTATCATAATTACTCAAAACAATGAGTGAATAAATGAGTGAACAAGAACCAATATAAGGTCACAATAAGTAAATGCACAAAAACCATATTAGCTGATTAAAAATTTTTGTTTTTGTTTGTACGATTTGTTTTAGTAATTTCTGAGAGGAAAGTTATAAATCCCAAGAAGTTATAATAGGTTTTTCCTCTTTTCAACTGGCAGTATTACATTTTACAGCACATATAACACAGTTTCAGTCGAAGCATCTTACCTCCATTGCCGTAGCTAAAAGTTAATTTCGGGAAATCGAGAAGATGAAAAACGTATAGCACGTAAGTAGGAAAATTACCAGTAAGCTTACAGAGCAATTTCACGCAACGCCACGAACTACTTTAATGCCCTTCCTATTCATTTTCATGTTTACTACAGAAAGTAGACAAACAATAAGCTGCCTTCTCCTTTGAAACGAAAGCCAGAATCGTCATAAGTTGAGATGTATCCTGCTGCGGGAAGCTACCTTAATGTATTTATTTGTTATGAATAATTCTGATTAATAATTTTCTTTTTCGAGGTTCCAATAAATGAATGTACAAAAACCACATTCGCTGTTTGAAAAGTTTTGTTTTTGTTTGTACAATATGACTTGATAATTTCTGAGAGGAAAGTTATCAGTCCTAGAAGTTATAATAGGTTTTTCCTCTTTTAAACTGGCAGTATTACATTTCACAGCACATATAACACACTTTTTAGTCGAAACATCTTACCCACATTTCCGCGGCTAAAAGTTATTTACGGGAAATCGAGAAGATGATAAACTTATAACACGAAAGTAGAAAAATTACCAGAAAGGTTATTGTATTTGTTGTGTATAATTCTGATTAGTAATTTTTTTTCGAGGTTCCAATAACTGGATGTACAAGAACCACATTCGCTGTTTAAAAATTTTTGTATTTGCTTGTACAATGTGTCTTGGTAATTTCTGAAAGAAAAAGTATAATTCCTAAGAAGTTATAATAGATTTTACATCTTTTCAACCTGCAGTATTACATTTCACAGCACATATAACACAGTTTTCAGTCGAAACATCTTACTTCCATTGCTGTAGCTAAAAGTTATTTACGGGAAATCGAGAAGATGAAAAACTTATAGCACGTAAGTAGGAAAATTACCAAAAAGTTTATATTATTTATTTTTATGAATAATTTTGATGAATAATTTTCTTTTTCGAGGTCCCGATAAGTGGATGCACAAAAACCATATTTCCTGTTTAAATTTTTTGTTTTTGCTTGTATAATATGTCTTGGTAATTTCTGAAAGGGAAAGTATAATTCCTAAGAAATTATAACAGGTTTTTCTTTTTTTCAACTGGCAATACCATATTATACAGTGCATGTAACACAGTTTTCAGTCGAAACTCCCTACTTCCATTGCCAAAGCTAAAAGTTATTAATATCCGGGGCTGGCGAAAATGAAAAAAATATAGCACGAACGTAAATTTCATGGTATTTATGTGCAAAGAACAATTCTGATTAATAATTTTCTTTTTCGAGGTTACAATAAATGAATGTGTGCAATAACCATACCCTAAAATCTAATTTTTAGAAATCGAAAATAAAAATCAATTATTTACTGAGAATTTAAAAAAAAAAAAAAAAAAAAAAAAAAAAAGGTTTAGAACGATATATCTATGTAAAGAAGTCTCAGTATAGTAAATGTTAACTTTGCGTATCTCCGTCAGATGGCAGTACTTGAGCTCTCCTCGGGTACCATGGCTACCCCAAGAAACGAAACCTACTATGAATTTTGAAGAGAATGTGCCCATGATAATTCTGATGATGCATTATACAAAATAAAAAGATAATAATAGGTGTACAAGGAAGGAATGTGGTGTTATATATTTTTGAATGAATTATTTAACGAAAATGTGTTTTTTATTTTAAATATGTGCCAAATATTGAGTTATACCGTTGTTTTTTGAAAGTTCGCTAAAGTATATAAAATGACCGTATAATATTCATATAGGTAAAATAACTACTTTTTTCTTTAGAACGCTTAAATAATAATTCTAAAGGGAATAAGTTTTTATTTTTGCATGGAGCATTTCAAATGTTAAGTGAGACATGACTGCAAACCCATATTAGTTTATCTTCAATGGAAGAAATTATATGAATGAATACAAATAGAATGTCTAATATCCAGTTATTTATATAAACTATCTTTATTGTAAATATTGTTTTAAAAAAATTTTAGTCATTAAAAGGAATCTTCTAAATTATTTGGGGAGCAAGAAAAAGCAACCATAAAGCCATGATATACTATAAATTTGTCAACGTACCGATAGATGGCAGCAAAGCACTCGCTTATTAAACTGTGACTGTCCGTCAGTTAAATTACTGTATTTACTCGGATATTAATATATTATATACTCTTTTTTTGTTTTCGTCAAGAATTTAGGGCGAAAATTGCAGATGTGCGTTACATAAGGAATAACTCTTACTGCCTCAGTTAATCCCACGGTGTACGTTTAAATCAGGACAAGTATACAAAGAAGAAAATAAAACGGAAAAATATATCACAAAACAAATATTGATTCATATCTATTTCACTCTAGTTACACCTCTTTTACGTAACGGAATTGGCGAGACATTGTCAGATGATAGCCAATTTGGTAGGGCCACTGCCTTTTTGTATCACAGTTCATAAGTTCAATATCCGATTCTGGCATGGATTTTCCTATCATTTTGAAATCAGCTCTACGCGACTAGATTCCTGTCTTTCTCATCCACCAAACTAGCCCAAGAATTTTGGCTGAAAGGTAACATATGTCACTCCCAGGGGCGTACGCAAGGAGGGGGGTAGGGGTTTAACCCCCCTCCCCCCTTGAGCTCAGACAAAATGACAAAAATAAAAATTTTAGTAGAAATTATGCGGGCTGTTATTTTTCAGAATTATGAACCTTCCCTTGAAAAAATTTTACTTAAGCCACTGGTCACTCCTATTCTAGATTGTGGACTATAAGTAAAAAAAAATCTTTTAATTGCTTTCCCTTCTCTTACAGTGAAATCGATTCCGATATGTGTAAAAAGAGACTTGAACCTTCATATTACTAAACATTTTGAATCGTATGTTAAGAAACTGGTTCCGAACCGTGAAGCTCAACATCCCCCTCATGAAAGTCGCCTTGATTGTTTCATTTTTATCAATATTTTAGAGTAGTTTTTTTTATGTTTTCTAACTGACTAGTTGAGAATAAAATATTTTATTGTGCTTTGTTTTTGCATAGCCATTTTAACTTGAACAAATAGACTATAATTACCTTTAGAGGTAATAGGATCAGCTTAAACTATAAGAAATTAGCGTATAATTCTATTGAAAAAAATTACGAAAATTTTTTTCTCTTATAATTGAACATTTCCCCTTCCCTATACTTTAAATTATATAATTTTCCCAAAAGGGGAGGGGGGAGGCGTTGAAAAATTTTCAACTCTTCAGGAGAGGGGGGGGGGGGTTGCGGAAGCTAGAAAATATTGAGAATTAGTGATTAGTACAAACAGTAGACATTAGTGCTCCAAATCTAACCAGATTTTGGGGTCCGTATTAACTTAGATTAACCAAGATTTAAAATTAATGAGGACGGGCTGTATTATTCACAATAGCTTTAATTTCATTTTTCGTTTGTTAAAAGTCCATTCCTGTAGCAAAAATAGTAGACCGTAGCTCTCCAAATTAAACCAAACCCAGGAGTCTATAATACCTTAGAGATTAACCAAGATTTAAAATTTATTCTCACCATTAATGAGGATGGACTGTATTATTCACAGTAGTTTTAATTTCATTTTTTATTTGTTAAAAGTCCGTTCCTGTAGCAAAAATAGTAGACCGTAGCGTTCCAAAATAAACCAAACTCAGGAGTCTTTAATACCTTAGAGATTAACCAAGATTTAAAATTTATTCTAACCGTTAATGAGGATGGACTGTATTATTCATAGTAGCTTTAATTTCATATTTCTTTTATTAGAAAGTCCATTCCTGTAGCAAAAATAGTAGACCGTAGAGCTCCAGATTAAACCAAACCCAGGAGTCTATAATACCTTAGAGATTAACCAAGATTTAAAATTTATTCTCACACTACTAACGAGGGCGGGCTGTATTATTCACAGGTGCTTACATTTCAGAATTACTTTATTCGCAGAAGTCTATTCGTGTAGCAAAAACAGCAGACTTTGCGTTCCAAACCAAACCCAGGAGTCTATAATAACTTATATTCATTATTATTCTCATTAGATCTGATCTCCTGGCTGAAGTACTACATCTAAATCTAACTGAATGTTGGTCTAATATTTAATCTCTTCAGATCAAATACATTTAAACAATTGTAGGTAGTTCTTTAAAAACAAGTAGCTGCTTAATTTTTTCCTCCAAATTATTGCTTCTGATAAATTAAAAAGAATCGCCATATTTATAGTAGGTTATTTACTCTAATTAATTATCAGGATAAAAATTTATCGCCATTTTTTTCTAAACAATGATTTTTAAACATTTAAATGATTTAAACGAGGTTAATTTACCTGTCGTAAAAGAAAGCTCACGTTTATTTCAATGCAAACTTTTATTGTTGGCCCCTCTACATTTTTTTTAATATGGAATTATATTACTTGGATATTGGTTCTATTCGCAGAAACGTGTTATTTAACTGGTTTAAAATAAAGAATTTGCTGCTTACAAAGATCACTTCTGTATCCCACTAGTTAGTGTTTTTTTTTTAATAAAGACTTAAAACATCTGTCTAGTTTATTTAAAATATCGTATCACAGAAAGGCCTGGAATAGGCCATGGGCTGAGAGCCCGGTCTAAGATAAAATAAGCATTGCTTAGATTTAAGACATTCCTTGATATATATTTGGCAGAAATTATACTGGTTATTAATGGGTTAAATGACCCGAGTATCCGAGAGTTTAAAATAAAACCACGAGGCGAAAATAAAGCAGCAAGCAAAAATGAGCTTACAAATATTTGTTCATATTTAACCCGTCTTCGCCGTTGTCAACTGATATGGTTTCCAAACCTCAACCCATAATTCTCTTTTTCATAACTAGGTTCATTTCCGCAATCCACAGGCCCTCGGGCCAAGGTGGAGAAGCCGAAAAGTGAAAGTTCTCCAGCGAGATTCCCTTTCTCATTCATATGCCAAACAGGGCGTCAATGAAAATAAATAACAATCTCCGTTTTCTAGGTCGTCATATCACAAAAAAGACGAACTTTGACTCGGAGGTACACAACTGCGGTTGGATCCATGATTGGGCAAGGGCATAATTCCGTTTCAATTGGCTATACTCTCATTAATAGCAAGTCTGGGTTAAGAGGCGTACACACATCTCAGATCTTTCTTTAAATGAAACTAAATAGGTATGGTATGACTTAGACGCTTTCTTTGTTTACTCCAATTTTTTTCAAATGTGAGGTCTGTCAGATAATTACGATTCCCAAAATGAGCTTTAATTTTTATTAAGAGATTAGAGCCAGCTTTAAATAATTTTATTTATTTTAACTATAACTTTTATTCAGTCATTTAAATCATATCCGGAATGAAACAGTGAAACTAAATCATCAATGATAAAAGTCACTATCAAATGACTTTGGGTTTTTTATTTTTTTAATTCGGCAATTTCTTCTTTTTATATTTTCGTTAAACTGAAGTTAATTTTTCTCTTTTTTCGCCAGAGCATGAACTGTGGTAATTTTATACTTTGAGCAAATTTCTTCTTTGATGCCTCAATTTTTTTAATAAATATTTTTCATCAATTTTTAATAAGGGGTTGATGTTACGTTTAAATAATTGTATTTTTTCATCATAACTTTTTTATATTATTGAATCCGATCCAAGATGAAGCTAGCAAAAATTAAACAATCAATAAAAAACACCATTGAATGACTTTTGCTTTTTGATAACTCGAAAATTTCTCATTATTTTTATATTTTCTTTAAGCTGGAATCATTTTTTTCCCTCCCAAATCGGACTGTGGTAATTTTGTGCTCTATTCAAATTTCTTCTTTAATGCCTCATTTTTTTTCAATACTTGGTTTGCATCGATTTTTATTAGAAATTAAAGTCAACATTTAATAACTCTTTTTTTAACCCTAACTTTTATTCAGTAATTAAACACGATCCAAGATAATTCTATCAAATAAAGTAACCAATAAAAAACACTATGAAATGACCTTTGTTTTTCTTTAACTCAGCAATTTTTTATATTTTGTTAAGCTGAAGCTAATTTTTCCCCTAAAGCCGGATGTGGGAATTTTGTGCTTATAGCAAATTTCTTTGTTGATGCCTCAAGTTTTTTTTAGTAATTTTTTCGTTATTTATTTCGTTAGGTGATCAAAGCCAAGTTTAGATAAAATTATTTTTTATTTATAACTTTTATTCTTTGATTAAATTTGATCCAGAATGAAAAGAAGGTAACAAATTAAATAATTAATATAAACACTGTCATATGGCTTTCGCGTTTTCTTTTATCTTGGCAATCTCTCATTAATTTTTATGGTTTCGTTATGCTGAAATTATTTTCCTTCAAAGGCAGTTTTTTCTTTAAGCAAATTCTTTCTTTAGTGTCTTAAATTTTTTCAGAATTTACAAAAAAGTAATAAATAGATAAATAAATAAATAAATAAACATTTTTTTTAATTAAGATACTAAAGACAGCTTTAATTAGTTTTATTTTTCAATCATAACTTTTATTATGTGATTAAATCCTATACAGGATGAAACTATGAAATTGAATAATCAATAAAACACTATCAAAAATAACTTTCGTTTTTTTTCCTTTTCATCTCGGCAATCTCTCTTTATTTTTATATTTTCGTTATGCTGAAGATTTTTCATTCCTTCAAAACCAGGCTGTGGAAATTTTGTTTTTTAGCAAATTTCTTCTTTGATGTCTCAAGGTTTTCAGGCATTTTTTCTTTAAAATTTATTAAGGGATTAAAATAAGATTTAAATAATTTTAATTTTTAAAACCATAATTTTTATGTGGCTAAATCCGATTTAGAATGAAGCTATCAAATTGAATAATGAATAAAAACATTATCAAAAAATAACTTTCGTTATTTTTTCTTTTAACTCAGCAATTTCTTTCTGTTTTTATATTTTTTTTATGCTGAAGTTAAGTTAATAAAAGTCACTATCAAATGCCTTTCGTTTTTTTTAATGCGGCAATTTCTTTTGCTTATATTTTCGTTAAACTGAAGTTAATTTTCTTTTTTATTCGCCAGAGCATGAACTGTGGTAATTTTATACTTTGAGCAAATTTATTCTTTGATGCCTCAAGTTTTTTTTTTCAATAAATCTTTTTCTTCAATTTTTATTAAGGGATTGATGTCAACTTTAAATAATTGTATTTTTTTCATCATAACTTTTTTATATGATTAAATCTGATCTAGGATGAAGTTATCAAAAATTAAGCAATCAATAAAAAACACCATTGAATGACTTTTGCTTTTTTATAACTCGTAAATTTTCATTATTTTTATATTTTCTTTAAGCTGGAGTCATTTTTTCCTCCCAAATAGGATTGTGGTAATTTTGTGCTCTATTCAAATTTCTTCTTTGATGCCTTAATTTTACTACTTTATTAGTACTTGGTTTGCATTGATTTTTATTAGAAATTAAAATCAACGTTAAACCCTTTTTTTTAACCCAAACTTCTATTCTGTAATTAAATATGATCTAAGATAATTCTTTTAAATAAAGTAATCAATAAAATACTCTATGAAATGACCTTTGTTTTTCTTAAACTCAGCATTTTTTTTTAATTTTTATATTTTGTTAAGTTGAAGTTATTTTTCCCCCAAAGCCGGATGTGGGAATTTTGTGTTTCGAGCAAATTTCTTCGTTGATGCCTCAAGTTTTTTTTAGTAATTTTTTCGTTATTTTTATTAGGTGATCAAAGCTAAGTTTAGGTAAAATTATTTTCAATTATAACTTTTATTCTTTGATTAAATTCGATCCAGAATGAAGATAACAAATTAAATAATCAATATAAACACTGTCATATGACTTTCGTTTTCTCTTTTATCTCGGGAATCTAACATTTATTTTTATACTTTCGTTATGATGAAATTATTTTTCTTCAAAGCCAGTATTGTGCTTTAAGCAAATTCCTTCTTTAATGTATTAAAATCTTTCAGAATTTACAATAAATAAATAAATAAATAAATAAAAATAAAATAAAATATAAAAAAATAAAATAAATTTAATTAAGGGACTAAAGACAACTTTAATCAGTTTTATTTTTCAATCATGACTTTTATTATGTGATTAAATCCTATACAGGATGAAACTATGATATTGAATAAACAATAAAACACTATAAAAAATAACTTTCGTTTTTTCCTTTTATCTCTACAATCTCTCTTTATTTTTATATTTTCGTTATGATGAAGATTTTTCATTCCTTCAAAACTAGACTGTGGAAATTTTGTTCTTTAGCAAATTTCTTCTTTGATGTCTCAAGGTTTTCAGACATTTTTTCTTTAATATTTATTAAGGGATCAAAATCAGATTTAAATAACTTTATTTTTTAAAACCATAACTTTTATGCGGCTAAATCCAATTTAGAATGAAGCTATCAAATTGAATAATCAATAAAAATATTATCAAAAATAACTTTCGTTATTTTTTCTTTTAACTCAGCAATATCTTTCTGTTTTTATATTTTTTTATACTGAAGTTAAGTTTTTTTTTCTTTCAGAGCCTGACTTATCTCGGCAATCTCTCTTTATTTTTATATTTTCGTTACGCTGAAGACTTTTTATTCCTTCAAAACCAGATTATGGAAATTTTGTTCTTTAGCGAATTTATTCTTTGATGTATCAAGGTTTTCAGACATTTTTTCTTTAATATTTATTAAGGGATTAAAATCAGATTTAAATAATTTTATTTTTTAAAACCATAACTTTCATGCGGCTAAATTCGATTTAGAATGAAGTTATCAAATGGAATAATCAATAAAAGCGTTATCAAAAATAACTTTCGTTATTTTTTCTTTTAACTCAGCAATTTCTGTTTTTATATTTTTTTATGCTGAAGTTAAGTTTTTTTTTCTTTCAGAACCGGACTTTGACAATTTTGTGCCCTAAGAAAACTAGTTTCTTGATGCCTCAAGTTTTATTTTAGCATTTAATACCTTTTGATTATAAATGCAGATACTTGTCTGTAGATGTGGGTTGTCTGATGAATAGGGGAGACCGGGGCACCTTGAGACACTTTTCAGTTAAACATTTTTATGAATTTTTTTAAAAGTTAATTTAAAAAAATAAGTATTCATGCATATATTGACATCATATCTGCTTCTTATAAACATTAAATCTACTTAATATCTCCTTTAGTTAAAGAGTAATAAAAGAAATAAAATACCTTTCCAATGTCCCAACCTGCCCCACTGTATGGGGTAGGTTGGGACACTAAATAAGACATACAAAATACTGTTCAGATTATTTTTATTAACTGTTATAAAAGAGAAATGGCTGAAAATTGTTCAAGTTAATACATTTTTTTTTAACAAATCTTATATTTGATGCCAGCAAATTCTTCTTTAAAATCTAATAAAATGCACCTTTGGCCTATTGTTTCTTTAGGAGTGTTCAACTTCACAAGAATATGAGCATTTACAGCAGAATACTTTCTGTTTGTTTCTGTTGTTCTCACCATTTTCTTCTGAAACAAAAAAGGTGAATAAATTAATATTTTGACATGTTAAATCATCAATTAAAAATTAGGCACCAAAATATTAATTATTTTGCTTGAATTGATATTTGTTTACATTTTTTTAAGTGTCCCAAGGTGCCCCATCTTTGTGAGTCCCAAGGTGTCCCATCTATGTGTGTCCCAACTTGCCCCATTTTACAAAGTATCTTTTGGTAACTACTATACAGTTAGGTTTAACAATGCAGTTTATTTATTAGCATAGAAATAATAATAAATTAATAATCTTTCATTACAATACACTTTTTTTAAAATTAAAAATTTTTTTTTTAAAATGCACATTGATGTAATTTTGGGTTATTCAAAACAAAGAAAATGAAAATGTTCCTTACCTATAAGCACTATCTTCATCAAAATTCTTAGAGAAGTGAAGAGTAATGTCATTTATCAATACACATGAGCACTAATTCCTAGCTGCAAATAAAAGCCTGAAAATAAAGTTGTCCCAAGGTGGGCTATGTCCCAAGGTGCCCCACTCTCCCCTAATGTATGACTCATTTGATTAATAATTTAGATTAGTAATAATTAATAATTTAATGACCTCAGGATTCCGTATTGCTTCTAATGAATAATAAAGAAAATGAAATAATGGTTCGTGGCATTTCATTTCCGACTTATTCTATTGTAAATAATTCAGAGGTGACAAAACAATTAAATTTTCATTTTTTAAGTAAATTTCAAACAATTTTGCATATTATGATGCAGTTACTTTTTTATATCTCGAATGATGATTAAAACGAATTAAATTGATTGCATCAAGCGTCACGTTCGAACACAATTTAAACTTTAAAATGCTTTTTCTGATATTTCATATTTTTTAGTTTTTTTTTTTTATTTTTTTAATGAAATTTTTTTTTTTTTATTTTTTTTTTTTTTTAAATATTATGTTTTTTTTTTTTTTTTTTTTTTTAGGATTTTTTTTATTTTTTAATTTTATGAATTTTTTTGTTTTTTTTTTTTTTTTTTTTTTTTTTTATTTTTTTTTTTTGTTTTTTTGTCAAATTAATATTTTTTTTTTTTTTTTTTTTTGTTTTTTTTTTTTATTTTTTTTTAATTTTTTTTATTTGAATATAATAAATATAATAATATATATAAAAATAAATAATAACTTTATAAAAATATAATACAATAAAAATGAAACTATATCAATAGATAAAAAACATGAAAAAAAATATAAAAATTGTGAAAAAACAGTCACCAAACGCAATTTAGGATTAATGGAATAAAAATAGGATATAATGAAGTAAGTCAAATTAATATGCTGGAAAAAAAAGAAAAATCGTATTATCTGAAAACTCATTTTGAATGCTCTAACATAACTAAATTACTTAAAAGATATTAATTATTTTAGTATACAATTAAAAAGAAACTATATCAAAGGGTGCCAAAAAACAGTCACCAAACGCAATTTAGGATAATTGGAATAAAAATAGGATATAATGAAGTAAGTCAAATTAATATGCCGAAAAAAAAAGAAAAATCGTATTATCTGAAAACTCATTTTGAATGCTCTAACATAACTAAATTACGTAAAAGATGTGAATTATTTTAGCATACAATTAAAAAGAAACTATATCAAAGGGTGCCAAAAAACAGTCACCAAACGCAATTTAGGATAATTGGAATAAAAATAGGATATAATGAAGTAAGTCAAATTAATATGCTGGAAAAAAAAGAAAAATCGTATTATCTGAAAACTCATTTTGAATGCTCTAACATAACTAAATTACGTAAAAGATGTGAATTATTTTAGCATACAATTAAAAAGAAACTATATCAAAGGGTGCCAAAAAACAGTCACCAAACGCAATTTAGGATAAAAATAGGATATAATGAAGTAAGTCAAATTAATATGCTAAAAAAGAAAAATCGTCTTCATTGATGAGTTCATCATATGAGTCCTATTCTGTACCTAATGAGTCGAATTCTGCGTCGTCATCAGAATCCCATAATATATCGTCTTCAGTGCCATTCATAGCATTAGAAATCCCACGCTTTTTAAACGATTTTACCATTGTTTCCACTTTTACTTTTTTCCATGATTTGATGACTAAAGTACACAGCATATCAAGTGATTCGGCCCGCATAGCTCTACCTTTTGCATACGACTTTCGTCTCATCCATTCATTCCATTGTTCACGCATGTTGTCTTTGAATGGTTTATTAAGTGAGACATCTAAAGGTTGTAGCACTGAAGTTAAACCACCTGGGATGAGAGCAATATTGGTATTATTCCGTCCTAAGCGATTTTTTGGTGTTCTCAGTTACGCATTACAATATTATTGAGAATTTTGGGGTCGCCTTATATGGTGGATATATGCTAAAATTGTGTAAAAATTAGCTGAAAATTTATACCTCGTCTTATCTGAAGCTCGCCTTATACGTGGAAATATACGGTATATTCCGACTTATACATTAAATAACTTAAATTTAGTCATATTTTTACTTTTTAATACACATATAGGGAAAGCATTATAATCGTCCAGAAATTCGACCTCGAAATTTTGATTGATTTCAGACTTTCTCAATTCTGAAAATTCTCAATTATGTCTGTGTGTAAATGTAAACGCGATAACTCGAGTACGGTTTGATTTAGAGAGACCAAATTTTGAATACGTACATCACAGTAAAATTGTAGTCTTCTAACAAGTTTTGGGTTACTTCCCGTTTTGCACTGTCGTGATTCTCGGGCAACGTACACTTTCATTTAAGTTCATAAAATAATGTGTTAGCGTAGTTAAATGACATATTACTTATGTGATAATGTTTATATTTTTGTAAAACTAAGAACAAAAAGATGAATAACGAAAATAATTATCTTTTCGTATGAGTTAGAAAGTCGAGCTGAGCTCTTTCCAATTATTAACCTACGAGGCCGAGCGCTTTCCGAAGTTACTCGAGAAGGCGCGCCGGGCACCGAAGGCCCGGTGCAACTTTTCTGAAAAAAAAAATACCAACAAAATTGTTTTGGAAGAAGAACAGATAAATTGTATTACCAACTATACTTTATTAAAAGTCTAAAATATATTACAGATTATTTGAAATATTAATTTTTAAAAGTATTTTGGACTGTAGATTTTTATTATTATCATTCCCAAAGCACAAGACACATACAAGTTGAAACTTTAAATCACATCCTTTTATTTCATATTTATATTTCATAATTTTAATAAAATAACGATGTATTACTGGCAGCATCTCTCCTCCGACTACAAACACTTAATAAAAACGTAGAATTGTATGTGCATGCACCGTGTGTCGCGAGCACGACTGTTTTTGGTTTTCCGCCGGTGGCAACTTGGAAAAGAAATGGAAATAAAAATAAAATGGTTGTTGTTGCTGATGTCGAACGTATTATTTTTGAATACTAATTTGCTCTCCCAAAGATTATTTTTTTAGAGAATAGAACACCGTGTCTCTGGAACCCAAATAAATTAAAAGTATCTCTTTATGAGAAAAATATTCAGAGAAAATTGCGGCAATACAAGTTATTGGTGTCTAGAACACCTAAAAGACAGCTACTGAAAAATTGGGAAGTTTATTTCAGTTGGGTGATTTTGTGTGGAATGTTTTTATAACGCTCAGGCCTCAGAGGCCCGGTTAAATTCTGAAGTCTTCTGAATTATTCTGAAGTCTTTTGAACAGTGCCCTCACGAGTTAAATTCTGAAATTTTATTTAAAATTTAGGCTATTTTCTTAACATTTTAAAATTATAATATAATTTACATCTAAATATATTTTGACGTATGTTACATATAAAAACTTTTACCGACCCAAATATGAAATTTTGTCTCACCGGATAAGAATATCTGTAAAATTTTCAGTAATTATAAAAAATCATTATTTCCGAGCTAAACTATTTTTAAAAAATTCGATTCCAGTCTGCATGTTATGGTGTTCTCTTTCCCACTGCAGTCGCTCTTATTCATGGCACGTTGAGGAGTAATTTTTCTTTCTTTCTATTTTTTAAAAAATATATTTAGTTCGATGACCGATGAGATCATCTACAGCTGACGGTCTCCAGACAGTCCTTTAGGAAGCGTCAATTCGTTCGTCGTTTATCATCGTAGTCTCATGTATTACACACTTTTTTATGATTCTTAGAGGAAGATATCTCTGATTTTACTATTTGTGTCGATCTTTTTCCTTCCATATCTTCCTACACGGTACAATTCTAGAGATTTACCTTGGATGTATATCATAAAATGTGACAAAGGTACACAAAGAAAAATAAATATTCGTTATATTTTGATTATCTCAGATAGGATGAACTTGCAAAAATAGTAGACGAAATTATTCTTCACGGCCGCAGTTTCCATACAACAGCAGTTTTTACAAAAGACCACCAAAACAAAAGTAATCTCACTTACTTGAAATTTAACATGACTACTTAATTGAGTTCCCCTTGGCAAATTTGGCGAAAATATTGGTGATATTTACTAAAACACAAAGGTAATCCATCCAAACATGCCGAACGATGGCCGATTGGTTAGGGTGCTGGCCTTCGGTACCGGAGTTCGTGGGTTCGAATCCCACAGTAGCATGGATGTTCGTAGCCGTTCGGAATCGGCTTTCAGCTGTAGTTCCCGGTCTCATCAGCCCTCGAGTTGCAAAAAGTAGACCGTAGCACTCTAAACCAAAAACCAAAAAAATCCATCCAAACATTGTATTTCTTGCTTTTTCTGGCGACTTTAATTAATGCACAGTGAGCCATCGTAATAGAATTATATACTCTTACTTAATTAAAAAAACGACTTGAAAACCGGACATTTATATTTATGGGCAGTTAATCCTTTAACAGTTTACAAACGCAGCAGTTCCAAATTATTAAAAATCAACCATAGTGAACCATTACTAGTTTGTTATATATAATTTTTTAAACATTGCGCACTTTTAATATATAAGAAAGGAGTTACACAAGGAGAGTTGGATTCAAATATCATATAAATTATTATATAGATACAGATTGTTTGAGTGAGATCACACAGTGAGATCAGGAGAAAATGTTCGGCGACCATACTTAAACTATTATCGCCAAGTTGGCGGGGGAACCCAGTTCTTTAGTCAAGCCGAAATTTAACGCCTAATAAAAGTGCTGCCATCTATCAATTCCAATTATAGTGATATCAGTGCGAATATCAAATGAAAAGAAGAAAATTATGAAAAACAAATGATTTTCTAAAAAATTTAAAAGAAAAGGATTTAAACTCAAAAATATATTCGAAAACCTGTGTAGTGTCCTTAATTTGACCACCCACTGTATAAACTAAAGAAATAAAAGTACTTTATTTGGCGATATTGGGAGATTAATCCTTGCACTCCACTAAGATAAAAGTAGCTACGTTTTCGGCGAGATCATTTGATATTGGATACTTTTAATTTTTCAATCGATGGCACTATTGCTAACAGTGACGGTAGAGATTGGGGTGAAAAAAAAGGCATATATAATATTAAAAAGAAAGAAGTATGTTCTATAAAAGGAAATTATATTAAGCAACAAGTAAACATTGCAAAAAATTATATTACATTAAGGTCCAATTTAAACACTACTCCATGAAATAATTTACTTAAAATGTTTTAAGTATTTTAGCAAGTACAAGAAAAATATATCCAATGGGGCGTAATTGGTCGTCAATCCGAGAAACGGCGCAAAGGTATTCTATCTGCATCATGACCTTGACCTTCGAACGTTTTAATCTGCTTAAAACTTTTCAGTTGGGTAGTAAAGGTTAATAGGACTGGATACTGGTATTTTAACGGCTGAATTTTTAATTCTAAAAATTTCAGTAAATGAGAATTTAGCATGTCAGTACTACATACTAATATAAAGCAGTATTGAAATGACTAAACTGTTTTGTGCTTTTTAGTCGTATGTCTTTTTTTTTTTTTTTTTTTTTTTTGGTAGGTATAAATTACCTCACACTGGCTATTTCAACTTTTTTCTTTCTTAGTCTCTCATTGTTTAATTTATCTTTTTTAACTGATATTTTAAATTCGCTTTTAATTGCTCCTTCACCTAAGTATGTCTCATGAAAATCTAATATTTCCACGTATAAATGCTTCTGAAAATCTCCGAAATCAAAACTGTAGTTAAGGTACAAAATATCAGGAAAAAAAAGCATGGATTTTGCAAATGTTACTGATTTCACTGTCGTTTTTGGCTTGATAATAATAACTCAAAACCAATATTTTTGCCTCTTTTAGGGCCGGTCTCACCAAAGTCTTTTAACGGTTAACCATGATTAATCTCTGATTAAACGGAGACTTGCGTCCCACCATTGGTTGGTGAAATGGGTTAATCGCGGTTTGTCGTTAAACGACTTAGTGAGACTGGCCCTTAGACTATTCACGTGATTCTGAGAATACATATTGTAAAATAACTTATAATAAACATTCATTCTAAAGTTTTGAAAGTTTTTAAAAACGAAACTGCCTTCAAGGTACAAAATAAGGGAGAAAAAGGTTAGTCGCATTGTAAATTTTACCGATTTCAGTCTCGATTTTTGCTTAGTTATAAAATGACCAACTTTTTATCCAATGAAAAGAAGGACACAATATTAACAAACGAGGACATATGTAAATTAAATAATTACTGTCATGTTTCAGCTGAGTAATAAGTCAATAAGGATACTAATTCCTCAGATAATATCGTTAGTTTTTTTTGTCAAATAATATGCAATCGAAAACAGTTGAAAATAGCAACTATTGTGTATTTTTGTGAAGCATTATTTTATCTTCATGATTTCAGTCATTACTAAGTTACTGTCTACATGAAATTAAATAAGCGGTTTTTTTCATCAATTTTCAGCAATTTTTTTCAGCAATTTTTGTTATTAAACATGTAGATATTTATAAAGCAACTTTTACATATTGAAAAGAGGGATATCTGTATTACATAAAGAAAAGAAGACATCAAGAAGGACTGTTTTGCCCAAAGAAGAACGATTGGTGGGCCAACTTACTAGTTACAATAACCCCAAATTAATATTTTGGACAATTATGTGAGATCACGTGATTCCGAGAATATATATATCACAAAATATTTTACAATGACTTTTCCTTCAAACGCTTTTGAAAGACTCTAAAAGTGAAACTATTGCCAATGTACAAAAAAGCCATCAAAAAAGATGAATCGGACTTACAAACTTTACCAATTTTAGTTTCATTTTTGGTCTAGTTACAATAATACCAAACCAATATTTTTCTACTCTTTAGTTCAAGCAATTTCGAGAATACATTTTGCAAAGTAGTTTGCAGTAACTCATCATTCTAATGTATTTGAAAGTTTTTAAAAACGAAACTTTTGCCAATGTTAAAAAAAAAAAAGATGAATCGGACTTACAAACTTTACCAATTTTAGTTTCATTTTTGGTCTAGTTACAATAATCTAATATTTTTCTAAACTTTAGTTAGTTCACTCTATTCCGAGAATATATTTTGCAAAATAGTTTACAGTAACTTTTCATTCTAATGTTTTTGAAAGTTTTTAAAAACGAAACTGTTGCCAATGTACAAAAAAGCCATCAAAAAAGATGAATCGGACTTACAAACTTTACCAATTTTAGTTTCATTTTTGGTCTAGTTACAATAATCTAATATTTTTCTAAACTTTAGTTAGTTTACGCTATTCCGAGAATATATTTTGCAAAATAATTTACAGTAACTATTCATTCTAATGTATTTGACAGTTTTTAAAAACACAACTGTCGCCAAGGAACAAAATAGCGGCAAAATGAGGTGCATCGGATTTGCAAATTAACTAATTACAGTTTCGCTTTTGTCCTGATTTCAACAATCCCAAACCAATATTTTTGCACCCAGTAGTCTGTTCACGTGATTCCGAGAATACATATCGCAAAATTAATTTACAATAAACCATCATTCTAATGAACAGTAATTAAGCTTTCACCCATTCATTATCATTATCAGCAGCGAAAATTTCTCTCTGCTCCGTATGCATCTGATTAAAGCATCTGAGAGAACCTTCGCTTTCGGACACCACGCCTAAGCCCGGAGAGAAGTGTGGTTAAGTTTCTAGACATACTTTGCTTCCGCTTTCGCACGTTAAAATTTAGTGGATCACGAACCAAATTCCGTAAATGGTCCACTTTTCAGGGACACATCCCAAATTGTTTGTGGGAACAGGGACAAATAGTCGAAGCATAGTTAGGAAAAATATTCTAGAATTAATTCGTTGTTATTGAGATCATTTTTGGATTTCTTGTTTATGAAGTATTAGTTGAAAAACTTGTTAAAACAGGGTAAATTTTATAGCGAAATGTGCAAAAAGCGATGATCTACAAAAGATTGGCAAAATTTCACTTGTTATTGCAGCATTGCATAATGAAGTCTGAAATTCAAGCTATTTGTAGATTTTGTACAAATCAAAATTATATTATTTCCTTAATACTATCCTCATTATACAATACCACAAAGAATATTTCACAGTATAA
Source organism: Pardosa pseudoannulata (assembly GCA_032207245.1). Taxonomy (NCBI): domain Eukaryota; kingdom Metazoa; phylum Arthropoda; class Arachnida; order Araneae; family Lycosidae; genus Pardosa; species Pardosa pseudoannulata. The sequence continues at coordinate 88,573,480 of CM063506.1, forward strand.
TTTTTCTTCAAAAGTTGCAATTCAGATTTCTTACTATTTAGTCAAAGTCTCTGATATTACTATTACAGACCCAATAAAATTTTTTATATTAAGATTTCCATTTTTCTTGAAAGATAGTTAAAATTTATAAAACTTTTTTTATTCATAAAAGGCTTTATTTACTAAAATGCGGTGGTTTTGCATCATAGGAAGTTTTCTATCATTATCACAACTCATTTATCTGAGGTAAGTATCGTAATTTTGGGTAGATGGGCCGAATTTTACACATATATAAAAGTTAAAATGTAACATCTAAGCCGTATATTCCGGTTTGGCGTACTTGAAGAAATCTTATTTTCTCTGTTGCCAATTCAAAAAGTGTTTTTTTTTAAATATTAGTTTTTTTCACTTGTCACTAACACATGATTTATTCGATATTTTTTCATACTTTGTGATACAGTATCAACCTCATGTACTATGTCGTAGTATCAGCGAGTGCTATTCCTATGCAAATGTGCCGGAGGTAACTTAGGCAATGGCATGCAGAGTATTTTGCAAAGAGAACTTGAAGTTGGCAAGAGATTCATCCGGCTTTGCAAGTCCAAACAAAAAGAATTAGTTTAGTTTGGTTATGAATACAGCGGCCAGATTTTTGAAACACGAAGGCTTATGAGACCGGGACCTATTACTTAAAACTGATTGAAATTAATAAATAAATAAATAATGAATTATTTATTTATTTTTTCCCGAAATTAAAGTAAAATATTTCACGGTTCAAATTTTTGAGAATCAAGCTTCAGAAAGGAGTCTGGGATTCTGTTTTATTTCAGAAAAGCATATATTTCGTTTACTTATTCTTTACGATTAAGCGTATGCTATTTTCAGGTGTCTTACAGGCAGGGAAAACTTCCATCACAGTAGGAAAATCCATATTATAATATCATTATTAAAATCAAAAGCTAAATGTTCTTTTGATTTAGAAAATATATGTTAGTTTATATTAATGTTTTAGCCTCGATTAATTCTCTCAAGTTAGTATTGAAGAAAGAATGGTAAGAGACAAAACCAAAAATTTCTAAGATACTGATATATACCAGAAAAATATCAGTTTTAGAAATTTTAACAACGACATAGACCAGTTTTCCAAATAATACGTCTATCAATCAAACTGCAACAAGCAAAAGAAAGGAGTTCTTATTTTCTGACCTCCTTCACTGTATTCTCCTTCATTCTAGAAATAAATAAGTTAGCGTAGTAGTTATTAATCTGTCACTAAACACCAAACTGTCACAGAACTTGAAAGAATGTAGTAAACACACAATTATGTAACACTTACCTGTGGTAAACGTGTACTACACGCTTCTTACCGGAAGTGGAAAAGGAGAAACCTGGCAGTTTCGGACTGGAATAGGAATTTCGTAGATTTTAAAATAAATGAGGTCAGATAATTTCTAGGTGAATAAAAAAGAAAAATACGATGTAGAATTATAGCGTAAAATATTGTTCCATGTAAATTAGCCAGGATCATTAAAACGAATTACCAACTAAATAATTCAACTTTGCTCGCTCTAATTTAACATAAATAGTACTTAAAAACTAACATGGAATTGCAATTAAACGCGAAATCGATTCCATGTTTATGATGCTTAGAAAAAGGAATTTTGCTGTATTGTTTTATGGTAAAAAGTGCATTAAGACTGTAGTAAGAGCTGTTAACACAATTAAGGTAAGAAAAAATGGTTTTTATACAAGAATGGAATTAATATTATATGTACAGTGAAACTTCTCCGAGCGGCCACCCCTCTAAACGGCCAATTTTTCACGGCCCGGAATTTTCGAGTCATAGACCTAGTGGTAAAATAACCTGTATCAGCGGCCACTCGACCCCCCTCTAAACGGCCACCAAGTGGGATTGCCCCTTTCATTTTTCGGGAAATTGTACTCATTCCATGCTTTAATTTTGAGCGAAAAAACTGAAGGTCAGGTTTATGCTTGGATATTAGACAAAGGAATAACTTGAGAAGTCCATTCCCGCCCCCCCTCTTTCTAAGAAAGATTAAATCTGTTATCTCTTTTGCATTCTCTTTAGATAACGAATCCTTATTGCACCATCCATAGAAACTGAGAGAGGAACTGGACAATCAAGCGTTGAAGGTGTCCTAGGGCCTTTGTTTGGAATTCCAATCGGTAAAGTTAAGTAAGACTTGTACCTCTGTCAGCAAAAATATCATTCCCACCATTTTCATTTCATTAGTTGATCAGTTGCAACGATGTCGAAAAATACGTTTTTCTAAATCTCGAGCAGGGCTTTGAAGTTCTGAGTGAATATGAGAATGGCAAATCGGCAAGAAAGTTAGATGAATTATTTAACTGCGATAGAACGGAAATCAACAAAGTCATTAAAGAAAAGAATTTGATTTTGAAGGAGTACGCAGACTACAGAACAAACAGAAACAAATTGTAGCCTTTTTTTAAAAAAAATGTAAAGAAACATGGAATAAAGTTCTATTTTCTCTTTAGATAAGTTTTAAATTTCATTTACATAAGGAATATATCTCAGACTTGTTTATATTACGCATTATAGTAATTATCTTATAATAGTAAATAAAACCTTTCAGAGAGGCCAACCCCTCAAAGCGGCCAAATATTCTCGGTACGGAGGGGTGGCCGCTCAGACAGGTTTCACTGTATATAAAATTGAGGAAAACTTTCTTAGACTGGTTGTTATATTGGAATTCTATTCCAAAAGACAGTTGTTCAAATGTAAAGAAAGGCAGGTGGTATTACAAAAAATTAACTTTAAAATTAAGGAAATGGTCCGAACTATCTTAAAACCAAACAGAAATTTCAGAAAGTTGATACTGACAGGAAAGTAATTCAGTCTTTTGTATGTTATTTGTTATAAGCTCAAATATATTTCGATTTTTACTCATTGTAGTTTTAAGTTTTCTAAAAACGTGTTTTCCAGTACATGATGTATAAAACTTCCCCAAAACTTGTTGGTTTAGATAGATATATTTAGTTATTAGATTGTTGGTTTCTCGATGCTTTTCGCACCAGATCTATTTGAAAATTTTACTGTTTAATGAAAAGAAAAGTTTAAAAATTTTCGAAATAATGAATAAATTTTTAAAAATATTTCTAAAGTTATTTTATAAGAAGTAAAGCCAGTCTACTTTTATTTTTCTTAGTGAAAAATATTCTAAAAACTTTGAATAGAAAATTTGAAAACGCTTACTATAAAAAAAAAAAAAAATATAATAAAACTAGTCATTAGTATCTTGGTTTGGAATCAAAACAAGGTGCCCCCGCCAATTTAGCGATAAAGCTCCAAGCATGGTAGCCTAACATTTTCTCCTGATCTCGCCGTGTCTAAATAAATAATCTGTATCTATATTTCGATTTATATTAATTGGTATCCAGCTCTCCTTGTGCAACCCTTTTCTTATATATTAAATGCACGCAATGCTTAAAAAAATTAGATATAAAGAAACATTAATGGTTCACTAAAATATAAAGAAACATTAATGTCTAAATTTTAATAATTTGGCTTGTAAAATTGTTGAGGGATTAATTGCCCATTAATATAAATTTTCGGTTTTATGTGGTTCCTTGCTCTTTTTTCAAAATGATGCCTAAATATAACATAAAACAAAGCAAAAACTTTTTAAAATTCTATTAATTCTATTAAATAGCAACAGTGTATTGGCGACGTTTGCTTAAATATAACTAAATGATAGTTATATTTTTCTTGTTTTCTACCTATTGAAAATTCCGTACTGTTTAGTATAAAAACATTACAAAAGTGCATTTAAATACATTAAAAACTCGAGTTTGCATTTATATTAACTTTATCAAGATTTTAAACATTTTTTGTTTAAAATATACTTTGAAATCGTGTATAAAATTCATACAAGACGAAACACAAAGTGTAAACATCATTTGGCGACAATTTAGCTATCACTTTGAACAAAATAATAGCCAAAACTTGGCGGTCGTCCCATGAAACTAGGATTCTACCAAAAATGATTAACAGTAAAGTGTTAGAGTACAAATGCAAAATTTAGTTAGAAATGTATTTAAATGCATTTTTGTACAGTTTTTAGAATTAAACAATGTGAAAATTTTGCTATAAGCATCATTTGGTTATACTTAACTGAACATCGACAAAACACTTTCTATTTAATTAAATTATTTTAAAACTCTCAAATAACTATAAGCTGAAGAAGTACGTTGCAAATTTTATTTTAGATATTATTAGATTTAAAATTAGAAAGAGAAGAAAGGGGTAAATTTTTAAAAAAAATTATTAGCTTAAAATTCTAAAGAAAATAAGGAAGTTAAATAACTTTTCTTATCTAAGGGGTGCTGTAACAGTAATAACATCACTCTATAGTATTAATAAGTAGCCTATTACTTGTAAAATCACTGAATTAATAGAATTTAAACAATAATATACTTTAAAACAATATAATTTAAAAATAACTTTGCTTCGTCTTGTATTAAATTTAGATACATATTTGAAAAAGATGAAGGGTTGCCGGAAAACAGGTTACCAGAAATTGGTTACTGCCAGAGCTTGGCGTTCCCACTAAACTGGGACACAGCCTTGAAGATAATGTGTAAATGACGATTCTTATGGCTCATCCCCTATATAAGAATAGCCTAAGTTATCTGTCCATCTGTCCTCGATTTTATGAAGTGGTTGGACCTGGAATGGATAGAGGCATCCATAGTTAGCAAAATTCATAGCGAGTAATGTTTATTTTCTCCTAAACTATAGATCTGATTCTAAAATAAATTGGTATAAATTTGCTTCATATCACAGAGAAAAATACTGCCTTCTTTAAAACGTTCGAAATCCACCCCTTCCCCTTTCTTTTCGAGCTTTTAATGCCATTATTTCAACTCCTATTTTCCCCGGTTAAGAGCAGGCAATTAAATTTATCTATTTGTCCCATAATAAATAGGTAAAAATAACATTTTTCTAGCATTATGAAGTCATTCCTTTAGCCATCTCATTGAATCATTTCTTATTTTAAATTATTTAAATTATGCCTTATTTTCATACGTTTTATCATAAGGCAATTTGTCGCAACGTCACGAACTACTATAATGCCCTTCCCATTCATTTTCATGTTTACAACAGCCAATAGACAAACAATAAACTGCCCTTCCGTTTGAAACTAAAGCCAGAATTGTCATAATTTGAGAATTTGCCCTTCTGCTTGAAATCGCCTTATTGAACCTAGATATGACGTAAATAATTTTCTTTTATATTTGGCTTAAATAATAGATTAGCTACATATGTGATAATTTTAAATTGAATCATCGATTATTTTTTGTTGCAAGATAATTCTCAGCCAAAAAACAAACCATTTTTTTACCTGCCTCATAGCGTACTTTACAATTTTGGAAAATTAAAAATTTTACTGATCCCGTCATATGACGGGCTATATGCTAGTCATTCAAAATAATAATAAAAGTATGATTTAATAGGCATACAAGGAAGTCATATAGTGTACACATAAAATTTCTTACTTCTGAGAAATGAAATAAACTTTAATTGTAATCCAAAAAATAAATAAGCCCCAGGCTGTTCTGATCTGCAATTACATTTAAGTGCAAACTAGAATTAAGAGTTGCTTGTATAAACAAACAACAAGAACTGCTTGACTGGGAAAAAATAATCAACGTAATTCATCCTTATCAAAAGTGTTACCTTATAATTGAAACAAAGCAAAACAAAACAGGCCTGCGCAATCACGTAAGTGCGTAGTTAATTACCCGATCACGTCTTAGCGATGCCATTCATAAATCAAAATAATATCATTTATCTTCATAGACAGAATCAGAGACGCCTGAAGCTCGGGCGACCAATAAACACTCTATGGTTATCTCGGTTTGGCTTAAGACAATGCCAACGCTAATAGAAAGTGTCGGTTGGGAAGACAAGTTAGATTTTTTTTAGAAAAATTAATTGGTCCCTATCAATACTCTGAGATTGTGTTTACTAACAAATGAACTCTTTGTGGGAGGAGAATGTTCTTTGGCGTCATTTGATAGATATACTGTGAGAAAGAGCTTCTCGATGAGGGAATTTATGGCAGTGGTGTATACATTCCAACTAGTACTGGTTCTGTGGAATTTAAAATAAGGAATGCAGACTTTTGTTCGGTTTTTAGATCAGAGCTTATTGTTGTAAGGAAGGGCTTGCAATATCAAATTGAGAGACAATTACACGATGTTTGAATTTTGACTGACAGTCGTGTTTCAATACAACACCTATCTAACTGGACTTCGAGAGAGGACAAGACAAGTCTGGACATTTTAGATCTTCTCGCACGGCTTTCTTCTGGACACACTACCCATTTTCAATGGAAGGTGGAATTAAACCGACTTGGATTCCTCCCAATCACCTGTGGTATTTTGGAAGATGCCCGGATGGGTCCTTTCGGCTTTCGTCAAGAAAATATCAAATGGTCTTCTCGTACTTCATAAGTGGCCATGTCAGAGCACTCACTTTCAGGCAGGGACAGAAGATATTGCCTGAGTGCATTGGTGTGGGGCTGACAGGGTGACCCCGGCCCATATTTAAATTTTCTTGGATTTTAAACAGGACGAAGTCCTTTGAGATCCCCTATTTTTTTAGACGTTTTGTATATTATGGAGATTAAGTATTTATGGAGATAGTCTAGCTTTGCTAGACAATCCGGAATTAGTAACAACAACAAGAGCTTATAATCGTGTATAAAAAAAATTAGGTTTCAAGGCAACAATGGACCCACCCCTACGTTAGGATTGGCTTCTGAAACCTAGGCTTCAATCCTCTCCCACTCTCTTTGAATTTCTCTCTCCCCAGTTTGGAGGGTCGAATTCCAAGATTGCTATTGGTCAACTATCACTCTCTGTTAGGGTCCGATTTTCGCGATCCCCTGACTTAACTCTCAGTTCTTTTATGTTCTGATAACTAGCTTTAACCCTTTGTCTGAGGAATATATTTGAGGAAAACGTGCCAAAAATGGAAAATGTTTCTTTAATTTTGTAAATTATTATCATCAAAATGTTATCATGTTGTTATTTAGGTTGAATAAATCCAAAATTGACTAATTATTACTATCAAAATGTTATTGCGTTGTTATGTAGGTTGAATAAATCCAAAATTGGCGCTTTGGCGGTGCCCGAAATGAGTTCGGACATCACAGGCAAGGGTTATTAAAAATCAATAAAAATGCATGTTTCTCTTGAGATTAACAATTATCTAAGAACACTGAATATTTTATTCTGTCTAATGCTTTCGCATCTTACTAAACTGTTTTCGCATTAGGTACTCTACTGAATCTCAAATTTTACCTTATATTTATTCTGTTACCCTAAATTTAAGCAACCTAATTATATATCCTCCCCCTTAAATCTTATTACTTAAGTTTCTTAATATTATGCGAACTCAAGTCAGTATCTTTATGCATATTTCCCAGTAAATTCTGAACTGGAGGGATTGGCACAGGAAGTTCAGTCTTCAATGTTATGAGGTTAGATTTAGATCTATCTAAAAATCTTTTAATTAAATTGTAATAAAAGTTTGGGATATAAATCTAAATTCAACAATTTCTGTGAGTAGTTTGCGAGTGACAATGGACTTTCGAAGCTTATTTATCTTGTTTTTAACTCATCTGTTTGAAAATTTAATGTCATAAGTAATGCATTTGTGAAACAACGATTAAAACTTAGAGACAAAATATTACTTAAAATTTTATTAATAATTGTTTGAAAAAAAAAACTTCATTCAAAAGGCTACTTTCACATCCTTTTTAGAATAACAAACTTGACAAATGATGACTGAATGGGTAGAGCGCTGCTATTCAGTACCAGAGTTCGTGGGTTTGAATCCCACTGTGCCATAGCCTTTCGGAATCGTATTTAGGCAGTAGGTCCCAGTCTGATTAGTCGCCGTGTAGTAAAAATGTAGACCGTAGCGCTCCAAAACAAACTAAATCAAAACGAGAACAAACTCTTTACTTATAATATGTTAGCAGTATAACACGAATTTTAAATTTTTAATCTGGTTTTGGATGTTGTTTTTTTACAGCTTAAAGTAAGTTTCACAAAACACAAAGCAGTTATGAGTTTATTAAATATTTAATAATACGTTTATTAATTCTATGCTTTATTTCTGAAAAACGATTAGTCGCAATGTGTTGGAATTTTGTATTTAGGATTGTTACAACGTTGTTGGTGCATCTACTTTGATTGCAATCTACACTCTATTCCCCGAAAAAATTTAATATAAAGTATTTCGACGCTGTGGGCCATAATTCAAAAATCAATTAGCCGTAAAATGTTGAAACTTTGCATAATGCTAGGTTAATGGAGGAATGCTTGGTTTATTTTTAAATTTAAAAATGCCATAAAAGAAATGTTTATTTTATTTGAAACATTTTGTTGCTATATTTCTACTACCAACGATTGCGGAGAAAATCTCAGGCCGGTGACTCTACTATGTACTGTAAAGAACTACTACTTCTACTATACTATAAAGAACTACTATTTCTACTATACTAAAAAGAACTACTACTTCTACTATACTAAATAGAACTACTATTTCTACTATACTACAAAGAACTACTATTTCTACTATACTAAGAACTACTATTTCTACTATACTAAGAACTACTATTTCTACTATACTAAAAAGAACTACTACTTCTACTATACTAAATAGAACTACTATTTCTACTATACTACAAAGAACTGCTACTTCTACTATACTAAAAAGAACTACTACTTCTAATAGACTAAAAAGAACTACTACTTCTTCTATACTAAAAAGAACTACTATTTCTACTATACTAAAAACTACTATTTCTACTATACTAAAAAGAACTACTACTTCTACTATACTATAAAGAACTACTACTTCTACAATACTAAAAAAAACTACAAATTCTAATACTCTCGTAGATCATGCTCTAATTGATAAATGTCCGAAAGTTGTTGCTCCGCTTAATGATAGGCCGATGTGAATTCATTAAGTTATACTTCATTAACCCTTAATTTGACAAGATGTTTTTTCAAATATCGATTAAAAATATATTTAAATAAATAATAATAACAATAATAATAATAATAATTTAAATAATAATAATAATAATTTAAATAATAATAATAATAATTAATAATAATAATATATAATATATACATTATCGATAAAAATATATATTTATTATAAAGATTTTATTTATTTGATTTTTCGTTGTAGCGGAGTTAGCCAAATTAAGGGTTAAAGTGTTCTAAAATTTTATTTGTGGAGTTTTATGTTTCACTGATAAGTGTTATGTTGGGCAACGGATTTAACATGAATTTGAAAAACAAATAATTCACGACTCTACCCTGTTTAACTTGGTTTATAACTCGTGTTCTACAAAGAGCAATTTTTTTAATATGTTGAAAATTAATTGCTGAAATATAGCTCCTCATAAAATTATTTTGATTCTTTGAGTTATTAAATCCTCTGAGATTAATTATAGATACATGTTTTCTTGTAAAAATGATTCAGCCTATTAGTGGTCTGCGATGTGTTTTTCGGGTCAGAAACACTGGTTTAATTGATACACTGTTCTCTACACTTGAATTTTACCCGTAAAACTTAAGTAGAAAAATGCAGCATTTACCTTCTTTGAAAAGCCTTGTTTGAAAAAAAAATTCCTTTTTACTAACAGGTAATTAAGTTTGAGTGTCCAATTAAGGTCACCGTTTTTTGAGAACAGTTGAATCTCTTAGAATAGGGAAATCCAAATAAAATAACGTAAAATCAGACCCTGAACACACTTTTAAAATGTCACGGAAAAGAAAATCAAATAAATCTAATTATAGTCAGCACAAATGTTGTCTCAGGGCTGTAAAATGCTTAGTGGGAAAATTTGTTTACATTTAAAGCTTTCGAAGGAAAGAGTTAAACAACAGAATTTTTGTCAAGTAAAACAGATAACAAAAGTGTTGTTTATTTAACTGACAACTCAGAGGAAATTTGAACTAATTAAAGTAGTTCAAACACAAAAAGTATCAAAGCGTCTTTAACTGTATATAAAGGAAGGTTTTTAAAGTATCAAAGCAGCTTCGAAGAAGAATTTTTTATTATAAATGTGCGCAAAATATTGAGTTATACCTTTGTTTTTTGGAACTTCGCTAAAGTATGTAAGAAAGATCGTATATTTTTTTTCTTCAGAATGCTTAAGTAATAATTATATATTTTCTACATAATTTGCTTCACATCCTTTTATCTTCCACGATATATCATAAGTGAAAACTTTAAATACAGGAATGACCCTATATTTTTCTACATAATTTAGAACAGTGCTCCCCAACCTTTATCTCCCACTATATACCACAAGTCAAAACGTCAAATACAGAAATGACCTATATTTTTCTGCATAATTTAGAACAGTGCTTCACAATTTTTTCTCTTCCAGTATATACCATAAGTGAAAACGTCAAATACAGAATTAAATGACCCTATATTTTTTTTACATAATTTAGAACAGTGTTCCCCAACCTTTTATCTTACACTATATACCATAAGTGAAAACGTCAAATACAGAATTGAATTACCGATATTTTTCTACATAATTTAGAACAGTGTTCCCCAAACATTTATCTTTCACTATATACCATAAGGGAAAACGTCAAATACAGAAGTGACCCTATATTTTTCTACATAATTTAGAACAGTGCTCCACAACCTTTATCTCCCACTATATAACATAAGTGGAAACGCCATATACAAAAATAACCCTACAGTTTTCTGCATAATTTAGAAAAGTGCTCCACATCCTTTTATCTTTCCCTATATGTCACAAGTGAAAACGTCAAATACAGAAATGACCCTATATTTTTCTGCCTAACTTAGAACAGTGCACCACAACCTTTTAACTTCCAGTATTTACCATAAGTGAAAACGTCAAATACAGAATTAAATGACCCTATATTTTTCTACATAATATAGAACAGTGTTCCCCAACCTTTTATATTCTACTATATACCATAAGGGAAAACTTCAAATACAGAAGTGATTCTATATTTTTTTACATAATTTAGAACAGTGCTCCACAACCTTTTATCTTCTACGATATACCATGAATAAAAACGTCAAATACAGAATTAAATGACCCTATAGTTTTCTACATAACTTAGAACAGTGCTCCACAGCCTTTTATCTTGCACTATATACCATAAGTGAAAATGTCAAATACAGAAATGACCCTATATTTTTCTACATAATATAGATTAGTGCTCAACAACCTTTCATCTTCTACGATATACCATAAGTGAAAACGTCAAATACAGAAATGGCACTATATTTTTCTGCATAATGTAGAACACTGCTCCCCAACCTTTTATCTTCCACTATAAACCATAGGGGAAAACGTCATATACAGAAATGACTCTATATTTTTCTACATAATTTAGAACACTACTTCACAACCTTTTATCTTCTACGATATACCATAAGTGAAAACGTCAAATATAGAAACGACGCTATAGTTTTCTACATAATTTAGAACAGTGCTGCACAACACTTTATCTTCCACTATATACCATAAGTGAAAACGTCATATACAGAAATGGCCCTATATTTTTTCGGCATAATTAAGAACTGTGCTTACCAATTTTTTTTCTTCCCTATATACCATAAGTGTGAACGTCAAATATACTGAATGAAAGCTGAATGCCTACGTTTGTAGTACCTTTTCTTCCAAAAACACATAGTATGTATCATAGTCTAGTTTTACCATAAAACTTTGAAAATGTGTTATATAATCACAAAATATTTATAAAGTTTACATAAATAGACATTTTTATACCGAATTCTATCAAAATTTTATGCTTACGCTAGAGACTATTATGCGTTTAACTAAATTTATTTGGATAACCTTGATATCCCTTTTTAATAAAGTAACTGTCTATGCAAGGAGCTAAAATTTTAGTATTATTTTGAAAATTCTCTGGAATAGGTAGGATATTATGAAAAATACAGAATTTTTCTTCAATTTTATCAAATTTTTTCATTCAAATATCTCTAAAAATTGCATACTGGAATTTAAAGCTTAGCTTGTAGTTTAAAGCGTGGTCAGTAATGTATAAGATTCTTGAATGCAATTAACCTCTTAACGTGCACGCTCGAGTTAACAATTCTGGAAAATTAAAAATTTTACTGATCCCGTCCTATGACGGGCTATATGCTAGTTTTATAGTACAAGATGAACAAAATCTTTTTCAACTTGTGAATGGTTTTCAGAATTTGCAGAAACTTGTTAAATTGCATGTATTTTCAAGCATTTTCTTTACATTGCTGTAACTACAGAACTATTCGCGAAGCATTTTTTTTTTTATTCGGATAAAAAGTCTAAAATTGAAAATGTTTCACTACCTTTAGCTATATAGTATATATTAACTGAGGTTGAAAAAATTCTATCGAATATAAATACGCTAAAAGGAGAACATGTTAGTTAAATTTCATGACTACTGTTTAACCAGGTAAACACTTAATATGGTAAAGGTTTTTACTATAGTATTTTAAAATAGCTTAACATATTTATATTGTGATAAATTTATAGCTTTTGTAAACATATTAAATAAACACAAAGTTTAAATACCTTAAAAAAAGTTTTATAAATTTTGTGATTAGCAGTGAGTATAACTGTGCCTTAACCCCTTAACGTGCACGCTGGAGTTAACTCGAGCGCACTAAACTGGACAAACTATGCACACTCGAGATAATTCGAGCGGCATTGTACTTTTGTAGATATTGCGCTGTGTGTTGTTCTAAAAGAGATAGCAAAGGAAAAAGGAAAATAAAAGAATCGTTACATGTGTAATAGTTGCAATGTTGGGCTATATGCTGCACCTTGTTCCGAAATATATCAGAGAAAAGAAAATTTTGATTAACACTAAACATACCATATAACGGATCAAATGACCCATAAGGTTTATGTAAAAAATGCGATGGGAAATGAATTAAAAATTCTTATTCTTCGTGTTTGCAATACATAAAAATGGACAATATACAATATTGTTTAGTTATAATAAAGTTTATTTGTCTATTTCCTTCCAATTTTCATATTTCATACATTTATAATCAGAAAAAATAAAGTCCGGTCATTTGACCGGCTATGGTAGAAATAGGTATGTATTAAGTGTTGGTATGTTTAGTGTTAAATTTATAAATACTAGTATTGTTATTATTTATGTTTTAAAAGAATAAATAAGTATTTTTACTGATAATGATGTTTATCAGTAAAAGAACAGGAGAACAGGTTAATAGTTAAATTTCATGACTACAGTTTAACCAGATACATTATTTATCGCTATATTGCTAAAGTAATCTTTTTCACCAGGGTGATAAAAAGTTGTCACTTGTTGACAGAAATTTGGCTCTTGGCAATGCTTTGATTTGAATTGAGTATGCCGTGCATAGAAACTCCTAATTAGGCCGAAGTTTGACAGTTATTGTAGTTATGCCCCAATCTGCGTTGTTGTGAAATCATTTAGTATGTCACAGAAAATATCAAAAGGATTTTTTGAGTTTTATTGTTCCCTTTTTCCTCTTAACCCTAAGATGCTTAGAGTGGATATTTTATACCCGGGTGCAAATCAATTGATAACTTTTTGTAACCCTAATAACAATATATTTAACTAGCATATAGCCCGTCATATGACGGGATCAGTAAAATTTTTAATTTTCCAGCATTGTAAAGTACCCTAAGAAGCAGGTAATAAAATGGTTTGTGTTTTGTCTGAGAATTATCTGGTACACTCTTAATAATGTGTTTATCTTCATACTCCTCTAAAGTCTCCCTACATTGTGAATGCAGTTTAGAATCACGCTGAATTCATTTAGTCAAACCATGTAGTTATGTATAAAAACAAACACACAAACAAATAAAATTCTTAATTTTCAAAGATATATATCTTAAACGCTAGATGTTTATTAGTCCGCGAAATAGACTCTTATACTTTTAGGAAAAGAATTTGTTGTTAATACCGGTGATAAAATTTTCATTGCAATAAAAAATAATCGATGATTCAATTTAAAATTATCACATATGTACCTAATCTATTATTTAATGCAAATATAAAAGAAAATTATTTGCTTAATATGTAAGTTCAGCGATAAAACGTATGAAAATAATGCACGCGATATTTAAATAATTTAAAATAAGAAATGATTAAATGAGATGGTTAAAAGAATGACGCCATAATGCTAGAAAAATTGTAATTTTTACCTATTTATTATGTGGATAAATTGATAAATTTAATCACCTGCCCTTAGCCGGGGAATCCATTCCAGGTCCAACCGCTTCATAAATTGGTAGACAGACGGACAGATAACTTAGGCTATTATTATATAGGGGATTACTCAAATATATTGTTTTTATGGTCTGGTTGTGAGGTTATTGGTCTATTCTTTTGATTCACTAAATACTGCTATAAGCATTAAAATTATTAAGCATGTCACAGAATTTTCTTCCACGTTTTGTTAATATGGGGATCAAAACGCTCATGAATCTAGGGTTAATAAATTTTCAAAAGCCAGAAATTTCGAGACAGCTTGATGTTCCACCGAATGATAATAATTGAAAATACAGTAGAACGATGATTATCAGGACCGGGGCGAATCCGGTAACGACAAATCCTGATAATTAGGCAATAAAAACGGCTACGACAATGTTTTTAGGCAACTTCTCACCTTTTCCCAGGCTTAGGACCGGCAGTTTTAGCATATTAAAAATGATATGTTTAAGAAATAAAAACTTAACATTAAAAATTATTTTTTTTTCATAATTGGTACACAAACAAGAAGACTAACAGATGGCGCTATGAACAGGAGAGGTGAATGATATAAAAGTCTGGAAAACGAGAGTGGAGAGTGAAAATAAGGAAGGAGTGCAAAAAAGAAAAAAAGATAAATAAAAAAAAGTAAAAAATAGCAAGGATTATGCAGAACAGACTAGACAGAATGATAGATTATTTCTGTAATAATATATAGATTCAAGTATAATTTTTAGAAAAGAAGAGACTAAAAATTGAAGTTTGGAAATCCCACCATTTTGGTTATTAAGATGTTTAGAAACTCTATATTTTAAATCTTTTGATGGTCGAAATAATCTAGGAACGAGGATTATTTTAAATTCAGGGCAGAGCTTCTTTCGAAACAACTTCAAAGTTTTTGCAATATTTAACGAGATTGATATTTCTCCATCTCTAATTTTGAATGTCCAATTCAACTTTTAACATTATGCATGGGCAACACTACTGAGTGTAGACTTTACATGGACTTCAACGAAATTTTTGATTTTAATAATCAAATCCAGACGATTTTATTCAATTTGATTTAACTTTTAAAACCATTTTGAATTGTTCGAAGGTTGAATTTATTCTTATCTAGATAAATATTCTGTTGAAGCTATGTCTGTAATAATGTATAGATTCAAGATTCAAGAATAAGTTTTGAAAAGAGGAACTGTAAATTTGAATTTCAAAAGCACACTAGTTTGATTATTAAGATGTTAAGAAACTTCTTTTGATAGTCTAAGTAATATAGGTAAAGAGGGTTTTCTTTTATTCAGGGTGTAGCTTCTTTGGTGATCTTTCAAAATTATTGCGATATTTAAAGAGATTGATATCTTCCCATCTTTGTATCAGTCAAATTTGCAAACAGTTTATTATTCATCTGCTGATACAACAAAGTGTTTTATCCAGTACCACCCTGAAAAGATCACAATAAACTGTGTTACAGTATACAATCATCGACAAGAAAAGTTCTTCCTCTTAAAAAAAAAGAAGTATGCAGCCACAAAGACTTAAAAGAAAGTCTAGTTGCTAAACAACCTACGCATAACTCGTGTTTTATGTTGCAAACAAAGCTCAAAGAATAATATTTTTTCTCTTAATTGCAACGAATACAAAAACAGTGTATGCGCATGATAATTCTCCGCATAAAACAATCGGTTATAGGTCACAAAACGTCGTAATTAATAAGCACATTTCCAGATTACAAACAATCATCGAGTTCAAAGCAATTAAATAAGTTTGAGAGAAGATCATTATCTGCCACAGAGAACTCAGGCATTATGCCACTATTACTCGAGAAATTTCGTATGGGATATTTTTGTAACTTTTTCCGAGCTTTGATATCATTTATCGTCTCTGTGGGAAATGCATAAAGTTAAGACTTCACCTTGAAACAAGCAAGGCTTTATGAATGCAGCTTTTATTTTCTACATGAGTGCTTTCACTGATGTAAGATGCCATGTACACATTCTGTACATTATTGTGCTTTTGTCAGATATTTCTAAAGAGTAGAAATAAAGCGTAAAAAGTTGAAAAGGTAGAGATCGTCCGTTGGATACATTTTGAAGAATTAGCAGAATGTTTCATTTCTCTCTTTTATAATAAATCACTTGTATTTGGATGGTTTTTAAAGCCTCCTTTTAGATTGCAAGAAACATGATATTTAATTTAGCTACACAATTATTAAATTGAATGTATGTGACATTCGAGTATTCTTTCCATCTACGCAGAGGGTATATCATCAATTAGACATTCTCCTCAAACTACGTTTCTAGCAACTTTATTGTTGGCGTTGTATGCCACTGCTACTCCACTTGAAAAGATCATATTCCCCTTTTTGAAGAAGAGGTTGATAGGTTGAAAACATTATGGTCTACTGTTTAGCTACACAAGAGCAAATTTCTGAAAGTTGGTTGGATTATTAGGAGAGCTATGGTCTACTTTTTGCTACATGATGGATAATGAGACCGGGACCTACTGCTTTAAGTTGATTTAGAACCGCTACGAACACCTATGGAAAAAGCTGGATTTGAATCCGTGAACTCCTGAGCCAAAGAGCAAGATGAAGTTTTAACTAGCATTGTGTTATATACAAATATGGTATAAAAGGTGAGCCATAAAATAATTCAAAATTAAAAATATATCATATAACAAACATGGGAATACATACATAGAAAAAATATGTCGTTTAACACGAACTTCGGCAAAAATTATTGTGATCAAATTCAACTTCATATCTTGCATATCAATTTCATATTTACTTGACAATATTCTAATCTTGATTTTTTTCAGCAAGTTCCCTTAAAAAAACTTAATACAGTAAAGGTATTTAGCATAGTATTTTAAAATAGCTTAACATATTTATATTTATATTTATAACACATTTATAGCTTAACATATATACATTTGTAAAAATATTAAATAAACACAAACTTTAAATACGTTAAAAATAGTTTTATAAATTTTGTGATTAGCAGTGCATATAACTATGCCTTAACCCCTTAACGTGCACGCTCGAGTTAACTCCATCGCCGTTGTAATTTTGTTGATATTGCGCTGTGTGTTGGGCTAAAAGAGATAGCAAAGGAAAAAGGAAAAGAAAAGAGAGTCGTTACATGTGTAATAGTTGCAACGTTGGGCTATGTGTTGCACCTTCTTTCGAAATATATCACACAAAAGAAAGTTTTGATTAATTTTATAAATACTAGTATTGTTATTATTTATGTTTTAAAAGTATAAAAAAGTATTTTTACTGATAATAATGTTTATTCTGAAATGGGAATTCGAAAAGAAAGATTAAAAAAAAAGATGTGAGTGTAATATTACAATATTCGACTATTTTCTTCAATGTTATCAAAATCCAAAATTGCAATAAAAATTTTAATTATTTTTGTAGTTTTGTAATTTTTTTGGCAAGACAACGTTCTAAATTGTGTTTTTTACATTAAAAAAAGTTGATTTTTTTTAGCCGCCTTTAAAAAAAAAAAAAAATAAAATAAAATAAATAAATAAATAAATAAAAATAAATAAATAAATAAATAAATAAAATAAATAAAACTTCGCATTAAGGGGTTAATATAACAACAACCGGAGTCTTGTAAAACAAAATAGATACCATAAAAAGATAAAGTTATAATACTTAATCACAATCAATAATCTCGACTATGTAGTGCAAAAGTACTACATAGTCGAGAGAATAAAAGAAGTGAATAACAGAGAATCGCCTCTTATTTCGGTCGTTCATTTGCGGTTCACAGCTTGCATTTATGAATATAGTGAGCTTTATACTGTGTTTAAGAAAATCATTAACATACATTTACGAAACTTTGCATACATATGCAGTAAAGAACTAAACACTTAATAATAAAATAAATAAAATATTGTACTCATTAAAAATTAATTATAATTAAAAAATAAAAATTAAACTTAAATATTTTTAATACCAGATGTTTATTAAAAATTTTAATTTTTTGAAATACCTTGTTTGTTTATAAAATGATTCTTGCGATGTAATTTTTAACTTTTTTCTTTTATTTTTGTATTATTATTGCTTTAAAGCATCTTTCCAGCATATTTGGGTATTGTTTTGTATACAGATTGAATAGTTAATTTTTATCAAATATTCTTAAATCTGCGCGTAGAATTTTCCTGAAAATTATCGGGCTTTCTGAATTTAAATTCAGTTTTAATAATCTAACTAAAGCCTGAATTTAAAATCGATACCCATATTTGTTTAATTATATATTAGTGTGAGATGTTAAGAATTAGTGGAATGTATAATTAAATATATAAACTAAAATAAAGACTTTGTGATTGAGAAATAACCAAAGGAAAGGGATATTTGCTAACAGTTTATTGTAGATTCGAATTTGATATTACAAAGCAAATATATTACTATTAATAGAGAATGACTATTAACAATTATGATTTTAACACAGTACAATAGATAAGAATAATATGAACGAGGGGGATACAAAATATATAAACACAATCAAATAGAATTAAATGTATATGGATTGGTTCAGCGTTGGGAAAATGAAAACCCAAGAAGATTCATGATTAAAGGAATTAAGAATTTACTTACTATAATGACTTTGAATATTTTCACTCCAAACGTTGTCCAAACCATCCACTTTAAAGAAACCAAGAAAAAAAAAAACAGAATATATAGCCGATTGAATCCCCTCGTTCCGCTCTCTCTCGCTCTTTTTTTTTTTTTTTTTTTTTTAGATGGCGCTATGCTCAATGGTAACAAAACAAACACAGTTTACAAAACTATTAAGCAATTGCTGTCGCATCATGGCTGTTGGACGGAACAATTAATACTATTCTATAAACATTCGATAAACCAAGAATAAACATTCTGTAGTGATTTGCGAAAAATTATTCCTCAAGAAGCATTTTAAAAATTAACAAAAATTCTATAAAAAATAAATTATACCAAACCTTAGTAAATTTTCAGAAAAAAATTAATGTGATTAATTTATTTACACTTCAATTTATATGTGTACACATTTTAAAATAGAGTTAATAATTGAAATAAATACTTTGTAATCTTCACCATCCCTTTAAAGCGTCTCTAAAATTTGGAAATCAGGATTGCAATAGTAGCTTTTAAAAACTTATTTTTAATTCGTTTTCATTAACCTGCTGGCTATGACCCTTTTAATTGTATCACGGATACAATATATTCCTATCTGTTAACTAAAGAGAGTTCAACGCAGAAAATTGATCTGGGAATTGAAATAAAATAATTTAATTTACTATCAGTGTGTCTTGATAGCTGTTAGGACTTCCAATAATACGGCTACCATCAAAGCATACAGCATCAAATAAGAGAGATAAAATTCCATACTACGGGGGTGGAGGCTTGCCTACTTTAGAAAGGCGTCGCGTCTGGTAAACGTTCTGAAAAGACTGTCCAGGCAGGCCAAATGTTTTGTTCTCAAGAAGTATCTAAGCACGAAAACACCCACTGTGGGTTAAGAAAGTGGGGGAATATTTTTCTTTAGAAAAACAGTTTATTGTGAAGTAAAATATTTTGAATAAAGAATAATATTTTTTAAAAAATTCTTTACGTTTGGTACAAAAATAAACAAGCAAAAAAACTATAGAGTTCATGATGGTAAAACAGCCTTTAAAAACATTTGCTTCTCCAAGTTGTTTTTTATTATCAGTAATAATATGCCGCACCTATTAACTAGGATATGTTTTACAACTCCAGCAATAGCAATTATTGAGGATTTGTTTGTTTGAGCTGATTATCCGTTAAGAATCCTTCCTACACGTCATTGTTCTTCCTACACAGTGGAATCGGATCTTAAAATCTGTCGTTTATCCTCAATTTGTACGTTGCCAAACCTAATCATAGAATCCGCAAAATCATTATTTTAGGAAACGGCGTAATCGGTTTAAATTGGAGCATTCTTCATTTTATAAAAGGAACCGGCGGAGTATTTGCTACTCAACCGTTCAACGTAGGTAGAGATTGACGAGAATAAGTGCCCGAGGGAGTTTTCTATAAAACTCAGCTTCCTCATCGTGTCAATCTCGGCATTTAAATTTGAAATGAACATCCTACGAAACTGTTCCTTTTTTAATATTTTTATAAGATTAATTTTACTTTCTTGAGTAATACACGCAATATGTTAAAATTATTTATTTTCCTCTAATGCTTTTACATAATAATTTTTCCCATGCTTTTAAAATTTAAATTTTTTTAAAAGATTAATTATTTTAAAGATTTCTTGAAAATTAAAACTTAGGATTTGTAGCCTGAGAAAAGTATTATTATAATCAAAATAATGGGTTTTAGTTTTTCCCATGCTTTTAAAATTTAATTTTTTTTAAAAGATTAATTATTTTAAAGATTTCTTGAAAATTAAAACATAGGATTTGTAGCCTGAGAAAAGTATTATTATAATCAAAATAATGGGTTTTAGTTTTTCCTTCCTAATTAGTAAACCTTTTGAATTGAATCTCTTTTGCTGCGATATTTAGAAGAATTTCGTAGTTTCTTAGTTATTTCTTAGTTGCTAATATAAGAGTAGACAAACTTTTATTATATTGCCGCATAAAGAAGATTAGCCAACGAGCTCAGCGGCCGAATGGTCAAAGCGCGCGATCCAGACCCGAAGATCGTGGGTTCGATGCTTGCTATGGCGGTTGATCCAAAGTACGGATTTTGAATTTAAAAATGTTAGTTATTGTTTCCTTATGTTCTTGAACATTCTAGATCTTTCTTTAATATGTAAATTAGTTATTTCTCGAATATTCTGTTCGGGTATAAAAGCTGATACCCACTAGTTGTAGGCTACTTCTCGATTTTGTAAATTTGCGAGTTGCTACTTAGCTTCAATAAATTCTTCTGTTAAGTTAAACGATGTGCTCATTCGAATCTTCGTGATAATATGGACTCGTGGACCTCGTCTAGTACATTCCTAGACATGGAGATCAGAAAGAGAGAGATAAACGTCAAGTTAAAAACTCTTAGGAACTCCAAGAATGGCTAAGTTATCTTACAACTAAGTAAACAAATATGAAATATTAACGCCTTCGAATAGTATAGTCTTCCAACTATAAGGATGAGCCGTAATTTTAAATAGAGAAGCAATTAATAGAAAAGAAAAATTTCGTAATAAGAGATTTATTTAATGTGATATGCAAACTGTTGTAATGTACATACAACCTATACA
The DNA here is from genome assembly GCA_032207245.1 of Pardosa pseudoannulata. NCBI lineage: Eukaryota > Metazoa > Arthropoda > Arachnida > Araneae > Lycosidae > Pardosa > Pardosa pseudoannulata. Next base: position 88,595,004 of record CM063506.1, read on the forward strand.
CCAGTGTTCGTTACAAGGGGGAAACACGGAATGAATATAATACTTTATATTGAGATTCAAGCATTTATTCTATACATTCATTTACAAATAGATCCTTGGTTATTATATATCATAATCCTCAATTATTTATGTCTTCTATTTACACTATAATTATCACAATTCTCTTTATAAGGAGTTATTATTATTAACAGAGGCCTAAGTTAAGTGACTGTAAATATTATTTTACAAATTACCTCCATTAAAGTCACAGGGGATCAGGCAGGGGCTTTTCTCCCTACGTCAGTCTTCAGTTGGTGCAGAGGGTCAGGCAGAGGCTTTAATAAACTATATTAATATTGTCAAAACAGTACAACTGATCTTGATAAATTCAATAAATAAATAAATAAATAAATATATTTATACATATACATATGCATGTAATATATCAAAATTATTTAAATTTAATATTTCTGTAGAAAACCTCCGCTCTCCCATTCTAATTCCATAAAATCTTTTCCCCAGTATCTAAGTGTTTTAATCAAAGGATTGTTTTCGACTTAATATTTTTCGATACAATTTCCAAAGCTTTCTATTTTATAGATGTCAATTTTCTGTCTATTCAACACGTTTTCCAGCTGTCGCCGGAAAAATGGCTCCACATTTTTCCTGATCGTAATATTTAATTCGCTGAGTAAGTTTCTTCTACCTTGGGAGAATTCTTTCTGTCTTCGCTCTTGGGTGCACCTCTGTTCGATTTTTGAGAGTGATTTTGGTGTCTTTCCTTTGTCTGTCATTGAATTAGTAAAGATGTCCGTTTTAAGCAGCTCTAAAACAAAGTTTTAATTAAACTTGTGATGCTCTCTTTCAATAGCCCGACTGCATCGTTATTACTGTTTAGCTCTTTAGGCTTATCCTTGTCCAGTAGCCCAGTCAAGTAAATACAGTAGGGGCTATATAATTATTGTGACTAGAGGAAATAGTTATTACATACATACATACAGACACACACACACATATACATACAGACACACACACACACACACACACACACACATATATATATATATATATATATATATATATATATATATATATATA